>CBXJ02000765.1:0-604518 GCA_000612645.2 Trichuris muris
TATATATTATATATATATAATATATATCAGTATATATGATATACTGAGTGGTAATTATATATATATGATATATATATATAAGAAAATGGATGTTTTTATTCACATCTTAACATTACGTTACTGTCAGAATACGTAGGGCAAATACAGAATTCAGTCAGGAATTTAGGTTTAAAATTATTCTTCAAGATATCTTCACATCTACGGACAGTGCAGAGAAATAACAAGGCGAAAATTTTTTGTCAGATGTCGCACAGTTGAGTACATAGGCTCGCAGGAAAATTTTCAATCAAATGCATGGAAGAAGCAGATCACACATTAGTGGAAGATTCAAAGTACACCTCCTAGGCATTACCAGCCTTAAGACAGCCGAAGGGAAGCGAAAACATAAGTTAATGTCAACTGAGGGAAGCGGGAAAAGGACTCAGAGTTGGAAACCAAGACTACTGTAGTTGATAAATTAATTAAAACCTTTGACAGTTGCGCAATATACGCCACAACGCAAATTTGCCATCACTGCTATTGCGTTATACATAAAACGCAGGAACAAAACCATGTACGCATGAAATCCAACGAAATCCTATAAATACTGCATTATTGTGTGAAAGGACGGCAATAATACCCGTTGAAAAATGATTTTATTCACTGCGCAGCTTTCGGGATCGTCATTGCTCCCGTCATCAGCGCTCTTTAACGTACACCTTTCTTGTGTCTGTATCTGTCACGAGTTGACATATGCAGACACAAGAAAGGTGCACGTTGAAGAGCGCTGATGACGGGACCAAGAACGGTCCCGAAAGCTGCGCAGTGATTAAAATCATTTCTCAACGGGTATTATTGCCGTCATTTGACACAATGAAACTTAAACCCGCTAGAATTTCTTTGTTCCAATACTGCGATTGAAAACAGGAGATTTTGTAACGGTGTAATGAAACATGATATGATGATGTATGGCACTCACCGTTTGAAAGAATTTTATTATAAAAACACCATAGCTTTCAGGACCGACCGCGTCCCGTCTTCAGTGGCTGATAATGACAGAAAAAGTCTAACAAACTTGTTAGACTTTTTCTGTCATTATCAGCCGCTGAAGACGGGACGCGGTCGGTCCCGAAAGCTACGGTATTTTTACATTAAAATTCTTTCAAACGCCGAGTGCCGTACATCATCATATCATGTTCCAATACTGCACAATATCTGTTCAAGCACATACAATGGAATGTAAGTGAGCGCCGTCAGGACAGATTCAATGCGACGAGTCAATTGCTGTGTGATATCGACAGCTCATTTCAGCACCATTAAGTTTAAGCGTAAGCATTCATTATGGTCCTCGTCATTTCTGACATGCTGATTACGAAACTTTTCTTTTCTTCTCTTTAACGGGGAAAGGTGCATCTCTGCTGACAAATTCTTGAACACGGTGTCACCCGTTAGATAAAAGCGTTTGTTTCAAAACGCAGAGCTTTCCGCTACTGCTCCTGTAGCCGTCATCAGTGCTAAGACAAAAACATGCCGACTGCCCAGCCAGTCACGGTTCAGCAAGATCCTCTGCTAGACCATCTGAGTTGGCGACATCAACTATCAGGTACTACCCTTGTACCCGTCAAGCTCCTGTCGCCCGCTCAGTCAGTCCTGCAGAGAGCGAGCATCCCCATCGACCGACCGGGACAGTGACACGATCCCAGTGACATTTTGGTATCGTGTCACTGTCCCGGTCGGTCGGTTGGGATGCTCGCTCTCTGCAGGACTGACTGGGCGGTCGACAGAGGCCTGACGGGTACAAGGGTTGTACCTGATAGTTGACGTCGCCAGCCGGATGGTCTAGCAGAGGGTCTTGCTGAAACGTTGACTGGCTGGGCAATCGACATATTTTTGTCTTAGCACTGATGACGGCTACAGGAGCAGTAGCCGAAAGCTCTGCATTTTGATATAAACGTTTTTATCTAACGGGTGATACTGTATTCAAGAATTTGTCAGCAGAAATGCTGGTCACCGATACGAAATTTCTGGAGTGCGCCATTACAGATACCTCGAGAATTATTCCACCTAATTCACTGACCATTGAACTGCACAATTCAGAAAGATCAGGAAATAATACGTATACAAAAGGAGGCCTGAGGCCTCCTTTTGTATACGCTGATGACGAGAACAAGAGGAGTTCTCGTAAGCTCCGTTTAACGGTTACTATATTTTTCGGTCACGGGTTGTCTCTTGCCGTGTTTCATTCCTTCAATAAAATTATAATTTCATTAGTTGTTCATAATACTGACATAGCTGAAGCGCTTGGTGCAGTTGGCCATATTAATGGAAATGTAATTGAAGGTATTCCGGCTTTCCCGTTTCTTTGGATGGTACCTGTAATAAAACTGCAAATGCCCTACCAGCGGATGGATGAGAAATATCACAGGTTAGAACGCTTATCGTATTGTAGCTATCGGAACGCCCTGGTTCCGTCGTCAGCGATGTTGAAAGGTGCTGCCTACAGGAGCAGTAGCGGAAAGCTCTGCGTTTTGAAGTAAACGCATTTATCTAACGGGTGATACCGTGTTCAACAATTTGAACCCTTTCAACATCGCTGACGACGGAACCAGGGCGTTCCGAAAGCTACGATACGATAAGCGTTCTAACCTGTGATATTTCTAATAATCGCCCATCCATCCGCTGGTAGGGCATTTGCAGCTTTATTACAGGTACCATCCAAGAAACGGGAAAGCCGGAATACCATCACATTGAAAAAACATGAAACCCGTTACAAAACACCCGATTTTCAGATATAATTGAAAGCAGAACTACAATTTACCCTGTTTATTATAAAAATGTAACTTCATATAGATTAGCACCCACCGACCGAAACAGCATTGAGTATGACCCAATGAAATATTATACTGCAGCTGTTATTAATGCTGTTGAGGTTAAGCAAACGCTGGTCATGGAATATGCTAATCTCACTGTCCATAATTTCTTTTAATTAACCTGAATGAGGCGCATGTTCTTCAAATTGTTCGTAATGGTAATACCGTTTGCTTTATTAGGAATCAATTAACAATACGCAGCGAATTTGACTCAGGAGCTTCATATTGCTAAATGATTTCTCACAAAACAAGCAGGATTGCAAATGCGAACAACTTGTGAAAATAAAACGGAATCCTGTTACAAACCCGGAATTCGCGTAATGGAGGTACCTACCCACATGATGGTCCAAACAAAGTATCTCGTAACCCTAACTGACGATTTAGTACCGTAAACGGCGATTTGCGAAAATTTGCTTCACTTTTATTGTTTCAATAACACATGTTGAAGACTGTGTTCATTGTAACGGGGGAGACGGTTGAGTTGGCTTTCTACGGATCTTTCCGTTCTCGAGCGTCTGAAATTGAATGAAACAACGCCCTACCACCGGATGGATGGGCAGTTATTAGGTAAAAGTTCAGAAAACGATTGACGCCGGAACTAGGTTGTTCCGAAAGCTCCGAGCAAAAAGCAAGCGTTTTCTGAACTTATACCTAATAACTGCCCATCCATCCGGTGGTAGGGCGTTGTTTCATTCAATTTCAGACGCTCGAGAACGGAAAGAATCTGTAGAACGCCAACTCAAATAACACATGTTAAATGTAAGAATAACCGCAATTTGGAATCGTGATTCAACATGTCCTCCTTTCGCTTTTATGAAAGGGAGCAGCCTCGTCTGAATGTTCTGCAAAGAATTCCGTAACGTGTCATGTGGAATTTCAGTCTGTGCTTTTCGCAGCCACCGTTTAGAACATTAATAATGACCAGGGCGTGGTCAGTTTTAGTGATTCCGACCCATTACATAGTAAAATAGTACGACAGCCACCGTTGAATGAAGTTTATTATACAAAAACCACCCGAAGCTTTCGGGACCAACCGTGTCCCGTCATCACGGTTGGTCCCGCCCGAAAGCTTCAGGTAGTTTTTATATCATAAACTTCATTCAACGGTGGCTGTCGTACTATCTTACTGTGTTTGGTTACACCGCTACAAAAAATTCAAATTTTAATTATTCCAACCCATTCTCTCAAATGTGAAGGAACTGGGCGACGGAAGCTTTCAATAACTGTAGATCGCATGTGAACTCACTACGTTTGCATATCCTGCCGCTTTGCTTGTTCATGACCTGATGAGTCAAAAATTTTACCCTCCTGAAAGTACAATGTTTGCCAAATACGCAGAAACAATCATCTCAGGCAAATGCCTTCGCTCTCTGAAACTTATCCTTTTTTCTTCGTCTTGTAATGAAGATATGTAAGCACTTGAACTTCTTTCACTTTAGAAGCACAGAGACCCAGGCCTTCTTTCAATATCCAATCGCTGCATGATGCTCTCGTCTGCACAGTAGGTTTTCTTTCTCTGAGTCTGAGATTTTACTTCACATGATTATTACGCACATTTTTATGTTCGCAGCGATTTGCGTAGCTCTTCTTTTCTCGTAAAGCTACTTCCCACGTATTTTTGGTTGTGCATTATTCTAGCTTTCAACAAAGATCACGCTTTTCCTGTTCATCAGCAATTTCGCATTGTTTTGCCCAAACACAGCATAGCGAGCGTGGTTATTTGTATTCCATCCCGAATTTCTCGACAGTGGCTTTCAGTAAGTTGCATCTCTTTTGTATAATCGTTAGAAAGAGCACGTTAAAGTGCCTTCTTTCTTTTTTACGTGTAGCCTGTGTATGGAGAAAATGTTTAATTAAGCACTTACCCAAACGACGTAGCTTTCGGGAGAAACGACTCCCGTCCTCAGTGTCAAATATGAACAGTCAGGCGCGATGCAACGGTCTTTTAAATGGATGACGTCGGATAATCATAAGGTTGGAAAACTTTTATTAGCTCAGCTTTCGGGTACTACTCTTGTACCCATCATCAGAGCAAAACATAAAATATGTCGACTGCCCAGCCAGCCAACGGTTCCGCAAGCTCCTCTGCTAGACCATCCGGGCCGGCGACATCCACTATCAGGTACTACCCTTGTACCCGTCAAGCGTCTGTCGCCCGCCCAGTCAGTCCTGCAGAGAGCGAGCATCCCCACCGACCGACCGGGACAGTGACACGACACCAAATGAACAAACGACAGTAAACATTACATCCGTTGGTACCTTCTGCTGTAAAACGACCGGGTTTTAAAGTCACGCTCCGGGTCTTCTTTATCTTTAATCTTTTCTTTCCCCATCCGATGTTTCTGCCTTCTTCTGTCACTGTTCTTTCTTCTTGTGACCCGTGAAGCACTTTTTCCAACATAGAAATGTTTCTTTTTTCTTACGGGGGTATTTTTGGTATTTTGGTAAGCAGAGGGGGTTACTGAACCGTTGGCTGGCTGGGCAGTTGACATGTTTTATGTTTTGCTCTGATGATGGGTACACGAGTAGTACCTGAAAGCTCAGCTAATAAAAACTTTTTGCATGAACGGGTTTGTATACCGTGTTTAAACTGAGCTAATTGAAAAATACCCCCGTAAGAAAAAAGAAACATTTCTAAGGTTGGAAAACATTGGAAAAGTTGGGGTCAACACATTTCCGGTAATATTAGATCGATAAGATTGGTTTGGTAACAATACAGTGCTCGTAGTTGACCATCAATCGATAATTCAGGATTTCGTTTCCAAGAAATATTGTGTTACACTTCTTCTGGCTCTTTCCTTGTGATGTTTTGTGATTTCCATCACTTCTATTTTTCTTTGCTTTCCCCTTTTTCTTTTCATTATTCGTTTTTCATTTGAAAAATGAAGAATGAAAAAGGCGATGAAAATCACAAGATATCACAAGGAAAGAGCCAGAAGACGAGGAACACAATAGACTATGGAAACGAAATCTTGAATTATCGATTGATGGCCAACTATGAGCACTGGATTATTACCAAACCAATCTTATCGATCTACTATACCTAATAATATTACCGAAAATTCGTTGACCCCAACTTTTTCAATGTTTTCCAACCTTATGTTTATCCGACCTCATTCATTTAAAAGACCGTTACTTCGCGCTTGACTGTTCATATTTGACGCTGAGGACGGGAGTCGTTTCTCCCGAAAGCTACGTCGTTTGGGTAAGTGCCTAATTAAACATTTTCTCCATACACACGCTACACATAACGAAGAAAGAAAGCATGAAATTATATGAGCCTGTAGGAAGTCACATTTTCCTCGCTGAGGACGGAACTCGAGCGTTCCGAAATATATATATATATATATATATATATATATATATATATATATCGGAAGGCGGGATGTCTTTT
This sequence comes from Trichuris muris, assembly GCA_000612645.2. Lineage (NCBI taxonomy): Eukaryota > Metazoa > Nematoda > Enoplea > Trichinellida > Trichuridae > Trichuris > Trichuris muris. The sequence goes on from CBXJ02000765.1 coordinate 6,244, forward strand.
AACGGGAGCATGGATTTTCATGATGTTAAGTTTTCACGGATTTTTCCCGTTGCTATGTACGTGGATGGATCTGTAAGTAAACTGACACTGACATCTCTTGCTCGCTGAGGACGGAACTCGAGCGTTCCGAAATATCTGAGATTAAACCGTACGTTGTTCTCTGACCGTGTCTTCTAATAACTACTCTCATCCATCCGTTGGTAGGGAGACAGTGTCAGTTTTTGAATAAAGGATTTTTAACGGGTTTTGGTTTCATTGTATACAGGTACGGCAAAATAACCCGTAGTACGAATGTATCTTTATTGGTATCGCGAAGCTTTCGGGACCTGTCTTAGTCCCGTCATCAGCGCAGAATGAAAAGCAACCTTTCTGTAAACTCCACCTTGGAGTTTACAGGAAGGTTGCTTTTCATTCTGCGCTGATGACCGGACCAAGACAGGTCCCGAAAGCTTCGCGATATCAATAAAGATACATTCGTACTACTGGTTATTCTGCCATACCTGTATACAATATATGCGAATCGAGAAATCACGGAAGATTTTGCCCGTTGTTGACGAAGGCCACGTAAATGGAAAGATGTTTATTTCCAAAAAAGAAAAATAAAAAAACGTGGAGCGTCGTGGTCAGGAAAGCGGAGCTTTCGGGTCAGCCTAGACCCGTCTTCAGCGTGGTCGGTTCTCTCTGTGCTCTCCCCCAGGTTTGGCTTTCAGGAAAAGTCCCTTCACTCAGCCGAACCACAGTGGAGCCCGTCAGATCAATCTATATCCATCGGGGCTGGTTCCACCGTGGTCGGCCGGGTATTGGAGCCTTTCCCTTACCGACCATTCCTGGAGGAGGCACGTTGTCCAAGACTTGGACATATAATCGGCCCGTTCTGAAAGCTACGGTAGAAATTGTATTGCTCGCATTTCTTTGCCACCGTCTGTTTCTTACTAATAAACTCACCCATCTGCCACAGGTGAGGCCTGCTTGCGTGATTGCAGACACCGCGAGCAAGACCGAACGGGTAGTCAACCATCTTCCGTTGAACAATAACACCTGCACCCGTTACAATGAATCCCGTACTCAAAGTCATAGTATGACTATGCAAAAATGTATTAGATCGTAGTAGTGGTTATATTCTGAGTTGCTAATTATCAAAGCAGTCTTGAGGGCTTATGCTACCGTCAGCATCTAAGAATCGCAGGTCTTATGTGGTAGCAGTGATCGTTAATGTCAATACGCCATGAGGCGATTTGTCACTGAACTAAAGACAAGTTAAATGAATTTCAAAGTTCCATGATGATAGTTAATTTATTCAAGTCAACGATTGTAGATGTTCGTCTTGTTTCGTGTTTATGCGGTCTCACCTTTTCTTAACGTTTTGCTTATTCCGCTATATATTTCAGATGCTATTGGAGTCCACAATTTAGGACCCTCCCTTTTCTACAACGAATGAATATTAATAGGATGCAGAGCATATTTGTAACTGAACACGGCAAAACTCCCGTGACCAAAATTCTTTATTCTTTATACGGAGCTTTCGAAAACCGCACCTGTTTTCGTCGTCAGCGTTTTTTGACGAAAGCTCCGTATAAAGAATAAAGAATTTTGGTCACGGGAGTTTTGCCGTGTTCAGTTACAAATATGAGAACATACCCCGTGTGCAAGAACCCAATGTTCAGGATGCAGAGCAGCTGCATTGAACTTGATAAACCATTCTAAGTGGCTTATTGTCAGCGTATCTTTTAAGGGATAAATCAACGTATAATAACAAAGGTCCAACGCAGGTGACAAAGTCTAAATACTAAATAAGGCATTCCCTAATCAGATTTCGTTTACAATAGAGAAAGAGATGGACAACAAATTGCCTTTTTTGGGCTCACTAATTATGAGGTCACACGGTACACTGAAAACTTCGGTCTACAGGAAACCGACCCACTCTGATAGATATCTAAATTTTCACTCCCACCATCCGAGATTGGTGATGAAAGGCGTTGTGAGATCTTTAGTGGACAGAGCGATAGGCATATGTGATCCTGAATTTCTTGAAGATGAATTATCCCACATTTTTACACGGATTTTGGAAAGCAACGATTATCCTACCCAACTTATACGTTCCACCCTTCGGTAGAGACTGAATCACGGACATATTGTGCAAACGAGTACCAGAAGCCCTATCACTCTTACCATACCGTATCTCAAAGGTCTGGTAGAAAAACTGATTAGACTGGAGAAATCGGTCAATTTCAGAATTTTCTTCAAAAGCGCACCAAATATTAGAGCCATTCTCAGAAATGACAAGGTCACCATTCCATTAGAAGAGAGACCAGGAGTGGTATACGCAGTAAAATGTGACTGTGGCGCAACCTACATTGGCGAAACTGGATATTCCATGAAACACCGTCTTAAGGAACACATGAACTGCCTAACACGTTACCTGAATGCTAAGAGCAGGGCAGGGGGTACACAAACGAGGCGTAGAGGAAGACCACAAACTCTGGAACCGGCTACGATAATGACACAATGCATGAGGGCTTCAGCTGTGTCATAGCACGCGGCTACCTGCTCTAGTACGCTCTACCCTGAAGTCCTTTGCGTGGATAACGATTTCAGGACGAGAAAAATAAAGGAAGCCCTTTACATTCGGCATAACACAACTATAAACAGGGGCAATGGTTCGGAAGTAGACGAGTTATGGGACCCATCGTCCTTATTTCGAATTGTTGCTCGCTGAATCAAGGATGGACGAACCGGATGTGCCTTTCCTAACCTTCGTTTACACCTTAGGCGAAATGATGATGACCGCCCTACTTAATTACCCATCCTTATTTGCCCAATGACCCTTCTCGATTGGACACTACCAATAACATCCCGATTTACGGTTTCGTCGCCATTACGTTTTGCGCTGAGGACAGGAAAGGTTTGTTCCCGAAAGCTTCGCTAATAAAGCTGTATTTCTCTTCGCATCAACGGGTTGAAACACTCCATAAGTAAATTTCAGTGATGAGGTGACAAAGTCGCTATATTTTTGCCCTGAGCACATTGGTTTCTTAACGGGATTTCCCATCACGTTTACTTATTATTCACCTTCATATTCCTGTTTACTTTATTAGAAAACGCTTGGCAAAACGGAGATTTAGGAGCCCACTGCGTCAACAGCTGCCTTCGTAAATGCAATTTATCATTGTATTTACCAAACTTCATGTTGAAGATTGGGTTGCTTGTAACGAGCTCTCGCATGATGGATTGGTCTTTTTGAGACGGATTTGTAACTCGTTGTGTGATGTACATCACACAACGAGTTACAAATCCGTCTCAAAAAGACCAATCTACCAAACTTCATGTAGAATGTAATAATGAGGAAGGCACTACGACTTCCTTCTCGCAAGCAACTACAGACACGCTTATGAACAACAACATGCGAGCCATTCAATCAAGCAGAACGCGCTTTGCCCAGGGCTAAAAGTACTCGACCGTCTATTTGTAATAGGTTACTGGACAACACGACAGGAAATTGGCTTAATCGAACTTCTCAATTTCGTTGGAAAGTAAATCGTTAGCGAATCAATTCAATTAGCTGGAACCGAAACCTTTAACGCACAGATTCATTGCAATCAGGTATGCAACAGAATAAAAATTTTGTGAAAGAAATGCAAAATTATCCACACATACCATCAAACTTGTGAAGGCAGGATAAAAACGCAACGATAAAACTGGCCATAGCCTGTACTAAAGATTTACACCTTTTCATTGAAATTTAGTAGACGCCTTTGACTATAAACACTTCCAATTAACTTCATGCAACAAAATTTTCCCTGCTTAAATGTAATATCCATTGGCGTGAATGCGCTACGCGCATCGCGCCTTCCTTGGGCTAAGCATAAAGAAACTTTTATCACACGACTTACAGTATTTCTCTACAGCTGACCGTACCTCGTTTCCGCCAATGCATTTCGTTCCTGAAAGATGCTGCATCGAATTTCCAAATAGAATAAAATAATTACCGGGAAAGAGATTCGGGTTATAGCGTGAGTGACTGAGCAGAATGTACTCGTAATCTTGTGTCGCAGCAATCACAATTGTCATGATCACTGCTGCATTGCCTTTCACAGGCAGAATTCTGCGGTCATTTCCCACAACGTTTCTCTTGGTTGTTCTTCGATGTCCACGAAGAACTCAACATCATATTGACCTGTAATCATTCACTTTTACTGTAAGTAGTCAATTAACAAAATTCGTTCTGTTTTCCAAAAATGGTGGCCGAAACGAATCAAGGTTACGGTAAATTCGTGACCTGACTGATTTTGGAGAATTTGCGTGCTTCTGATGCTTAGTTTGTTCGATGAATTTTGGATCATGGTAGTAAATCTACAACTTAAGCAGTCACATTGCATACAAGAATATTTTTTTAAATCGCCGACCTGCAGTTCTGCCTGAAGCAGCGAAACAGTTTTGGAGACCAACGTGATGCAACCTTTTTCATATTCAGATGATCGATCAGAATCCATTCACCTGTACCATATGATAGCCTATAACCTAAAATTTCTTGTAATTCTTTTTAACGGGGTCGATGCATTTCTGCAAGTGTAATAATATCACGGATTGTCCCCGTTCGTTGAAAGCTTTATTATTCTAAAAAAGCTGCAAAGCTTTCGGGCATAGCCTTTGCCCGTCTTCAGTGCCAAAAAATATATATATATATAAAAAGAAAAATAATAATGTTGCTCAACTACCCAGGTTGGTCAGTCGGTCTGCAGGTACTCCTACTCAGCCGACCTAGGCAGACGCTTCATCAGTTGGGTCATACCTTTGACCGCGTCGAATCCGCAATCCGCCCTAGTCAGCCGTGCAGAAGCACGAGCATTCCAACCAACCGACCGCCCAGGGCAGAGGCAAAGCCATTTATGTAAGGTGGAAGTAGGCTATGCCCGAAAGCTTTGCAGCTTTTACAGGTGAAGCCATAAATGGCTTTGCCTCTGCCCTGGGCGGTCGGTTGGTTGGAATGCTCGTGCTTCTGCACGGCTGACTAGGGCGGATTGCGGATTCGACGCGGTCAAAGGTATGACCCAACTGATGAAGCGTCTGCCTAGGTCGGCTGAGTAGGAGTACCTGCAGACCGACTGACCAACCTGGGTAGTTGAGCAACATTATTATTTTTCTTTTTATATATATATTTTTTGGCACTGAAGACGGGCAAAGGCTATGCCCGAAAGCTTTGCAGCTTTTTTAGAATAATAAAGCTTTCAACGAACGGGGACAATCCGTGATATTATTACACTTGCAGCCTATAACCTCACATTATTTCTATCATTGGGATTCTTCAGTTCTCGAAGACTGAGTAGCCCTAATGGCTCCATCCTAGGTTACCCCAACTGGTTGACCACAACTACTTTCCTGTCTGATTAATTTTCTTCCTTTTCGAAACCTTGCACCCTAAGTTTTACTTGATTACAGGATAAGGCCACCTTGTACATGGCGCGCAGCTGAATGTGGATTTTCTTTAGTGAAGTTTTCCCGAGAAGAACACAACAACAGTTCTTTGCTTGGAACACGCTTCTGACAACTTTTGCATAGTCCAACTGAAGCAAAATGTTCTTCTTGCGGAATGGCTGAGCCAAAGGTCAGAAAATCTGGTGAGCTAGTAGCAGAGGCCTATAGCTGCATGTCTGTTTAAAAATTGCAAGAAGACAGCAGAGGTCGATAAAGGCTAATAATACTCCATATTCCTATAAATTATTCATACCTTTCAGGGATGCTCATACTTCACCTTCAGCAGAAAATATTTATCTCAGGCTTAAAGATTAACCTATATTACTGAACACACGTTACTGCCGAAATTATTTAATAACATTTTTTGCTGAAGACAAGGTCGTGGGCAGCCCGGAAAGCGACAGCTCATTTACCGAATTTAAATAAGAACGCTGCAAGTCGTCTATAAGGGTGGTGACTATTCAAGTTAACGACAACACAGCCATTTTGACTCTGATTAATCAGTATGCATTAATGCGGTCATACAGCCAAGAAAAGCATTTGATCAAATTTCACGAAGAAACTGAGGACATATTACTCAGTACACGTGCGCATTTCTTTCGATATTATCATTGTCAATATAACAGAATGATGACTTTGATTGTGCTACACTGCTTTGACATTCTGATGAATTTGAACTACATTATTTTGTTATTAACAGAGCTTTGTGAAATCTTAAACCGTTAATTACTGCTGCAATAGTTAGCACTTTTGAAAATCAGAATTAGTGAAACATATTGCAACCGTCATACCATCTTTCCTCCATGATCTACTGTTCAGTCTGGTGTAATGCGTGCCTGCATGCGTCATTTGACAATTTCGTTGACACTTTAGCCACACTTTTGAATGGCAAAAAATGCGGAAGCTTGTCAATTCTTCTTCTCGCGGTATTACGCGGTATTTACAAATGGCAACTTTTCTAATACATATTCACCAAAGGTTATCAGTGATGCAGCCGCATTGCTATCACCGCAAGTTCAGCCAGTGCAGATAGTAATAAGTTGACAGAGTAAAAGTAAACGTCAGATGGACGAAAGTGCAAAACGGCGGTGCCTAGTAGGTCCTTGATGAAACATTTGCTTTGAGTATCTGCTTGACGAATGTCTAGAATGAAAATATGTGCACATCACAGCTGACAATTCCCTAAATATTTATTCCACAGGCGTCGTGTCCTTGAAATCGTCATATAGAGGACTCTCGAGCGTTCCGGGTCAACTCAACATGAGAGTACAATATAACAATTACATATTGGAAATTTTGGTCATATTTTTGACTCACACGGAGCAGTCACCAGTGGCAAGCAAAAAGGCAGTTGATCCAGAAGCATATTTGGATACAGTATAACGTTTTCCCATTACAAGTTATAATAAAATATTACCTTCCCAGTGTGGCGTCGTCGTAGCACAAGGCTACAACTGCCAAGAACACAGCATCGTCACGGAAGACGGGTACCTGTTGAAAATGCAACGTTTATCCAGCAAGCAACATTGGGACAGTGGCAAGATTGGAGAACCAGTTATTCTTCAGCATGGCCTATTGCAATCGTCAATTGATTGGGTAATCAATCATCCAAATCAAAGTTTAGGTAATAACGTGATAACATCACAACTGCCTAAATTACAATACGTGTGGTCAGGCTATTTACTGGCTGACGCAGGTTATGACGTTTGGCTTGGAAATGTTCGAGGAAATACCTATTCAAAAGGACATGTTTCGCTAATTCCAACAACGTTAAAGTACTGGCTCTTCACGTAAGCGTTTCACACCAATGTCGACGTGAGTACATACAAATTGTGTCCGCCTGCTTTGTTCAGCCTAGACCACATGGCAGCATACGATCTGCCAGCAATGGTTGAATATGTGCTTCAACTTACAAATCATTCCTCGCTGCACTACGTTGGTCATTCGCAGGGCAACTTGATCGGCTTTGCTCGCTTTTCTGAGAAGCCTGAATGGGCGAAAGAAAAGGTTTTTATCCGTACTTGGCCTGTCTGGTATCCCTGTAGGCTAATTAGAAGTTTCGTTAATAGATCAAAAGCTTTCACGCCTTTGCTCCAGTCGCCTATTTGGGTCATACGAAAACAAGCTTGACACTTCTTCGACCTTTCCTTGGGATGATCAATGTTAGTAACGGAAACTTAACCACATTATTTTATTCTTAAAAGTTGGTTTACAGTGGATGCTGGAAAAATTTGGCCATGAGTTCATGCCCAAAACAAGCTTTGTAAGATGGCTTGGTAGAACCCTCTGCGTGGGAAAAACCGCTTTTCTTTGTGAAAATATTATTCTTCTCATAGGTGGCTACGACAGCAGAAATGTTAACTCAGTACGCAGCTAAGGTTTATTGTTAGTGCATCTAGTTTGTTCAATCTTCCAGACTAGGCTCCCAGTGTATCTCGCTCATAACCCAGCAGGTACATCGACACTGAACATTGCGCACTTTAGCCAAGTAGGTAAGTCAAATGGACGCACCACTCTCTACACGGGTTCAATTTCTTACTCAGCTCATCGCAACAAACAAAATGCAGAAATATGATTATGGTGTCCGAGGAAACATGGAACATTACAAACAGGTAGTTTTGATGGTAATCGAAATTGCTAATATTTTTACTTTTCAATATTGCACAGCTGCATCCGCCCCAGTACTACCCAGAGAGAAACCCCGTGCCAACTGCATTATACTGGGGAGACAATGATATTCTTAGCGTTGAAGAGGACGTCAAACGGCTAATCGGAGAGGTTAAAAATCAGCTAGGCGTTTTTCGGTATGAGGATACTGGCCACTTGGACTTCATGTGGAGTTTAAAAATGGCTGGCAGTGCTTACGCGCAGCTGATGCGACTTCTTTCTACGGAACATGCGTAGTAAATTCCAAGCAACAAACTGCAGCTCATCGAATACCTGGAATACTCAAGTTACTTTTCACAGAATAAATTAACTTCTGTGAAATGATTAGCATATTCTCCAATGGCATGCGTACTATGAGGAAGAAATACAATGCTCCAATCAGGATTGAATTATGTACTCAAAAGGTGCTAAACTCAGTTTTAGCTTAAGATTTGACCTTCTGTGCTCACAGTTAAATGATCTGCGCGCCGCAGTTAACGCCAACGCCAGTTCTTTTAGCCATTCAGGACAACGCGCGAATTGCGTTGGTCTCGCAGTTTGGATACTGAACACTAATTTTTCGAGACGATTTTTGTGACGGAGCCATTTTAATTTTTCTGTTTCTTCCATGAACATTCTGGTAGTAACTGAAAATCTTTTACTGTTTAAAAGAAATAATGGAAGCGCTTTCTGCCCTGCATATGACCCACCATTAGCGCCTTTAGGTCACCCGCTCCGTGATTAGTTGGACAGCAATCTCCTCTGCTCAACCGAATCAGCCCTCGAGTATATCCGCAACCTGTCCAGTGTCTGTCACCCACTTAATTATTCACGCAGAGCTGCACAGGTCCTTTCGACCAATTAAGGCAACGACAACCAAAAACAGACAGAGGCAAAATACTTCGACTGTACCCGTTGGTGCAAAAGAACACATTAATAAGAAAAGGAATAAAATAAATGAGCCAAACATACATATTATTATGACAACCGTACATATTATTATTTCAATTTAGCAAATTTGGAAGCCTGGAAGATCGTTCGAACTGCAAAACTAAAAACTGGACTACGGATAACTGCTTAGTATTACTTTTTTGAAAAAGCACGACAATAACTGTCTGTTAACAAATACTTTGCCTTATGCGAAGTTCTCAGGACTCTCATTATCTTGTAAGCAACAAACACTGCGCTGACCACCAGACAGCGAAATCTCCGTAAGGTAAGCAGTGAAATATTTGCTGACCGCTTGTTCTTGAAAAGATCTGACTTCAAAACATTTGTAAGGCATTTTTCCTCTTAATGGATACAGTAAAGCTAAATTTGTCGTTTTTCAGAGAATCCTTTGATACTTTACATTTTTCATTGATGCAGAATAAGTACATATGCGTAGTTAGGAAATCCATCATGAGCGCGTGCTTGCCCATGCATCGTCAGGCGTTGGATCCAAGAGCTCCTCCGCTTAATGGACTATACCGCACATCAACTATCATGTCGAGCTTTGACCCGTCTAGGGTCTGTCGCTTGCTTGCAGTCAAGCAGACGTGCAAACATCCCATTCGATCGACGGTAGTCAGAAAACGAACAGCGACAACGGTGAACCTGGTGAACGTTTTCCTGATGAACGTTCACGCTGTAACCTTTCAGCCCGCCACGTTGCAGATATTGTCCATCTTCGCAATCCTTCTGTGCCTCGCAAATACGTACTGAAGATGGGTCAAGTACCGATTCGAAAGCCACATATGTGTAAATTTTTTCCATCAATAAAGGATGGAAAAAGAAATTCTGGCGGGTTTAAGTTTCATTGTGTCAAAAGACGGCAATATACCCGTTGAAAAAAGATTTTGTTTACTGCGTAGCTTTCGGGACCGTTCTTGGCTTTGAGCTTTGCTTTGTGCAACTTTTGAAATTTCATTTTCTGAAAGTCATGCAAAGTAAAGCTCATCCATTGACGACATCGGTGGTTTGAAATACATCTTATCGATACGTTGATAAGCAGCCGACGTTCAGGGCGACTAGTAAAGCAGAAGTAAGTGGCAATTCATTCGTTTGTATGAATAAGAATTATCAACATGTCACCTGCTCAGCGAACTCATAGCATTCCATTTACGTCAGCACATCCATTTAACAAACACTATCTCGCAACGTCGTAACGCTAGGATGCTTGAAGTACGTGTAACATATGATACCATGCGTGCTAAGAAGGCTAACAGAACGTTTTCGTCACTTCCGCATTTCCTTTTTGAAAAAGACTTCTACTAAAGTAATTTCGCAATGGCACACAGTTTGCTGCAACACATGTTGGCTTCCTAAACACTAGCTGTGATTACAATTTGTGCCAGGCTCATGCACCGCTCATATTCAGCAAAGCAAATACATCATTCCTGAATGCCACCCCTCCGCAGCACATGCGGCTTTTGTTATCGCTTAAGCGTCTTATTGTGTGAAAACGGCAGAATACTCGTTCATCAATGCTTTACTTCCAATAGCGTAGCTTTCGGAACCTCTCTTGGTCCTGTCTTCAGCGCAAGTTTTCAAACGCAACCTATCGTACGAGTATCACAGTCTCCTGAGAGACTGTGATACTCGTATGATAGGTTGCGTTTGAAAACTTGCGCTGAAGACGGGACCAAGAGAGGTTCCGAAAGCTACGCTATTGAAGTAATACATTGACGAACGGGTATTCTGCCGTTTTACTCACAATATGAAACTGAGACCCGTGAGAAATCCAATATTCAACTACGCTTAGGAGTCTGTCAAATCTAGCCATGGCCGATTACTATAATAATCTTATTTATGCACACATGCTGCTATTTAGTAATGAAAATTGGGCTTTCGTAACGGTGTCATTAAGCATGAAGTAATAGTACGAGTTGCACCGTTTTTGAATTTATTATCTCCGAAGCATTCAGGAATACGCTTGTCCCGTCCTCAGAGAACAGCATGAAGCTATCCCCTAACGCACAAGGTATGCCCCATATCCACTATCTCCCAGTGCATTACATTGGGAGATAGTGCTATGCTGTTGTTCGTTAAGACGGGTCAAGAGTAGTTTCAAAAGCTTTAAAATCTGAACGCTTTTAGAGAGAGGAAGCACGGGGGACATTGCGTAGAAGGTGCCACCGCCATTACTAACTATTGTCACTGTCTCGGTTGTTCAGAGGTGATGCTTGCACCTCGGCGTGACTGACTGTGCGGGCGATAAACGCAAACACCCGTTACTGAGAAACTTTACTCACTAGCAAACAGAACACTATGCGATGCAGGATGCCACCTGACTCCCCGCGGAATGTGGCACCGGAGAGTAGGAGCGCCTGACCAGTCACGACCCTGGCAAACTGACGTCAGTTTTTCGGTAACGGGTGTTTGCCGTGTCTGCTTACAAAAATCATGCTACCATCTTACATTGTTGAACCGGTTTTTGGCATTGTTTTCGGAACTCTTTGAAGGCGACTTTGAACCAATTCACTGAGCAGGCACTCTATAAAGCAAAAAGAATAAACGAATTATGAATGCAACAATTACCAACAACGAATATCCCGCAGGTTTTAGAGCATTCCTGCTCTAAAAGCTCAGAAATATTCGCAGCGGATACGCTCTAGGCCGTTCGTTTACCTTTGTGGAGATATTACATTATGGGCGAAGTTCCACACAACCAGGCGGAATAGATAGCATGTGCTATACCCACTGGAAACCCATTAGTGCATAGAGTAAAAGGTGAAGAGCTATTTAGAAAATATTTGCATTATTTTTGCTCATCAGACAGTTTGAGCAGTTGCAATACCACACGTGTCGCCAAAGAAGCATCAGTATAAAGCAGTGTTCCTCAAGGTTAGGTTCACCACTAGCTGCTTTCAGAGCCTTAACGGCGCCCCGCCGCCGTCCCCTGTACCCATGGTTAAAGGAAAAGGGCGGGAAAAGTGGACAGAGAGTTATTGACAACACTGATCTGAGTCTCCTATTCGGTCATTTCCGCTTTCGTTAGTATAACCTTTGAGAGGTCAAGAAAAGACTCAAAGGCTACCCTTCTTCGAGTTCCCCTTACGCTATGAAAGGAACCATTTATCGCTCCCATTAGGATATACGGTGAAGCATGTATTCTACACGGCAACAAAAAACGATCCCCGTAGTGCTCGAGCCTAAGATGTTCCAAAACCGTCGTAGTCAATGTTTGGTGATCAGCAAGAGAGATCGCTCTCTAAGGCTACTTAAAACTTGGCGAAATTTTTGCGGGAAAGAATAACTGCCAAGCTTCAGACAAAAGAGGACAATAATTTCAGGGCTTGAATCGAAGACTAGACAGTAATAGGTCAATTTGTTCTGTAAAACCACGTGTCTCATAAAATGCTGCAAAGTTAAAGAACTAGAAGTAGCAGCTTCTACCTCACCCATCATATTCATCAGACCGCCCTACCACGGACCTCCACTTCTTCAAGCACATAAATTACTTCCTCTATAGACAACTCCTCATGAAACAAGGATATGCAGCAAAGTCCCTTGAAGAATACATCCCTTCTAGAGACACGAAACTGTATGCTCATGAGTTAATCGCTTTGTCTCTCATTGACACAAATGCGTAGATTCTGACGAAGTTCACAATTCATGGAGCGGGGCCGTTTGGAATCTGTGCCATACCAACTCGGGCGACAAACATGTTTGTCTGCTCAGTGGGAAGTGAGTTAATTAACTTGTAGACCCCCGACACTGAATGGATCCACGATGCGAAACTGGGTTGGGGACCAGATGCTGTGGCACCATGCTGGGACCAGGAGCATATATAGCCGCCACTCAGGGATAGAGGGGCGCAGTGTTGCTACTATCGTTCTACGTGATTGTGACTCTTATCGACCTGAAATAAAGTTTCGCGTGTTGCAAAGTCTGCTCTTACAAGCTACAGAGGCGTAATGGAAGCTCCTTCGGTAAGGAAAACTTTGGATGTGAAACTTGGATCCCAGAGTTTGATGGGTCGTCGCAGCGAGCGGCAGAATGGTTGGAAAAGGTTGAATTAATTTGCCAGCTCAATGATATAGACGATCTATCTCGTGTGATTCCATTACGACTGACCGGCGGAGCTTTCGCCGTCTACCAGCAATTAACGAGGGAAGAGCGAAAAGACGCAGAGAAAGTCAAAGAGACGTTACTGGCCGCGTTTGCCGTAGACCGATTCAAACAACTGACAACCAGAAAACTTCAAGTCGGCGAGTCGCCCGACGTCTTCTTGGTCGAGTTGCGATGATTGGTATACTTGGCCGGCGGTGCGTCCGAAAGCCTTTTAGGGTGTGCCTTCGTCGCTGGATTGCCGGAACGTGTTCAAGATACGTTGAGGTCGGGAGTACGGATGGAGGATCTCAATCTTGGCGAACTGCTCACGCGTGCCCGAGCCATATTGACCAAAGACTATACTGTCTACGAGAGGGATAGAGGCATGGCTGCTGATCAATTGAGACGGTTCAAGCCCGCCACAGGCGCTTTTTCCGTGCAGCAGAAGCTAACATGACGATGAAGATCAATATGAACTGGTTGCAAAGCCCAGCAATCCAAAGTATACCATGGCCAGATACTGATGGAGAAGCGGAGGCAGGTATCGGGGCCTTGGCCGACCAAGCGCTAGGCCGACCGATGACTCCAAGACCGAGACCGATGCCAAAATGGCGATAACTCCCGATGTGTTCTTGGATGAGGACTTTAGGGGGACGGATGATCAACTGGTCAGCGCCTTTGCGCTTTATAGTGCCGTCTCGACAGTTATGCGTGTGTCCGAACGCTGACGTCCGGAATTTAACCCTAAAAGAACAGTTCTACTTTTGTGCCGTACTCGTGATCTGCAAACTCGGCCTGATATCTTTCGAAGATGAACTCTTCGAAGTGCCGAGTTCCGATTTTATATGTGAGCACGGAACCCTAGAGGCGCCGGAAGGAAGCGATGTGGCCGTCCTAAGCTATGTCACGCCCGAGCGGATTCAACAGACATTTTGCCTTATTATCGGCACGAAAATAAACTATTTCAATACCGGGCAGGGCACGCCTACTGCATATATCAAGAAATTGATTTCTTGATATATGCAGTAGGCGTGCCCTGCCCGGCACATCACACCGGCAGGGCACGCCTACTGCATATATCAAGAAATTGATAAACGCGTGCCCTGCCTGGGCCGACGTCCTGACCAGCGAGGGCCATGGAGCCTCATTGCATCCCGTCCATCAGGTGGGACATTGGGCGAGTACCAAGGACATATTCAGAATCATCGGGCTGCCCAGCGTTAAGCGCACCTACAGGCCATCCGGCTGGCCTAGTGCGAACTTTAAGGTCTCCAACGATTTCCGCATCAGAGTTCGGAGCATGCCAGCCGGATGCGCCAAACTTGGACTCGTCGTGGCAGGAGCAAGAGCCCTCGCTCATAACGATTTAGCACAATTTGCGCCTGAGATCGGCCTCCTAACAGAGGTTTACAACGCGTACATCAAAGTGCTGGCGGTTCCGCTCCGGCATCACGTTGGAAGTCACTACTTGACAGAAATGGAGCAAAACACTGAGCCTAATGCCCTGGCTGATTTGTGGTTCGGGCGCGTCGGGACGTATATATATTACGTCATGAAAGGAACCACCTTGGCTGCATCACCACTGATCGCCAAAGGCGAAGGCCGTAATGTCGTACTTCCATTTAAGAGTTCTGCGGATTTCTCTCAATCCTTCGAGTCGATTTGCACGGCATTTGTGGCGGTCAGTGGTGAGGCCAAGGTGGCGTGGGTCAAAACCCAACTCGAGAGCGGTGCAGGCATGCTGGCGGATGCTGGGGTAATTGAACAAGTTTGTGAGATGTTTCATCAAATCGAATACGTCCCAGAAAGTGACGAGGCATGTTGGAACAAAGGTCTACGAACGTTTGCGACGACGAGTCGTATATACTAGTGCCGACGTACCCGAGGGTCGACGAGGTGGAACAAGAGGCACAGCCGTGTCGAGCGGCACCAGATGCACAGCCCATCGCAGCTGAACAATGTCTCCACGAAGATCACGGAGCAGAGCAGGTGGCGGACGAACACTAACGATTTGGTGCCAACGATTTGGTGCAGCACGGTTTGGTGCGGCACGATTTGGTGCAGCACGATTTGGTGCCGCTTGATTGCCACAGATATGCCTGCTCAGGGGTTGGTACTGTTTTCTTCATGCAATGCCCAACAAGATGAATTTGATAAGCCACAGATGGCTGTGAAGGCCGGATGTGATATCAGGTCACATGCCTTATTCTGATGGGTTCACGCAGAGACCGGAAGAATATATAAATAGCACGCTGGACGGAAAGTATGTCAGCGGAAGTTCTCATGCTGGGGTGATTATTAAAATTGCATTTATGTTATGAGAAATAAGAAAAGATACGGTATCCTTGTTCAACAAGCTTTAATTGGCGAAGCTTTCGGAACGTACGTGTTCCGTCATCAGCGCGATTCATCAGACTTTGAATCGCGCTGATGACGGAACACGTACGTTCCGAAAGCTTCGCCAATTAAAGCTTGTTGAACAAGGATACCGTATCTTTTCTTATTTCTCATAAGTATGAGACACCTTGTTACTAATTCCTCTTGCTTCAAAATTGCATGTATGGAGTCATTATGTTGAAGCCTGAAAAGAGTAAAAGTTTCGTTTCCAAAGAACTTGTCAACAACATTAGGTCACTGGAGGTCTAAGTCGGATATAAAAGACACATCCGAACTATCTTCGCCACTTATAGTTGTGCTATTCTGCGGTTGAGCTGTTATTACAAGTCGAAATGTCACGTTTCATGTCGAAAAGGAACCGAGAGAAGTTTGCCCACGATGGACACATGTACACCTTCGAGAAGCTAAACCGATCAGGGACTATAAAATTCTGGCGCTGTGATAAGCGATATCTGGACGAATGCAAGGCCAGAATTCACACACTTGTGACAACAGGAGAAGTAATCAAAGAAGTGAATGAACACACCCACGACAGTGACCCAGTCCGTATGGAGGTTACGGCGGTGTGTAACACCATCAAGCGTCAGGCGGAGGAAACAATGGAGACTCCTGCGATGATCATCAATGAGACGTGCGCAGGAACGTCCACCGTCACACTTGCACAACTGCCCAGCAGCGACGCGATGAAGATGATCATTCAGCGGAAAAGAAGAATTGTACAAGGTGCCCCACCACAGCCTACTCATCGTGCTTTGGTCGTCGTCCCCGAATCATACCAAATCTATCATGAGGAGGAGCGATTTTTGCTTTATGATTCAGGTGTGGGGGACGCCAACCGAATACTCATTTTCGGGCGGCAATCACATGGCGCCTGGAGTGGCTATATGAAGACCCTATACGCTGACGGTACGTTCAAAATAGCGCCTCCCATTTTCCCACAAGTCTACGTGATCATGGCGGAAAGGGAAGGCTTTATTTTCCCGGTGTTACAAGCCCTCCTGCCCAACAAGCAGGAAGAAACGTACCGTCGCACGTTTGAAGCGATGAAGGGCATATGGCCTCAGCTCGCTCCTATTACAACAGACTTCGAGCAGGCAACCATGAACGCCATCAGAACCGTGTTTCCTGCTGTTCAGCTTTGTGGCTGCTTCTTCCATCTCGTCAGAAGCTAGAAGAGAAAGCTGCACCACGAAGGTCTGACAGCAAGGTACGCCACGGACCCAAGCTTCGCCCTAACTGCGCGGATGATCGCCTCCTTGGCTTTTGTCCCTGTGGACTCCCTTGACGGAGCTCTAAGCGACCTGTCAAGGGAACTACTGCGCGTACTGGGCTGGTTCGAGGAGAACTATGTTGGGCTCCCGAACCGATTTGGCGGCCGTCGGATCCCGCTATATCCGCCAGAGATGTGGTCGGTTTACCAAAGGACGCTGATGGGTCGTGATCGCACGAATAATTTCGTCGAAGCAGCCCATCGACGAATGCAGTCAGAATTTGGAGTAGACCATCCCACTCTCTGGAGGTTCATAGACGGGATCCGAAAGTTGCAGGCAGGAGAGATCTTCAGTATGAGCAGTTCGTCAGGGGAGAGGAGCCGCCAAGGAGGCGCGCGAAATATGTCCGGGCAGCAGAACGAATTCTGCGAAAGGTTAGACAATTCAGCACAACGCCAACTGCTGAGTATTTGCGTGTCCTGGCCAACAACTTTGTTATGGATTGACATCTATGCATCATTTTTACTCATTTACATTTACATGTGTGCTATTCATATGTATTTGTTGTCTAACATCACCTGGTCTTTGAAATAAAATTTACATCAGACGCTAGCGAGAGCGTAACATAGTCACGAAAATCAGCAGCACTGTTTCGCCATTACAAATAACTTTTGGGCAGCAGGTAATCCTGTAACCAACTAGCGAAGAGTTGCAAAAGGGAATAAAGCCAGGCAGTTGGACAGCGTGTCATTGCAATTACACTGTTTAACCGCGAAACTAGGAGAACAGCTCAGCAGCTTGGAGGAAAAATCCACAAACGGGAGCAAAACAAAAAAGAGGGGGATAACCTCAAAAGGCTGAAAGTAGAAGCTCAAAATTTAGAGCAAAACGTTACAATTTATTCACAGCATCCTTTCTGTGAGTATCAAGCGGCACCAAATCGTGCTGCACCAAATCGTGGCGCACCAAATCGTGCTGCACCAAATCGTGGCGCACCAAATCGTGCTGTACCAAATCGTTGGCACCAAATCGTCATGTACGCGGTGGCGGAACACTCGCTACCTGTGTTACGACGGTCAACAAGGGTTCGTCGCCCACGATGCTGCCTATGTGGTGATTGACCACCAGGGGGGAGTGTGCCATACCAACTCGGACGACAAACATGTTTGGCTACTCAGTGGAGAGTGAGTTAATTAACTTGCTGACCCCCGACACTGAATGGATCCATCCACGATGCGAAACTGGGTTGGGGACCAGATACTGTGGCACCATGCTGGGACCAGGAGCATATATAGTCGCCACTGAGGGATAGAGGGGCGCAGTGTTGCTACTATCGTTCTACGTGATTGTGACTCTTATCGACCTGAAATAAAGCTTCGTGTGTTGCAAAGTCTGCTCTCACAGAATCCCGATAGGTGAACCTGTTCCCAGCTGACAGGGTGAGCTGTCTTTTTCAGCTTGATATTTGTGCTGAGCGATAAACCTTCGTGAATTCCTTTCCTTCTATGGTCGCTTAAAGTATTCTGGAGCCACTTTGTAGTACTGTGTTCGTTACTTTCAGAATTAAGCTTAGACATATTAAGTTGTCGAGATTTTGAATGTCAGTTTTGACTTGCCGTGATCTTGAATTGAAACCCAAACGGAGATTTACTAGCTTAAGTTGTGGTTGAAAATCAGATTCTTCGTAACGGTGTGTTTATGCATGACAATGTGTTTGTACGGCTAGCACCGTTTGTCATTTTTTAATTATCAAAAAACCGACGGAGCTTTCGGGGAGGGGGTGTGCGCGACCCCGAAAGCTCCGACGGTTTTTTGATAATCAAAAAGTGACAAACGGTGCTGGTCGTACAAGCACATTATCAAGCTTAAATTGTGATCTGAAAAACGCACAATACTTTTCACACACCCCAATGCGAAGGCAAGCGGTTCTCCAAAACGCATTCAGTAACCTATTCTAATAAACCTTTGACCTTTAATCTGTTAAATATTACACCTGATAAGCTAGTTCGACTGCTAAATATTACAGAAAACGCAGAGATTAAATGACGAGGAGGCACTGAACTCGTATTATCAATGGTAATTTACGCTAAACCATACCATTCCTTCAGCCATGGCAAAGCATAATAGATAAAAACTTGTCGGACTCAATGACTCCAGTTTCTCCACAGTAGCTATCTGACCACTTGACAGATCTGTGTGCGCGCTCGAAATGCTGAAAAGTCTTTAAGATCCTAAGCTAATAGTGGAACATGATCATTCTGAAAACCTGGAGAGAGTAAACGTTTACCAAGCGGAACAGTCCATTCGAGAGAAAATGAATATGAATTGTCGAATTGATTTAGCCAACACGTCCAGTCAGTAAACAAAAAACGTCGTAACGACGTAACACTGTGATCCTTAGAATAAAACAAAAATTAAAATAAAAGCCTACGCCTGGTGACACAGAATAATAGCGCGTTTTTTTCCTAATTTCTAATTTTCGGTTTGGGAAGATAATTTTCCTTGCAAGTGACGTTAGCCCGAGACGCATTTTGCTGCAAAACATTTTGAATTCCAAAGCACTTACTGCAATCTCGGCTTGCGCTGAACTTTAGAGCAACCTGAAATATGCTAACCCAAGGTAGAGTGGATGAATATCTTCATCCTGCGGTTTTTGCCAATACTTGGGCGATTGTAAGATCTGAGCGCCCCCTATTAGTACCGTCATTTTAGTAAAATAAAAATATTTATCATACGTTGCTATCCTAATAATACAGCAAAACACGTAATACTGAATCTACGCTGAATTCATTGGAAAACCATTTCGTGCGAGTCCAAAGATGAACAGTTTATTCAAAAATAATTACATCAGCCCTTTGCCTAGCTGGCAAGCTGAGCAACTGCATCGTTATATGTTTGTCCACAGAAACCATAGTATAAATGAAGACTATGTTTAAATCTTCAAAGTACACATAAATTAGTACCCGCACTTAACGCTACCGAAAATGCTAACTAAAGGAATAAAAATCAGACCAGTCATACTACTGATGCTTGTTGCTCTAGTGGAACAACGATCAGCCAAGGACAACAAACAGCCAGCTGCGGTGGAAGCGTACCTGGACGCAGTAAAGCAGCCACTACCAGTTACCACTTAAATCATCCTACAGGTGTTCCTAGTGTGGCATAGCTGTGCTCAACGGCTACAGATGTGAGCAACATACATTAATCACGGAAGATGGCTACATTTTAGAAATTCAACATTTATCCCATAAACGATATGATGGAAATGACAATCTTGGAGAACCGGTTCTTCTACAGCACGGCCTTATGCGATCGTCAGTTGACTGGATAATCAATCATCCAAACCAAAGCTTAGGTAGCAATTTACAGCAAACACTTACCTATACGTAACATATGTTCTCAGGATTTTTGCTAGCCGACAAAGGCTATGACGTTTGGCTAGGAAATGTACGAGGAAACAGCTACGGAAAGCATCACATCAGGCTTAATCCCAGGGATAAAGGATTTTGGAAATTCACGTAAGTTCTTCATTCGAATGCAAACCTTAATATTTATCAACTGCACGCCTTTGCTTCGCAGCTTCGACGAAATGTCTCGATACGATCTCCCCGCCATGGTTGAACACGTGCTTCGATTTACAAAACATTCATCGCTACATTACGTCGGTTTCTCGCAAGGAACACTCATGGGCTTTATATGCTTTTCGGAAAAGCCTGAATGGGCTAAGGAAAAGGTATTTTCTCACGTACCTGAATCATCATGCATTGCCTCCGGGTTATTTCAGATCAAAAGTTTCCATGCGCTTGCTCCAGTGGCTTACTTGGGTGAAGCGAAAACAAAAGTTGCCATTTTGAAACATTTCATGCGGCACGGCAATGTAATGAGGCAAAACTGAATCCCGCAGCTGTACCTTTCCATTACAGTGGATGTCTGTCTTGTTCGGTATGCGGTTTACGTCCAGAAGCACGTTCCTAAGACGGCTTGGAGGAGCACTTTGCGCGGGAATGCTTGCTCGTTTCTGCAAAGAAGTTTATTTGCTCTTTTATGACCATCACCCTGCATCTATTAATCCAGTAAGAGGTGAAAAATTGCTACCAGAGGATGCATGCGTACATCGTTATAGACAAGGATGCCTGTTTATCTTGCCCACATCACGGATGGAACTGCAACAATGAACATAGCGCATTTTGGCCAGGTGACGTGAGAGTGCTCAACCGCGACTTCATTTACAATTTTTGTTCAGGTAATAGCAACTGGAAGTTTGCGAAAGTTTGACTACGGATCCAGCGGTAATATGAAGCACTATGGCCAAGTATTCTTCACATTTTAGCTGAAGCGGTTATTAATATAATAGAATGCCGGTGTCTTGAAAATCGGATGTTCAGTAACCACGTAGTGGATAATTACATTTCTTCGACGATTTCACGCCGTTGTCGAGTTCAAAATTTACTGTCGATGCTTTCAATGCTTCATAATATTAGTAGCCTTTCTGCGCTACTAATATTATGAACGGTTGAGCGCTACGTACTTTAGCATGCTCTACCTTAGATTACGTGATGCACAACCTTTTGTAACTTGCACCGAAAAGAACAGGGCAAGAGAAGCACCAAAGGCTTCGAAAATAAATTTTAAACTTGGCATCGGTGTCCAGTCATCCAATAAGTCATAAGAATCTCAAAGCCTCCTTTTTTTGCAGATTGATCCCCCCACATATCATCCGAGAAGGAGTCTGGTTCCAACGGCTTTCTACTATGGAACCGATGATATTATGACAGTGGAAGCCGATGTTAACAAGCTGATCTGTGAAACTCAAAATAAGTTAGGCATTTTTCGATACGAAAACGTTCATCACTTGGACTTTACATGGGGTCTCAATGTGGTTGATACCGTTTATGCACAGCTTATGCAGATGCTTTCTGAGCAATCTATTCAGTGAGGTGTACTTTTTGCTGAACGATCGATTGCTAGAGTGCCATTTCTCAGCCTGTGTAATAGCCCAAAGCAATGTCATAATATGCAGGCAGTTACAATATTATGAAACAATGCACTATATAGCGTACTTACTGTCGTTACCAAAAGGTAAAGTACATTCCGATTTCGCTGGAGCGCACTTTCTCCACTTACGGATGAGAAGCATATTGCACTGTCCAAAGTCGCAAATGAGTCTGGTTCCACAATGACAGACGTAACTGAGGATAAATCATGCATGTGGTCGTCCGGCTTTCTTCAAACGACACAGCGACGATACCGTTTATTTTATAATAAACGGCGAATCCTTGTAAAAGCGCAAACCTTACAGCTAAACTTACGAATCTGACCTGCGCAAATGGCAATACCGATGATCCATCGCCAGAATGTAATGAAGCGAAGTAACGACATGACAACTTTACAGAAACGGAAAGGGACGGAACGAAAAGGACAACAGCATTATAACGAACTGAAAGTAAAACTAGAATTATGAACGTAGCATACGCAATGAATCCTAGTTGGCGAATCATTACGTGAGACGGAATGCAGAGGCAATCCAGCCAATATCTATCAAACTGACGGTGATAAGTAATACAGCGCTTAGGCGATAAGTGACATAACGAACGAGCAATGAGTACATATCATTCTTCTGAAAATCTCAAGCACTGAAATGCAAATGGGGAGTAGATGCAATCAGCAATAGGCAGCGGTGTTAGTGACATACATGCTCGGCTGATAACGGTCTGTTCACTGAGCATCTATGCGGGTGCTCAGTAAACAGACTGCTATCAGTAAACTTTCCTGGGAAATCTGCGAAGGGTAACGGCGCCTCATGCAACGAGCAAACGTGCAACGAACATGCAAACGGCGATACTGTGTACGAGTTCACCGGGAGATTCTCTGTGCAATGCCGCATGAGAGACCGTGTGGTAAAGCAATCACACGTTTGATAAAATGACCACAGCACTTCAGGTACTCTTGCATCAGACTGACAATTTTCTCCCTACGACACTCGCGAAGTTCAACAGAACAGCTCATAGATACGACTCAGTTTATAACCACACTTGCACAGAGATTGCACTGCAGTGCAAAATCCATTACGTTTAGTTGCAGGACTCTCGGTTTCTTTATGAAAGCAAGTCACTGAGTCGCTCAGATTATTTTATCAATACAAATCAAGTATTAGAAGGAAGACAGGTTTTGTAACGAAATTTTCTCATTTTTTGTGCTAATTTTCACTGCGTTCCGCTTTCGCTTAATTTTAGCGTACTTCACACGTTTACAAATTTCTCCTGCTCTATCGTCAGCGTGATAATGAATAATGTGAAAACTACTAAAATAAAGCAAAGGCAAGGATTGACGGGAAGTCGGTAGAATCAACACATAAGAAAGCTTAAGTATTGCGGGTAATACCTAGCAACTTCAACGACCTGGACAGCTTACGCAGGCAACCACTTTGCTCCTAATTTATGCATTTGAGAAACCACTTTCCGAAATCTAATGCATGCTATAGCCGTAATGCAAGGGAAAAAGTTTCACTGTGTATGGCTTCAGTTTGGTGAATACCAAACTGAAGCCATATAAACTTGCACCAATGCAAATTAGAGCAAAATTTTAAGAACATTTCACAATATAGTCGTTATTTAGCTGCTGAAGCCTATCCTTTTCCAAACATTTATGAACTTTTGTGCCCACTTAGCACGACTATATGTCTGAAGTTAACAGTGTTATATGTGTACAGGAATGTTGCAAAATACAGGCGTCAGAGGAAGTGAATTCACCCGTGAGCGTCAACGCGCCGCGAACAAGTCCATCAGTGGATCTTATCCGCTTTACTCATGGCATCAATACTTAGAACGCTCAGTCTCCCGTAGAAAAAAGGTTAATAGAGAATGTTCAAGTCAACACACTGGAAGATAAGAGAAAAGAAAGGGATAAAAAGGAAGAAAAATGTTCAAAAGAACAAGGAAAAAAGTTCGTTGTAATGATGTAGGAAAGCAGGTTAGAGACAAACACGAGAGATAAAATAAAGAAAAATGTATTACTATACCATCAAACATGGAGAACATTTCAAAACGACAAAATCTAACTACCCATTCTTCGTAATTAACGATATTTGTACATAAACTATTACGCCAATTACCATTATCGCCGTTAGACACCCACGCCTACAGTTCGTTAGACTTTGTCAGTGAAGACAGGGCAAGGCAGGCATGAAAGCCAGGTTAATGAAAATAACAATTACGATCAGGCGTCCAAGAAGACGACAGCAAAACTAAGAAAGATACGGCATTGCTATTAACAGGTTTACACTTTATAGCGCTAAGGCAAAGCTTCTCGTCCTATCGCTTGACGAGCTGATCAACAGTACAATGAATAGTTCCACTAATGAATGACCACTTCAGCTAATGGGAAACAAACACGATACTCATTAGCTACGACCAAGTTCCCTTTTCCTTTCAATATATTAATCGAGCTGGGTCACTATCAGGTCCAAGGACTGCCAAGGTAAGTCACTATAAGAAATGACATTATGCAACCCAAATATCCTATGCAACTTTATAATCGTCCGTAGCGCTGTGGAGTCAAATACAAGTTACATTATTCTCACGAAGGCTCTTGGATAAACAAGAGATTGCCATAACGGTCAGGCTTTCCATCGCATGAAAATAAACAGGATTAAGCAAAAACGTTTTCCAAAAGAAAATTTACGGGCTTGAAGAGGTGCAAAGGAAGAAATAAAGGAGAGAACCTGCGTACAAGTTGGAGAAAGCAAAGACGAGCGCTGCGCGAAAAAGGCAGTTTGTCAATTAGCGTCTCTTCACAAGCACAAAAAGCGGACAACAGTAACATCCTGAAACAGCACAGAATGAGCAAATTCAATGCTTCCAAGGGCGGCCTCCCTCAATTTCGCTACGGTTTACTTTGCCGCTGCCCGAACTTCGCCGAACACGAATGCGCACAGTTTGTCGATCAAATAGCAACCTGCCAGATCCAACGCCACGGCCATCAAGACGGTCCTGCGAAACTGCAAAGCGTAACAACAGCGTAGAATGGGAGGAAGTTCACTGCCAATTGGCTTTCACCTCCGCAGGAAGAGGAACCAGCTCGAAACTCGTAGCCATTTCCGGCATGAATCCCGCCGCAACGGTGACCACGATGCCACCCGATAAAAGCAGGCTGTACAAAAGAGACCGATTTTCCATAAGACTTTCCATAAATGGGTGGCCCTTAAAAGTTCAATATTAAACACCAATGCTGCTGTTGAGTCTATTTCTTCCTTACGTGGTAATTGACGGCGAAGTTGCAGGTCTGCAAAAAGACTGACATGAGATAAACGGTGGTGTTAACCAAACTAGGACTGAATTTGTCATCTATTTTGGCTGGCTTTCCGTCACTTAAAAAGGGATGCGATGATGGCAACAGCATAATGGAACAGTGCGTGATCACCGCTCAACGCTATGCGCCATTTTCACCAGGTAGACCAGCGAACAGAAGTGAACGGCAAACTGCAGGGAGACGGTGAGCAAAGTGTACACGTTGAATATGTTGGGCAAAGGACGCTGCTTCGCCAACTTTTGCAACGGCTAAACGTGGACCCAAAGAGTAGCGTTCCTCAGAGCAGACAGTTATCACCTTTGAACGCGAAATGAAAAAGAAGCAAGCCACCAAAAGGAGACCTTGAACGGTAGCCTGAGTGTCGGAGAACTTTATGCCGTCAAGATACAAAACGCTTTGGCTGTACGCTTGTACAAGCGCGTTAAGGGCTAAAATCTTAAACATTTGCAACGTGGTCACCAGTGTACAGCGCCCTTGACGGATGACATGACAAACTGAAGAAATAAGAACAACGAACATAGGCGGACGTGAGGAAACCTGAAGTTCCTACTCGACTGTATTGAGGAATACTTGGAAGTAAACGGAGCAGCCATTGAAGCGTCTCCCAATCGGACGATGGACGAACTTTCTTCTTCGAGGTTCTTCAAAATATCATGCAACTTCTGTATGGAAAACGTAAGCCATGTCAAATTTGAAGGCCAAATTGCTAACATTTGCGGAGTTGCTGTTTGCTCCTTGCGACATCCTAACGGCCCTTCGCAAAACTGCATGTGGGGGCCGTCTCACATTAGTTGATGTCAGCTTGTCGGATTTCGACGTGGAAGCACCGTGCTCTTCGTAGCCCTTGGCAGCCTGGCAATTGGCACTGCTTCTTGGCGCTACTTGCTTTCGGCACGTTGGCACTGGATGGGACAAAAGCGCAACACCTTAACAGTTAACATTGATCCTACGGCAAGAGAACAAGGGCGATCGATTTGTTGCAAAGGAACACTACTTTCCGCACAAAGTTAGCAAACTATGGGATGTTTTAAAAATGTGGCATCAATACGAATTCGACCAGGTCAACTGTTTACCAACGTCCGCATGTTTCAAAGCACCAACGTCGTTTGTACCGTCTCCACACATAAGAGTTACAATGCCCTGACGTTTCAGCATGATGATGACCAACTCCTAAGCATACGTACAAGCAAAAAGCAGATTTTGCGCCAATGGATAGGCTGCGTACCTTCTGCTTTGGCGCCATTCTTGCGAACACCTTCACGTGAGGAACGAGTTCCAGTAAGAACGCCATATTTGTCGACATTAACTGGGTGAATCCCTGAAACAATGCCACGTGCATAGCAATGGGCTCATGGGATGAGTAAAAATCGTGGACAAAGTACGCTCACTCCCAATCGCGAAAATCTTCATTCGCACCTTTGACGCGATTTATTTTGAAACAATGAAAAGGAAATGATACTATATTATTAATGCACTTGTATTTTCCTACTTGGAAGCCCAATTGCACATAAACGACAGAGGAAAATTAATCTGCGGTCTGCTAATCACGAACTGAAGGGAAGCTCAGATTAAAATACTTAAAGGAAATTAGCTGCTATTAGTTCCCTTAAACAAATGCTTATTATTCGAAAACAAAGAACAGAGGCGGATAAACTACAACATGGGTTACCCTAACCGATGAAGAACCTTACTAGTTTTAGAACCAACGCACTATGCTTTTCTACAAAAAATATGATGAAAGATATAAGGAGCAACTCTGAGCTATTACCATCACCCCAAACAATTATGCACCTGACATTACGAATGGCAAACAGAATAAAGCAACTCACTGGGCCCGTTAGGCATAAGCAAAAGTTGTCAATCAAATATTTTGGGCCCTGTATGGGAACAATTGGGACTTGAATGCTCTTGTCCAGCGAACGCCAGCACCAGTCGATTCCTGAAGCAGCGCAACTAGACAGTCGTTTGCCAGATACAGAAAGTTGAAAACAACTTACTGTCGTCATTAGGCTTTTCAAGAATGATGATCTTGTGATCTTCTGTATTTCGAATGAAGCGCAGCTCTTTGGCCACGTGACAAGCCGTAAGCGGATTGTCGCCTGTAATCATGCAAACCTTCGGCGAGACAATTTTTAAGCAGGCAACGACGGCATGCCTTGCTACCTACCTTGTGACCTGAATATTGTATAGTTTCTACGATGGCCTTCGAGTCGGGCTTTAATGGACACGAAATGATCACAAAGCCAACAAAATCCAAACCATTTTCTGCTTCCTCGCGCGTCATTTCTCTTAACTAAATCATTATGTTTCGCGCTGGCCAAAAGCGATCCGGCGGCAAACAATCCCATACTGCCTGATGACTTCTGTGTCCCAAATGCTTGTAGCCAAGCGCCAACACCCGCGCTCCCTCAAGAGTCATGCTTTCGTAGACCTCGTCGTAATTTTCAGGTGGATTAACAAACTAAGAAAGGCAAAGCGATTAAGTTGCAACTACGCGCTGGTAACGTTGCAGATTACTCTTGACTTCAGTACTTCAGGTGCCCCTTTGGCGGCAACGAAGTACATCATGTCGCTGGTGCCTGTAGGAACGTAGCTAGCGATTACGGACATGCGCTGGAGAGACGAAGAAAAATGGTATCGATGACAAATATGCAATGGAACCTGCTTGCTTTTTGATGGTATTACTGTGTCTTCTAGAAACGATTTCGTAAACATGAAAACGGGTACTACCTTATTATGGATCGTAAATTACGTCGCGTGAGAGTCCACTCGCTTCCAGCAAGGCACGCCTTTTCCAACGGATCGCCTATTAGCTCATTTTCCAGCTGAACCAAACTGTGGCAAGTGACCAGAACTTTGATACTGTCATGGGGCGCCTCCTGCAGCGGTACGATGTCCTTCGACCCCCTGAACCGAAAAGAATGCTACGCTGGCCATTGCAATTTATGTTGCGACGCACTTGATTCCGGACACTCCTTCCACGACCAGGTTGTCCGTGGTTAGTGTGCCGGTCTTGTCAAAGCAACATATATCCAGTTTGCCGGCGAAAGGAACGCGAAACGGTTCCGTGCAAAAGATTCCTGCAAAAATGACGAGCTATAGGAGAGGCTGGTGTACATTTTCTCACACTTCAGCAATACCGAGCTTAAGCAGTGAAAACAGGGAATGGTTAACCGCCAAGGACAGTTCAATTGGAAGCTCCGGTGGTATGACGGATGTCAAAATCAGAGCGCATTCTAACATGAGTTTATATCGGTTACGTTCCATGTCTTCCACCCCTAAATAAGGCGCACTGTTAACGTCCAATGGGTACCCGGGATGGCCACCTCTCATCCACACGTAGACAGCAGCTCCGAGAGCGAACACCAGTAAGAATAGGATAAAGAAAAAGGTTTCGCGGTTATTGGCGGTGATTCGCTTGACGCCAAAGAGTATAGTGCGCAACAAGCGACCCTGGCTTGTACTAAAGCCTGTGCGCAAAACATATCCGATGCAGCCATTGTCCGGAGCTAAACGAAAATAGTGACTGTTATATAATGGATGGCACTTGTTCCCTTTATTAGTGGAAAACCTTTGATTCCCAACGTATTCCTGGGAGGACCCGTATGCTGCACAATTTTCGTACCCCCATAGAGCACATGCAATCGTCCATCAGCATCCATATCCAAAACGTGATTAGGGTCGAGGGTCTCAACAGGTTCCTTAAGCGTACATAATTTTCATGCTGTCTAATGCCACCTTCACACAAATAAATCTTACTTTCATTTGAGGAACGGACTCGCCAGTTAACAGCGACTCGTCCACAATGCAAGGACCGCGTAGCAGCAGTAGGTCGCAGGGGACAGGACATCCTTGCTGTGAACGCCCTGCCAAGAGCACAATCATTTAAACAGTATCATTCGCATTAGTTGGAGAAGCTGTCACAGAAATAAACAAATCGTTCGCAAAACATTCCCTAAGTTTTCAAAGAGAAGAACTATCCTACCTACAGGATAAAACACATTAACCTTGAAGCTGAAATGACCCTGAGTAGTCAAAACAAAAGATCATGAACAATCAGAACTACTCAAGTGATTCAAAGAGCGATAGGGCCACTCGAAACGTGGCTTTGCCGGAAAGTAACAAGAACGGCATTCAAGTACAGTTGCTTACCAATGGAAATAATGTCGCCAGCTACCAGTTCTTCGGTAGATACTTTGACCCACTTCAAATTGCGATAAGCCTACAAACCAAGAAATGGGGCAACGTTGCTCCTGAAAGCGAAACGGACATTGATAATATAAGGAGCGTTCCCCATTTTCCGGATTTCTTGCATGTTGCGCAACTGCTGCTGAACCAGAGTAGCTTCGAACGTCACAAGCATGGCCGAAGTGAAAATGGAATAATACCAAAATTCGTCCATGCACCATAGCAGTATGCAGAACATTTGAAATACGAAAAATGGTGCCGTTGCTCGCTCCCAGAACAATTCCATGAAACTAGGAATAACCATTTGCATCCTGCACACGACGGACGCAAATTAACTGACAGTAAAGTGGGCAAAAGACCTACGAATTCGCTCCATAATGCTCCAAGGCGGCATTGAAACGAGTTGCGTCATCGTACCCAGTCGACGTTTGGTAGTGGCGAAAGTCTAGATGATCCGGAAATTCAATGGCCGCAAAGTCTTTTCTTTCCGCGGAATCAAACATGTACTTCGACTTTTGAAATTCCAGCCAAACTTTGCACTGACCGTCTTGGTTCTGCTCAAATGAAGCGAGTCACCCAACGCTTGGAAAGCCCAAAAGCACATACCATAAGTTTATGAAGAGGAACAAGTTCAGCGGATCCATTGTTCGGCGTAGGCGCTACCATTGCCAAGCTGGCCTTGCAAGGATCACGCACCTTGGTCACATCACAATGAGGGATCTGCGAATTATCTGTCGCTCCTACCTTGCTACATGTTAGGAAGCAACGAATGGATATGAACCAAATGCACAACAGTACAGCAACCGTTTGTAGAACTCCAAGAATTGCCAAAATTATGCAAAACCCTTCGAAGTAGGCATAAAATCCGTAGCGAAATAACCACAAATAGAAGGTAATAATGTAGGCGAGTAGGAAGGGCGCAAAATATCCGTGCAACCATATCGGCTTCTGGTTGTATAATGTAACGCGATCGACTAGTTCATCTATCGCCATTGAATGAACTGTGCCTGTAAGAAACGACGCATATAGACGGAAAAAGAGAAAGAAGCCGTACAGTTAGGGGTCACACGTTGCACTTCAATGTCATTCCCAAAAGTGCACGAAAAGGCGACTTTTCAAAAGAATAGCTGAAGCGCTATTCACAATAAAAGAACTGTTTGTGCAAAGCTTATCTTCAATGACTAAACAAACATACAAATTTAAAAAAGCCATACTTAATTTCCCAAATCATGGACTGTGAATACAATACAAGAAAACAAAAACGTTGAATGAACGTACGTGGTTAAATTGAACACTTCCAACCCAATCTGGAGAAAAGCGTCAGCTCCTCACACACAACGCAGACACTGCGCCAGCTCTTACCCTACTGTCAAATTATACGAAATTGACGACATTAAACGCAATGGCACGTTAGTCGTATTACAAGTGGTCAGGTACGAAACTACCTGCACAGAATCAATGTGCGCTCGCCAAACGGAATTCAAAGGTACTGTTTCATTTTGAGTAAGTTGTGGCCACTACAACACTTTGTAAAGCTACTCTTGCAAACATCGTTCCGCAACGCTTGACATCTTACAATATCGTTTTATGTGAACAAGGATAAGCTTCGCAAAAATAGCGCTGTCATTGTCTGTGTATTTTTCCGCGGTTCAGATCACATAACGTCATGCGTTGGAGCAGTAAAAGTTGGCTATCCAGGCCCACACTGCTTATTAACTCATCAGTTGAATCTAAGGCAGGATGGTCATGCGAAGAAGTATCATGTAGGTATTTATTTCTTACTGGTAGTATCAGTGATGCGATGGTGACGTTCATACGTTCTATTGGTCAAGCACGTAAGTCCAATTGTAGTTTCACGCTTTGCTGTGACGTACTACCGCGTAGCGCACAGCGGTCAACGTATTAGTACTCCGTGAATGATTAGGTGATGGGATTTCATTCACTTGTAGTCGCACTAAATAGCAAATTGACAATTTCGATGCATAGAGATCTTGGTACCACGAGTAAACTGAAATCGCTACTCAGAATGGGGTACCACAATGGAACCAGTAAGCCAAATTATATTCTTGGAGTTTGCAGCGAGCAAGTTTTCAGCCGAACTCACAGAAGCATTGAAAAGGTGCATAACAGATGTATCCGATTAATTTGTTTGAATTGCACTTTTTGAATGATTGCTTTGTAACGGATCATCAATGTGTCATCTTAGCCATGATGCACGACATCTGGCCACCTCTGCATGAAAAGACAAAGTGCCGCTACGCGACAGAGAATTAAAATTCTTTTATTTGAATTACAAAAGCAGTCAGCTTGTTTGCTTCGCTATCCATTTCAGGAATTAGTTAAATGCTGAACTACTGCTACCTGCATCCCATAAATATTCAACCAGTGGGCAAAAGTAGAGGCTCTGAGCAACGCCAATTTTACTACCTGCTGCATTTTGATTATTCGCTCCTTAAGTTGACTACAGCGTATAAATACAGTGGAACCTCGATGATAACAACAATACTTGCCAGAGGGTAGTTGTTAACTCAGATTTTGTGTTATAATCGAGTGCCTGTTTACCCTATAACATTTCCCGGTTTTCATGTACTTTAAGCTTCATTCTTTAAAGAAACTTGGCTGCATGAGTGCCGAATTCAAATTAACTATAACTGTATCAGCGCATTTCTTAGTCGCACACGAGAAACATTGCATATTAGTACGATAACGGAGTTCCAGCAGTCACGATTAGGCCTAAAGCAATAGCAGCATGCCAGAGCTGCGCGTAAGAAGAAAAAGTGCCTCAAGAGATCGAACGCTCACGACTTCCACATCATTCTATCGTACTGTGTCCTATTGTTCTCCTTAGCGAATTGTTAATAGCGAAAGTTGTTAACTTCAAGTTTGTTATGATCGAGATTCCACTGTACTTATGAACTTTCAAAGCGCAAAAAATTTCTATTCGATAATATCGCAATGGCAACACATCTGCGCCGCCAATTGCATTCGGCGCCTTGTCATTCGATTCATGAGCGGTTGCACGCCGTGACCTCAAAGCAGATGGCCTTTAATAATAAACCACTCCTGAATTACATGTTCTCTTTACATAGCAGTTGCAGATTGCACGACTTCACGAAACGGACGTTAAACTTCAACCTTTGCTGGCGAAGTACTTTCCGCCGGAAAAAGATTTCAGCGCGTTGGATGCAACTTCAAATTCAGTACGGCTTCTCTTCCAGCCATTTTGTCATACACTGCGACGAACTCCAGTTTCACTCTAAGAATATCAATCATCAATAGAGAAGATAGTATACGTAATAAAACATGCAAAGGGCTAATTAGTCAACAAATAAGCTTAGATGCGATATCCACAAATATTAACATAGTAAAGCTGGAACCAGTGTCTAGTGTCACCTGACTGCTTGCGGATCTTCTTTGTGCAATTACAGAAACCGCCAAAACTATCGACAGGTTCCATAAATCGTGCCAAAAGGACATTTATCTAGCAGCCGTTTACAGCTAACCTAATCCTCCAAAACAGGAAATGTGCGATTGCCTAGCTACTGAAACAAACACCATATTACGCTCTCTAGTCACCATCCCACGGCGGTCTTGGGGAAAAACTCAGTACCTCAGCAGATTATCCCATTCAAGAGCTCATCATGTTTGAGGTCTTTCTTTACGAATGACAAGATCTCAATGGCACCCACTGACAAACCATGGGCTATTTATACAATTAAATGCGAATGCACAACGTCATATATAGATGAAATCGTGAACAGTTTACACCACAGGCACAATGTATAATTGATTAAAGAGTCACGGAGGTTTCTTCCCGTTTGTGATCACGGTCCAGGAACAAGTAGATGGAAATCTTTATTTCTGAGCACGCGGCGCTAAAAACTTTAGCAAAGCTTTCGAGCCTCCTCTGGGCTCGTCATCAGCGCTGTGGGACGTGTCTTGTTTTGCTGTGGTCCAGCCAACCAGTTCTGGCATTCAACAGAGGCTCTTCCACCTCGGCCGAGACAACGGTGGGGGCCCGTCAGATCGAACCTTGATCCGTCAGGGCTGATCACCTCCGTGTTCAGACCGGGCTTCGGAGCGACTGCCTTACCGACCGTCCGAGGTCGCTGCTCAGCGTGCAATGGCATTATTTCATCTAACCAGGTCGCAGTGAAAATATGACAACGTCACTGACAGCTATTCGTTGTAATTCAATTAAGCTGATCCGGTTGCGCGACGAGAATCGCTGCGCGAGCTATAACATTACTTAAGCATTACACGTATACTATAACTAAAATAAACATAATTAGCAGAGCACTTGATAGCATCACGGATGCCGTCAGCAAGGTGCTGTTAGCCGTCATGAGTGCGAGGTGCATTAATAGGGCACAACTGCTACCTCCGCGCAATGCGCGTCTGAGAGGATGGCCAAATACACGACCGCAGAAAAACAGATGTCGCCAAAATTCTCAACAACTCGAACAATTTGCAATGATCTTCGGTTGAAATACTTTCGTCCTTTTTTGATGACCTTCGGTTGGCAGAATAAAACGAGGTGCTTCACCAAACGTTAAATGCGAACTCGAAACAGTGCCCAGTTTCTGCTAAACTACATAGCAACGAACACACGCAGAGCGTTTCGAATTTCCAACCTCGACGAAGCAGTTACTTACAGCTGCTATTACACTGCTGCTATTCGTAGGTAGGTTCATGTACGATAACCTCACTAACAAACTTAGAAGGCTAAACAAGGGGGCAATTAAGAGGAAGGCAAATAATGATAACTTGATTCACATTTGCAGATTGAAGATGCAAGGACTTTCCGAGATTCTCCTTGAACGTCCAGACACGTCCCTTGGCAGAAGATCTGCGATACAAAACGGTGATGGGCAACTTGTTGGCCATTGTCGCTACTCACGTAGGCAAACGAACGAAAAATGACGAACAGCTAATCGAACTATGCGTCTGCGTTCACGAGACGAAAACGGTGAGCAACGACGCGACATGTTTGACTCCTTTCCTGATCAAAGGACTACGAAAACGCAGCAACGACATTTCTCCGTTGCCAGAGCGCTTTTCTGCCTTCGTTGCCTCTTTTCTTAAGCGGATCAGAAGGCAGCTGTATCGAGATATGACTAATTCGAGAAGAAGATTCAAAAACACGAGTGCCGAATTTGCAAAATCAAAGTCGGCTGAGAAACGCGAAAACAGACACGGCAAGATGTTTCACGAATTTTCGACTTTCATTGCCAAGGCCATCAACGAAAAGAATCTCTTAGAATTGCTACCTCGCTCACCGTTCCAAAGGTGGCTGGAAGAAAGTGTGCGTCATGTTCGAAAGCTTGAAAGCGAAATGAAAGAGTTCGACAACATTCCCACCTTAAGGATTCTCTCTCCCTGAATAACGGCAATAAATCAGACTGAGTACTCTGTGATGCGCATAGCCTGACTTCAATTGTACGACAGCGATACGGCAGAAAGCGCGAAACTGCGAAACTTGATTACGAGATCGACATGTAGCCTAAACAACTAAATAAGACGAACAGCAATGCAAAGCAGTTCTCAACAATCAATCCCTTGAAAGAGATGGAGAAAAAGATGAGTCAACCGGACAAGTCGCTTTCGGATGCTCAGCTGAAAACTGCCAAGGAGAGCGGCTACGCATTCCTTCGTAAAGAACAGCTTGAATTACTCTACGACGGAGACCGCTGCTCGTTCAGCCTGAACGATATGGTCTTACGAATGAACAGGAGAAAGAGGAAGCACACGAACAATACATAATTTGCCTAGCAGAAGAGCCCGGTCGACGCGGAAAGGGAAACGCCGAAGTTTCCAACGCAGTCGTGCTAAAACCATTGATATCCATGAATGCCGTGAATGGACCTTCCATTTTGGGACCACTAATAGCATAGCCTATGTTTACCAGTAGCATAGCTCTTTCCTCTTAAGTTTTGTCACCATCTATAGCATCGCCAGCATTCGCCGTAGCGCTCCTGCTGAGTTCATTGCTTCTTCCTCCTTTGGTCTTATCAACTCAACGTATGTGCGTAGTCTTGTGTTACTGTCGCCGTTCATTCTAAGTCCCATGAATCTATCTCCGTCCACACTGAGCCCCATCGTGCTAACTCCCTCTGTGGGCAGCCCGTCGATCGTTATTATGGACTTACTGTCGCCAATGACGCACTGCCCGTCCATTATGTTTCCTCAAGTACTCATGGCCACCATACTGTCTCCGATGGCTTATTCACCCTCCATTAATTCCACCTGTACCGGGTGTCTCTGGTCGCTTCTCCTTGATTCATGTGCTGATCAAAGTAAAATTAAATTACTATATGCTGCAGACGGCCCACGTCATTTTACCGTGTGTTTTAAAATTCCTATACCTTTGAAGCAACAGACAATTCGGTTCATCATACTCGCTGTAAGCGGAATGCTGGCAGGTAAAATAATTAGAAAGTTCCTCGTAAGCCAAACGAATGACTTAGTAAACATGAGGCTAAGGGCGGAGCACAGATTTGGCGGAAGTTCAGGTGAAGCTGCGCTTCAGGCGTGGACCGACCTACAGCAATGGAATATTGAAGATTGACACTTCGACGTATTTACTGGCCAATGCTTTCCATTGCCAGTGAGCAAACGAGATCTTTACGAATTTTGAAGCACAACTGCTCCAGAAACATGTTCACCACTTCAATATTCTTCGTCTTTCTTTTGCCATGCGGTAAGCAAACACGGTGCACCCTTCTTATTGGAGTATGACTTTTAATGCTTGCCAGAGAAAGTTTGCGAAATGATAAACTTTTAAACAGATCCCAATCGCAGCATTAGAAACGAATAAACGTTGAATTAGTCAT
Organism: Trichuris muris; assembly: GCA_000612645.2. NCBI lineage: Eukaryota > Metazoa > Nematoda > Enoplea > Trichinellida > Trichuridae > Trichuris > Trichuris muris. Next base: position 42,332 of record CBXJ02000765.1, read on the forward strand.
AAGTAAAAACCAACTTTTGTAAAGTTGAAACTGCTCAAGCAGAATTGGAAGCCAACGTTCACTACCCATTGGACTACTCGCGCGTTAATGAGAGAACGAGAGCGCCTTCAATAGCGATGGACCTGCAGAAAGAAATTGAAAATGCATGCGTGAAATAGTATCACATAGAAGCTCCATGAGAACGTTTATTTTCACGCAAATACAGCAGCTCCAATCCGCGGTTCACCGAAGTATTGGTTAGCCAATGAGGAGTACGGTAAAAAAGGCCATTGCTGCGAAATCAATGACCTTTTACGTTCACGTGTTTGTTCTACGAACGTTGTTGTACCTGATGGGTAAACAACAGTTAAAGCAAAAGCTAAAGTCCCCTACGCAATTTGAGACTAACAGAACTTCGCATGCATTTGTTTTCAGTTAACGTAACCATAACGAAGTGAACGAATACGCGTATCGTTTTACGCACAAGCGTTAACTTTGAACAAAAGTTCTAACGCTATGCAACACTGATCACTTGAAATAGTCATAATTGGAACCAACGCATAAAGCAGAACACCTGCCAGCAGGCTGCTTTGCGCTAATACGTTACACTTTGCAGGGTTTTGCCTGGAACTGAACAACTTCCTGAAGCTTCCAGTAAACAATCGAACAAGAGTGATCATAGATGGACTTTTCTACGAGAGAGCAGTTAACGTCCTCATGGGCGTAATGGCAACAAAAATACTACGCCACTTGGATGACGCTAAAAAGTCTGTTTTATACAATTGCACCCAAGGATCAGAAAACAATGCAAAGTACGCCAGCTGTTTGCTATCCTACTTGAACGAGTCATCGATAAGGTGTTCGCCTGAACTTCGAAGGCCAAAAAGATCCGCTACCTTCGACTTCCCAACCTCAAAGTTGGAAAATATATTACGATGGCTTACTCAATTAATCGGAAGATTCAAAAACGACACCGCCAAACTTTCCGTCCACTCGACTTCGCCTGAAGAGGATATCGCGCGTTTTGCAGACCAAAACGCAATGAGGGAATTGCTGACCGACAGCGGAGGCAAAGCGTACGAATACTTTTCAGACGTGCGGCATGCAATTGCGACAGCAGTTAATGAACCGAAGCGGGAAAACTTGCTGCTTACGAATGTATCTGCGCCTGAATGGTTCACCGAATTGGTCGAAAACGTTGGCGGACTCATTGACGACATGAGGGTGATCGAAGATATGCCAAACATCAGAGTACTCTCGCCGAAGATATTCTCCACAAATGGGGACCCCAAAAATGCGCTTCGCATTTTGTCGCCTGAACTGCTCAGCTTGCACGACCACGGCGTTAACGATGTCAAGCATTTCGATCCTATTGATTCCAGACTTACCTTGGCCGAAAAGCAAGCGCTACTGGACTTGATAACCGAGGTGAGCAGCGGTAATAAGTTGAATATGCAAATGAAATCAATCGGGGACAATAATCGTGTGCCTGAGGGGAAGCCAAAATATGTCACCAAGTCATCAGCCAACGAAACAATTGGTTCCTTGAAAGCGTTAAAGGATACTAAAGAACTTTTCTCCAAGCTAGATTCCTCCTACACTGATGAGCAGTTGCGGATGGTTCGCGACCGCGGCTACGCATTTTTAAGACCTGACCAAGTGAAGCTAGTTTACGGAGACGAAATTCCAGACCAGATACTGCAATGCTATGAAAATATGACGGAAGAAGAAAAGGAGCGTGAATTGCAAGCCGCAATTGCGGACATTGCCTGCAAGGATATGAAGGATGGCGGACATAGAGAAGCCAAGGCTTCCAATCAGCTACGAGGCATTCTGCTAACGCCTCTTGTACAGGTTGCAACAGTCGGCACTCCGGCTGTGCTCGGCTTTGTCGTTTTATCTCCGCAAGTTTTTAGTCCGGTCATTCTTTCACCGCCACTTTTGTCGTCAACAGTCATGAGTCCTACGGTGTTCAGCCCATTAATTTTATCGCCGATTACTCTCAATCCAATTATTCTCAATCCCATAATACTAAATCCGTTTATCATGTCTCCGTTGACTCTTTCTCCAGTCGTTTTGACGCCGCTTGTAATGTCACCCTTAATAATGTTCCCAACAGTACTTTCACCCATCATGTTTGTACCAGGCGTTATGAACGTTCGCGTTCTCAGCCCCAAAGTGTTATCACCCCTCATTTATTCTTCCCAAACATTGTACGCATCGATCCTCTCACCCACTTACCTAAGTCCTTTGTTTGCGACTAACTGTACTGTGTGCGCGTTTGTGGCGTCTCCCTGCATTCATTGCTGACAACCTGGCTGAGAGAACTACAATATCACCGAACAAGCTGAATCTGGCGAATTCATACAAAATATTCATATCGCCCTCCTCCACGCCTACTCAATGACTTTGACTGGGCAATTCTCTCAAGCGTCGTAGTTTACGCTAGGGCGAATAAGAATGGCATACGATATTATCTTAAAAGCTAAGAAATGGAACATACTAAGGAAAACTCTTCTGTGACTTTACCATTTTCTGATGATAAATAAAATAAAGTTGATACGCCATTTCTAAATGAACTGAAGAGCAGTAGGTGCCCCAACTGGAAAACTATTTTGCAAAATTAACAAAATAAAGGAAATTTTACCCAGAATGGTTGTCGTACGCGGAGGAATTACGCAAGCCTCATAACGAGAACGAACTTAAAAGAAGAGAAAGGAGTTGCAATACTAATACTTTGGAATTGGATGAGCAGACACCCGGAAGTTCCACTAAAAAACTCGTAAACAAGTCTTGGAAAGGGCATTTGCATAAGGTGTTGACCTCCCCGGAAGGGCAAATAATGCAGCACCCAAAAGAGTTCCCGTTATCTAAGGAAAAGAATGCAATGTAACAAGGTCACGGGCTAACAACGACGTACTACTTTTCACAGTACAGAAATCAGTTCAGTTCGCCTAGTTCATTGTTTCCTCAAGGATTTTTCGTTGTTTCTGTTAAACCGTCAAATGGCTTCCTTCATTTCTCTCCTCTCCCACTGTCTTTTGTTCCTCACGAGTAAGTGCAGAGTTGTCAACATGTCTGCTATTGTTTGCTGTGGGTTTCCTAAACCTTAATCAACTGAGACCGTAACAAAGAAATACAACTACGCGCATGCGTACATTCCATGAGGAGTATGATTTTGAAGGCAAACATTTTCGTGTCTAATTCAATTGCTTCGTTTACGACCATATTTGCAATTCCATTGTGTGTTCGAACTTGTCCTATTGCATCTTGACAACGCTCATCGCCACAAAGCGGATGCATCTGCTGATGCTGATACGGCAGCATCAGCTGCAGGTGCTTTGGACAATCTAACTGCAGTTCGTTTTCAGGTTGCTCGACGTGTTCAAAGTTTGTCAAGCTGCCCATCAACGAACACTCAAGACCAGTCGTTGAAGGACTGTTGTATGTCCGGGCAGTAAATGCCCTGATGTCGGTAATCGCTACCAGAACCTTGTCAGATTTAAAGGGAGCAGAAAAAGCAATTTTATACAACTGCACTCAGAGCGCAAGAGACAACCAAGAATACGCAAAATGTTTGGTTCCCTACATGAATAAGAGTGCAACTGTGCAAGATACTGGTGGACAGTTGAAGCAACGTCCAACGGACTTCGAGCACATTAGAACGAAAAGATCTGAGAATGAAGATAGGCAGTCTTTGTTGGAGAAAATAATAAAATTGGTTACTAGAATGGTAAGAGCTGCTAAGGAACGCATTTTCCGAGATTTGCCATCCAGTGACAACAATAGCGACCTGTTAGCAACTGTAGAAGAAATCAGGTACAATTATTCGCTTGTGGAACAAAAGAGCAGATCAGGGGAATATTTTGCTGATCTTATGGATAAAATGAGAACAATGCTTAGCGAAGAGGACATGAACAATGTAATTAAGAACAGAAGTTCCATGCCTCAATGGCTTCTACAAGTCATTGAGGACATGCAAACGCTCGTAAAAGAGATGAAGGAAATCGAGGAACTGCCAAACGTTAGAATACTGTCACCAAAAATACTTTCAATGGAGCCTGACCCTGAGGATATGTTGCGCATTTTGTCGCCCAGCCTACTCTCCCTGCATGAGCAAGGCACCCATGACGTCAAGAATTTTGACACCATCGACGCCAGCCTTACGATGGCTGAAAAGAACGCCCTTTTTGAGCTCATCATGGAAGTGAGCGGAGGTGAGATGATAAATCAGATCAAATCAATAAACAAGGATGGTTCCATGAACGTTTCACCGCAGAGACAGCGTGAAAGGCTGGAGTTGACAAACGAAACATTGGAAACGGCGAAGTCTTTAAAGGCAATGCAAGAGCTATACTCCTATCTTGACGCATCTTACTCGAATGAACAACTGAGAACGGCTCGAGAACGGGGCTACGCTTTCCTCACTGCCGATCAAATGAGGTTTCTCTACAAGCAGGAGATACCTGAGCAGCTTCTGAGTTCGTATCAACGAATGACCGAGAAGGACAAAGACGAAATGCTTAAAAAGGCAATAGTTGGTATTGCGGAAGGAAAGCACAAATCGCATGACCAAAGGCAACCTCAAGTGCCTGAAGACAAGCCAGGACTTTTGCTGAGCCCATTAATCAACGCGCCGCAGGTGGGACAACCTTCCGTCCTTGGATACATCATTATTTCTCCCATCCTCTACTCGCCGGCGACATTATCGCCTGCACTTCTCACTCCCACAGTTATGGGACCATTGGTCTTCAGCCCGGTTATTCTCTCTACAGTAGCGCTCTCTCCAGTTATTCTTAACCCGTTCCTTCTAAGTCCTTATATTTTAACGCCCTTCCTGCTTACACCGATCGTTTTATCACCAATGGTAATGACGCCGCTGATACTTGTTCCAAAAGCATTGACGCCACTGATTTACCAGCCAACGGTTTTAAGCCCGGACATACTCTGTCCCAGGACGTTGTCCCCAACAATTCTATCATCCGGTGTTCTGTTCGCATCAATCCTGTCTCCCAGGTACATGAGCCCTTATATCAAGACTAACTGCACTCTTTGTGCATGGGTCGGGTCGCCGTGTATCATGTGCTGAAGTCAAATATCCGAGCGATTTGTAAGTTTTGCATAATTCTAGTCAGCGTTTTAACCTTTACATTAAAGATTGAATACAGGGTGCCTTTTAACAAGTCTTGACATATTGTTCTTGCTTTGTGTGCGTCTTCTACCCGTTTATTCATAATGTCTGAAATCACATGAAGTCAACTCCTTAACAGCGGATGGATGGGAAATTATTAGTCAAATAACAGAGCAATACAGTAACCTTCAGAGCTATCGGAACGTTCTGCTCCCGTCGTCAGCGATTTAATGGTTCAGACGACGGAACGAGAACGTTCCGCAAGCACTGAAGGTTACTGTATTGCTCTGTTATTTGACTAATAATTTCCCACCCATACGCTGGTAGAGAGTTGTTTTCGTGTGATTTCGGACATTACGAATAAGCGGGTAGAAGACGTACACAAAGCAAGAACAATTACATGAAAGACAAGAGAATTGTTATTCCAGAAACTAACCGCAACGTTCGCATCAGAGAAAAATGGTACTTACCGCTCTGTTTTACTTCGTAATGCGCAGTAGATATGTTTCGTAACTCTGACTGTCAAAATCGTCGTCCCTCAAGTCCAAAGGTTGGCGACACAACGGACAGCGACCATCTCGAAGTACGGTCAATTCGAAATCTTCCGTGTGGAAGAACTGAAAAACGACAAAGCACCTTCGACACAACGGAAAATATCTTCAACATTGTCGCCTACGCTGTTGCACATGGGACATCGACTCAACAAAATTTCAGGCAACCGATTCCGAAAGAACGTCGTCTTTAATGGAGGAGGCCATCGGCAGACGAAAACTTCGTTGACGGACAATTGAAGTAACTCTGCCTTTCCGTATGTAGGAATAGCCGGCTTGTCCTCCTGGAATAGCAAAAATGAGCATTGCCAATATGTATGGAATCAAGCATCTTGGTGGTGCAAAGCGACACAAAAGCACTTTACAGATACATTTCCAGCAATTCGGCTGCGATTCTCAAGGGCAACTGATCATTAACTTTCATAGGCAATTAACACTGCGGATTCGCATATAAACCAAGTACATTGAATATACCCATGTACTTCTCCCTTGGAATTTACGGTCTGAGTATCCTGTTTAATACACTATTATTCGAACAAGTCGAACATTAGTGGCGACGTAGCTTTCGGAGCTATCCCGCTCCGTCTTCAACGTCTTGTGGCGTGTTTGTGTTTCAGAATCGTTCAGGTCTGATGAGTTTTCAGCAGTTTGCTCTCTGTATTAAACTCGTCCATATGTCACTTACAAGTGTCCCTTTATCACTATTTAAACAACTGTTATGTCTTATGTATAATGCTTCTTTGATTTTTCTTCGTCTATGCTGTTTCTCTGTGCATAATCGTGTAGCATTGAAACATCCGCTACATTCTGCGGCATGTTCTGCCACTGCTGAATTTTGAATTAACCTCTCCATTGTTAGTTGTGCATCTAGTGATGGTGGTCTTCCTCTTCTTCGGACATAAACGTTATTCTGCATTCTTTCTTTTGCATTCTTGTATCTATTAATGTCTGATAAGTGTTGTTTGAATCTTCCATGATTGTGAGTCCAGTTTCACCGATGTAGGTGGCTGAGCAACTACAACTCAGTCTATAAACGAAACCGTGAGATCTTTCACCAGGGACGCTATGCTTGCCATTTCTAAGTAAAGCTCTAATATTAGGTGAAGATTTGAAAAATACACGGAAACCCTAATTTTTCGCCACACTTTTGATTTTGTTTCCAATACCGTAAACGTCGATGTAGATTTTCCAATACCGTAAACGTACGTTATCGTAATGGTCGGAATAGAAGGGTTCATTGTTTGTGCAGTCTGACTGATTCTTTCGTTACGTTCTGTAAACTCCCTTCTAATTGCTGATTCAACCAAGTTTTATGGCTGAATCAGCAATTAAAAGTTTGAATGGCCTTTTTCCAGGGGTCATTTTGTTTACCATGGAAGTAGAAAACAATAATGAAATTCCTTTCCTAGACATGATGATCATTAGAAAGAGCAACCATTTCAAGACCACGATATACAGAAAAGCCACAAACTCGGATCTTTACCTGCAATATAGCTCCCACCATCTGAGATCAGTTTTCACAGGCATTACGAATGGTATGGTGAAAAGAGCTATAAATTTATGTGGTGAGGAATATTTGTAATTGAAAATAGGATTTCCTGGGACGGGGTAAATTCTCATAAGTTTTTTTATGGATAGACACCGCACTTCCCCGTTATTTTCTTTTTATTGTGTAAGGATCATGCGGAGCTTTCGGAAGTTCCCTCTTCCGTCATCAACGCAAACACCAACAGTGTATTCTTTCCTCACTTGAATTTCCTGAATTTTAGATCCACAAAATTAATTTCTTTCCCTAATATATTCCATCGATTTTACCCTTATCATTCTTGTTATCCGTTTTACTCATTTAATTTTTATCAATTTATGCTATTTTCATTTCCTTCCTTTCCTTCTCATTCTTTGTACATGTCAGGTAGCGTGTACAAATCGTGCTTTGTACACGCTGATGACGGGAATAGGTAGTGTCCCGAATGCTCCGTTCTAACTCGTGTTCTTCCGACGGGATCAAAGCCGTGTAGTCAGAATAAAAGATGTACACATCTATGTACTAATATTTCTAAAACATATTTTGTTTTAATGGCTGACGCCGTTGTGATTGCTTCTTCATTTCAAACTGCATGGTTCGAATCTTCTTATGAGCCATTTTCAGCGGTACAACTATCCGCTTGCATGCGCCAAAGGAGAGAATTTCCTGCTTCGGAATAAATCCCATGACGCAGCAATAGAAAAGTCAAATGATGCTGTTATAGCGAATGGTTTGATGTTTTCCTGAGTATTTCGTTTACTGTTCTTGCGCGGTAATACGATGAGGACGGGGTTCTAGAGTTCCTCGAACCGTTGATCATTCCTCAGAAATGATAAGATCAAAGTACCGCGTGATGAAAAAGAAGGCATAGTTTACGAAACTAAATGTAATTGCTTAGCCTCGTGCATAGGTGAAACAGGCAACACGTTAAGCCATAGGTTCAATGAATACATGGCAAACGTTAATCGCTATAACAACGCTAAAGCAAGACTGAATGGAACAATGGCTAGACAAACGGGTAGCCCATAGTCGCTTGACCCCAGAGAAATCATGCACCATGCGATTAGATCATGAGCAATAGTAGAACATGCGGTTCAATGCTCTGGCCCCTTCGAACTACGAATCATTTGCAATGAGACGTTTTGATATAAGGAACACCAAAGAGGCAATTTCATAAAGCACAATGAAACAATTAACCGAGAGCCTGGATAGAAGATAATGACATTTGGATTAGCATCATAAGGTAGAAAGGATACTGTGATGCCTCAAGGTAAATAAACAGATACGATGGACGAAGAGTTTAAACTACATTTATGAAAGCTTATCATTGTTATGGCTTAAAATCAGGACGTCTTACCATTACTTACATCACTATACTATTATATATCCCCTCATTGTTAGCCGCTGAAGATGTGGCACAGTTGGTCCAGAGAGCTACGGTCAGTACCCTAATAAATTCTATACAACGATGAAAGACGTTCTACCAAATTCCGTGCCTAGCTCATAAATTAAACAGCATGAAAAGTATGTACACATACAAAAGTTGATGGTCAACATTGCACTTGCTGCCTATAGGCGATCTTAGTTATCCGCGTAGATTCGCCAGCCACAAGCACATTGAAAACAAAGATGAGCAAGCTTGCAGCTCGCATATGAAAACGAACTCACTTTGCCTGGCGACTTTGGCTTTTTCTCCGGTAGCGACGTAAACGAAGTCGTCGGATCTGACTTTATTAGGCGTATGGCCTCGACTTCCGATAGGCTTTCGTTGATCTTGAATTCCACCAAGGGTAATATTTCTGCAACGAGTCCAGACTACAATTAACGCAGATATTCGTGAAATACAAAAATTATTGCGTCTCAAAATACAATTGTCTGCGATGGGCCACGTTTCTCGGGTGAAAGGGAAGCGAACAATGATTTCTGTAAGCTGTTCTCCAACTCAAAACAACTTTAGGAGTAACGGTGAATAAAATTTGCTGAAAATGTGAAATAACAACTTTAGAATTAAAATGCTTACCAAAGTTAATGAACGAATAGATTAATCTTGATCCGCAATGGACGCACACAGAAGCGCTTTTGCTTAACATGGGATTTCCCATGGAACAAGCGTAGCAAACGGGCAGCAGTTCCTCAGGATCTTGGAACGGCTTCACCTTAACCATAAGTGTGAGTAAGTCGACGGCAGTTTGCAATTTGTCAGGTAGCTGAAGACGGCTGAGATGGTCGCAGGCGATTCTCGACAACTTGAAAGCTCCCAGCGCGAATGCCTGCTTTGCAAGCGTGTAATAAACGCGCCTAAAATTAAATATATGCAGGCCGCCTTTACTAAGGAACAATTAAACACTTGGGAAACTTTGTCGCAAGTAGTAGTCTGAATGCTGTTCGCCACGAAACGAGATATGTTGAAAAGGATTTCTGCGGACAACAACGTGAACGGCTCCTCCTTAGCAGCACGCAAATAGTACTCTGGCAAAACACGGTGACGAACTTACCACGTATTTGAAAACATAATCGTAAGCATAATATATGCGTGCTTTCTCTTGATTGTCATAAAAGTTCTTAATGAATGACCCATAGTTTTCGGCGTCATTGTCATCTGAGCAAATACGGACGTAAATGCTACCGCGAAAACCACATTACCGATAAAGAGTTGACGACGCGAAAAGAGTTGAAGACTGCAAACCGTTTTTACTTACCCATCGCCCCGCCTATATATTGCATGGACAGGAGCCAGAAAAGGTAAGCAGCATCATCGAAACGGTTTTCATCCACTGCATTATCTGCTAATTGTTCCAGCACGAAAACCGCCTGACTTTGACTGCCCGCTTTGCGATAAGCTGCCAAAAATTAGTGTAAGATAATGAGCAAAAGGAAAACAAACAACACCTTTGCTGGCCTCTTCAAACCGGTCATTTTCGATCAGCCAATCAGCGTACTTGAGACACAGTTCGTTTTCAAATTCTGGATACTGGGTGACAACGTGGAAAGCCTATTTCGTCAGGAGATTAGGCGATACACCCATAAACCCAACTGCTTACCTGTTCCCATTGTCCTGAAAGAACATTCATCGCTATAAATTCCCTGATGTCGTTTAGCTTCCGGTATACGTCGGCCGCCGATTCGTATTCCTTATCATGACGAAGTGCTTCGGCTATTTTGCGAAGCAAGTCCGTCTTCTCTTCGGAAGTTGTCGGGCAAGATTAATCAATCTGAAGAAAAAACATACGGAAATCTACATTTGCAACAGAATGAACATTGCTAACTTGTCTGTCCAATGTTGCGATGCCATCAACTCTATAGCTTTGCCATACTCTTCGGCGGCGATATAAAAATGGCAAGATCCCTCAAAATCACTCGAATGATAGGCCAGCTGAGCCAGTTTATGCATAAGGTGGCGATTGCCTTCTGCTCCCAAAGTCTCCATGAGCGCATTGGCTTTTTCAAACATGCGTAAATCGAGGAACATTTCCACAGCAGCTTCAACATGACCATGAGAGCAAAAAAGGTCAGCTGCAGTCTCAACTTCGCCTGTACACGCCAAAATCAAAGCTAATGCCATATCCTTGTCTGATATTGTCTAAGAACAAATAACGCCGATGAAGGCAGACTAACATGGATATATCATATATTCACCTCTGCGCGTTCGATTAAGCTCAGATAACGATGTTGCTTTGTACGCTGGAAAGACTTTTTGGCAATATTGAATTTCAGGTTCCTCAAGGCGCTCATGCCAATGTAATCCCAATCGGCAGGCGCACGTTCCCAAACAGGCGATTGAGTAGGCAAGTCTAAATATTGAATTTGAACAACAAGCAAAAAGAAGGCGTGAAAATGTGCTGCTAAGGTTGCAACCAATGATCAAACGTTTTAATTCCGGACAGCCAACGCAAACGTAAGCATCTAATTCAAAATACTCCAATAATGATTTATGGCATGCAAAACAGAACATGAAGACTTGCAGGCATTTTATTTAAAAAAAGAAGTCATTAATCAAGAGAATTGGACTGTAAAAAACTTGTTCTTGTTCTGACAGTACTTATTGTTAACAGTTCACAACCAAGACGATTATAAAAAATATGACTGGCACTTTTCACTTACGAATGCATCCCACTTTCAACGGCTTGACGAATTTGGTATTCCAGGGAAACTTCCACCGTGGACATTGTGTACGCGTTCAGAGTAAACACTTGAGAACCTGTGAAGCCAACCACCAAACCCTGCAAAGGAGAAACGTCACTAAAGATGGTTTAATTCTAAGCAGCATTGTAAGACTGACTGGAATTAATAATTCGTAAGCAGGCAAATCTCTAAGCTTTATAATCAATTTTTCCATCCCGGACATGCAAATTAAGTCCTCATGCTGACGGTTCCAGGCGGAGCTGTTCACTTTTGGTTCCTAAAGGAAAGTGAATACACGAAAGGCAACCGATTTGAAAGTACACAAGTGAACCTGGAAAAGCAATTGACCAGAAACTAAGTCGTAAGCAAAGCAGACGTTGGCCTCGCTTATTATTGCCAACTTTGTTTGCGAAATGCTAAGGTCCAGACAGCGGATACCGTCGTTCAACTTGATTAGCTGCCAAGGAAATGGATTGTCCAAGAATATCTTCAGCACTTGACCGTCTTGGAGACCAACAAGCAAGCTTTCCCGTCCAGCTATTCCACCGATGACTCTTATATACCGCACGACGGATTCAATTGACCACTGCCGTTCTTTGTGGCCATAAAGATTGTAACACTGCAAGTCCTTTTCCTGAAATGCGAACAGGCGGTAAACAAATCATTTGCTTCATGGGCACAAGCAAGAACTCCATCACAACGAAAGCCTGATATGAAGACGACTTGGTTTTCAAGTTTAACTACTTTGCCGTATGAACTTTTCCAAATGAGTGCCGTCTTGCAGGTATATAGTGTTTTGATAAAATGATACTCTTAGGTTGCAAAGGAAAACTTTTTAAGTTAAGAACATATTGTTCTTGCTTTGTGTACAGCTTCTACCCGTTTATTCGCAATGTCTGAAATCACGCGAAAACATTACGAATAAACGGGTAAAAGCCGTGTTTTCGTGTACTTTCAGACATTAGGGATAAACGGGTAGAAGCCGTACACAAAGCAAGAACAATATGTCAAGAACCGTCAAGAAGCACCCTGTATTCAATTAAGATAAGAACCGGCAAATATGTCGCCGGTTCTACGATTTGCACATACTTAAGTGTACGTCTCCTAGTGTAGCAAGATTTTATCATTCAACACCTGATCCATTCGACACAATAGAACGGATTGTTTTCAATATAGAAGTTAACCACAAATCACATTGCAATATTACTGGGAACCTATTTGTCCTTGACAATTGACAGGTAATTATAAAAGGTACAGAAAATGGGAAAACAAGCATACGCATCTTTCTTGGCCAGTATGAATACGAACAGTTCATGATTGCATTCTGTGACCGTTTACCTGACAAAAGACTATATGCTGTGAACAAAGCACCAAAAGATTGCAAGAAATATCCTTTTCTATTGTTCTGACAAGATCATATTCCATACTGCCATCTTCTGTTGGAGTTTGTTCGAAAATACTGATGCTGGTCGACTGCTGCACCTGCAAGCCAGTGGACTGTGCAATCCTATTATAGTGTGGCTCTTTGCCATAACGTACCGCAAGTTTGGTTTTGTAAACCGCTACCTTCTTTACCATGTCGTTACACTTGATTTTGTCTACAACAGCAAGATGCAATGATCCTGGGAACTCAAAGTGGCTCACGGATACGTTTCGAATCGCTTATTAAGTGCTGCACAACTACTTGCGTTACGTTACGTCTGTACACGTAACGATCATTGTAAAGACCATGTACGGTACTGAAGCGTATCTGATAAACAACGACCAACCCGTCGTCGCAGCCAACTGCCTGCAAAAAAGGCCAAAGCAAAACACCGAACTCATTTGGCAACAATTCACAGTCATACGATGCGATGTCCATCAGGCTTCGCTTTGCAATCCCAAATCCAGGATTGCAGTTCAGCCAACGTGCACAGGAAGACGCCCTTGCGCGTATGCAAATCAACTCTTTTATTGGAGCCACCGACAGTGACAAATTCGCCGTTCATGAAGAAATCCAGACAAAGCGGATCGTATTGAAGCTTCAAATCATCCAACATCTGCATGACACGTTAAAGTGAAACAACAAGCAAGTAAAGTGAAACATCGATACCTTCTGTCCGTTTATGTCGTAAAACCCCATGGCGGGAGACCAATCCAATACTGTCAATGAGGTACCGAGCGACTCGCTTAAAAATAGGCATTCACGGGCCTTTGATGGCGCTATGCAGCTTTTTTAAATGGGCTCACTCGTTAGGACCAGAGGAAAGCTCTTCGGACCTAAAACATTCGCCGATAAATAAAGGAGCATTATTGAAAGCAAATTATTTCACTGGAAAGAATTGAACGCCAAACGCCATACTGTACTACCGTTCGGTCGTGAAACTTTGAGCATTTCTTCTCCAACCTACAACATTCAATATTATTGTCCCATTATGCCTTTCTGCTTACTATTATTGTTATTAGTATTATTCCTTATTGAGCGAATGGAAGCACACATACGAAAAATTGCCGCAATTTGAAAAATCTCGCCTTACGCAGCGAGTGTAGGATAGTGGGACAAAATTTACGCCCAAAATAGTCCGAACGAAAAGACTGTACTACTTTTGACGTTACAAGTTGAACAAGTTAATCAAAGCAAAGCAAGAAAAGCGTAAGATGAATAAATGGGACTAAACATAAAGAACGAAGTATATTGTGGATAACGGAAATGAATCGCTGGAATGCGCTTGCCGGGTCAAGTAAAGAACTTGGACTATGCTGAGAGAAATATCTACTGCATTACAAAACTGTACAGCATTCAGCTGTGCGACCAATTACTTTGTTGCAGTACGTAATTACTCCATTGTACAGTCCAAGTGCGAAGTATTCGCCGTTCGGAGTCCAGGAACAACTGCAAATTTTTGCGCTGCTTTTATGTTTGTCCACCGTCTTCTTCTCAATCGACCAAAGACCTACAATTTCGATGAACAAACTCACCGAATTGCGAAATGTCGTTAAGCGCAAACCAAAATCCGAGACAGCGCAGCTCAGCAGTGTTGAGCTAATCGGGCAAAATGCCAAGCATTGTATGCTGTCGCTGTGGCTGTAATGCAACCCAATAATGCCAATGATTTGGTAAGCAAAAACAGAGAAATTAGCGCAAATATAGCATTGTCTCATATACATACTACTTTTCAGAGTATAATCCAGCTTGTGCAATTAGAAGATATTTTTTACGTAAATCAGAGCATTAAACTAGCACAGTTCAACACTTTTCGCTGCTGACGAACTGGGTTATACGCCGAAAGCTGTAAATTACGTAAAAATATTTTCTAATAAACGAACAGGATTATACTATGACAATTAGAAAATAAGCGGCGTAACTACTTGAATTTCAAAACTCCTTCATGCTTTTCCGTCCATATGATCACATTCTTGTCCGCCGAACCTGTAGCAAAACGCTCACCGCCAACGGCATACACAATGCAATAAACCGTGTCCTTGTGTCCTGAAAATTCAGAGTATTAACGCAAGGTGAGCATGCACTATTAGGCCTTGAATTACCATGCAAAGTTTGCAGCAAAGTGCCATCATCTTCCTTGTATACGTATATGCTACTTGCAGCGGCAACTAAAAGCTCCGTACCATCTGGTTTATACGTCATACAATTTATTCTGAAGAAAAATAAATATCTGCACATTGGAAAAGAAGAGCCGACGCTGACATAGAGGGAAATGATTAGCACTGAACTTACTGGCAAGGCGTTCCATCAGGACGAGATATCTCTTGACTCCAAGCAATTACGCAGTTCATAATTCGAATGCGAGGTTACAACCACGATCCATTAGCCATGTAAACCGTAATGTGGTTGCCACAGAAACGGCGTCGCTCCACGCACACTGCGTATTTGTTGCAATCAATCAATTCATGTTCTTGTCTAGGCTATCCAACGGAAATCCAATTTCGAAAAGTACTAGAATTGTACTTACCTCCATGCCGCATTTATAATGTTCGGTACTACCGGAATGACGAACGGTGGTAGCGATCTTCTTCTCGTTTTGTCAGTCGTAGTCGGTCGGATGGGATACTTGCTTCTCTGCATGACTGACCGGATGGGCGTCAAATGCTGAACGGGTCCAGGTTCGACCTGATAGCTGACGTCGCCTGTCTGGTTGGTTGAGCGGAGTAGCTTGTTGAACCTAAGACTGGCTGCGCAGTGACCATTAACTGCTGATGACGGACCATGAGAGGTCCGAAAGCTTCGGTCTGTTTGTGGAAAGTAAAAGGTTTATGATTGAACGGGGACATCTGTGATTATAAATGCTAATGAAGAAATCCACCCCGTTACGAAAGAAAAATTTTTATTTCCATACCGATTATAATATGAATGCTCGAATTATTTAAACAGGACTAACTTTCAACGGCAAATGAAGCACTTGGAAAACCAGCTTGTCAATTAATATAACTACGCAGTCTTGAAAATTGGATGTCTGGTAACGGGGAATTGTTTCATTGAGGGTGTTCTTCGTTTCACGGCTTTCTCCCGTTTGTCGTCTGTACTCTGTAATAAATTAACACGTGCCCTACCAACGGATGGATGAGCAGGTTATTAAAAAGTGCACAGAGAACGATTCACTTGAGTGTTTTTCGAAGCTTTCGGAACCTTCTGGTTCCGTCGTCAGCGAAAGGTCCTTTCGCTGACGACGGAACCAGAAGGTTCCGAAAGCTTCGAAAAACACTCAAGTGAATCGTTCTCTGTGCACTTTTTAATAACCTGCTCATCCATCCGTTGGTAGGGCACGTGTTAATTTATTACAGAGTACAGACGACAAACGGGAGAAAGCCGTGAAACGAAGAACACCCTCAACTACGCAGTCTTATGAAAAAGATGAAATGATACGGTATCCTTGTTAAATCAGCTTTATTCGGCGAAGCTTTCGGAACGTACTTGTTCCGTCGTCAGCGCAATTCAGAAGGTGGTACATGTGAACTGTGCAGTCTTTAGACTATTCTCAATTTGACAACTTTAAAACTTAAAACAAAATCATTACCTTAAAGCGAAATGCCGACAAGTGTGCGTTGACATACCTTTGCCATTTGTGGCTAGCATCACTTTGGCGATCAGCTGATCACGAAAGCCGTTGGACGACATAATGGGCGAAGAAGCGGTCATACGTCACGCCGAGAGAAAGCTGTGCAAAGAATACGAGAGGCGCATTAGGATAATCACGGCTGAAGTGCACGAAAAGATGCTCAAAGTGGCCGTGCGACTGGCCTGCGAAGGACTGCAAAAGAAGAAGGACCCAAGCGATGTAAGCTTCCTATTTTCCTTCAATAGGGAATGAACGAGCTATATGGGAATGAACGAACTGAAAAGTAAATTTCTGAAAACTGAAAGCTACAATGGAAATATAGATGCAAATTAATGCATTAATCTTTGCACTGCGTTCATAATATGATTTCGCATTCTTTTCTAAAATTAACCTATATGAAACTGGAGCTTTCGAGACTGCTCTTGTCTAGTCTTCAGCAGCAGTAAGCGCCATTATTACTCAGTAACACAGCACAATCATACAGAATAATTCTACAAGCGATGTGAAGTCGTATTACTATCAATATTCACTACATTGTTACGAAAGACCTAATTCATGTTTTAACACTTTCAGATTGCCGAAGCCATTGTTCGCGCTTTCAAGAAAGCTATGAAACATGCGCACTGGCACTGCATCATTGGGAAACGTTACGGGTCGAATGTCAGTCACGAACAAGGCTATTACCTGTACTTTTACGTCGATCAATTAGCCGTTATGCTTTTCCGGACGCGCGAGCGCTGCGAAAGAGAGGATGATTATTACGATTAACTCTAATAACGTAGAATAATACAGGTTCAAAGCAAGAATGCATTTTCAAAAATCAGTCACATAATTTAAAATACACAGCTGTCAAATGTGCCAGAACGATGATCCAAGCTACGGTGTGTAATAAAATTTTTCGAAATACATGAAATATTAATTGAGAAGAAGTAGCTGTGCACTAATACATCACAGACTATTAGTTGAACACTTGTGAAATACAAGCAATTTCTCTGCCCCATAATTAATAAAATAATAACTTATTCCTTGCTGTTATACGGTTAACCTGTTGATATTTGACAATCTAATCTGTGAGGTATCAAAGCATCAACGGGTTATCCGCTAAAAGAGAAAAAATTTATACGATCCGTTAAGTGGTTATAAAATATTAATAGAATACATCATGCCAAGTTCAAGCTGCACTTACACCTAATATGCTCGTAAACGGATACATGAAATCGCATTGTAACAGCATGTGTAATGAATACAAGGAACACAATCTGCAAGCGCATTAAACGTGCAGTGTATTTGAAAATAAGTTTTCTCTAACTTATTTTATGTTCTTTCACCATTGCCTAGTATAGTACAGGATTGACATTGAAGGTCTTCAAATTCATTAACAGCTATTTGTCCTTTGTTGTATTCTGGCTTTTCCCGTTTGGTGATACCCGTAATCAAACTGCAATGCCATACCAGTGGATGGATGGGCGCTTATTAGAAATATCCCAGGTCAAGAACACTTATCGTAGCTTTCGGAACTCACTGGTTCCGTCGTCAGCGATCTGGCCCGTTACAAATCATCCAGTATTCAAATTAAGAGCTATTGCACAATAAAATTGAAAGTAGCCGTATGATTGTATGACTAACATTACATATTTCAGAACTGATTTTATTCTATCAAAATGACATCCGTACTTGAGATTTACTTACCACTCAAGAAAACTGGTGAAGTGCTATTCCATTTGTAAAAACAAAGGCAGATCGTCAGCCAAAGCTTAAGGCCCTGCCATTCGTATCACGAGAGGAACCGTTCTCCTTATTTCTACAATCATTCCTTTCTTTGCTGTGAAATCAATCAAATGCGCACAGAGAATACATACAATAAGTTTCCAACACAACTTCGACCAAGTGGTTGGCGAATAAATACAATGCCATGTAATCAATCTTAATTTGGGCAACACGAACAGTAGCTTAAAACACTGATCAGCTTGAAAGCCGTAAGTATTGAGCAATTCAAGGTTCCAGTGCCTACTTCAATACATGGTTCATGCTGTTCATGCTATGTTACCTCGCCTTTGCTAACCGCTGAGGACGGAACTAGGCTGTTCGAAAGCTACGGTGAAAATTGTATCGCTCGCAAGTATTTGCCGCTGCCTGTTTTTTATTAATAAACTCGCCCATCTGCCACAGGTGAGGAATGCTTACACGTGATTACAGTCACTGCTAACAAGACCAAAACGGGTAGTCAACCATCCTTCGTTGAACAACCAGTGCCTACTTAGTAAAAGCTCATTCCAAAAAATAATGCACTTGCGGTGCGTAATACATACGAATTGAGGCAAACATTGGGAAAATTCCTACTGCTATTTCAACTGCTCAGTCAATCTCGAATAATTAAAAGGCAAAACTTACAGGAAAATGAAAAAATGAAAAGTAGGTAAAAATTGTTTCCATCTAGATTTAAGGATTGTGCAAAGCGACGCAAAATATATGATGGGTAATTCGTATGACAACGCCGCCCACTTTCTTATTTAGCATCAAAACTCTGCGGTCTGACGTAACCGAGTAAATGGAAGTTTTGTGTTTGACCCTCAACACATGTGTACGTTTAAACAGCTTGCCAGCTGCTAGTTGGGAAACTGGTGTGTGAAACGTGCAAATGGTAACTTTTCGAAGTGGACGGAAGGCAATATCCACGTTTAATCGTTTAGTCTAGTCCTTTTTCTTACCAGGCCGCACTTCTGTAATCAGGAACTTGATTATTACAGTAACCCCAGTGAAACGCTGCGCTAATCTCCCATTGACGATCGTGCTTTCTTTTTCCTTTACTATTTCGACTTAACGGGCATAGTTCCTCTATATTTCTGATTTACCTTAATCGCTGGCGAACCCTCCGGCCTCTGCAGCGATGAGCTGGGATACTGTAACAAGCTAGACTGCCGAGCGGATAGGAGAAAAGTCTCCAAAGGCTAAGTTCACTTTAGAAGCATGAGTACTAGATAAAACTAACATTTCTACCGCTAAAATTCCCCAATTCTTTACCGAAACGTTCCATCGTGTGACAAGGGCAACAGTTAGTACTTTTACGTATTTTACAACTACAGTAATTGACCCTGCGTTCTATTTTATTTGTTGCGTTAGTCGTTACAGTTCGTTGTTCAGGCGGCAGCACAATGGACAAGTTCTACTTGCGCTACTACTGCGGGCACAGAGGGAAATTTGGCCACGAGTTTCTTGAATTTGAAGTGTGTCCGAGCAGTGAGTATTGCCTTGCTTTCCCTGCTAGCGTAGTCACCGCTGATGTTGTTTTTAATGTTTCAATTCTTCAATCTTTTAGGCATGCTACGCTACGCGAACAATTCACATTATAAAAACGATACGCTTATTCGGAAGCAGGTAAGCGGAACTTTGACAACTGTTCCTGATCATTGCTAGCCAAGACGAATTATGATTGTTTTCCCATTAATCTACAACGGAGAATGGACAAAAGTGCAAGGAGCTACCGCTGTTGTTAACGGAGATAGCAGGCGAATATAATTGATACATTTGTTGCTTTCGTAGTCGTCGTCTAATAACCACTGAGCACGAAACCGTGGTTCATTCTTTAACGGAAAGTGTATGCAGTTTCTTGTGTTGATAGCCGTAAGAATTCATTTTCCACAGTTACACTATGCATTCTGTTTTTATTAGCGGTTATACTGGCTTTCGAATGTTCACTCAGCTATCGATAATGCCATGCATTCTTTTAATTTAGGGTTACGTGAGCCCGTTGGCTATCGAAGCTATACGGGACAGAATCCGTTTGAGTGAAATTCTTGAGGAAGACGACGGTCTTTGGCCAGAGCCAAATCGTCTCGGAGCACAGGTGCATATTTCGCCTTCCTTTCCGGTTAAGCAAGTTGGCCCTTTAAGGAATTGGAAATCGTAATGGATGGTCACCACATTTCCTTCACATGCGCGAAAACGTTGTCTCTTAGCGATTGTGACAACTCAGAGTGAGGCGAATTGTTCTACTTTCCTTAACGCCTTGTAAAAGACGAACTTTCAGCGATCCTGGTGGAATGCGAACTTTCTACTACTTAGTACAAGACCTCAAATCAATTGTATTTTCGTTGATTGGGATGCACTTCAAGATCAAGCCAATATAACTTCGTGGTTACGATACGTTATTCTTTCGTCTTTTTCAATATTCATTTTTAAGACCGCAAGGCGCCATTTCAAGAATAGCTAAACGGACATCTTATCCCACTATTATATTTTGCCATGACGTGGAAGGAAACCCAAATAAATGTTTGTTAACAAAGATGATATAAGGTGTAATGCGCCATGTAATTTTGGCAGCTCGTTGTATCCTTGTGTCACATGTTGACGGATACATCTATTATGATTGCGTCTCAGTGTTGAACAGAGAGAAAGCATACCGTTGCTCAGCAGCACAGCGCGAGAAACGTAGGACAAATAGAAAACCATCCAAATGAACAAAACGAGGGACTATTTGTCAATCAATCTGACCTATTAGTTACATGCCTATCCAACTGGAATAATCATCGTGCAAAACGTAGGCCCGGTATACTTTGTTTCCATAAAATAACCGAAAATTATTAGAGGAATGCAAGGCGGAAAAACCTTGCTGTATGCATGTGAAACTAAATGCATGTGCTTCCATTGAGTCCACATTTAATTCAATTAAACGACGTTAATTTAGCGCTTCGTTATGTTAGTATGAAAATCAGATTAAATACGATGTATCAACAACGAAAGTTCGATGGGCATTCGCGCCTACTCGCTATTGATAACTGATCTCGCGGCGAAATCGGTTTACTATTCGAGAAGACATTATGAGACCATTTACTGCAGTTAACCTGCGTATCGTTTAGATAATCTCTTTAAAGTTAGTTTATTTTAAGCTGCGAATTGTCAGTACGGCTGGTACTGTAGCCTAGTCAGTTTGCAACGTGAAACCTTAACGAGCGGTCGCTTCGTATTCTGCAATTAAGCATAAATGGGTGACCAACAACCAGCTGAAGGAGCGCCAACCGATGCGGATGAATTGCGGACGGAGCCAGACAAGAGGATCAGCTTCAATTCTCCGTTTGCAACTCGACAGAAAAGTTGTCTACGATTACACAATGTCTGCGATAAACCGCTAATGTGGATCATCAAGACTACAATGTCCAGCCGCTTCTACGTGCAGCCGACTTGCGGCGCTTTGGAACCGAAGGCATCAACCAATGTCAACATTGCTATGCTTCCGTTTACGTACAAACCTGGAATGAATGATCGGGTCACCGTTCAGAGCTGCATTATTCCCGATGGAAACGAGAAGAAGTTCGACATGGACTTCCTGCAAAAGTGCGAGATAGTGAAGAGGAAAGCGATTCCAATCCACTATCACTTCTGAACTAATCCAACAAGCAACAAGAACTTGATTGTCACAGTCATGGTTAATTGTTGCCTTAGCAGTAACAGCCTACCTCTATAGAATAGGCTGCAACTGTGACGGCGTAAGTGCTCGTCCTCAGGTTTTGTTTACACCATGACTGTGACAGCATGCACAAGCTTGAAACATTTACTGTAGTACTGCTTTATTATTGGACGTAAATTGGCCTTTGTTGTGAACCCGAAATTCGCTAACTGTGAAGTTAAAATTTTCGTGGCCAGAATAAAATTGTGACATAGCCTGATTGCAAGTATTACATGCAAAACGCGCGACGCTTGACGACTTTCCCAACTTAGATCACATTACGAAGTTTTACGGGTGCTCGGTTTCTCGAAATGTAATAGGTTATGCTTTGCTGGCTACCATTAAGCAAACTGAACGAATACCAAAATGATAAGTAAACATGCTGCAGTTAACAACTCGAACTATGACACCAAACGATACTTCAAACTTTCCCATCACTGACGACGGCACCAGAGAGTGCCGAAATCTCTGATTCGATAAGCGTTTTATCTGTGATACTCTCTAATAACTGCCCATCCTCCGCTGGTAGGGCGTTTTTCAGATCTATTACAGATACCATCAAACGGGTCGACAGCCGAGAAGATATCCGAATAATAATAATAATAATAATAATAATAATAATAATAATAATAATAATAATAATAATAATAATACTATTTCGGAAGACAGGGTGTCCTTTAACGGGAGCATAGATCTTCATGATGTTGTATTTTTCACGAATTTTGTCCCGTTGCTTTCTGTACGTGATGGATCTACAAGTAAACTGACACGGTCTTCATACCAACGGATGGATATCTGTGACATTAATATTAATACTTCCGGTCTCCCTACCAACGGATCCATCCGTTGGTAGGGAGACCGTGTCAGTTTACTTATAGATCCATCAGGTACAGAAAACAACGGGACAAAATCCGTGAAAAGTACAGCATCAATAATAATGCATCCAGTTTTCAGCATCAATAATAATAATATTAAAAAGTGGGTTTCTTGTAACGGGTTCAGGCGTATTCATACTGTTGTTTAACGGCTGAGGTACCCGTTGTTGCAATATATTGAGTCTGAAATTACCTCAAAACGACACCTTATCCAGTGGCTGGTTAGGTGGTATTTATTGGTGAAAAACAGATACAGACAACGTACAGTTCGAAGCTTTCGGAACAGCCTTGCTCCGTTTTCAGCGAATGTTAATGGTGATCCGTTGTTGTTAATGGTGGTCTGTCTTCAGCGAATGTTAATGGTGGTGGCGGTAAGTAGAAAATGGAACTGTTTTTGGTATACTTTCAGACACGCCTTTACATCGCTGAAGACGAAACAAGGCTGTTCCGAAAGCTTCGAATTCTGTACGTTCACTGTGTCTGTCTTTCACCAATAAATACCACCTAACCAGCCACTGGTTAAGGTGTCGTTTTGAAGTGATTTCAGACTCAATACATTGCAACAATGGTAACCTCAGCCGTTAAGCAACAGTATGAACAACAACAACAACAACAACAACAACAACAACAATAATAATAATAATAATAATAATAATAATAATAATAGCAGTAGTAGTATAAACGCACGCAAAGTTTTCTTCATGGAGTGCGTTCAAGTTGCGTGCGTTTACGCGTTCACCCCGTTACAAAAAGAAAGAAAAAAATGCTTTTCTCTTAGCAGCAGTAGTAGTAGTAAATACTGACCTTGAATTCACTGACATATCTCAGTGGGACTTCTTTAACAGCTCTACATGATTTATTTTGTCATGTACTGATTGATACCTGTTCGTTCAATTTTTCTCCAGTGCTGAAGACTGGAAAGAAGAAGAGCTCAGAGCTCTTAAGAAACTTTGAATAAATGAATAAATGACGCGAATGGAGTGAAGGCGTTTCAGAATATTTGATCACGCCGTTACTTAAGTCTCGATAGTTGAAACTGGGATGTCTTGTAACGGATCTTCTATGCGTCATGATGGAATGCACGGCTTGATCCCGTTGGAAGTTGAAAACATGTCTGAAAGTATACCAAAAACAACGCCCTACCAGCGAATGGATGGGCAGTTATTAGGGAAATGTTTCAGAACATTGTAACCTCCGCAGCTTTCGGAACTATCTTGTTCCGTCTTCAGCGAATGTTAATGGTGGTTATTGTTAATGGTCCACCATTAACATTCGCTGAAGACGGAACGAGACAGTTCCGAAAGCTACGGAGGTTACAGTGTTTTGAAACATTTCCCTAATAATTGCCCATCCATTCGCTGGTAGGGCGTTGTTTTTGGTATACTTTTAGACACGCTTTCAGCAAGTCTCAATAATTAAATGCTCCCTTTCTTGGGCGACTGCACGTCGTTCCTCGTTTTAAATTTTAATTGTAGATCTTCTAGGACTTGTCTTGCACCGTCATTGGAGCCAAAATTTTTGTCCATGTTACATTGTTGGTTGTTTTGACAAGGACTTTTACAGCAGGACTTATAGGCATGTAACACGGACTGTCCATGTTACATGCCTATAAGCACGGCTGCCAAAGATTATGCTGCTGAAGACTTAGGAATAAAGCACACGGCTACTGAAAATTCCGCAATTAAAATTTGAAATAATGAATAGCGTGCAGTCTTCCGAAAAAGAGAATATTCACGTACATCATTGCAAAACCGCTCTTTTTCCAAATTAGTAATATTTAAGTGCATCTCAACGTATTATAACCCATTCCAACGCGACATTCAAAGGCGGCCCACCGGCTATTAACCGGGTGAGTACATTAAGGTTTTGAGCAGTAGATAGGCACATACGCCAACTGCTTCCACCAAATAGTGGGAACAACACAGCAAAACTAAACAGAAGGCCAATATTCTATTTGCAAATACAGTTCATCAGAACACACGCGCTCTCTTTTGCTTAGCGTCTCTCTCTTCTATCTCATTCCATAATGCGCTCATCATCACTGTACGTATCAGCTCACTGCCTTATCGCATTTCAAAAGGCACCGCCTACGTAAGTTGCGTGCATTGGCTACTGCATGCACGCTGCTCAACCTTTCAAAATAACAAATCCTACCGAGTGAAGCAACTTGGCACAGCTGGAAGTTTAGAGTAGACTAATTTCAATGTATAGCATTTTTTGCCTTAAGAACCACTGCAGTCGATTGAACAAACTAATTTTACAATTTAAGCTGAAATTAATAATATGATTTCTAAACGCGGGATGTGATCTCCATTTGTTTATCCAAAACACGGCTTCAATCCCATTAAAACATAAGCAAAGTCACACGGAGCTTTTGTTCAGAGAGACACGCTGAAGACGGGACGAGGTCAGTCCCGAAATCTCCGTGTGACTTTGCTTATGTTTTAGCGGGATTGAAGCCTTGTTTTGGAATAAACAAATGAATTTAAGTTCTAATTTTTAATAGTATCAATACTGACTTATGCCAACGGATCAATGAAGCTGCAAGTCACAAAATATGTACATCGAACAGTACCAACTACTTTATCTTGAATGTTGGCTGCTTGCTAACGGTGTGTGAGCTCCACACAATGCAACGAGGGCGACGTTCGTTTAACCATAGTTAATTATGGTTTCGGAATTAACGCGTTCTGTCCTCAGCGTATGAAGCTAATGGCTTTATTGCTCCGTGCCTTACCATAGTTACCATTCAATGCTGACGACGGAACGTGTTAATGCCGATAAATCTGTGTAGAGCGTACAATAAAATTTTATTCAACAGGCAATCGCTGCAACTGCATTTGAATATCTTAATTAATACGCAAAGTAGGCTTGAAAGAGACAGACGTCGCCTACTAGGTTTCATATTCTTCCTTCGCCTGTTTAGCGAGCCAACGAACTTTTTGAGTGACCGATAACAATGACTTCCCTATTTAGCCGCCTAAAGGTGTAGAATCTTTTTGGTGCACTATCAAAATGTTCTACGCCTGAAAAGTTAGTTCATTGTAGTGAAAATGCAAAATCATGCCAGCGTGCGTGATTGATATCCCTTTAAAATAAACGAGAAATATTCTTAAACTCAGTTCCATACTGGCTCACGAGAATTTTCAACTTCGTTCTCAATGGTACTTCAGCGCGTGGAAGACGGGATAGGGAAGATCTTTCAAAATGGACAGAAGAATGAAGAAGAAGAAGGACGAGGCAAGGTGCTGAGGCTTTGGTGGGATATGTTAGATCCTTAAAGAAGGTGAAGATTACGAAGAATGGAGGGAGCTACCGCTAAAAAAATAAAAATGGGTTACTGTTGAAATTAAGCTTAACGTTCAAGATTGAACCTAGTCTTCATCATCCCGCCTCAAAGGTCAGTAGTGTGCGACACGCACATGAAGGCTGCTTATGTTCCTAAGTGCCTACTTAGGCGAACCATGTATCACATCTTGAGGTGGCTGTACAAACTACGTTGCAAAACGCGCATGTACGATTTAAGATTATATAACAAATGTATTCCCATTCAACCTCATGAAGAAAAGTATTGACTACAAAAACGGCTGTATATACAAGATTAACGAAGCTTTTGCCTTGGGAATGGACGTTGCTAATCATCCACCTCCCGCTCAACCTTTCCTTGCTGAGCTGATTAGGTCATCACGGTTGAAAATGCTTGGCATGCATGCGCATATAAATTAACGTGGCGTGCATTCAAACGGCTATTCCAACAGCGCATTGCAGAAAAGCGAGCGAATCATCGCGCCCGTCGCAAGCTAATACCCAGAAGCTCAGCATGCCAGCCGCGCAAACTTACAGTAAACAAAAGGATTAAATCAATCTGAGGAAATAGTGATGGGCATTTTAAACGAGATTTCATATTGACATCTAGAATAGGATCAGCGCATATTTCCTCGATTCGCCCACGGTATTCCGGAGGGCATTTCAAAATTGATTCACTTCGGTTTTGATCACTGTGGTCCCGTAAGGCGACAACATTGACGGCTGCGCGTTCACTAACGTTGGCATTAACTTGAATACAATCTGGACAATGTCGCCTTATTCCCAATCAGGGTTAAATTTCCCAACTTTGCTGGACAAGAAGTTGCTCACTTCAACGAAGCAGAATGTGATCGGCAAACGTTCATCTCTCTGCTGACCCTTCTTCTGATGGTAGTTTCGACAAAGGTCGTCAAGTAACAAGCATTGAGGCCCCGTTAATCGTCCCTGAACCGCCCGGTTTAATGTGAGACGGGCTGCAACGCTCGCTCTTGCCTAATATATTATTCTTTGCCTCGATATGGCGCGAAGGAACGCATCCGTGGAGCGCACCTCTGGTAGGAAGGGCCGAACTCTACGCTATTGTGGTCGTTCGTCCTACGACACAATGCTCTGACCACCGTACTCGATACACCTTTGTTTCCGCTCTATTTTATCGTCAACTCTATTGCACTACCTATTCAAGCTCCACTGGCGAAGATCACCATTTCCACGCTCTCGCTGGGTGGCAGTCGGCTAATTCGACCCAGTCGACCCCTTTCCCAAATCACACCTAATGAGGATTCTTACGGTCGACGTAGGGGATAGGAAAACAGAGGTGGAGAATTCGTATAACAAACAAAATAGGAAAGCAACCGACCGGTGAATCACATAAGCTGCTTAGTGAAAACACTAACACAAGCTTTGCCTTGTAATCTCACCCTGGGCCAAGCTCCATTCTTTACAGCCAACCGAAGCATTAAAGCGTGATCCATTTTACGGGCAAAGCGTAGATTCAACAATCAACCTCTGGCGGCCATTAATAAAAGTTTTGCCAAAATACCAGCCATCTTTAATCAACGAAGCGAAGCGACGATGTCGCCATTCATACTACCAACGATTGACCGTCAACATATTATACCCTTTTCTGTCTCCGAGGGGTTCTCTCATATGAGAACAATCAAAAGCTGTTTATTGCCGCCCAACAATGGAAGTGGCCAAGCGGAGAGGGTGCGAAAAGGTTAATGGATTATGACCGCTAACGTCAATGTTCACTGCAGCGTGGCATATTGCTCGGGCATATGCTTGGTAGCTCGCACAGCCTCGACGCCGTCGTCATCTCAGGCCAGCTCACTCGAATAGCCACTGTTCCCATAAAAAGCGCTCTGCGAACAATAAGCAATTAAGGGGATAGTTTTACTATCGCTGCCGAGATGAAGTCCTGTCTCACTTTGTGGTCCTACAACGCAGGGAAATGTGGATTGCTGCTCTGGCAATTGGAACGGACAGAGCAGGCGCACCCAGGGAGCCAAAATGGCACCCATTTAGCACAATCGCAGGCTACAAACGCGAGCAGAAGAGAATGGCTGCTGGTCGATAAGAGCAACGAAACTGACAACTTGTCTCGAAATAAGCGTCTCGGATTGCATCCCATCGGATTTAGATCGTAGGCGACTTAAACGGGCAAAGGGAACCAGTCCCGGCGGCTTTGATGGCAACCGTCATGACTGTGGAGCTCCAGGAGTCGCGTGCAGAATCCCTTGTCAAAGAAGGAACTTGGCGCGAATGTCGGCAGTCGTTCAACGCTAATTTTACACTTCGAACAAGCCGTGCATTTTACGGCGAATTTTCAATTCACAATACCGACAAGGTGCTCTGCCTTTCCCTTAAGAGGAGCTCTTTACGGAATGGATGTTGCCTGCGCTACCTTTTTGCTAACGCTGCTACTCCTTGGAAGAAATATGGCCTTTCTCAGTGGGATTGCACAGCAATGGGACGCCCACGGCGGACCAACCACCTTTGGGTACTGGATAAACACCTGCGCCTTCGTCAAACAAGGGCGAATAGCGCCCAGTCGCAATCGATGCACTCGCAATGGCGCCCATCAAAAGGTGGCTGCAATCTTTGAACGCCAAAGTTGAAGGAGCAATAATTTTCATATTTGCCGTTCTTGGTGACGATCGGTGCTCTGTTTGCTCAATGGATTTGCTCGCCTGCCAAACAGCGTCAATATGTCGAATGGGAGAGCCGTCTCCTTGCTAATGGGACCAGTCGACGGGACATCCCATTATTGCGTGCCAACAGGCAGTCTGTGGAGACAAAGGGAAACGAGTTGGCCTTGTCAGCCGGCGGACAATTACGGGATACGGCGTCGTTGCGAAATACGAAACTTACGCGGTAACAAACTTCAAGAAACGTCATCGTTATGCTTCGCTGCTTCGATCGCACCGATCACTTCCACTACATCAGCATTCAGAACCAATTAAGTCGATCTTCAAAGAAGAGGCGACTTGAAATAAGCCCCATTCGCCCGAAGACTGATTAAAGCATACGTCTGTGAGGCGCGCAGGTTGCCCGTTTGTTCGCATAGCTGCCTGATGATTTATTGGGGGGATGGGTGGCAGTCCGTTCGTATGTTCAATCTAACGGAAGAACAGCGTGTCCTCGGTTGGAATTTCGGGCTTGACAGGAATGGCGCAGGTTGCAACGCCCTGGAATGCGTGTTCTTCAGCAAAAAACACAAGTTAACAATGTCGATGGAAATCTGATATGATCGGATAACATGACTGGCAGATACTTTGTCCACATTGGAAACTTGTTTTGGAAAAAAGAGATTATCCGCTAATTCCGCCCAGAGCAAAGGGACTAGAAATGCACAACTCTGCTTAGCCATGCTTAGCCCCATTCCTACCAAAAGTTCGTTTCAGCTTTAATAGCCCAACCAATGGTCGGCCATCTGACGAGCCTTTTCCAATTGTCGAACCTTTGTGCCCCCATCTGTGGGACCCTTCAAAGGCGAGCCAAGTGGACAGCTGGCTGACGGCCCTAGTGTCCTAACGGAAGAGCGAAGACGATTCGTGCCATGCACAAGGAATACTTGAAATCGTTGGAAAACAACAATCCCCGCCCAAATGGACGTTTACTCAATGGACAATGGGACTGACTAGCGGCGGACATCACGCGCGCGTGTAGGCGTCGCTCTCGCAACCACGACAACGGGCCAAGTTCCAAAAAGAGTGCCAGTGGACCAGCTCTGATTGATCCAAGTGCAGGTGTCACTTGAAGGTCGAGCTTGGTGTCAATATTGCATAAAATTTCCATAATGACGACGTTTTAACCATATACAGCAACGACATGTGTTCAGTCGGCGAACGGCAGCTGTGCAGCATATGCCAACGGGACTTGCGCCTTCAGTGGCACGCCTGGGCTTTGCTCCCAAAGGTCGATCGTGCCAAGCGGACACCAAAGGCTCGCCCTTCGCCAAATCAAATTCACTGTATGCGTTATACGCACTGCTGCGCCGTTTGGCGCTTGAACAGTCGTCCTTACATTGTATCCTCTTCGGCAGTGGCCAGCAAAGCTGCGCAGCATACTTGCGCCTTTTTGCCTGACGTATATCGGTCACTTGGATTGCATTCCAATTGGTTGCTCGTTGATTGGTCGACCAAGGGAAACGTGACGCGGTGTCACCGCTTTCCGCCCAGCATGGCAACCGGTCGCTGCACATGGACGAAACTTGTGGCTGTTCGACATGCATCCAGGTGGCCCATGGTCTTCGTTCAACCGACCGTCGCAAATCGCCACCTTTCTCCTTGCACCAATCGAGCAAATGACGCAATCGGGATAAAGTGACCGCAGGTGGCACCCGCGAGCATCGTTTCCCTTGGTCCACTGCCAATGAGCGCCATTTCTGACGAAAAGCCTGAATGGTCAGCGGGCGTTCGGCCTTAGGTCGGACCAGCAGGCACGGGACATTGTCGCCTGGTCGTGGTGCATGCCAGTGTTAGATTAACCCGCATTGCGCAAATCGACCTTGAACTTGTCGTTAGCCGACGATTCACCGCCTTCCCTTCGGTTTCAGGGCGCCAAATAGACGAAGCCTGCACTGTTGGCTCCCCTGCTACACCTCGCAATGCTTTGCTCGTCGAGGAGAAAAAGGAAGTCGACCATAAAGGAGTGGAAATACGGTAAGGCGTTCGTATATCCTACCTAGGAGAGCCAGCGAATCCCTGAGAGTGATACCCGCCAACACCTTGACTTTGACATGCCAGCCTACTGGTTGGCATTCGAACGAAAGGGCCAGTCGACTTGACTTTCTGGGCAAGCGACATTTTCAACCTTCGTTCATTAATCATTGTCCAAAGGAGCGCAACAAGCAGAGGCGGTTGAATATCTTAGCGCTTATTGACTCCCTCGCGTGGTTGTCAAATTGTGGGATATTTTCCAGATGCGCATGCCTGCTGCATGCACTTTGAGCTTCTCCTTTGTCGTATGTATACACAAGTCCGTTGCCAACTTGTCGGCACTTCAATTTTTCGCCTTAAAATTGCCCATCGTTGCGCGCTCGTCGCTTTGCAGGTACGGTTGGTTATGTTTTGGGGCCCAAAAGTTCGCATATTCAATGTCCCCGTTGCGGCGTTTCCGCGCGTGCGCCAAAAAGCATTTGCACGCCTTTGGCTAGTGCATTGCACTCTGTTTGCCGTTGCGCTTCCCCAGCCGACCCTCAAAGTTGGGTTTCAAAGTAGCCGCCGTCCCAACGGTCCACTTGCCTTGATCGGCTAAGCCGATATACCAATTCGCGCACTTTTGTTCGTCCCAACGGGAAAAGAAAGGAAGCGTGCCAGCGGACGAACGCCGGAGCGATCAGTTGAGCATCGCTTGACGACCCTATAGGATGCCGGGGTCGAGGTGCCATCGCCAAGGATTTTGGGGCACAACTGGCCGATCCGCTCAGAACAAATTGACAGGTGCTCACGAAGGACCGGACGCAAAGCTTCGCATATTGTAGTTCTGCGATTCAAAGTTCAAGGCGGGAAATGGCAGCTGCTCATTTCCAATGTCCTCTTTATCCCTCGCTGCTTACCCGTAGCAACGCGCGTACACCCTACGCTTCCTGCCCGCGTTCATCCGATATGCCTAGGCCGGCTTTGCTGATAAAGAGTACGGCCTTTCCAACAAAAAGTTTCCAATGCCTACGGTTTTACTAAAGGGAACATTTGGAAACATTGCTTTAAAATATGAACATATCGTTCGTAATTACAGCGGGCAACCTAACGGGTGATATTTCAGTAAACATCAACCGAAGGTGCCGAACTGACTTCAACTTTTTTGAGTGAACTGTTGGTCCTCTCGTGCTGAAGTATTCACGTCGAGTCACGCAGCTCTCATTCATTACAGTCGGTGCGCCATTTTGTTCGATCGTAGGCCTTTCCTCGTCCCGTTGTCGCAATGCCTCGTTTACAACATTTCAAGGAGAGGGCAAATATTTAAGTAACGGCAATGGGGCCATCCGAAAAGACGGCCAAAGGGCCGGAAACCGCGGTGCACATAAAAAGTTAAGTTATCGCGTCAATTGCACGACTCCTTGGAGACGATCGGGTGTGTGTGTATGTGTGTGTGCGACATTGGGTCGTCAACCTCCATTCGAACAAGAGCTCGACATTTCCGGAACCTCGCAACAACGCGGAACGACCTGTCCTCCGCCGAAGGACGGGCAAACAGCCACAGTCGACCGAACGGGTCTAATTGCCCGGAACTAGCGCGTGCCTACGACGTGGCAAACAGCCCACCATTCTTAGAGTCTCTTTTCTGGGCCGCTGGCTAGGACGGCGCTCTCACAGGTGCACACTGCTATATCCCGCGGATCACTTAAATGGAACGTTCGTAATGGGGCTATCCGTGGGGTGCTACGCGGTTGACACCGACCTTATGCCGCAGCGTATCCCGACAACGCTTGCCGGCGGGAAGTCCAAGGCAATTGACTCGATTAGGAGGTGACCAGATGTAAGACAGCCGCGCCCCCACCTGCTGTACATTCGCGTCAGGAGCGGTTGTGCCAGCAGCGTAAATTGTCCGCAGCTAAAAATGGAAACCGCGTCCACTTTTGGACGTTCAAAGCCGACCAATCCTATTGCGCCCAAAGGGAATGGAGAATGAATGGGCAGTTGACGGGTTTAAGCCAGTTGTACAATGAGAACCGCTTAAGGTGCACTGGACATCGGCATGCAAGTGGAATGCAAATGCGGGTCCCTGTTCATCTCCGCTTGGGATACACTAAGCCAAGAAAACGCGTTGCAGGCTTTGCTGGCTGCCAGAAAATAGAGCGCCTCACCGCGGCATGTTGCTGTCTATCGCTTCCGGCTGGAAGTCTTGGATGCCTCCCCGACAATACTTGGGCCCCCGCGGGGAAGCGCGCTCCTTTCGAATTTATGAGCCAATGCAGCGGGTCTTTGCTTTGCATTACGGCACGTAATTCATGGCAAAATGTTTTACCGGCCGTCAACAATTCCTTTCTCATTCCATTGCCCGTAAGTTCCGGAAACAATTCTGCCCCATCAAGAGTCCATTCAAGTTTCCAAAGCTCCGCCGAGCCACCGTCGGCAGTTCAATGGTAAATGACTTTGTAAAAGTGTTTAAGCATGAATGGACGTCCCAATGAATGCAAAGTTGGCCCTTTAGCAATCACTGCTACTTGCTCATACGGCCGAAAAAGTTTGATTAGCAATCCAAAGTACTCGTTTAGATAGAGGACTAGAGGCAGCCCGCTAAAAAGTTGACTGGTGTCCAACGGCAACACTTTCGGGACGTGAATTGCCCTGTCGTCATTTAGCGTTTATATTGATGGAAGAAAAATTACAAAACAGCGATCTCAGAAGCCAGCTTGAATCTAATCTTGAATTCCTGTTCGCTGAGTCGTTTCCTTTTCCATAAACTCGAGTAATGGGGCAGCCCACGTCCAGTTAGCTTCACCTTTGAAACTGCCTTTATTTTTTGACAAATACACTACCTGCATACCATCGCAATTCGCTAACAAAAGTTCAGTACTTAAATATTGTTCTCGCAACGACTCACTTGCAGTAGTTCCATTTTTATGGCGATGGATCCCGGTTGAGCAGACGAAACGCTTTCACGAGCAACGTAACGTAGCTTTCAAAGCGTGAGTTCCCAAACGTAGGCTACGTTACCAATGAAAACGTTTCTGCCCCTTCAACGGTTTTCCATCGGCACAAAAGTGAGGACCCGTTACCAAGGAATCAATTTTGTTCTTCGAAGAGCGTAACAGCCCAACGTACGCGAGTCGCAATCCTCAATAGATCGGGAAGAAAATAAAACTAGGAACAGTATCATAAACTGGTGCCTGGAGACGTGCCTCGATTGTCAACGGAAACAGCGTCAATCGAGGAGATTTGCCAACGCGGTCAACTTGATCGGACGGAAGTGTCCATTGGAGCATTGTGCGCGGCGTGAAGACTACTTTATCCGTAGGATTACGGGATACGAGTAGATGGAAACTCGACACGCTGCTCGCTGACGAAGGCGCTGGGCAGAAGTGCTCGTGCTCCGACAAGTGTTGACCCCGACCTCGCCTCTCATCGGCGCAGTGGTCGAAGTCGATGGGTCATAACATACCGGAAGTTAAAATGACCGGTCCTTGTCGCACGACGGGTCAATATAGGTCGGTTTTTCTTGGACCTGTCGAAGGGAGAAAGTCGAGTGGCCATTCTCAGCAGCTCTGTGCCGCAACGCGAGCGGTCGGCCACCCGCTTGGAAATTCAATCTGAAGACCTGGCCACTTCTCTACACGTTTTCATTACACGTTTCACTGTCCGATCGCTCCAAAACGACTCCAAAGAGCACCTTCCGCGCTCGCCTATTTCAAGCGTTGATTCTATTCAACAACTTTCCTGAATTGGCGCAAGCTAGTTTTGGCAACGCCCGTAGGAAGCTTTGGTATTGCGATTCCCAAACGTCTCCAAGATTCCAACCTCGACTGTGCACTTTCGAAGGCAACACCTAGAAACGGTGATTTTCGTTAGTGAGAAAATAGGATGTCTGACAGGGGCGTTCAACATGCTGAAAGGTCTACGGCTGTATTATCCCTGTATGAATTCATACAGCAGTAGATCTTTCAGCACGGATTTTCGTTAGTTGCCTTAATGGATGGAAGGCAATCGCTCAATGAACGCGTCACAACGACGGAAGTCATTCACTGAGACGTTTACGTTGCCATTGTCGTTCTCACTTCCTCCTGGGAACTTGCATGCCAGAAACTGCTGGCTGCCAATTCGCCCAGGAGTTCGAGCGGCCATTCAAAAAAGTCAATGACGCGCTGTACTGATCAAAGAGGCGACATAATTGAAGTAAAGTTTTGAAACATGTCCAAATGATGGCGATTCAATGTCGGCGGCGTAGCACTCCATCTTTCAACGTAGCATTACGTAATCCTACAAAAATGCTACTTTTGCTTATGTAAATTTGGAGGCGGCTCACGCAGTCGAATAACGACCGTAAGTACTTGCGAGTAGCGGACTGACAGGCTGAAGACAGTTGACTCATGACAAGCGAATAACTTTTTGAGTAGATAAAGAAGTTCGATAACATTCTGCTCATTCGTCTAATCTTTGTCTTTCTTGTTGCGCGTTTCCCAGAAGAAGGAAACAACGTTGAGCTGTCCCCGAAAATCGACGTGACACGTAGTCTTTGTCGTCGAGCTTGTTCCAGAACAAATAAAATGAAAACTTCCCCGGCAGTCCGGCAAAGCCTGTTTTATGAAATAAGCAAACTAACCGGCAAAGCTTAAAGCAGCGCCGCCTCAAGGGGCGCCTTCGGGGTGGAGGGAGGGCGACCGCTTGTGGCCTCTTCCGTGGGTCCAGGCGCGAGATTGAAAACGTACCTTTTGACTTGCAACGGCTGTCGAGATCGCTTAAAAAAGAAACAATCACCGGCCGTGGCGAGACAAGGACATTCGTCATCGCGCAAACCGCTTAGTTCCCTATTCGTCGGCGGCCGACCGATAAACACAGCGCCACAACGTCCTCGGTCAAAAAGCCCACTGCTCCATTGTCATGTTGCTCGTTCATCCTATTTGCGCTCTTTCAGACTCCGTCTACCGGGTAAACACGAATCGCCTCTACCAAAAGGACATTCCAGGTATGCACTTGCCCATTACCCCACCCGCCGCCAGCGTTCATTGTTTAAAAAATCCTGGGAGTGCCAAAGGGTAGGGCGCCCATTCAAAGCTCCGTCCGCCGTGGGTGCAGCTTCAATTGTCACGGAGGAAACATGTGTCGCATTGCAGAAGGAAGTCGCGCGCTGATCACCGTTGAATTGTACCGCGACTATGCAACCAACTGGGGCATCGGCATTTCCGGAGGAACGGACCGCGGCTACAAGCCGTTCATCTCCTGCATAAGGGCGGGAAGCGTCGCCGACAGGTAGGGCACCCATCTCCGCGGGCGACCGTGGAGCCTACGCTTCTTCTCCCTTTTAAGGAGCGACAGTTTGCTTGTCGGCGACCGAATACTCGAGGTGAACGGAATACGAGTAGGCGCGTTGACGCACAACGAAATTTTGAATCTTCTGAAAAATGCCGGCGAGAAGATCGTCCTCTCACTTGCCTACAACTTGAACGATCTCCGTACGTTGCTGTCAGCAAAGTTGGCGCAGAAGTTAACTGTTCTCCA
This sequence comes from Trichuris muris, assembly GCA_000612645.2. NCBI lineage: Eukaryota > Metazoa > Nematoda > Enoplea > Trichinellida > Trichuridae > Trichuris > Trichuris muris. Next base: position 78,478 of record CBXJ02000765.1, read on the forward strand.
TTTTCGCCTTAGGCTTTACGACGGTGCGCAACTGCGTCCTGAAGACGTTTGAGCTCAAAGTGGACAAGGAGGAGCGCAGCTTGGGCTTCGTGGTGCGCGGTGGTGGTCCCTATGAGCATCGTTCCGCACCGCCGACAATAGTGCACATACGACCTGGCGGTCCTGCGGATAGGTAGAAATCTCCAGACGTTCGGGGCACCATGCAGGCGCATCCATATTCTAGGGATGGCCGTCTGCGGATCGGCGATCGTCTGACCTCCATAAACGGCATCGACGTTAGGCAACACAGCCTGAACAGCGTTCAGGATTTGCTTAAAAAGGCGACGGGCACTATGCACTTGCAGATCCAGTACGACGCACTCGTCATCGGTATGCCGTTGACGTTTCGTTGATCCGAAAATCCAGTTTTCATTTTCCCAATGTCGCAGATTCGATGAAAAATAACTGTCGTCCGCTTTTGCTGCAAATCGAGAAGCCGCCAGGAAGCGATTTGGGTCTCAAATTGCAACCGGTCGACGAGGGCAAAGGTTCCTCCTGGAAAAGCTTTCGGATATCCGACGTGGTCGCTGGAACCATTGCCGACAGGTAAGATTCAATGTTTCGTCGGCTCGTCTTCAAAGCGACAATGCAACCTTTCGCTTAGGTGCGGCGCCTTTAGCGTCGGCGACGAGCTGCTTTCCGTCGACGGAATCGCGCTTCAGCTTTCCACGCCGGCCGAAGTGCAACAACTGTTGAAAGGGGGCGCCAAGTCGAAGATCACCGTGGAGATACAACCCAAAAAGGGGCTCGACGACGGTAAAGCATTGGTCAAGTCGCCGCGGCCAATTCGGGCCGGATCTTCAGGTGGGCAAACGGGCGAAAAGGACATTGGTGAAATATATTTACACTTGCATAATTCTTTTAGCAAAACCAGGTCGAGTCGAATTACAGCATTCGGCCAGCGGATACACGGAGATTGTTAAGGACAAGGGCAAAACGGCAACCGACTCTGGCCTCGGTTCGTGCTCAACTTCTCCAGGTATCCCGTGAACGCTTTCCAGGTTGAATGGGACGGGGCCCCGATTGCATGCCAATCGAACGTAACTTTTGAGGGATGCGACGCAGGTGACACAAAAGCGCAAATGCTGACAGGTGATCCAGGTGACAGCGTGTTCCTGCTGCGGACGTGCCGACTCGTTGTTCCAATGAAAAGTTGGAACCGCTGTCGAGAGCGCCCCTGTTTTCTCTTATTTTAAGCAGCCACGTAATGCGTGCCTTTCCGTCTGCGCGCCGTAGTCCACTTGTGCAATAGGCGATTCCTGAGCTGCATCCATCTTATTCGTAGCGCCTACCCACTGCGTCGGGTGCGTCGCGGCGATGTCGGTCGCAAATGTTTAAATTATGCTTTCAATATACCGGAATCGCCGGTGTAGCCTCTGTCAGTAAGTGGCGCAGGATCACTCCGTCACAAGAACAACTGGTTTCAGGTGTAGGCTCAGCTGACGGTGGCCCTTTGTAGGTTCAGTTGCCGCGTCGATCAGCGGTTTACCATACGGGCAAATATGCCGCAGCGAGGCTATGGAAGTGGTTCTCAATTGCGGATTTCGAGGTGGCTACGGTCTAGTCTTCCACCGATACCACATGCTGGCGGAATGCGAAAACGCTCCGCTCTTCGTGTCGTACATCGAAAAGGGGAGCCCTGCAGAAAAGTAAGCCAAGCAAAAGGCGCGTGTTAATTACGCCCCATTTTGCCTACGTAGGTGCGGACTCCTGCAAGTGGGCGACCGCGCCCTGTCCCTTAATGACTGGTGCACCGAGCTTGGTACGGCCGACGAGGCAAACCAAATGGTAAAGCAAATGAGCGGTCCGCTTACGCTCACAATTGAATTCGACGTCATTGGTAAGCCGTGGACCGCGAGCAGTTCTCATTAAACGACCGAACGATTGCTTAAGAATCCGTTCTGCCCAACTGCGGAGTTTTTACGGTCAAGTTGGCAAAGCGTAACCAACACCTGGGACTTCTCATACGCGGCCCCGTAAGCTACGGTAAGGGCGAACCCGTCGTAGTCAGCGACGTTGAAATTGGTAGCGTCGCCTACAGGTAAACAAAACGTAGGTGTGCCTCAGGAATAAGGTTGACCCGCGTTTCGCAGATGCGGAACGGTACAACCGGGCGATCAACTGTTGGCCATAGACAACATACCGTTGGACACATGTACCGTGGAGGAAGCAATCCGCCTGCTGCAAAGGTCGAGCGACGTGGTCAAGCTGAGAGTGAAAAAATATTGCAGCTCCTGCGAGGGAGCGGATACTAGTCCTCATACGGTTGTTTATTCAATTGAAGTCAACCGAAAGGCAGCCCTTTAGGTATTAGCATTGCCTCTACCGAGGACCACGTACTGGTATCCCAACTAACGCCGGGAGGACTTGCCGAAAAGTAAGTGCATTCCTCGAGTTGTGAAATGCCGCTCAAATGCAATGCCAACACGCAGGACCGGTGCAATACATGTGGGTGACCGGCTAATGGCCATAAACAATATTTCACTGGAGAGACAACCGCTGCAAGAAGTGCTGCGTCTCCTGCAGCAAGCCGGGGATATGGTCGTCCTGAAGATAGGACGTAATCTGCAAGATCGCGTGCGAGCTGCCCAACTGCCAGGGTACAGCCCAGACTGTGGCTATCACCGGGTGAGTAAATCTAAACTTGCATATTAGCGTTGCGACAATAACTGCACTGCCAACGGAGAGCGGATGTGCCGTACGTCTTTCCTGATGAGCTAACTGGGCAAGAGTTCTTTGAGATCCTCTTAGGCTAGTTTTCATTGGGTGCTTTCTGGTCCCCAGCGACGTTTTACAATTCATTTTACAAGGTGGAAATACTTCGGCTGCCCATTTATCGGCCATCAACATTGATCTGATAACAATCAGCCTACTACATCGAACGAACGAAGGTAGCCCACTTTCGAAGTCATCAGTCCAAATAGTCCAGTTCTCTGAGTTGGGTGAACTTTTCCGAAAGACCCTGAGGATCCATTGGATCTTTATCCCCTAAAGCGGATAAAGATTCAAAACAAAGGGATCCGTGAATTCGATGAGCTCATTTTGGCTTACGGCGGCGGTTGCTGCTTAGGTGGTGCACGCATTCTTGTCGTAGCAGACGGAAAGGTGGATTCGAGGCGTCAAACGTGGAGTTTATGCAACATGCAGGCAGATGTGATGAATAAAACGTGCCGCATATGGCAGTAGACTAATTAAAGCATTTTCGGGAATCAAATCAAGGAGAAGCTATTTAAGGAGGGTTTTTCAATTAACCATGTGCGCCCATTAATAAGGCGATTCTGATTACCGCCTATACTATATTAACAGAATGGCTCCGCGGGGAGCAGAGGGAGATCACGGCGCATCTGTGCCATTGTCTTATCAATAGACTTTGAAAAAATCCTAGCTGCAACGGCAATGGCCGAACACGTAACGTAAGTGGTCATGTCATTCTTAAGTTCTCACATAGGACCCCGTACCCTATTGTAACGATAGGTCAACGACTGCTTGACCATTAAGAGCCACTACAATCTGCGTCATTAGGTCACTTGGAAGCAGTGAAAATCAAGCTGCTCTTTCCTTCGTTCAGATTTCCATTGATTTACTTGAAAAAAATAAGCAAAGCGTACTTACCCATGTCGGAGTAGTTTATCGGCAAATCATGTAGATGCGAAAACTGCTTAAGCAAGGTAATCGCAGTTTCACTACGTCAGGGTAACAGAACGCGAAGGCCACTAACGGTGTTCCCATGATGCCTATCAAAGCGTACAGCGCTCGGTGCAACCTTGAGAATTGCGCTTGTATTTTCAAAAGCTAAAATGGCGAGTGTTTTTCCCTGTACCATGAAAATACAAGGGAAATAATCGTTTGATTCGTGAAATTATTCCTTGATTGCACCACAACTTGGCTGCACATAAAGTGAGGCTTTACAGTCAGGAGTTCGCATAAGAATAAGTCCACATAAGGCGCCATGCAACTATGGTTAAACCTCGAACTACCGTGATTCTCAGGTTCGAGGGATGAGTTCGTTAGCGGGATTTTATAATTTGCTGCACACTGAATTACCAAAACAAGCAGGTGGTAAATTCGAGTTGTAAACTCTCTCAAGGTGCTATTCGACCGAGGACCATTTCTTGCCCTGACATTGACAAGTATGAAGGACTGGACAATCGAATTTTCTGCTGACCTTGACATGATGAGTACGTTAGAATTTGTTTCATGGAAAATTGCATACCTCAAATGACAACACAATCAGTCATTTGCCTGCGCTAGCGCACGAAGTTTGCAACCGCTTTGTCCTGTCAGTTCATCGCCGCATAGAACGTTAGCAAAATAAAGTTACAGTATGAACGTACAGTTTGGCATTATACTCCTTTTTACCGTGAAGTCGCTGAATAAGTTTTCTTGGCCAAATGCTACGACAAAATGCATTTATCTTCTGCACTTGATATAATTAAAAATGGGGACTTGTAACGGTGTAATTTAACATGATTTGATAGTACGACAGACACCGTTGAATAGACTTTATTAAGAGAACCGAAGCTTTCGGGATCAACCGCATCCCGTCTTCAGCGGTAAAGATTTCTCATTCTTTCCCGCTGAAGACGGGATACGGTTGATCCCGAAAGCTTCGGTTCTCTTAATAAAGTATTCAACAGCGTCTGTCGTACTATCAAATCATTATCTTCTGCGCATTAATAGAAACGATAGCTTAAGATAAATGCACTCCGGGTTGCCTACGCAAACAATAGTCCATATTTATGCTTAAGATTTCAAATGAGAAACTATGTACACCAGTTCAGAGCGTCGACAGCGCCGTTGAATCGCTGGACGAGTGCCCGATTGGCGATCACTTTCCGCATATTGTCGCCAAGACTTCCAACTCATCATTAGCAAGCACAAATGCGGAAGTAATGGCACATGAAGGTAGGCATTTTCTGAAATTTTTCTCCACGTTATTTTAATAATTTGGCAGGTCATCGGCTGCGCAACGCCCTAGAGTCGATGAAAATGATTTCGGAACTAAGTGACACTGGCCAAACCAAGGAGGGATGCAAGCGGATCTCCCAAGGTGATCCCAGCTTGAGTGAATGGTAACGTCTGTTGGAAGCAAGTGTTCCATTTTTGAGCTTGTAATTTTGCACAGGAATAAAGTGCTAGAAGCGCTGGAATCGATTGGAGAACCGGAAACCCTGCAAAAATTGGAGCACACAATTCTGTCAGGCAGAGTTCCGTGTATAAACACATCTTCGAATATTCCTATTCCACCGCCGCCGCTGCCGAAAGTGGGCATCCCATCGCAGCAGCCAAAATATGCAATGAATACCATACTGAAGCGTCCTGTTTGTCAGTTATCAAGGGTCAGTTACTCCTCGGCCACAAGCCAGTCGAAGGAAGCCGACAGAGGACTCCTTAGTGTTAAATGCACGGGTTCATCATCTCATCATGTCAATGCGGAAGCCAAAGATCCAAGCGCAGCTCCGCAATACGAGCATGCAACCTATGCACCTACAACAGCTGTGATGTCGTCCTTTGGCCAGCACATAATTGACGGTAGCAGGGAAGCATCAACTATGTCCTCAGTAACAACAAATACGGTGCTTACTGTAAATACCAGCGGAAGCACGGAAACAAAGCCACCAAGGGTGTATGAACTTCATAGGGTTACCCTTGAAAAAGATATGGATAACAATGACTTTGGGTTTTCCATTTCTGATGGAGTCGAAGAAAAAGGCGTTTTTGTTCATGAACTTCGGCCTAGTGGCCCTGCTGACCGGTCTGGAAATATTTACCCCTTCGATAGGATAATGAAGGTATGTGCTGTGTACGACGTACGATTTGTAGCTACCAAAATAAGCTATTTCTGTTAAGGTGAACGAAGTAAATGTCCAAGAAATTGACTGCATGTTAACGGCACCTCTCTTAGCTTCCTGCGGTAATCAGGTGGAACTTTTGCTGCGACGTGTTACAAGTGCCAACAGGACAATACGCGACAATAAATGTTCTTGCCGTAATTCAACCGATTGACTGTTTGGCTGAACGAGGTTGCGGCAGCTCCTACTGATTGGTTCTCCGTCGATAAAGATAACCATTCTGGAAATGGTCCAACAAATCGACAAGGCGAAAAGCACTACGCTACGCTGTCACTGCATCATTCCGAAATTACTGTATGCATGAAGAATTCTCAAGTCGTCTACCGCTAGCATTGAGTGCAATAATAATAATAATGTTTATGGCCGTTTTTGGCAAATGTCTTCAGTAAACTTTATTGATAGTCGATTTTAGCATTGGACTGCTCACGCACGCCGATGTTGCTTAACTGAACCGCTGGGCATGTTGAAAGGAGAAGTGCCTGCATGGTCCCGAGCAGTTGCACCAAATCTCAATCAGTACTACCGCAAGCAATGTTAAAGCGATTGGGCACTGAGACCTTTTCTTCAGCTAATGCACAACTGTCTCTTCTGACGCAGTCATAATGCATTCTAACTGCTCGCAGGTCCAATCCCTAGCTTTTTCATAACTATTCCGGCAAGTTTCAAAAAATAACTATTATTGAGCACCAAGATTGGGTCTTTTAAAATAGCTGGACAATTATTTCAGCATTAGTAAGAACAGTGCCTCACTTACATCATCTATTATGCGATACGAATTCCGTCGTGACAATGCACTTGTTACGTGATGCGTAAGAGATCGGCCGACACTTCGGATTTTGTAACGGTGCGTATCGTTTCGTTGAATTATTGTGGCGAACGGCAATTTAGCCCCGTTTCATTGATATTAAAACAGTCCGCAGTGTTACAACAATTGGCAGATTACAACGTACCTTCAGTGAGCAATTGTACGTTTCGAAATTCTCTTTTATTCTATCTTCAGCGAGTTTGCCGAAAAACGCTTTACTATTATTTTTATGCAGGGGCGAATTTCAGGTAGTTTGAAATGGTGTTGAATAACATAACTACTACTGCTTTCATCGCTTTTAGCTGAAGCAGTGGCTCATAGATTTCGGGACACCACCCATCTTCATCATAAAACCAAGCAGTGTACATTAATCACTAACGATAGAAGACCAGCAGGGGCGATCGGAAGGAAAAGCTTCGAGGCTGACAAAGTACATTTGGGATTTCCACATCGCAGAACTTGTGGTTTCTTCTTTCGCTCGCCCATCTGTCACCGAAAACCTTCAACGAAGAACGTCACCAAATTGCTGAAATTTCAAACACCGTTGCTTAGGGGAGCGTCGAACGGCCAACGAAATGGTAGAAAGCTTTCTACCATCTCGCTGACCACGGAATCAGTCGATTCCGAAAGCTACGAATAGGAGATATCGTACGTTTACTGTTCACCGGGATTTTTCGCTAGCGTCTAACCAACTAGCCACTGGTTAGGTTGCTTTGGTGTTCTTACAGGTAGCAATGAGTAGAACTCAACGGGTGCTTGAGCCGTATTCTTCCAATATGATCAACCGCCCCGTTACGAAGAAACCAGTCTTCAAAGACCACGAGGATGTGTTATTAATCGCAAAGATATCATAGATAAAGAAGAAAAAGAATTTCGCTGACAACCAGTGATGAAATTTTATAAATGCTAAGAAACAATTCCATCGTCAAGCGCGTATAGTTTATACTTCGACAATTAAATTTTTCTCTGTGAACTGGAGCAGGCACCTATTGTTCCAATCTTGTTAATGCCATCTTGAAAAAAGCACTTCGTAAAAATAATAACTACAAGAAATAAGCAATGCAAAAGTAAATAACCTCCACGGAGCAGGGCAACCATGGTGATCTGGCCAGAGGTAACATTTGAGTTGAAGCTTTTGGCCTAGATTTTACGGACACGCAAAAGTCCATAAGTGAAATAAGACCTAGAAATTTGGGCTCAGTATTATCAATACCTAGAAATTGCTTGTTCACTATTCAATAGGATTCAACAGGTGCGCACTGACGCCCTAGTTTGGTTCCCGCGCAATTCGATATTTCGATGCTTCAATTGCAACAAATAAAATAGTTTTCAACTATCCGGTCTTTTGCGTTGCCAAAAATTGCTGAGACTTCGTTGTTCCTGAATTTCGATCGACGCAAGCAACTCACTGATTTGTAGACGTCGCCTGTTGACGACTCTTCTTATGCAATTGCCAGTGCTGGAGTACATACGCCGGGAATTCTAACTTTTCTTAAAGCAGCGGTTAGAATTCCCTGCATACGTTGCTTTCTGTTACGCCGAGATTAATGAGGGTTAACTTAGATAGCTACCATTTTAAGTGCTTCATCTTATCTTGACGAATGTTTTAACTTTTTGAATTTACGTTTTGCACATTCCAAAATGTTTACAAGGATGCCAACTGCTGTACAATGCATCAACAGGGAATTCATGATATCTCTTATCACTCGTCAGAAGACTTCATTGCGTTAGGTAGTCAGAACGGCACTAGTGTTTTGTACAAGGAACTGCCCTGGTAGATTTGTTCTCTGGAAGCACAACGTATTAAATTAAGCCACGCTTCACGTGGAGAACGAATCAAATTAATTTATAAGGTTATTTACTTTATTACTCGGGTGCCTTCCACAATAAACGTTTCCTAGAACACAGGACCACACTCTGTTGCCAAATGAAGCGCTAGTTTTCCGACCGTCATTCGATTAATAAAGCTTGTATTGAAAATGTTCCCATCTGTTCTAAAATCAGCTTTCCGTATCGAAGCAGTGGCTCGTTTATCCTTTTGTTTTTAATGTACCTGCAAACTTGAATACAGTAACTATCTTACCTTACCAACTTTTCCAATGGCTGGCAGGGCGTTCAGGCTGTTAAGGAACGTCATTGGCTACGCTACGCCCTTGCTTTCTTCTCCCTCTCCTAGTGTTGTGTTCCCATCAGTCGCCTTATTGCCATGGTCCTCGAATTCGGACTCCAAAGTGGATCATCGTCCCCATTTGACCTGCTGGAACTGCCATGAAATTGTCGATTGCACAACCGATAAGTTCTTCTGTCGTTCTTGCGACTTTGTCCAACCTCCCTTGACATGCGGTGATTATTTTGGCTTCTTTGACCTTCCCAAAGGATTCAGCGTCGACGTCGAACTGCTTAGGAAGCGCTTTCGTGCTCTGCAATTCTCCTTGCATCCGGACAAGTTCACCAGGAGAAGCGAGGTAGCGCTTTATTTTCCCAAATGATTTTATCGCTCTAGATACGTCAATTTTAGAAAGAAAGAGCATTTTCAGAGGAGCAGGCGGCCAAGATAAACACCGCTTATTTTACGCTTTTGAAACCGCTTCCACGGGCCGTCTACTTGCTCAGTTTGCATGGATTTAGCGTAGAAGAGGAGGGCAATCAGGATTTCGTGTCCCCTGAAGTATTGATGGAAATGCTAGAAGCGAATGAGGAACTTGATGAGCTCAATCCGGTGACCGGATCTGCGGACGAGAAGCGGCTTCACGAAATGTGGCAACATGTCTGCAATAGGATAAACGCCTGCGAGCAGCAATTGGAAGAAGCATTTGCATTTGACGATTTCCAAAAAGCAAAGGCGCTTGTGTCGGAGTTGAAATTTTGCAATTCGTTGTTTGAAAGGATAGATGCAAAAGTTCGAACGTGAGACTTCGTTTGTCTTTTGCGAACTCACCAATTAATTGAAAGTTTGGTCGCTTTGCTTTTCCTTTGTGGTTCTTCCGTTGCATATATAGTCTCATGTAGAGCTCCTCTTCGTAAGACTGCTGTTCAAGCGATCAAGTCAGCATGTTTCAAACCGAGAAGAATTTCCGTTTGAGCTATTTGGCAAAAGTGGGCTTCCCGGCCGTGGACTTGGAAAAGGCCATCGAGCAGCTGTTGAGTGCCAGAACGGTGGAACGGGAAAAGTTAGTTCAATTGTGCTTCACTCACGAGTTGCCGAATTCTCATCGCTTGAAGGCATGGAACCTGTTGATCGGTTAGTGTTTAATTCATATGGTAGTATTTAAATGCTCTTCTCCCATTAGGCGTAACTGCGCATCACGAGGAATGCGCCGAATTCGTTTTGAAGCAACGAAAGGAACATTTAGATTTACTGTTCCGAAGCTTAGGTGTAATGCGCCTGACGTGTTATCCGGTTGATTCCAAGTCCATAGGGGTACCGTGCTCAGTTCTCTCGTTTGCATATATTTTGGAACGCAATTTGTGCCCGCTGGGTATTCCGAAGGAATATCCAATGTTTACATTGGTTCACAGTGTTGTCAAATTGCTGACCAACGAATCGCTAGAACAGTACTGGCTTTGCCGGAATATATGCCTTTTATTGGAGCAGACAACTTGCATTCGCTCTTCAATTGTACGAAGATATACTTCTCGTACTGGTAGTAATACGTACATTATAGATATCCGAAGCCGAAAACTTTTTAACAAAGAATGAGGCACAATTGTGCAAAATCGCATTGTCCCATAGTCTATCCCCAAAAGCCGCTTTGCAATTCTGCTTTGATTGGACGTTCTACTTGCCCTTCCATCCTGAAGTACTTCTCAAGTTAGTTGCTTGCTTATTTCCTTTATTCAAGTACTCTAAGGGATTTTCAGGTTGTGGGACAAGATGGTTGCCGGTTCATTGGTAATTAATCTGTTTGTTTTGGTTGAATGTCTCAGTTATATTCATCGCTTTGGCAAAGCGCCTTTGGCAAGCAAGGACGACCTCGCTGACTCAATCAAACAGGTACCCAATCCTTCGCCTTTCGTGCGATGTACGAACACTGCCCAATCGTTTAGATATCGCAAAGCAAACAGCAGAATCTTGTTGAATGCGCAATTGACTGCTGGCTACACAAGGGTAAGCAAATGGAATCGAGACTGTCCACTTCCACTTCAACGAAAGTTTCCTGCAAGCATTGGCGAACTTGACCTCAGCGAAGCAATGCTTAAAGCCATCAGCAAGGAACTTCAGCTTTGGATATTCACCTTCTTCTTTATTGTACAACAATCCTGTTACAGTTGTACTGGTGCCATTGCTAAACACATAAAGTGCTCCCATTGCACCGTTCTTAGGATTGCACCGAAGCGAAATGTTATAGCAATTGTTGAATGAGTAGAATGGAAAAGGTTGTACAATAAGTTTTGATTACGAGGTAAACAGTAAACAAGGAAGGAGCGAGGCAGTACTTGCATCTGAACGAGGTGAGCGTCTTCAAGAAAACGCATACCAAAAGCTGAATGAAGGTAAAATGTGAACATTGCGGTATGTTAGCTTCTCGTATAGCTAATACAGATGCATAGCTAACCTTCGGCTGCGACTGCGGGGCTTCGCAAGTTAGCCTGTCGAAATTGTCATTGTCCAATTGCTAGGCTGTCGTCTCACTGAACCGCGGCATGGCAGTGCGACCATTGTGCGTATTGCCGATCTTCTGAGGTTCTTGTACCGTTGGTGGTAGTTGATGCGACTGGTTGTGCGCAGATTTGGCCAAATTAGGATCTTTGATTGTACGGGGTGCATAACTGAAATGGACAACGTTTGAATTCAAATGATCTCAACGGTAACATGCTTAAGGGTTATTGATTAGCATAGCATTCAACGTTCGGCAATGCTATCCGGCGCGTCCGATGAACTATCTAATTCAACAAGCTGCATGCGGGCAAGAAAAGGCATGGAAAAACCATCAACGCTCGTGCAACGAAATCGCCAAGAGCGTCAGTGAAGACCAAGGTGGTGATCGGACCCCTCAATCTAACTGAGCGGATCTCAAGCGAGATGAAAGTCAAACGTGAATGGTCAATCCTTATACCGATTTACTTGAAAAGATGTCACGCAGCCGTGGTTTTTGGCCAGTACCAGGCCTTCCCTTCAGGTATATTTTTCAATGGAACAACTAGCCTAAAATACGTAGCCATTGCCGCCATCTAGCAACGACGACCTTGCCTGCAGGTCATATTTAGTTAAACCGAACCTGTTAATCACTTTCGCTACTGTATTTTAAAACAGCACACTACGCGGTAGGCAAAAAGTTGTTGATTACCTTCCAATCGCGTAAGGTCGTCCACGTTGCTTTTGCTTTTGCTTCTTCAAACTATTGCAATACCAAAATATGGCAATTATGGCTCCAAGGATCAACAGGGATACAATTATGCCGGTAAACCACTTGAGCGCGTATTCTTCGTCTCGCCCTGAAAAGGCACACGCGAGATTGGCTCGTTGGTTGCAAACGCTCGCGGCGAACACATACATCTACACCAGGGCCACCAACCGGGACTCCAAGTGCCGTTGATGCACGTTCGTTGCTGATCGCCGTGCAAGAAGTATTCGGGCTGGCAGGTGAACGTCACAGTAACGCCATCCAAATAGCTGTTACCGGGAGGATATTTCAAAACGCCAATATTCTTCTGCAGAGGACCGCAGCTAATAGCTGAAGGAATCGGTACAATGAGCATCAAGTTGAGTACGCATTCACTCATTTTGCAAAACTTCCAACTGTGGCAAATTGTAGTTCACGAATGCTGCTTTCAAGAAAACTAAGTTTCGAAATGATACTTTTTTAAAAATGAATTTCCATTTTGCAAGCCAAACGCAAACGCAACTTACTCTTCTTTTCCCCTAACCGCTTCAGTTCTTCAAACTTCCTTTCGTTCATGAGCGTATCGATGCCTATTTCGCGCCTTCCAGTGGTTAAGTAATCGAACTCACAGGAGGGTGAACCCTGACAGGTGACCTTAAGAGAAAAGCAAGAATGGGCTTTTTGCTAAATACGAACCGCTGAAAGAGAAAGCATTGTTTACCTGTACTTCCTCACGAGAGAATATCAGCGATTCCCAAAAAGTAGCGTTCTGATTACGCCACGGGTCGAATATGGGTTGATAGTGACTGGAGGCAAAACTGATCGGGTTGTAGATTGGTTGGAATTTCGTTTGGAACAACAACTGATGTCGTATACCGTCAGCTCGCCCTAAAGGTCAATCCAAAATGTTGGCGGCCGTAAAAACGAAAAGGATCAAAGGTGGTCTTACAGCGCTCGCCAAATTCGTAGTACACATTGCGAGCTTCAATCTCGGACGCCGGATAATTTGTGTTGACCACATTGCAATCCGGCGTTGTAAGGTCATCTCGTTTGTCATTGTTGAACGTGCCTAGCAGACCCATAGTTCGGTAAAAGTTGGCGCATTTGCCGGTGCCAAAGATTCCGGTCGCCGGTTCTGTCCTCGGGTAGCCATACGTATCGGTGCGATACTAGAAAATCAACAATCCGATCCACCGAACATGGGCGTCGGGCAAAACATACTGCGTATGTTTCATTGTACTCTGGCGGAACAGAAACGATTACATTCAAAGTGCCACGAGCCTCTTCGACCACCAATCCGAGGCCAGTGTCGAACATCACTTCCAATTCAGACATGTTCATGTTGCGAGGTCGACTTCGAATGGTCACTCCTAAAAGTTGTTGTCTGAATAAATTCGCCTTTTTAAACTCATGAATGAACCTTTGAACGTCTGCAGCTTTTGCCAAGGCGTGTCGAAGAAGACGCGCGCATTATCCACGTACACGTCGGTCTTGTAACGCCATCTGCGGAATTCTTTTCGAGCGTATATCTCCACAATAGCGGAATCGTTATCTTGGGCGGCAACGCCAGTCACTGCTGTGGCCAAAACGTTGGTATTCCCTGCAAACGCCGAGCTAAGCAGGTACAGGCTTATAAGTACGTGCGAACGTACACATAGTTTTGGGCGGCTGTTCCATTCTAACTTGAACCATCATATTGTTGCTACGAGATTTGAGCATCGTGAGCACGTAGTAACCTTTTCCGTTGAATGTGTATCGAGTGCCATCATATGTGATCATGTGGCCTTCCCCATATATGTATCCTACCGCCGGTGGTCTGTAGTCTTGACATCCGGATGTCATACGCCGCCAGAAATAGAATTCGCAATGGCCAGCCCATTTGCAGCAATATTCGTACGGCAACAAGTCGTTGTAGAAGTTTGACAAGCTCGGCACGTACGGAGGGCGTTTGTACGGGAATGATCCCCAAGGATGGGCACGGTACGGCACTCCTGCCGAATAGAAGCGCAGATATTGATCGTTGAATTCGAAGTCCTGCGAAAACATCAACCATCCTTGCCAATCGTAGCAGCACACCTGTCCGGCGCCTGTCCACCTGAAGAAACGAGATGCAATACATCATTTGTTCATAAAAAAGGGCAAATGCTCCCGAAGTGGCACTTACACGCTACGCGTGGCTACGACGCAATGCTGAGCGCCCTGAGTGTAGTAGCATCTGTGATCACCGTTGATGTCGCAGTCGCTTAGCGCAACATAGCGACCAATGTCCACCATAGCTTGGTCGAGCGTGCAAGGACACGGCTGCTTGTTTTCCAAGAACATGTAAAAGTTCTCTCTTCGCCCATCGTACTGGAACCAATCGATGCACATGTCGGTGGCCCAATTTGAGCCCAGCTGGTACTGCCAAACATCGTGAAAGTACCAACCGAACGGCACCAAATCAGACCAATATATGCTAGAAGGAAACGAAAATTCACTTGCAGGTTAAAAAATTGCGAAGGCTATAGGAAGGTACCCGTCGCCTCGGTCCTTCATCCAGTCTTGCGAGACGCGGACTTGTACAAGTCCTCCGGAAAACTGGCGCCAAGCATCGCGCATCATGTCCGTTTTGGCAAGCGTACGAGGATTGAACGAGTAAGATCCCCTGTTGGGAGTATTCCTCGCTATGGAGCCGACCTGGAAGCCACTTTTATCAAAACGCCCAAAGCAGGTAAAAAATTGCTCACCTCAACAAAGCTGTGTCCAAGCACGTCCTCCCAGTATCCCCAAAGCGTGATGTCCACTTGAGCATTTGGGTTAACGGATATGTTGTAGTTTGGCCACGTGAGCGTAAGATTGTCAGGATTGAAGCTCCGCCAGTTGTTCTTTAATGCAACGGGATCGTTGATCAAGTTGACATGGCGCCTAGCCAGCGAAGGCATTACTGAACGAGAAAAGAAAGGGTCCTCAATTGACAAAAGCGGCTGATCAAAGGGTAACTTACGGACGTAGAATTTATTCCACCAAGGATAATTCTTCCCTCCGTCAACCGAAAGTCGAATAATCACTTGGCCCGTTTTGAAGATCGAATTTACGGGCACAACGCAGCGGGCCATCACCATATCCAGCTGGAAAATAGCCATTCGGAATTTTTCGTAGCCGTTTAAAAATTCAAAAGACGCTCTACCCGCTCGCAGTCCAACGTGTTTTCGTCGATTTGCATTTTCAGCACATCCGTAATGCGGAAGCAAGGACCAGTCACGTTCAGGGTGAAGCCGCCAAGCATTGTTGCCTGAGGTTTATCCAGTTGCAAAATACCTTTAAAGGGGCGCCGTGTAAACGAGGGAAACCTGACCGGGCAATTTTGACGAATTCATCATACCAATGCTATTGTTGCTGCAACCGCCGTACTCGATCTCCTCGTCCACTCTGGCCAACCATCGGCCAGCTACTTGGGTGCTTCCATACTGAACCAGTTTGTAGGAATTGCCGTCCGCTGACCAAGGGAGGCTGTACCAACCAGTGCCATTGCCACCGTTGAAACCGACCATTGCTGACTGCTTGCCACCTCGACCAAACAGGGCGCCAGCTTGCGTTGACGATGTCCAATTGACGTTGGCGTAATTGAACATAACGTAGGTGCGAATTTCGTCTGTGGCAATTACCATTTGATAGGTGTTTTGCTGGAAACAATTCGTTGACAGGACAAACATATAAGTCACAAATATGCAATGTACCCATTTTTTGACAGTATCGTACAAATTCAGTTCAGTAATTTTCGGTGCACCACCGTAACCCATTCGCTCCCAAGTGACAATCAACGCATAGTCGGCTTTGAATCCGCGAGCGCCGACCATACCGTGCTGAATGTCTCTAGAAACGACAAACTGCACAGAACAAGTTGAACATGCGCAAGTTGTACCGCGTAATGATGTCCAAAAGTTCGGGATCCTCTATCCTGCCATAGGCGGTCTTCAACTGTTGACCAGCATAGGTACGTGTCGGTATGCGATGACCAGCCAATTCGGGGGCAACGTCAGACCAACAAAGGTCTGCTGCTGAGGCCGAAAGCTGAACTCGCTGCCGAACGGATTAATCATACTAATCGGCCTTGAGACCACTCGGTACCAGACATGACTTAGTCTGGTATCGCCGACGTGGACGAACGACTGTTCGCTCATGAAAGCAGCAACGAGCGACGAGTCAGGTTCATCCGGCCAATGGCGATTCGGCATCGTATAAGGCGGTTGGATATAATGAGGATATGAAAAGGCAACAAACCCTTCGGGAAAGACCTAAAAGCACTTACGATAAGAAGGGAAAATTGTCTGTAAAGGGCTCTTGTTTACTAAGATGAGCCACAGTCATTACATTTTGCAATTAGATAGACAGGTAAATAGCTTTGCAAACCAGAAAACTGTAAATAGGTAGAAGCTGCACCAATTGTACGCATTTTCCGATTGTCATGCCCTTTCCAACAACTACAACAATACGGCCTAGTTTAAACAATAAATGGACAAAATGTAAATGAAGTCAAACAAAGCGGCTATCTTGTAGGCAGTGAAATGAAAAGAAGCAGCTTCAGCGATTCGCGAACGTACATCCGGAGGGCTTACTCTCTACAACACAACTGCACGCAGGGCAGCGAAAGCGATTCAAACGTTACCGCCAATAAATCACAACGATCAAATCGTCGCAGGTCAAGTCGACAAAGCGCAAACGGATGCTGGTAAGGAGCTGCACAAATCAAAGTACCGAAAGTGCAATTATGTTCCCTGGATATTATTAATATTTTGACACCACTACGTTTCGCATTCCTGTTAATGTAAAAGTATGTTACTTCGAAAACAAATGGTTTCGTAAGGTGCGTGTAAGTTTGCACTCAGATACTCCTTAGGATAGTTGTGCTAACCTTAGAGAGCAATGCACAGAGTACATCGTGCCCTTTACTATACGAAGACCAATGCCAGAAGATCGTCTCAACTAGGGCTGCTTCGTTCACTGTTCAAAATGCACATTCAGCACAACTACGACCAGGTACAGATCCCATTGCGATTAACTAATTCGTTGACAATGTGACAACGGATGTCCGAAAGCTCTGAGATTAAAGTAAATGATAGAATGGACTTGTAGGAAAGGAAATAAAAATGCATTTTTTGCTTTTGACACTGAGACCAGGAGACAAGCCAGGTTCCCTGAAGTATTTGAAAAATAAAATTCGAATGGGTGACCTACCATACGTTGCGTAATAAATGGATTTGCTTTAAGCAGACACAGTTTGAAGAAAGACAGCAGAATACGCACACGTAACAGTTCTAGGATAAAATGGGCAAGAATAAATAAAGTGCCTTCGCCAACGACCTATGCTTACAGACTTTGAGCAACTGAGTAAGAATAGTAAGTGCTGACCTAGTTTCATAAATGTTAATAGCCTAAGCATAAGCTCAAACCTGTTAATCACCTTTCTATACCAACGAAACCTCGTAAGCTTCAAAGAACGTCTTAATAGCTTGACCTTTTTGGATTTTGAATGCCTCCCTGTGCATGCTACTTTGCGTGGTAGTTAATGGATAGTAAATGCCCGCTCCATGTGCCGAGCGATTAAACGACTTCAGAATCCAACCTTTCCGTCTGAATAAAAATGGAAGCTCACACTTTCTTGCAATGTACGCTCCAGCAATCAAAAAAGAACCATTCAATCCCGTCCCCCTTCAGAAATCAATGCGCACTTACGAAGGTGTAATTGAAGCGAAATCCGTAGAACGGCAGGAAAAAATCGAGATCGACTTGTAAATCTCTCCATGGCCGCCATGTGATGTCGATATCATAGTAGCGTTCCCCAAATTGATACAAATGCCACCAGCCTAAATTTGAGAACGTGAATCCGCGTATTCATAACCCACGGTATGCTGCAACTTGAGCATCAAGTTAATAAATAATACATCTACGCTTTGCAGGCTAACTGGTCGCGGCTGGAAAATTAATTCGCCGAAGCAGAATGGAACGGCCACCAAGGACGTTCCCATTGCGATGCGGAGTCGAGAAGCGCAAACAGAGCGAGCCGACGCTCGGACGGCAACAGAAACAACTTAAATGCACGCGCGCGCGAAAACCAGTTTCGAAAAGCGACTTTTCGTTTAGGTCACGAGAGAGAGAGAGAGAGGGACACACAACTTCGCTTCGAGGACATCCGGGCGAGCCTGAACAGCAATAGTGGCGTATACTGTGGCTTCATCGATTTCCCTGTGCGCCGAGGCGAAGGAACAAACAACGTTGCGTAATTCTACAAGAAAAAACAACAACTCTCCTAGCTCGAAATTCGCTTGCAAAACGTCAATACGCCTACGATCGACAAGACCGTTTGCAATGCAACGGACAAATCTTCATTCATCTAGAAATGAAGTCCACCGGGCACCGCGGGTCGCTCCTATGATGACGCATTTGCGTTTAGCAACATTCATTCAGATAGTGCCGACAGGAGTAAACGGAACTGGCGAAAGGAATAATTGAACAGCTGGATACGTAAATATTAATGGTTCTAACGCAAGCAGCGCCTTTTCAAATAGAAATTGCTTTTTTCGAAAATTATATATAATGCACATTCTGTATGCAATCTTTGAGTCTTACCTTCCTCTGCGCGGCGGTCGATCGTCGTCCAGTCAATGGTCTTCAAATTTTGGCCGCTAATTCGAAACGCCTGACCATCTGGGTTGACACCGGTGCCGGGCGGTCGTGGTTCGAAGCCGGTTAGAATGTTGAACGGAGACGGTTGGAAGTCGGTTCTGACGCCTTCATTTGGATCCAACTGAGGAGGAAACTGGGCAACGGCACCGTGGTAGACCAGCACTAACGTATGAGCAACAAGAAACGCGGAGAACACCAGCAGACCCATCGATGGGTTCCACCACCGGTGCCTACGGTTGCTTCTACAATTCTGGAAAAAAGTTTAAGCCTTAACCTGCATTGTTTCTGGAAAAAACGAAAGGAGATGCTGTCATGCGAAGGGCGCAATCGCCTATTTTTGACAGGGAAAAATTTGCCGACAACCCATAAAACTGCAATGTTGCATATTGTGAAACGGTAGCCAACAGCGATCGACAGCGCGGCACAAAGGTAGGCAAACAGGCTTCCAACAACGGCGACACCACCGTGCGACAGTCGCGCCTCGCAACTCTGGATTGATTTACCTGCGTAAGTTTGCGCGAGGCTTAGTCGAGCAAATTTACAACACACAATGCAATCGATCAACGCGGGTGGCCCCTACCGGCCATTGGACACCTTTGTGGTCTACGTCCGTTGCTAAGATACTGCGCGAAGAAAGGAGAAGAGACGCCCAGGCAATGCAAATCCAGATGCGCAACGAGGAAGTGCCTAGTCAGGAGTTGATACTGCCCTGAGGGACATGTGGCCTTGACAATTGAAGAAATTCGGTCAACAACAATGAAATGAACGTTCTCGCTTTGGCGCCCAACGCGGTATCCCAGCGCGGAGGCCATCAATTCAGAAAATGACACCACCGCGACGGCAGTGCTTATTTCACAGGAAAGTACCCTACTTCATACGCGCCAAGACGAAGTAGATGTAAACGAACGGGCGATCCATCGTCGAGCTGCGTCGGAAAACGACGAAGACATGAAGTCGATGGACGGGATTTGCTTGACCGAAACCAATGGCGACCAATCGTACAAATGAGAAGTAAACAAACGCAACAGCTCCGCCCGAACGACAAACTCGAAACACAAAATTTCTGCCGAGATGGAGAAATGAAGCAAACCGGTCGTTTCGCTCTGCTACAACTCCAAATAGCCAGCCGAGCCGGTAATAATGCAAATATGCTAAAGGCGGACTATTGAAATCGGCAGCAACGCCAGGATATGGTTAAGCGAACGCTGACTTGCGACCTTACACAATCACCAACAGAACGCGTTACTGCGCTGTGAGAAAAGAGTAACGGCCTTGCCAAGGATGGAAGAAGCTGAAAGATGGTTACATGGATCAGAATAGTCGGTAGTAGTAGTAGTAGCAGCAGCAGCAGCAATGGACAGAACAAGTTCCATCGGGTCGGCCTAAATTTTCGACACGACTCGTCACCGGCATGGACAACAAACAAGGTCATCAAAACGGTGGAAGAGAGCAAAACAGGAAACGCCCGGTACCGCGGAATGCCACAGGGAGAGGAGATTGGTGGACGGAAAACCTCAGGCACCACGTTCCCAAAGGAAATGTAATGCTTATGTTCCTTCTCCCGTTTGAGGTACTCAACCGGCATGGATAGCTAGTGGTAATAATGGTCCGTCTGCTAGCCGTGAACGCGTTTGCACTGACGTTCGGTGAGCCCTGTTTGCCCAAGGACCCTTGGCGCAGCGACGATTACGCCAAACTGCTTGTCCTTCCCGTAGCGTACCGGTTCTTGAGCAGATTGTTGACGCTTGCGCCAACCTTGTTCCTCACCAACAGATGAGTCATCCTTTTCACTCTTCAAGAAC
Source organism: Trichuris muris (assembly GCA_000612645.2). Classification (NCBI taxonomy): domain Eukaryota; kingdom Metazoa; phylum Nematoda; class Enoplea; order Trichinellida; family Trichuridae; genus Trichuris; species Trichuris muris. The sequence goes on from CBXJ02000765.1 coordinate 98,963, forward strand.
CGCGACCTTGTTTGCCCTGCAAATCCGCGCTCCGAAGGATTACATCGCCGCTAGTAGCGACGGCACCTGTACGCAGGATATTAGGGTATGCGGCGTTATGGCTGCTCACTTGTGCACTCACCCCTAACTCACCAGCAAGGCTGTCCAGTTGGAGGTGCTACAGTGAAAAGTATGCGAATAAGAAAGCGGCAGTAACAACGATTGATTACAAGAAGAATTGTTTACGGGAAACCATCATCCGCTGTCTTGTTCCACTTTGCGCCTTTTAGTTCAAATGCAAGATAGGAGCGCCTTTGCAATTGCAACTGACTACGAGCTGCAGCGACAGACCGCAACATTTGGAATGCCGTTTTCAAAGTTGGCCGTTCGAAGGAAGAAATCTACGGTGCCGGCTGGAACAGTAACCTCACTTGAATGAAGCACGTCAAACAAATGGACGTGGTAAGCGCAAAGGCGGTTTCATCGTGACTGCTTTAATGTGAGGCAAAGCAGCTTGAGGAAGAACACAGTTCGAGGCGATATCCGCTTAGCCAATGATACGATAGTGCGACATACCCTCCTCCTAAGCAGGACGGCAGAAGTGGTCGGCTGTTCCGATAAACAACCTGCCAGAAACGAAAACCATAACAGGAAGGCGTATACGAGTCGCAGCCGTTCGAACGAGTTATAGGCAAACGTCAGTATCTAAGCACTAAACCTGAGGCGCGTGAGCTAGCCTTGCGCAAGTGGCCACCTGATCAAACAGTACCAAAACGCAGGTAACCCGCAATCTGCTGCGTCTTTCAACAGGCTAACAACGGCACGTTCAGGCCAACGGCTGGCCGAAAGCCGCAGGCATGCCGACCAAATCCTCCCAGCGTGGAATTTATTTCGCTGTCTTCGTCGATGTGCTGATGATCGCTTACATTAGTATTGCTAGTCGTTAATGAATAAGAGTTACTCCAAAACAATAGGGACCATTTCGGAGGAAAAATTCCAAGCAGGCAAATAAGGTGAAACAGGTGAACTTTCAGGATAATTTTGTCACAGTCATCAGCAAGTAATCATGAGCAGCACACTTTAGACCAGCCATTCTCAAGCGTTTGGCGCGAGGCCCCTGGAGACTCTTCCCAGGCACCGCCCCTCCCTTTCCTATTGGTCAGTTTTGGGACCTGACATAAGCCATAAGCAAAGCGTCACTGTCTTGTAAGGTGGTCTCACCCAACTGCAACGAAAATCTCCTGGACTTCAGTAAACAGATTAGTTGCCCTTCAATGTCACCTGCCATCTCGTCAATTCTCCTGCAAACAGTGGAGTTGCTAAGGAAAATCGCCTGAACCGTTTCTTCGGGGGCCGATTTCATGACGTCACGTATTATTATGGACACTGCAGGCAAAATAAGCGATTCGCCAATACTGTGGGCATTGCCGGTTTTAGCGATGATCTTACTAACCATATACGACGCAATAATGCCATTGTCTAATCTCTGTGGCCTTTCGCGAACCATCTGCGTCAGTGCCGTCCGTCTCTGGAAAGTATCTCAGCTTCTGGAAGAATTCGAAGGGTTTGTCCTTTTTCTCCGGATGCACACTAATCAAATGCTTCTTCATTTTGCAAGGCTTCATGTTCTCGTTTGAAAAAGTAGCCTTGCAGATCAAGCACAACGGCAACAGATGGTCATGAGGAGCCGGGACGAAACCATATTTTAAGTATTCTACAGAATAGCGTCTACACCTTTTCATTGTCGCGGAACTCATGCGCAAACTTGGGCAACGAGAGCTTGTTGGAAATCGATGAAACACTGCTCATGCACCGTTACATGATCTGTTAGTTCACTAGATTTGCGGAGATATAATATGGTTACAAGTGTACGGAGATTTGCTGGAGTGGTTACCACAATTATTTTGCCCTCTCCGCGGAACTCCTCGACCCCCCCCCCTCCGGGTCCTCTGTGCCCCCGCCGGGCGGTTAACAATTCCTGGGCCCCATTCACAGGCGCTGGGGCCCACCTGGGGAGCCCAGGCCTCACTTTGAGAATGGCTGCTTTAGACGGAACAACTTTGCTCCGAACATCGCTTATCTGTTTAACTTGTCTCACGGCTAAGCTATTCTTTCCCTCAACAGGATCCTGCCGAATTTTGATTACGAAACTTTGTCGATCCGGAACTATGCAACTGGCACTTTTTTTGCAATACCGGCAATGGTAGGCTAAAGTAGTAAGCCAATGGCAGCCGAAGGTGTCCATCTCAATGATTCGACGATCCAAGCTACAGCAATTCCCTGTTTAATTCATTACTATGATTGCTTCTTTCCGCTCTTCACGGTAAAGATCCACTGTACATCATTGTCCTGTCTACCACTCGCAAGCGCATTTGTCCAACAGGGACGACCTGAGCTATGAATGACTTAGCTTTCTTTCGTTCACCCCTTGGTTTCTTGTTTAAATTAAGCCACTGCATAAGTTCCTATCCCCTTTTGTCACCTAACAATCCTTTCCCAAGAAATTCTAAAATCTGCTGTTGTACTTTCTTGACAGGAAACCGTGGCTGATCTTTTGGTTCCTTGTCTTTAGTCATTCCTCGTCTTAAGCTGTCGTTTCAACTTCTACATGTGCACTCCGGTAAGGTTATTCCCTCTTTTCTTCTCTTTCGCAACGAATTAATTAATTTAAATTTTCTTTCTGTTTCTCATGGCAAATGACCGTTGTATGTAAGAAATTTTTGTATTGCAGCTTTCTCCTAACGATTTCTCCCTTTGTACCATTCAGCCTGCGGGGCTAACATATCCCATCAAAGCCATCTCCTTCTTCTTCTTCTTCTTCTTCTTCTTCTTCAGTTTTCCTCCTCTCTTTCTGCTTCCCGCTTGAGGAAATGCCACGTCCCGTCAAAGCCCACCTACTGAACGACAAAAAATATGACGGGAGGCAGCCCTTGTCCTCAAGTCCAGACACTTCAATCAATTGCCCGATTGCGTGTGGAGCAATCCTCGAAGATGTTAGCTTTGGTGGAACGTGTTAGCACCTCAGCCTAGGTGGCACAACGGGCAAAACCGTTAGAAGAAACTTTTTGCTTACGTACGAAAATCCTAGTTTAACGTTTTTGTATTAGTATTATTTTTTGTTGTTTTTCGCTTTGATCTTTTTGTTCGGTTTAGACTTATGATGAGGTCCCACAATCACGGGAAACTATGGGTCAATGCGTCGTTCAAATGGTAACTTAGTGACTCACAGGTTAGGCGACAAGCTGTTGCCACAGACTAGAACACTGGTTAAAAGAATAAAACGTTTGACTAACAGCTTCGCCGGTATGCGCAATTTACACGCCCAGCTGAAAGCGATACTTCCAGCAAGAAGTTATTGCTGATAAATGCTGAACTGCCAAGAAAGCTAGAGCTCGTGTCACCATCTCCACGTATTTGGCAAAATTTCTAGATCAGCCACGTTAATGACCTGCTGGAGAGGTTGATTGATCATGTTCCTGAAGACGGGGCAACAGAAGCCACCATAACTTCAATGTATTATAAAATAAGAAAACAATCAAAACGGTGTCAACCGTTAAACAGATTCATATGCAATTCAAGAATAAAATCAAGCTCGTGCTTTCTTTTTAAGCACGGCATGATGAAACAGATATTACAAGACATTTCCAAAATAAATGCTACAGTTGCAATTTGTTTAATAAAAATAGTTCCTAAAACTGTTAAAAAGTATTCAATACTCAAATACGTATGAAGTAAAAGTATAACGGAGCTTTCGAGAACAACTCACGCTCTCGTCTTCAGCGTAAGCACAGAGATTTCCTTTGGATGTTCTAACCTGTAAGTTCTCACACTTTAAACTCCTCGTACTTAAACGATTATCAAGTAGGGAATTTTTCTTTTAAACCATACATTGGCATTGGGTCATACATTGGCAACAACCTGTCAGAGTAGTTACCAAACTCCAAATATCACTAATTGCATATCCGTCTTCCCTGTTAATATAGGGGTTATGGCGGATGAAAAGCGCTTCTTCAACTTTCCTTATAAAGTAGTTGTTCTCATTCCAAAGCCTCAATACTCTCAAACTATCATCAGATTCCGGAGTATTGAAGCTTCAGAATGAGTACAACTATTGGCAACAACCTGTCAGAGTAGTTACCAAACTCCAAATATCACTAATTGCATATCTGTCTTCCCTGTTAATACAGGGGTTATGGCGGCTGAAAAGCGCACCTTCTACTTTCCTTGTAAAATAGTTGCTCTCATTCTGAAGCCTCAATACTCCGGAATCTGATGATAGTTTGAGAGTATTGAGGCTTTGGAATGAGAACAACTACTTTATAAGGAAAGTTGAAGAAGCGCTTTTCATCCGCCATAACCCCTATATTAACAGGGAAGACGGATATGCAATTAGTGATATTTGGAGTTTGGTAACTACTCTGACAGGTTGTTGCTAATGTATGACCCAAAACTAGAAACGCTTAGCAGTGGTCTAGAAGAAAAATTCCCTACTTGATAAACATTTAAGTAAGGAGAGTTTAAAGTGTAAGAACTTACATGTTACAACATTCAAAGGAAATCTTTGTGCTTACGCTGAAGACGAGAACGCGAGTTGTTCTCGAAAGCTCCGTTATACTGTTACAAAATTATTCACACGGGTGGCATTGCCGTGTTCCTTTAATTAAAGACATGAGATCTTACCCCGTGTTTCGAAACCCTTTGTTTAGCAACTATGTATCAACTTAGTACAGTGGAACCGCTCTTGTCCGAACACCATTTGCAAGGGGACAATTCGGATAACGGAAATATTATTTGAAAATAGGGTTTCTGATAACGGGGTGTGATCTCATATTGTTTGTCAGAAAACACGGCTTTTACCCGTTAGTAAAGCTTTCAATTTCATCGGAGCTTTCGGTGTCATACTGTCACAAAACCCAAACTCAGGTTTTACTCGACTTAAAACGGCGACTATTAGAAGGAAGAGCAATAGAACGGGCCAGGGCCCGGAACTCGGCGTAAGTGCACAGGTTTACAGTAAGGAAGATTACAGTGAGAGCATTAGCAGGTACCATACTGCATGAAGTGAAGTGAAGGACGCCTATTTAGTAAACATACCTTGACTAACGTCGCTGATGACGGTAGTCAAGGTATGACACCGAAAGCTGCGATGAAATTAAAAGCTTTACTAACAAGTAAAAGCCATGTTTTTTGACAACGAACGGAAATATTCTGATACTGGAGATTCTCTGGATGAAATGGAAAAGGGGCCAATAGCAGGCCTTCATGTTTAGGCCTTAATTTAGGTACGCATACAAAGCATTTTTTCAGTCATAGGCCCCGGATAACTGTATTCCCTAAAAAATTAAGTAAACACTATTTATCATTTCACCTACTTTTAAGGCTATTGTAAATCTTGTTCCCTGTGGTCAACCGCAGGTGCCCACTAGTTTTTTTCATTTAAGCAGTAATCGTACAGGGAGCAAATTTAACTTTCAGATATCCCTCCGATACTGTTGTGAACAAGGTAACAAAGGCAAAAACTGATCGCCTTCAGAAGCCCGGAAATCAAGATCCCAAACGTTAAAATCCCGAATGTTCAAAATCCTGAAAATCAGAATTCCGAACGTTCGAAATCCCCAAAAGTTTTCAATCAAAATAAAGAAAAATCGTACGTTAGGTCTATCATTTACAATTGCAAAAGGGGTGTTATGGTCTTCATGCCGCTGTTGCTGAGTTTTTTCAAGCATCGTGATCCTGAGTAGAGTTATGGCGTCTTAAGAAATTTTAACAGATTGTCCAAGAAGGTGCTCTTAGACCTAATACAAATGCATTTTTCCATGTCAGGTAATTGTTTGCGCCGCTCTTTGTAACTGCACTCATGTATAACAGCCATTCTTATCGTATGGACTAGGCTGCTGAAAGAGCCTAGCACACCTCAGGGAAGTGTGCCAAAGAGCCGCAAATCTTGGGGCCCCGATGATTAGTTGGTACATAAGCTATCCTATTAGAACTACGTACATAATCCCCATGCCCTAACTTAGAATTTAATCATCTCTGAATATGTATTACTTGCTGCAGTCTATGACAGCTCTTCAAAGTTCTAAACCTACAGAAATGACAGATATACCTGTATATAACAAAGCGGTCATAGATGCGAATATTGACGTGACATCAGAACTTCACCGTGAAACGTTTCAGTGATTATTAGTAGCCTACAAGAACAGCTCTTCAGCATTCCAAGACCGTCCGGTAGCGGAAAAGAACTCAGTGTGAAATTATTATAAAAGCGAAGAAAGCAAGGCAGCAAAGGAAACGAAAGAGCTCCATCTCGTTGTCAGAATTCCAATTATCACAATTCTGGCATTCAGGATTTGTATCCGTCAAGTTTTTCAAACTTGTGGATTTCGAACGTTTCAGATATTGATTTTCGTGGTTTAAATAGTGACCCGGCTAAAACACCTGTTGAATGCGTGCTCCAGAAACAGAAGCACCAACTATCTGATTAAGGATGCTTAAGAATAGCTAAGTACCAATGATCTACGGAAGGCCTCCTAAGCCATGGTTCGATTTGTCACGAGGTTTAAGAATTGGGTATATGATTACTTGATGAAGATCATTTTGACAGCGATCGCCGTGATCGGAGGGCAACCTGACGGAACAGCAGGTGAAGTTGGAGAATGCTCACGCAATGTTATACTGGTGTTTCATTTCAAATTTAGCAGGACGAACACCATAGCGGAAAGAAAAGTGCGCAGGAAAATAAAAGGATAAAACAGACGACAGAGTAGCCTGAGCATCTTTACTGCCCGCAGCAGGTCTATCGTTCTCCTGAACGAATTAAAATAATGGGATTTGGGATTAAAAGAGGTCGTACTGCAATTAATAAGCAGATTTTGCCAACGCCGCTTATCTTGCATATATTAAAATAAAATGAAAAATAAATTACATTAAACAAAGGGTTCCGAAACACGGGGTAAGATCTCATAATTTTATTGAGGAATGAAACACGGCAAGAAACAACCCGTGACCGAATAATATCGTAACCATTAAACGGAGCTTTCGAGAACTCCTCTCGTTCTCGTCATCAGCGTGTACACGCTGATGACGAGAACGAGAGGAGTTCTCGAAAGCTCCGTTTAATGGTTACGATATTATTCGGTCACGGGTTGTTTCTTGCCGTGTTTCATTCCTCAATAAAATTATTGAGGAATGAAACACGGCAAGAAACTGCCCAGCCAGTCGACAGTTTTGGCTGGGCAGTTTCTTGCCGTGTTTCATTCCTCTCGTGTTTCATTCCTCATTCCTTTCGAGAGGAGTTCTCGAAAGCTCCGTTTAATGGTTACGATATTATTCGGTCACGGGTTGTTTCTTGCCGTGTTTCATTCCTCAATAAAATTATGAAAAATAAATGATGAAAACAAATCGAAAATAACTAAAAATGGGTGGGCACTTTACAGTAATAATTGACCTACAGGTACTTAAAGTGTAGTCAGCTAATTGCTACGCAAGGTGACAGTCAGTCTGCGTGTTGCAGTTGCCCGGAGTGGTTGGTCAGCTCCTCTGTCTCTGCACAGTAGAAGTGTTCGACATAGCCAGGGGCAACTGGTAGCACAAGTCGCTTTAATCTCTTATTGTGACAGATTGTATACGCAGGTGTTCCCGAGCAATAGCGTTCAATTTGCTGCGACTTTGGGAAAAGTGAAAAGCGGATATTCTGAACGGACAACCATTTACAATGCTCGGAAACAACGCCCGGATGAACAGTACTTGTTCGCTTACGCAGAAAGAGCAGCAGGCGGGAAGACGTGAAGCGGCTGAACAGCGCCGCACTAAAGGAGAACCTTTCGTCTTGTGGAATGGAACAGTTACTTCTGTTCGTCAGTCGCGAAACGTCGCGCAAAAGCTGGATTCCAACGCTGCTGGAATTAAATATGGAACGAATGGCAGCAATGTGAGCCTATCCGCGTCGATCAACAATGGAGGAAATGGAAGATTTACACAGCACAGAAAGAACTTACAGGAAGCACAGATTCAAGAAGATAGCGGCGCAAGCCTGAACAAGAAAATGCGAATGCAACAGGGACCTATCATCGCTGAGTCGGCAAGTCCCTCGATGCCCACTGAACTGCAGACAATGCGTAACGCCTGCAGACAAGGAATCGGCAATGCCAGCGCGTCCTCACCATACATGAGGAACTTCGACCTTCAAGGTGCCCTATACACTTCTCCGAATGACAACGGCAGAAACATGCCAATAGTGCTGCAACAGAACGTTATGCCACCAAAGAGAATGACTATATACCTTGCTCCCTCCCAATTCACGCCAATTAATGTCGGGAAAAATGGAAGCACAGCAGCGGGGCTCAGTTCTCAGATTCCCATATTGCATGATCCAAAAATGAACATGCTGGTAAGGGATAGCAGCTTTTGAACCTGCGATTCAAACTTCTGCTTTAGAAAATCTTGAAGCCCCGCTGCACTAACAATGGAATACCGAACGGAATGACAAGTGCACAGAAGGACAAACTGATAAAGATTGAACGTGAACTAATAGACATCAAACGTCGCGTGGAAGATGTAGCTCAGAGCATAAGTTCACTTCTACAAACCACCGGAAGGAGCAAATTCAATTAGTAGTCTGTGACTTCTCGATTCCGTAGTACGCAATTTTGTTTCCAAGGAATGATTGTACTCGCTTAGTATAGCTGGCAGATACCGCAGCAACAGAACAACTTTGTGCAGCGTTACGTGGTCAGAAAATAAAGTAGTTTACATCAATCGCAATCACCTGATCGCTGCTTTCGCGAAAAAACCCATCAAATTTTTCGGATTTTAAAACAACGTGAATTGCAACAATACAGCGCTCAATAGGCATTGCAGCAAATGCCGTTAAATTGAAGCAGCATCGAAACTGTATAGATCGAATGTGAAATTTGGATGCCAGTAAGGTGTCACTCTATGTCATCATACCGTTGAACATCCGTAGTGGCAATAAATCTGACGATCACGAAATGGCAGAATTCATTTCCGGCTCTGGCAAATCTATTTAGCGATGGGTAGGCAAGTGCGTAATAAGTCTACAATACCGACAAGCCAACACCACTTGGAATTTACATTGCGGGAAGAAAATGATTACACCTGACGAGGCAAGTCGAAATTGAACTCATGTGACAATGCAGCAAGCCCACTTACATGCAAAGCACTTTGACAGGCAATGGACATACGCGCCTGTATTTTTAAAAAGACTAACTTCTCTTGCTGAGACATGGCTAATGACGGCGATTTGAAAACTGTTTATAGTTTCAAGAAGATACAAAGTATTTTACCATTGATATACTTTGTATCTTTTCGAAACTACAAACGGGTTTCATGACTGACAGTCCGGGTGGGTGACAGAAGCTGGAGGGGTCAAGGATTCGACCTGATAGCAGACGTCACTAGCTTGGATGGTCGGATGGAGGAGCTTGCAAAACTGTCGACTGGCTGGGCAGTTGACAAATTTATTTATGCACTGAAGACGGACCGAGGTAGTGGTCCGAAAGCTCTGCTCGACGAAGCTTTGAAAATAAAACGGGGTAAAATCCGTGTTATATTTGATTTGCAAGAAAAGCACAAACCCCGTTGGAGAAAATGATGAAGATAAAGGGTTTCATGTCGTCACTATTAGCTATATACCAATATAATAAAGCTGTTAAGAAGCACCCAGTGCTCAATTTCTCTTACTAGTCGATTACGTACAAAAGTAGCTAGCGAACGAACAAATGTCAGCCGCCCTTAATGTGTTCAGTCAAACAGCTGAATAAAACTTGAACATTAAATAACGAATTGGTACGCAAGGTTATAGTTTTCATGTCTTTCACGGACATTTTTTCTGCTACCACAAAAATGTTTTATTTTTCCCGTTTTGCCACTGTCGGGGTCGGTAAGATGGGATGCTCAAATTTCTGCAGGACTAACTAGACCAGCGATAGACGCTTGAGCGGTCGGGATAAATCTGAAAGCTGTTGTCGCTAGCCCAGTTGATCGAATGGAAGATCTTGCTGAATCAACGATTATCTGGGCAGTAACCAACAAGCACTGATGATGGCACCTCCAGGTCTGGTAGCTACACTTAGTTAAACGATCAAAAATAATAGATTTTTATGGGAATGGGAAAAATCCGTGAAAAACATGAAAATTGTAAAACAATTCTAGTTACGAAAAAGAAGGACTTTCGAACGTACAGTTATAGGTGCAATCGTTCAGTTGATTAACAGTGCAACTTCCGAACACTTTGTGTTTCATAATGATCTTCTGTTAATGGGTTGCATAATAAATAAGTGATCATGGAGAAACAGTGACCAGTCGTTGAAAGAATATAGTCCAGTCACGCTGTTCGTGATCACAACGAACAGGAAAGATCCCTGGTCCACGCGGTTGCGTCCATTAGTAAAAACTTACATTGTTTCCCCTCTTTTTGCCCTTCCAATTTTCATGTAAATTACAAGTTCATAAATAAAAATGACTGAAACAATATAAGCAACAAAAGCAATTTACTTACCACTGAACGATGACGACTTCGCAGTGTGATTCAACATTTATTCGTTCATTGGTCCTCGACAATTATATCTGGTGACTTGGCTATTCACGAACACTAATAGGCTTTCCCGTCCGAAATTTAGCCTAAAATAACAAATCTTCTATGAAGCGTGCCACAAGCAAATGACGCGATACATTGTGTGATTACGCGACATAGGAGAATTGATTACGTTGATCTTATCAGTAGGGTTGAAAGTAGCATTAGGAATGTAGACCAGACAAGGGCTGATCAGATCAGATGCGCGATTGCACATTGCCTCATGGTTAGAAAGTATCGTCCTGTTAAAAACTTGTCTAAGAAAGAAATAGATACCATTAAGGCCATAAAAAGTGAAGAGTCAACTATTAAAAATTGGATTTTTAAAAATTCATTCCAACGGTGATCGTCGTACAATCATATCAAGAGTGAATTATTGTCACAAAAGCAAATAAAGGTAATGTGGTGGTTATATTGGACAGGGAAGATTACAACAACAAAGTTACTTGTTTGTTACACTCTGACACTCATATAGTCTTACAGAGAGACCCTACGGAAGATATCAGGAAGTCTTTGTTCCGTAAAATCTCAGTTTTGTTTGATGAAACGAAGGAGAAGAGGCTGTCCGACATAGCTCGGGTATTACATCATATGACCATTTTCTCTTGCCCTGAATTTTTCGGATTACCGAAAATTCATAAAACGGGGATACCATTGAAGCTAGTGATTTCTAGCAGGAAGAGCGTTATCAGTGACTTTCTGGTCAAATAGCTAAACCCATTAGTTGGGAAGAGGCAGTCTCACACACTGAATTCTGCTCAGTTTGTGGAGGAAATCAAATCAAAAACACTTGAACCAGAGGATGTTCTAGTGAGTTATGTTGTCAAGGATTTATTTACGAGCATCCCACTTGACTATACCTATACAGTCATTTCAACCTGCTCTCTGATGACTCGACCTTAGCGAACAGAACAAAGTTGAATCCTCATCACATCACACAGTTGGTAAAGTTTTGCCTAGAGGAAGAAAACTATTTCAAATGGAATAGTTCTGTTTTTATGCAAAAACGAGGTACAAGTATGGGAATCTCTTTGTCACCCGTGGTCGCCGAGATTTTCATGGAACATCTTGAAGAGAAGATTTTTCCGTCAGGAATCCATGAACATCACTTAAGGGTTTTCAAGCAATAAGTGGATGACGTCTTCGCTGTAGTGAAGAGTGGCGAAGAGAACTAACTGTTTATTTGAGCATTTGAATAGCATGTTCCCAGACTCCATTGCTTTTACCATGGAGATAGAAACAGAGGGGCGATTGCCTTTCCTAGATGTGTTAGTAATGGACAAAGAAACTCGCCTAACAACGAAGGTTTATAGGAAACCTACAAACTCAGATAGATATTTAACTTTCTACTCCAACCACCCTTTGAACGTGAAAAGAGGTATTATCACAGGGATGGTAGATAGAGCGTTGAAAATATATGATGAGGAATTCTTGAATAATGAATATCTAACGGGTTTCGGTTTCATTGTGTTGAGGGACGGCAAAAAGCCGTTCCAGAATAAAATCTTTATTGCAAATGCGGAGCTTTCGGAACCTATCTTGGTCCCGTCTTCAGCGCCAAGACCAAGTGCAACCGTACACGTGAAAGTAACGGCCACCTTACTTACGTTACTTTCACGTGTACGGTTGCACTTGATCTTAGCGCTGAAGACGGGACCAAGATAGGTCCCGAAAGCTCCGCATTTGCAATAAAGATTTTATTCTGGAACGGATTTTTGCTGTCCCTCAACACAATGAGGAATTCTTAAATGAAGAGTTGGATTATGTAGACAAGACCATGCTCCTGAATGATTACCCTGGAAGTTTTATCACCGCTTGGATAGAGAAAAGGTTAAAGTACTGGAGAAACCATGAGGACACCAGGAGGGAAATCTCGGACAGAGGCATTACATTGGTCTTACCATATTATCCTGGCATTAGTGAACGTATACAACGGTTTACCAGACAACTCGGGATCAGGACATTTTTCAAAGGTTTTTCGACCTTAGATCGATTCTCAGATCGGAAATAACCAGGATCCCCGTAGGCAAGAGATCAGGTACGGTGTACCACACTCGATGTGGCTGCGGGGCATCATACATTGGAGAAACTGGTCACACAATGGAATACCGTGTAAAACAGCACTTAGCAGGCGTTAAGAGGTATAGAAATGCACAAAGAAGACATAGTGGCGAAGTTCGCACTACTAGAGGCAGATCTCAAATTAGAGAACCAAACCTTGTAATGGAAGAGTGTAAAAGAGCCTCTGCTTTTGTGGAACACGTGGTGGAATGCCCGATGTTACAAGACCGGTTCAGTTATAGCACGTTAACGCAGGAAGAAAATATTTCAGACTAAGAAAAATCAAACAGACTTTGTTTATTCAAAACAATCACTGTATGAATAGGGATGGAGGAACCCAAATTAGTGATATTTGGTCTATAGTGACTCTGATAACTAAATGTTGTCAAATTCCAGCCCCAGGTTCGGAACTACAAAGTATTCCGTTAAACTGCGTGGATACATACTCTGTGAGACAACAAGAGGAATGACTTCAACATGCGTTTTAGTTCTTTATAACTTAACGACCTTTCGCTTTAAACTGGAAACACCTGCAATGCCGTATGGACACTACGCTTTCAGAGTGACACGCTGAAGACGAGACAAGGAGAGTTTCGAAAGCTCCGTGTAGCTGATCGGTGATTTAACTGGATTCAAGTCGTTGGTTTTTTGATATTAAATATGAGATCATATATCCCGTATTTCGAAATCCTATTATCAATTGGTGTTGTGTCACTGTCCCGGTCGGTCGGTGGGGATGCTCGCTCTCTGCAGGACTGACTGGGCGGGCGACAGAAGCTTGACGGGTACAAGGGTAGTACCTGGATAGTTGAGGTCGTCAGCCCGGATGGTCTAGCAGAGGGGCTTGCTGAACCTTCGGCTGGCTGGGCAGTCGACATATACATTTTTGACTTTGCACTGATGACGGCTACAAGAGCAGTAGCTGAAAGCTCTGCGTTTAAAATAAACGCTTTGATCTAACGGGTTGATACCGTGTCAAGAGTTTGTCAACAAGTACCATCCAAAAAACGGGAAAGCCGGAATACCATCACATTGAAAAATATTGTGCTATATATATATATATATATTGCAATTAACAGGGACAACGGAATTGATATTAGTGATATATGGACCCCAATTAAACAGGAGATGGGTACTTGAAATTTTTTTTGCAGAAATTATTACACTTGCAGAGATGGGTACTTGCGATATATCAAGACCTAGACGAATAGCAGATGTTCGATGGGTTTAAACTTGATTTAAACCCATTATATTTCTAGTTTAAGATCGGTTCTCCATAGATATGCATCATACCAAAACTTTCATAGTTTAACCGCCGAAGACAGGACGCGGTGGGTCCCGAAAGCTACGGATTTATATTCGTCAATAAAATTCATTCCAACGGTGATCGTCGTACAATCTTGGCGACGACGAATTCCTGGAGAAAGAAATCAATCAAATACGAAGCACTCTACAACAAAATAATTATCCAAAAAATTTTATTGAGACCTCCATAAAGGAAAGACTGAAAAAGCACAAGAATCAAGACATCAGAACGAAAAATGAGAGGGAAACCATGTCAAGACCAATATGCATACCGTACTACCCGGGTATTGGAGAAAAGATTCGGAAGATTGCGAAAAGCATTGGTTACTCAATCGCTTTCAAATGTCAACCGAATCTAAGGTCAATTTTACGATCTGACAAAGTCACAATCCCACCAGACAAAAGACCAGAGGTGTAGACCAGAGAAAATATTGAGAGGGGAAAGTGTGGTCTCAAGAGGGCGACCACAAAAGAGGAAGACCCATTTGAGATCATGAAGGAAGAAGTCAATGTTTCAGCCTGGGTGAAGCACTCAGCACACTGTCCCCTGGCAGACAACCAAATGAGTTTCTCCATACTGAAACAAGAAGAAGATTTCAGAATTAGAAAAATCAAAGAAGCATTCTACATCCGCCACAACGTTTGTATCGACAGAGATGAAGGGAAAGAGATTAGCAACATTTGGTCTACAGTGGCAGTTAAGACGGGATGTGCATTCGACGAGCCCCTCACACATAGGGAAACGACAAGCATATGAGGCATCGGTTCTAAAAAATAGAGTAAAAAAGAGAAAAAAGAAAAAAGTGCAAAAAATGAAAAAAGTGAAAGAAAGAAGAAAAAAAAAGAAAAAGAAGACAACGACAAGAAGAAGAAGAGACGGGAAGAAGAAAAAAGAAAAGAAGAAAGAAGAAGAAGAAAAAGAAAAAAGAGAACACAAGAAAAACAAAGGACATAACGAGTTTGAAGAAAAAACACAAGTTTAAAGAACCGCATTTGCTCGTGTCAGTTTAAAATAACTTCTACTGCCGGCAATGTTTCATTGACAGTTTTCACTCCTGACTGCACGTCAGCAATAAAATTACGTGGAAATTAAAAGTTTGAAATAACAAGAAAGCGACATTTCTTTGCAATATTAACTCTTGTACTGAAAATGACGAATTTAATCATAGCGTACGTAAATTAACGTATTTTACAGCTATGATTCAGGATAAATTAGTTTTCGTCAATGAGTCATTAAGAAATCAGTTAACGGTTCAACATAAGAATGGAGAACGGATCGCTTTCAGTGGAAACTATTCGGCACGAACAGTATGGGCAACATTACGCGCAAACACTTTAAGTTTATCGCGGCTTGCAAATGTCCAGAAGCGCCTTTTGAAATACGCAGCTAACATGTTGCCTGCCTAAGCTTGCCAGCAGATTGCAAAAGGTTAGCCAAGTATTAAGCATGTTTACGTAATTGACCGACCGTCAACTGTCCAGTAGCCATTGGCCATTGACCAATCAGTCTACATTCTCTCTCGTGCTCTATGGTAATCAGACGGCTCTCAGGCGGGATACGATGCTAAAACTTAAACGGTAAAGAACCGTTCTTATCGGCTACCAAAATTTTATATACACCTCGGTATACTTTTGTGGAATACATTTCTGACCAATTAAACATTCCTGAGTGTCTTAGGGTACGTTTAGTAGTTTGGCTTCGTTTTACGTAGCAAGCCAAGGTGAGCCAGGCGTTCCTCCACGTTGCCAAAACAGTATTCAAATCAAAATTTGGCAACAAACCTACAACTTGTTAAGCTTGAAGTCCTTTTAAAATAGCTTTCTTCTCCGACATCGCAACCCACCTTTTTCAAATGCCCAATGCAGCAATGCGCCAGCTGAACATGCAAAAAACGGAGGCAGACAACTGGTTTGCAAAACACTGACTGTTCAGTGTGGCGATTTGATGAATGGGCCTAAAAATGTTCGTCAATGGGTGACGATTTGTTTTGCTTTTTGCAGACTACGTTCAAAGAGGGACACGACCATGCCGGACGTAGACTGAATCAGCTTGTAGGCTGTCTACTTTTTCGGTAAAATCACTAGTTTCGCTGCTTGTCTCGGTAGGAGTGAAACCGACAGAATCACATGTTCTATTCTTGCTTGTTTATATTACAGATAATGCAACCATGACCTAGGATACACAGGCTACTTCGATAAAACGCATACACAATAATAGTAGCAGAAGAAATTTCATGGGAAGCCATCCGCTAAAAGAGAAAGCTGAATGCTCGAATAGCTGTAAGCAACGGCCATCTCTGCGCCGCTAAACTAACAATGAAAATTTGAATTTTACATTATGCCAACACTTTCAGAGTGCGTTAACCGATAACAGCCTTGACCTATTTAAGTTGATTCTTGGTAAACCAGTTTATTAACGACGGCAGGAGCGATGATGAGCACATTGCAGCAGCGCATCACCGGATAGTCGCTGTTGGGCAACTGAGATGAAAACCTCAATATGGTACTGGCTCTTCGCTTTCCTGCTTGGAGAAGCTTTGAAGTAAATAGAATAAGCTTTGGTAATGACTGTTACGTCTTAAGCGACGTTGTAGATTGGTGCCCTTGTGCCGATCGAGTTGGCTCATACGTCTGTTGTGCTGGTATATTGGTAGCCAATGGCTGAAGTGCGTTCTGACAGCCTCACTGATTGCCTTGTGAAGGTGGCTATTTTTCAGAAGAATCATTTTCAAGAGATGTCCATTTGAAATCCGTTTTCCGGACAAAGAGCACGTTGTAGTCGTAACTGGTGCCAGCGCCGGGATAGGCAGCGCCACGGCGATTGACCTCTGTGCAAGAGGTGACATTCCATTGATGTACGTCTTTTCTTGTGAATGGCGTTAATTTTAGGTGCCAAAGTCATATGGGCAGCCAGGGATACGGCCAAGGCGCAGCGAAAATTAAACGACGTGGCGTGGACGGCGCACCACGGCAAACGAGGATACGTAATTAAACTAGATTTGGCCTCTAAACAAAGAATCGACGAATTTGTAGACGAACTTAAGAAACGTAGATTCGTTGGTCAGTTTCCTGAATGCACAGCAAATTTATAGGTGAAAAGTATGTGCACTGCCTCATTCTGAATGCCGCCTACTGGGGCCCAAGACGAACCACCGAAAATGGTTTTGAGGAAACTTTCGGCGTTAATCATTTGGGTGAGCACCAAACGCTTCACTACGTTCACGCGCACAGCTGAAATCTTTCCGACAAAACACAGGCCATATGTACTTGACGTTCAAGCTGATCGATGTTCTCAAAGCATCCGCTCCGAGCAGAATAATAGTACTGGGGTCGGACATCCATCGCCTCCACTGGGGAGTAAACTTCGATGATCTGATGATGGAACAAGATTACAGTGCTTGGCGAGCCTATGGCCACAGCAAACTGTGCAATATGCTATTTGGCCGGGAATTGGCTCGACGCCTTAAAGGTTCGCAGGCGAAAACGTATTCTTAAAAACTATCACCGTGCGCACGCAGGATCTGGAGTAACCGTCAGTATTGTCCATCCTGGAACGCCCGTACCTAGCGAACTGATGCGCAACAGTTTGGCATGGTGGACCGTATTTCATGTGTTCGTCATGCAGCCTGTCTTCCACCTTTTCTGCCGAACGACCATGCAGGGAGCACAGACAACTGTCTACTGCGCTTGCTCGGAAGAATGCGGCAAAGAGACAGGAAATTATTACGAGTCGGTTGTACGACGGGCTATTCATTTATAATGAATACATTGTTTAAGAAATATGAAAAAGGATACTCCTAACGCAGCAGCACGCGACGACGCCGCTGCGAAACGCCTGTGGAATATCTCTTGCGAGATGCTGAAGATCGACGAAAATTGGGCTTGAGCTAAACTTCGTTCTAGCATTTACTGCTTCCGTATTTGTCTCGAACTTTGCATCTGTTTTCTCCGCCAGCAACTCTGGCATGTGTGATTAAACAGAGTGGATACTGGTTCAGTGTAGAGTTCACCACACATGAAATGGAATAATAAAAAGTGAGGTTTGGACTTACTTGAGCGCTCTTGAAGGTTACTGTAATTCGGAGTGACCTATCTTCGTTAAGGGTCACTGGGTGATGTACTACTTCGCGGCATTTCTACTTTCGCTGGGATCAGTGGTGTACGCCGAGCGTTTGCTCGTTTTGACAGTAGCAACTGAACGAACTGAAGGCTTTCTACGTGCTGAACGATCCTTGCAACAGTTTTCATTGAACTATCAAGTAAGAGGATGATAAGTTGCAAGATTTTGCTCAAATTTCACTTACTACCTTGCTTAGGTTCTTGGGGCAGGTACTGAGTGGAATGGGGTGACGTTAAACGAACCGTAGGCGGTGGGCAAAAGATTCGTCTCCTCCGCGAAGCTCTTGCCGAGTACAAGCATCAACAGGACCTGATCGTTCTTTTTATAGACGGGTAGCATTTGTTTTTGCAATTCGTCCTCACAGTAATCACTTTAGTTATGACGTGGTGGTTAATGGGGATGAAAATCTGATTTTGGAACGTTTTCGTGAAAGTGGAGCCAAAGTGCTATTTTCTGCCGAGGGATACTGCTGGCCGGACAAAAGTCTCGCAGTAAGCGTTCCATCCTTTCGCCTGCGCAGTTCCAACGCTTCGCTTAGGCAGCATATCCGGTGGTTAAGAGGGGGAAGCGGTATCTCAACTCCGGAGCGTTCATTGGCTATGCTTCTTACCTGGCTAAACTGCTAGGCGAAGGAGAAGTTAAAGACGACAGCGACGACCAGCTGTTCTATACGCTCGTATTTTTGAATGAAAAGCTGAGGCAGAAGTACGAGATCCAATTGGACTCGACGGGAGAGCTTTTCCAAAACCTGAATGGAGCAATCGATGACGTCGACCTGGACTTCTCTCCCGATTCTCGGTCGGATCCAAGACGCAACGTACGACTGGCCAATCTGGCATACTCGACCGAACCTTTGGTCGTACACGGAAATGGACCAAGCAAGGTCAGTTCTTGATCCTTGCTTGACTAGTAACAAGTGTAAATTCTCCGAGCAGATCCATCTCAACATGTTGGGAAACTATTTGGGAAACTGGTGGAATCCGTCGGTCGGCTGTGTTGCCTGCGAGGAGGATGCACTTCAGCTGGACGAAGACAAGGTGGACAAATTATCTTTAAAAAACATAGCGTAAATATCGGTTCGCTAGGAAAAGTGGCCCTTCGTCATGCTGGCGTCCTTTATTACGAAGCCGTATCCGTTCGTCGATCGTTATTTGGAAAACTTGCTCAGCTTGTCCTACCCGAAATCGCGAATGGGGATCTACCTGTATAACGGGGTACGTTCCTGAAGAGCTTTATTTACAGTATGAATTCTCATTTTGGCAATTAAGTACTGTTTCATTATGCAACTTTTTACATGCCCAATTCGTTTGTTGAAAATCACCCGGTAATTCAGTAATTGCAATTGTTTCATCGTCAACGAACAGGACATGATTTCTCTTGCTGAGGAAATGACAAGCATGCTCTCTAGAATATTGCGATTTTGCAATTGCACTTGTTTTCTTCATAAATGTCAGTTCATCAGCTCGTTTGATTGCGCAGTTACTGAACGACTTTCAACGAACTAGTGAGGTCAGTAAACAAAGGTCCTTAGTGAAATTACGAAGAATTGCATGTTCAACTAAGTGTTGTTACTATTTGATTTATCCTTGCCGCAATCGCTGCTGTTTCCAGGTGGAAAACTATACCCAGATAGTTGCCGATTTCCGCCAAGAGGCTGTTAAGAGTTTTGCTTTCGTTGAAAGCCCGTCGATCACTTCCGGAGATGAGCGTTTTGCCTTCGTTAAAATTTCCACAGGCTCAGCTGCGGATGAACGGCAGGCTCGTGACAAAGCTGTGTACGTCAAATCGTCATTTCCCTTTATGAAGTTTGCGCAGTGGACACTTCTAATCTTATAGCCAATGGTGTCAAGAGCGGCAGTGCGACTATATGCTAGTTTGGGACGTTGGGGCGCGCCTGGAAATGCCGGATACCCTTCAAAGGCTGATAAGACGAAACAAGTACGCCACTTGCTTGTTTAATGTAATCGATGTGCACGCGTATTTTGCAGACCAATTGTAGCCCCGCTTTTGCACACCGAAGGGCGCCTGTGGTCTAACTTCTGGGGCGCAATTTCGGACACAGGTTTCTACGCCCGGTCGGACGATTACGTCGCCATTGTGGAACGGAAACGATTGTAAGCCACTTCGAATTTCCTTAATCACCAATCCAGTTGGCCTTCTGCGGTCTTCAGGGGTGTATGGAACGTGCCCTACGTATGTTTGCTATACCTTGTTCGAAAGGAGAGACTGTCCAAAATGGTTAACCCTTACTCACACAACTATGACCTCGATGCCGACATGTCGTTTTGCCAATATTGTCGGGATAAGGTAGGCATGTGCAATGCTGCAACGTTGACGATTAACGCAAACATTCAGGAGTATTTCATGTACGTAGACAATACCGTTCGGTACGGGCATTGCGTCGACGATTACGGCTACGACAATGCAACGTCATATGCAGATCTCGCGAACCTGCTGATTAACAAGAAGGTTTGGTCTTATTCGCGTTGCTGTTCCTTTGCGAGTACAAAAATTCAGGAATGGGAAAGTAAATACCTGCATAAAGATTACAGAAAAGTTCTTGAAGATGATTATGTGCTGGACCTAGCGTGTCCCGATGTATACTCGTTCCCAATCTTTTCTCCCGCCTTTTGCAAAGATTTGATCGACACGATGGAGGCGTACGGTAAATGGTCTTCAGGAACTCACAAAGTACGATTTTGAACCGCGTTCCGGGAGCGATTGTTCGAATAGCGCACTTAGGATTCCCGATTGTTGGGCGGATACGAAAACGTGCCAACTCGCGATATCCACATGAACCAAGTAGGATTGGAATCTGTATGGCTGAAAATACTTGACGATTACGTACGGCCGGTTCAGGAGAAAGCTTTTATTGGCTATTACAGCCGGGTAAAAATGCTGACCAGTTGTTGACTTCCTCATTAACCATTGCACACTTCAGCCACCGAAGGCTTTGATGAACTTTGTAGTACGCTACAAGCCGGACGAGCAAGCGTCTTTGCGTCCTCATCATGATGCCTCGACCTACACGATTGACGTTGCCTTGAACAAAGCGGGAGTGGACTACGAAGGAGGCGGAGTCCGCTACGTTCGTTACAATTGCACAGCGACGGACCTGGAGCCCGGCTGGGCACTGATGCACCCAGGACGCCTTACTCACATGCACGAAGGTTTGAAGACCACCAGCGGGACACGTTACATAATGGTTTCATTTGTCGATCCCTAAAAGAACAACGCCGTCAATGCTGCTACACTTTCATGCCACTTAGAAGCTGCCGTTACGTCTTATGCAGAATTATACAGACACGCGAGCTCTCACCAGTGCCTTTCTTCAGTATTGCCTTTCCGTTCCCACAAGTGTGCCAAATAGAAACTGCTACTTTGTTACGTAAAAATAAACAACGAAGGATGGCTTTGATTGTTTCGATACGATTCCTTTGTTATCTCGTAGCATTGATAGGCTTACTTATAGACAACATTGATTGTATCTTAGAACTTGGCAAATGTCCGTCGAGCAATGGACCGAGTCGAAATTCATCGCAACAACAAAGAAAGCATTCTTGCACGCCCGGCAATTGTTGAAGTCTTTGTCCGACGTAGAGGACCGTCATTTGGAGACCCTCGATTCGATAATCAATCAATTGATGCAAAGAAGTTGCGTCAAAAGAGCCGACTTGTCCGAGTTGCGAACAAAAATTGGCGTCGACGTTTCGCCTCTTCTGATGGCCAAAATTGACAAGCACATCACCGATATGTGCTCCGCAATTATGCAAGATTTGATGAGATGCCAACAATTGGAGGACGCGACTATTCGCTGTTACAATCGGTTGGCTGAAGGGTACGGGATTATAGACGACGATTCACCGTTACATCAGCGACTGAGCAGAGGTACGCCCTATCGGGTATCCATTTTTGAGATGTGCTCTTGGCTGGACGACGTGCTAACAACGTGCGGCCAACAGTTGAGGCTCTGCCAAGGGTTGTTGGCACAACTGGCACTGCTGCGCACCGAGGACGCAATTGAGATGCTGAAGAATGCGAAGTATCGCTGGAAGCGTCCGGCATCCGTCGTTCAGCGAATGAACATGTACGTGGCTTTCACGTGGCACTTCGCTGGCGAGCAAAAAGACCAGCCCGATTCAGCTTTCGCAGTAAACTAGTCGACTACGACGACGTCTCGTTTAAGAGAGAAACAGCAGCTGGCAGTTGAGACGAACTTGCGTACGCTTAGCGCAAAATGGACGAAGTGCCAACGATGCTACCCAAAGTGGTCAGCGATGTAAACACCGTTGAAGAGCAAAGACTGGAATATCCCGACCAGCCTACTTACAAATGTCGTTTCTGCGGTTTGGTCTATAACTACTTGACCACGCTTAAGGCGCACGAACGAGTTCATGACGTTGAAGAGCCGTACGTCTGCGCTAAATGCGGACTGTCCTTTCGTTTCCATTCCGAATTGCAGATTCACTGCGAGGAGCATAAAGGTACAAATCACATTTCAAGTATAACAGTTCGGTTTTTACGTAAGTATTGCTTAGGAACCTACACGTACAAGTGCATGTGTGGTCGAAGCTTCGCAAAGTACAGCGATCTATTGTACCATCGCCATTCGGACGAAGAGGAGGAGGAGCCGGTCGAAGAAACCGTGTTGTCGCATAAGCAACCAGCTTATTATAATCGCCATTATCCAGATCCGAAGAGCGTCTATTACTGCCAATTTTGTTGCCGAAGCTACAGATCGAGTCACGATCTGAAGTACCACTTGTATAGCCACCGTGGAGAGAGAGCATTCACAATTGGTAGTTCTCGCTACCTGATGAATCGTATGTAGAGAAAGAGGTTTGTTCGCCAACGTCCGCTTAAGTGAGGTGGACGAGGCAATAATTAAAATCACTTTGCTTACGTGACACACTGGCACGTTCGTTAGGAAAAAGCGTTAGGCAAAACAACAAGTAACTTTACCTGAAGACATTGAATGAGCAGTTCAGGCGTAATACGCGGCGAAGACATCTTCGTGGCGTAGAATTTCTCCTGCTCTGTAGACGTGCATTAAGAGCAGCGGAAAACGACCAGTGAAGTAGTCGACAAATTGATCTGGAATTGAACCAAGCGCATTTCGAACTTCCGGTGGAAGTTCGTAATAATGATGCCGCTTGTTGCGCAATGCTCTAAGCAAATCGCAGACCGATCGACCTCGATAGTTGCGAAATCGGCGCAAATCATCCCGCAACGCGTCGCATATGCGACTCTTCCAACTTGGGCCCAGAATTTGGTAACTGTTTTGTTCAATGCGTTGCACAATTTCATTGTTATGATCGACCTTCTCCACGCGATCGCTGATATCCTAAACGCACGAAATTTATGAGTTGTAATAATAATAATAAACGAGAAAGTACAGTTTGTGTTGCACACGGTTTTCCCGTTGGTATTGTTTCAGTGTATCTGCAATTAACCAAAGAACCTCACCAGTCAACGATGGGTTAGTTTATTGGTAAAGTTGCGAGAACACTGTAACGTACGAATCGAAGCTTTCGGGACGCTCTAGTCCCGTCGTCAGCGAAAAGGAGATACACTGAAACAATACCAGCAAGCCACTGAAACAATACCAGCAAGCCACCGTGCAGATACACTGAAACAATACCAACGGGAAAACCGTGTGCAACACACAAATGTCATCTCAACGACCCGTTACGATGCATCCAGTTTCAATAATAATAATAATAATAATAATAATAATAATAATAATAATAATAATAATAATAATAATAATAATAATAATAATAATAATAATAATAAACGTGAAAGTACAGTTTGCAACGTGAAAGTACTTAACTAATAAAGTTGCTTTACACTATTAGTAACAGCGTAATGAACACCCTCTGCTGCTGATAACTTTACACCGTTATTGACATGTTCGCTAATTAACACGGTGAAGCCGTTTGAACGTGCTTTGGTGTTTCTACAACTAACAAGCAGGAATTTCACCAGTCGAGGGGGGCTGGTTTATTGGCAAAAATTGTATAAACACTGTAACGTACGATCGAAACATTCGGGATGCTCTAGTTCTGTCGCCAGCGAATGGAAGAGACACCATTATTATGCCTATTAATACCAAATTTCCACAGTCTGCGATTTCCCAAATGCCGTTCTCAGATGGAAAAAATTAAACCAAACCGTGCTTAGATCGTACACGATGGTCATATGTGTAATTCAACTGGATTTCATTTCTGAGAGCTGAAGACGGGATGTAAATAGTCCCTAAGGACATGGAAGCCTTTATAAATGAGTAGACATAACAACACTGCTTAGCCGACGAAAAAATAAAAGCGGCAGTACAAAAAACATAAACAACTTACTTGCAGGAAGGATAACTGCTTTTGTTTTGACCAAA
The DNA here is from genome assembly GCA_000612645.2 of Trichuris muris. Taxonomy (NCBI): domain Eukaryota; kingdom Metazoa; phylum Nematoda; class Enoplea; order Trichinellida; family Trichuridae; genus Trichuris; species Trichuris muris. The sequence goes on from CBXJ02000765.1 coordinate 123,413, forward strand.
AGAATGGATGGAGAACAGCCTGTGTAGCCGTTGGTCGAAGGCACGAGTCGCTATGAATCATGGCCATAATGAGAGAGCGATCTTCTGCTTGAACAACAAATGCATAAGATTGAAAGTACTCTACTTAATGCAAACCTTGTTGAATCAGTTGTTCCTGCAGACTGAAATTGCCAACGAGAATATTGCTTTGGCGCAGACCTGCTTCGCCGAACGGGTGCTCACCAATTGTCAACACGTAATAGTAGAGACAACCGAGCGAAAAAATATCCGATAAACAACCCTGCAGCAGCAACGACTAATACACACAGCAAAACAAAGAAAGCAGTGAACTGGTAAGCATACAATGGCTTCGCCTTTGATCACTTCAGGTGCCATCCATCCTTCAGTACCCGCAGCCGAAAAGCACCCTTTGTAGTTGCGTGAATATAACTGCTGGCCCAAATCGAAGTCGGATATCATCGCCATTGGCTGTCCTTCCGACGATGAACAACAAATGAGCACATTTTGAGGCTTCAGGTCCCGATGCACTGAAGTACGCATGCCCAATTGAATTAACACAATATAAACTTCGTTTGGTCGCTATCGAGGACGGTCGGAGGGGACGCTCGCACCTTTGCCTGACTGACTAGGCAAGCGACAAACGCTTGAGGGGTCGGGTTAGACCTGACAGCTGATGTCGCCAGCCAGGTTGGTCGTGGCGGAGGAGCGTGCAGAACCAAAGACTGCCTCGTCAGTGATCATTATGCGCTGATGATGAACCGGATTAGGTCCGAAAGCTCGCTACGTGATGAACGAATAAATATGAAAAATTTCTATTAAAACGGGAAAGAAAATCCGTGAAAATTGAAAAAGGAATATAAACTAAAGTTGCTAACAGTGACCACCCTTCTGAACCTAACCGTATTCAACCTCAGTCGATGATACGTCTCCAAGTCAACATTCGTTTAAAGGTTATTTAAATTAAGCTAACCTATTCTAAGTTTGTGCAAATGAGCCAAGCCCAAGGTTGTCTGCTCCAGAAGTTGCTTAGGCTTCAGTGGTACTTGCTTGCGCACGTCTGCGTCCTCGACGTAATGCTGTAAAGTGTAATGACACAACTGCAGGGCGATGTAGCAGAATAGACTGTCAGTTTCCTGCAAATACAACAGCTCAATGAGAGATGGCCATCTCACTCTCTAGAATAGTCTTTGATTACCATACAAAAGTAGCGAACAACATTGCGATGCGAGTCGCTTTCGCGAAGCAGCCCCACCTCGCGTTGGGCTTTCATGCAAAATTCTCTGAATACCCGTTTGACGGCCACTTGCCGACCGTCAAAGGAGCCCTTGTACACAATCGTACCATTGCAACCATGGCCGAGAACTTGCTCAGTGTCGAACCATATGCGACCAACGGTTACACCACTGTCGACGGATGCTGTGACGGTTCGTCGCAAAATAAAACGAACAACAACCTTCCCAAACCGACATAAGCTGTCGATCTAGAAAATTGAAGCAATTCGCAGTTAGATAATCATTCGAAACGTGCTTTCACCTTGGCAATTAATATGCAAATAAACAGAGCTATCAGTAGTATTTCAATTCGGCCATTCAGCCAATGTTTCCCATAAATGTCTGACGCCTTTTCGCTTCTGACGTCACGATTGACGTAAGGCAGCTGAGGGAGTAGCGAGGGAGTCTTTGATGTTAAGAGGAACAGTTTTGACTCCACCAACGGAGGCATTCTGTAGTAGCCTGCAAAAGGTTCCTTTTGTTACCGTCTGCGCATAAGAAAACGAAGAGAGAAACCGTAGAAGACCGGAGGCAACGCAGACTCCGTAGAATTGTCTTGTAAAACATGCTGCAATGCTTCGACGGGTACATTGATACCAATCTGACCATTGTCTCTGTTATACCCCGGTACAAGAAGGGCTGTTGGCCCTTCCAGCAATGGCAAAGCACGGTTCCGAGGCTAAGACAAACGGAAGCGTAAGGTAGTTTAGAGTATACGTAAATTACACAAACCGAGAACACAACAGTATTTCGATCAACCAACGGATTAAGAGCGTAGAGACTATTGCTGTGCTTTCCAACGAACATTACTGGACTAAATTAAGAAAAAGAAAAAAGCATTACACACAGAATGATCGCACAGAAAATCCTTACTGTAAAGGTTCCACAGGACTCAGAAATGGGTCTCGTATGGCAGAAGAGGTCAACTGGTCGGCAATGAGTCTCTGCAACGTGTCACTTCCGAGCACATTCAACTGCAATCGACGAAGTCCTTCACTGTGCAGTTGATACATGCCAATGACGAGAGACTCGAAGTTTCGCTTCCACATAATACGACCTTGACAAGAAGCGGAGTTGTAGCAAAATGATAACTACGAACGAATTCTCCAACCGGTAGCCGAGTCAACAGTGACTAATGTGCCATCAGAGCAGGATGAATAATGCTCATAGGCATAGTCCGACTGAGCAGGGAGACTTTTTGATGCATACTGGACGTATGTAAGATTCCACCGTTTCCTGCCGTCGTTTATATCCATAATTCTTAGTTGATATTCGCTACGGCCGATGAACAAGCCTGCGTTGTCAATAGAAGGGCAAACCATGCCGTCCTCTTCTTCAAACCGCTCGATCGTGTAACCATTGTCGATATTCGGTACAAAAACCAACCAGCTGTCGTGCTTTGACCCTTAACAAAAGGCTGTATACTTTTAATTGTGGCTTTAGTATTATACCTGCATACAATAGACCATCGCTCGATTTGCAAGGCGAGGCGTGCACCAAGGCCGGTATAGTGAAGGGAAGTTTCTGCAGCTGACCTTGGAACAGCTGATAGAGAGATCCATCCTGTGGATCAGGTAAAAAGACCATTGCATTTTGCCGCAGCATATTCATTTTCAAAATCGGAGCTGCAATGGAAAGATAAGGAGTTAATCGTTTCTGTGGATGTCCATCGCTTACACTGCCTGATAACTGCTCGTGCATCGCCGGATATCGAGTCCAGCACGTACAAGGTGCCGTCAATGGTGGACACGAAAACATTGTCACGGTAAACGGAAAATGGACGGGAAGCAACGTCCAATTCCTGAAGCACCAAAAGTTATTGCTCAAAACGAAAATTCAAACTGATCTTTTACCTTTAAAGATGAATCAACCGCCAAAAAGTTACCGCCAACAAAAACAAAGAGTAAAGCTTTAAACAGATAACCACAACAACGCATTCCGGAGGATCAGATCAACAATTTTCAATCACATAGTGAATTGCATGAAACGTTTTGTACGTTTTTCCCATAATGAATCATAGAGAACTGCCCGATGCGCCCTTTGAGGACGCACATCCCATTTCCAGTTTCTAATACCACAAGTGAACTTTCCATTCAGAGCACATGGCACTTCCATTCAGCAGAAAGCTAGAACAATGCACCAAAAGTGTACGTTCATTTAAAAGGATTCTCATAACGACAACTATCAACGCATGAACGCAACAAATGGCTACGCCTACAAACACAAACAACATATGAAACCTTCCAACCCAACATTTTATTTCTATTACTATGACCAAGATATGGACATGTACTTCTGAAGCACAGTTTACTATTCGTAATCAAGAAAAGTGCACGGTGCGCCACAAGCATATTTGCGTACGTGGTTAACCGTAGCGAGCCCGTATACGCCTTAGAGACTACTTCGGCAGAGGTTAATGAGACAACAAAATATGTAGTTGCAGCTGCCTAAACCACTTCTGTTACCGCCGATATTATTTAAACAATTCAAAATGAATCTAATCCACCCGACCAAATAATGTCCAGCTACAAACACAAACAAAGACAGGATATCACATGCTTCTACTTTATTTCGGTGTTCTGCTCACTGGGGCGGGGTGGCTTTGTCCTTTGTTATAGATGAACAGTACACAACAAATAAACACGTATTAAAAGGACACCGCACATTTCATTGCCTTCATTTTAAATTGGAACAAGTTAGCAAAACCAGCGAACACGACAAGGTCAAAATGAAGGCCGACTGCTGGGCAACAACCTTTTGCTAATGACAAGAGGTGCAGAATTAGACTGGAGTAAAAAACACGCTTAAGTGTATGTGCAACAAGTACCCACAAATAATGCAAGAACTTTTTAACCGAGGACTATTCGGAATAAACAAGTATTGTTTCACATTGAAATTGACGTACATCTTGATTAATAGTCGACTTTTGCACGCATACACAAGCAAATAATGAAGGTGCATAAACTATGCAAATTAAAAATGATCGGATATCTTTTTCGGCTGCCGACCCGTTTGACGGTACCTGTAATAGATCTGAAACAAGTCCTACCAGCGGATGGATGGGCAGTTATTAGAGAGTATCACACATAGAACGCTTATCGAATCAGAGCTTTCGGCACTCTCTGGTGCCATCCTCAGTGATGGGAAAGCTCTTTCCCGTCAGTGACGGGAAAGAGCTTTCCGAACATGAAGCGAACATGAACAAGCCCGTTACAAAACACCCAGTGTTCAATTAAAAATGATACAAATAAAAGTCAAACTGCACAATACCGTAAATTGTTGCGTAACTGCAGCTTGAATAAAAAAGCGAACAATTTTAAAGAAAGCTCAATATCAGACGCACAGCATCTACAACCGCAATTCTGGGCTGTGGAGGCACGGTATCATCAAGAAAGTCAAGTACAAGATGACATAAATGGAAAAGTAGGTAAGACAACGTACTGTAATTAACAGATTCAAATGCGTAAAGTGCATTTAACCAGCATAAGCAAAATGTCAGGATCGTTCAACATGCTGCCAATTTTGCGAAATAACATAGGTTAAAACAATAATTTAAAAAAAGGAATGATTCGTGGTCAATGTTTCACAAACAGAATACTTTCCACAGACGAGGTCAAACACTTCCAGCTGGCTTTGTCTGTGGAAGGAGCCAAAAGCAACTCGGGTACAACATGGGAAAATGGCATTACATGAGACCCGCAACAAGCAACAGGAAGAATCACCCGAGAAGTAACGCAAGCCAATTGAACTACGATGGAGAAGACTTTGCCTACTGCACAACGATGAGCGGACTAGGTGAGTAGTAATACTATGATGTCAAAGTAGCCCTATTTTAACCCACATGGGATGGCGCAAGTTTGTTTGTCTCTTCATTGTGCACTTGTAAATTAAAGACAAACTATCACACTATCGGGACACATTCGCTTATTTCTGTGTGAAAATAGCACACATATTTTGCTAACTACAAACTAGAAGCAAGAGGAATTAGTAACAAGGTGTCTCATACTTATGAAAAATAAGAAAAGATACGGTATCCTTGTTCAACAAGCTTTAATTGGCGAAGCTTTCGGAAAGTACGTGTTCCGTCATCAGCGCGATTCAAAGTGTACACTCTGAATCGCGCTGATGACGGAACACGTACTTTCCGAAAGCTTCGCCAATTAAAGCTTGTTGAACAAGGATACCGTATCTTTTCTTATTTTTCATAAGGACAAACTAATGATTAACGAATGACTAAACGCAAAATAGCTCAGACAGAACGATAACTTCAACATTCAAAAAATCCGAACTTAGAAAATGGTCGAAATGAAACCAGCTGCACTTTTGGTAACTTTTCTCATAACTTTCGAAATAAACCTGTTCCGCCCTCAGCATGGGACCCCGCAACAGGCATACGCAAAAGTCTAGCTGAAATGGCTTCATTTCACCGAGAAATAAACTACCACGCTACGGCTTGAGTATGGTAAACCCAGTAAGCAAACAGTAATCATAGAGCGCAACTTCCCCTTCACGGGGCCCACTGCAGCTGTTGATATGAAGTTCCATGAAAGCAGTAAGCAGCCATCAGAGAGCCCCCCTACATAACGTGAAATGACAACGTTACTCAAACTGTACGTACCAAGTAATGATCTACTGCGTTGTGCACTGCGAAAAATACTCTTCAAAAAGAACAAACGCAATGTTGCGTGGCGCCCATCCTTCCTGCGAACGCTGCAAGTCAATTCTACTGTAAGACAAGGAACGCAAGTACTTGTCAAGGAATGTCCAAAGTAAATATTTGCTATGCAGGTACACAATATCGTTTGTCTAAAGGCAGCCTACGTCTTGCTCCTGCAGATCGTAATTTTGAGAAGATAACTCCAAAATTAAAAAAGCAATTAATTTGCGTATCCAATGTTCATGATAATTTATGTAACCTATTAATCATTGATTGCTGGTAATTTGGGTGAATAAATTCAATTTGTTATTTTAAAACGCTTTATGGTGGCGGTGTCGCGATTGAAGATCAGCTTGGCTGTTCACAGTCTATGCTGTTCGTGCATGCCATCCCACTGATGGTGACGATGATTCACGCAACCTGACTGAGTTGGGCTTGCCTAATTGCCTTTGCAGGTAGCAGAATGATTTCTTTTTATAGGAGAGTTTTACCGGCACCTTGTAGAATGCATAAGAATGTCCATTGTTCGCCTTGTGCACCCGGCAAGTTGCCCATTGGAAGGGCTGGACGCAACCCTGGAATTGTGCTCCTCAGTTGAGCACTTGACCAGCTCGCTTGTTCGCAGGTTCAACCTGGTTTTCCAAGAGTTGACGCAACGCTTGGAGACGCTTGGAAGGCGGCTTGATCAGTTGGAGAATCAATTGTGCCAACTGCCTCTGCAGGCGAACAAGGTGGTTACGCTGTCTCATCCGGAAGTATGCCCTTGGAGAACCACCATTGAGAGCTGGGCGCCTTCGATGGCACCCCTGTTGGACTTTACGGAACCGCTTGACTGTTGCCGAGAGGGAGTGAAGTCAAAATGCAATAGCGGCTACGTTTTGCCTGCCGAAGAGTTTGATTTGCAAAAAGCATTGCATAAAAACAAATTACCCCTAACTCGACCTGTATCTTTTGCCCAAGCAGTTGAGGACGACGAGGACGTTGTTCAGCTGAAGTACTTGTCCGACCTGTTCATCTTCAATTCCACAAAAACTCGGTACGCGAGTGCTATTTAACATTCATACGTTATTTTCATTTTGAAATTGACCGTGAAACGTTTATGTTTAAACATTGCGTTTTATTTGTGAGATAACTTTAACGCCTTGCTCCGCAGGTATGAGAAGCGATCTTCGAACTTTTCCGGTTTGTTATCAGCTCCCATATGGCTTTCAACAAGACCGGATTCGCCTAGCTGCCGGCATGGGACCTCCAGTGGTTCATTGTTGATTTCGGCCCCAGTGTCGCCGCCTGTAGTTGCTCCAGTAAATTCCAAAGAAAACGAAATTCCGCAGCTCAAGCTTCCGGAGAGCCTTCCGCATTTACCAGGTGCTATACCATGCATGCAGCCTTAATAGGTTTAAAGGTCTTATACCGCAGGAATCTCGTTTTTCTCGGACGAGATTTCAGTAAACTCGGTGACGAAGAAGTCAGTGCCATCGGTGCATGAAGTGGTTGAATCAAGCAACTTTTGTACGGTGGTAGAGACCCCTGTGGTTCATTTTGAAAACGAATCAACGGGGCCACCGGTGCCTGCACCGCCTCCTCCTCCACTTCCTGCCGTTGTTCAACCAAGTTCGGCACCTGTACCCTTGACGTCCCCTTCCAGAGTGGACCTGATGGCTTCAATTCGGGAAGCTGGCGGAATAGAGCGATTTAACTTCAAATGTCGCCGGCAAAATCAATTACGAGTTTCAGTTTCCTCAGATCCCGCGGGCGACCTGAAGACCGCGATGGCAAAAAGACGCAAAGAAATAATGGGACAATTGGAGGGCACAGCTCCACTGGAATCCGCTGCCGAAGTGCTCCTACGTCGATTGTCCGTTAACGTACCGCCCAAGGAGTATAACGGCGGCGATGGCGAAAGCAGCAGTAAGTCCAGCTCGGATGACGAATGGAGTAATTGAAAAAATTTGCTCGAAGGCATCATTGCAACTTTCTAGGAGACAAGAGGTAAAAAATTGGTTTTCCAGTACATTCGAGCAACTTTAATTGTAAATGGCGTCCCTTAATTTGCATTTCCCTCTGTGGGAGCACGGTTTACTACGCAATCTAAAATTAAACAATAAATCTGATTTGCTTAGCCTGAAGCTGTTAGAATGCGTAACATTTGAATTAATCCCGAATTGACGATGCGCTGGTTGTAGTAGTTGCAGTTGTGGAGCATTGAAGCTGCCTTATTTTAGTTGTATACGATGTTCGACTGATTTTTCCGTTCGTTTGCTTACCGCGCTGGCTTTTGAGGCATAAAACGATTGGAATATTTAACCATAGCAATGGAAAAGTATCGATTGCGCGTTACGCCTCCGAGGAGCAATAACGCGAACGGACGAGCAGTTGCGGAAAAATTTGCTAATTGCGAGGACAAATGGTTGGTCATTTGTTTGTTGGCAAAAAGTCAAGCACGTTTCGTCGTTCCATTGGGCCTTTAATAGTCATTTTTCGCGGCACTTCGCTACAATGGATGAGCTGGATGGAACGACGCGACAGCTTGAACTTACGGAGACAAATTACACCAAATAACCGAAGCAAGCGGTTTTATAGGGATTTAGGCCACACGTGGCGAACGGAGAATTTCATAAAAGGCAACGTTGGCGTCAGCCAGTCCAATTACCGGTTTCTTACATTGAAAATTCGGTAATGAACGATTATGATTGTTAGGGACTGCTGCACCTATTCGTTTGCGAAACTAGTTTTGACTCATGTTACAAAAACGTTGTTCATGCAGTAGTTCTTCGCTTTCCAGGCCTAAAAATAAATTAATAACAGAAGCAATGTTTGTATGCGATTGTATAAGTAAATACAGTATTCAATTAACCAACGAAGCAAGCAGAGGATAATGATGAGAAGCTCAGGGGAGATTTCTTAACTGGCTTGTTTCAGCGCAGAGCGTTGGTATTTAGGAGTTTAAATTTGTTCTTCGATGTTACACACACGTATATACTTGCATGTAAATGTACAGCCCTCCAGTTACAACCCAAGCCATTATGATGTTCGGTGCCAAATCTCCGCTTTCCTGTTCCCAAACGCAGTGTCATTTAACACGAGATTTTTCAAAGAGTGAATTTTCGCGTTCAGTAGGAGATGAGTATACGTATTTTGCACAATGGTAATACAATATATTTCTTTTAACACAGACATTGTCGCGTTGATAGTGCCAAGGTTGTCTGTATGCTTCTCCATTCTTGGCTTAAGCGCAACTCTGCCAAGCACATGTTCATATCTATGAAGTAGTTTTCCCTTTCACCGCTTTGGCTTTGTCTCGAGAGCTACCATGATAGTGTTGGTTTTCGCCACATCGTTTTCGTTTTCCTAGCCATAAAAGACAGCAGTATAGGCCGCAAAATATTTGTGTGATACATAAGTGAGGATGCTGCGTCAGAAGGCTGCCGTGCAAAAGTTGCGCTTTCGTTCCCGCTTCGGCGATTTTGACTTCAACGATTGACCGAGGTCAAGGAGGCGAAAGAAAACTAAAGATTCTTACTGACGAACATTCCGCAGTCACCGCGTAGGACATCAAGAATTGGCAGGAATTGTTCTCATGGCGAATTAACGAGCATTTCTAAAAATTCGAGGATCTCTAGAAATGGATGGTCAAGTTCTTTGGGATAGAGTTGCGTATTTATATCGCCGTAGCAACACTCTGTGAATACAACCATCCCACAACGTTGACAGATCTTTACAGATGTTGATAGCAATGAAAGCTTGTCTAGGCAAACTATGCCTTTGTTCCCATTTAGCTAATATGAACCCTTGTTTTAATTTATGAAGAATGGATCATAATGTAGTGAGCGACGTAATGCAAATTGCTGATTTCCCTTTCTTGCGTCACGCTCGTTTCTAAATATCTCTTCACACCAGTGGATGTACCTACGTCCCTTCATCGATGTATTCGCACATTTTGACCACACATGGATCATCCCTCAAGCCTGGGGAGAAGCTTAAAGTGGCTTCGCCGTAAGAAAATGGTTTGAAAAATCGATAGACCGTTAACGAGACAAGAATTTTACTTCAATTTTCGCTCGCATACTATGAAGATTTGTCCCTGGTGCTAAAATGGAGATGTAAAGCATGGGAAAACGGGGCTTTGGGATCGACTGTCTTAATAGGCTCGCGTCATAGCGGGACAGGCTAAACATCCGTATGCAAGTCCTTCCTCATATGATGCCATGCTTGGTTCCCAATGATAAACACGAACTTATACACAGCAGCCGTTCAACAGTGCGCTCGGTCGTTTGTTGCTGATGAGGGGACATGAACAGCCTCGATAGCTCCGAGGTAGAAAACAGATCGTTAAGAAACGGGCGTGTTCGCAACGAAACGATAAACGAAATGCGCCTATCGAAGTCATTTGTTTTCACCGTTCCAACAAAAATGAGTAAACAATCGGGGCAAAATGTTGTCCAACGGGAGACGTTATTTGCGTGGATGGTGAAATAGCATTGAAAATTTCCCACGCATTTCCATGCAAAAGAAATCGCTCATGAGTGAAACCGGCTGTCGCCCTTGTGCGGAAGCTGACTGTACTTATTTTCTTCAATTAATAGAACGCAAAAGTTTAACTTAGGAAACGTCACATGAGCACGAAACACTTTGTTATGGGTTTCCTTCAGCGTACACCGAAAATGGAGAGATAGGAACGCCCCTTCGTCTACGTATAAGTGTTTCGTGTGAAACTGTCTGAGGCTTTCACTGATAACGAAGACATGCGTAATAGCCATCCTAGTTACAGTGGGAAAGTGTTGTCCACCTTCTAGACGGCACATTTCCGAATTGCCTGCGTCATAGTCTGTAATTATTACGTTGGTCCAACGCTAATCTCGTTTTTTAACATTAAAGCCATTACATTAGAAAAACAAAACCTGCCGAACTGGTATTAGCACGCTTTCTTAATAGGAGCAAAAAATGATGGCGCCATCGTCATTCGCTGAGCTTTCCAAATATTCTTCCTAGCTGGAAATGAATTAAGAAACGCGGACGACTAAGGCGAACCAATTCCGCGAATTAAGTGAATGAAAGGACGCGTACGGTGCTATCACTTTTGCGTAGCAACGTGTACGCACGTCCTTCAGCTTTTTGCCCGTTTCCTTAACATTGCAGCCATCAACAAGTGGCAATGAACGAATGTGGCTTGGGAAGAAAGGGCACAATGCAAACGTACACGCTAATTGACAAATGCGGCACTTGTCGTTACGCTCTGAGCGGCGCGTAGAAATGTAGAAAATTTATTAAAGCGAATGTGCCTTCACTTCGGCAACTAAGCGCTCACCAACTCACGAAACCAAAGGGCGAAGACGCCGCCGAAGTTGGGGACACGTCGCGGACAGTATGCTCCAAAGGCGTTGGGAACAGCAGGCACGAGGCACTTAGGCGATGTACAATCCCTAAACGCGCGATTCCTGAATAGGTAAGGTTGGGCAAGATCTAAATTTGCATATTGAAAGCACCAAAACAAGTGGAACTACAAGAAAGTGAAGTACACTGCTCGACAATGTTGCTTGACAGTAGGCGCGACGTTGCCGCAGCTATTAATACTTGCTAACGCTCAAGAAGACCACCAAGCGACCCCCAAACCAGGTGGGTGTCCGTGGGCGATTTCAGCGTTTCATCGAAAATGTTTAGGCCATTGGCACGCAAATCGTCGACCAATGACGTGCTACAAATTTTATAACATCCAGCGCAGCTGCGTGCACTTCATCCCGTGCTGGCCGTCAACTGAAAAATATTATTACCTGCTTGCCGCGCTGAAAGAACGGGTGCTCGTTCGGGTGCTTTTAAACCTAATAAGCGATCGATCGAAACAACGACTTCGACACTGACGATGGAAGTTGCAACCACCCTTGACCGTATTACGTAAAATCGAATTCCAATGCTTAGGCGTCAAACAGTCGCTCCCGCGGGCAATTCAAGCGAATTGTTCGACCGGCTAAAGTGAACAAGTCGCCAGCTTTTTGGCCAAACGGTAGTGGTGGCACCCCTGCCGGAGAGACGAGGTGCCATATGGGTGTGCAGGGTACCCTGACCGCCTGCGCACTGGAAAAAATTAAGGCGAAGGGACCGCCCGTTGGCTTGGGAGCTGTCGCGTGGCGATTGGCAATTTGTCGACATGCGAAGGGCAAATTGAAATGTAAACCGATCCGTCATAGGTATAGCAAACGACGGAAGGGAGGACGGAGAGCGAAGAGACGCCTATCGAACAGCAGCCATCGCATATACACTCTCCTTCTCCGCCAAGGCAATGCTTAAAGCAGCGGAACAAACTTTCGCCTTGTTCATCCTTTTCTTCCTCTCCGACACCCCGCCACTGTTCTCCCCTCTTGTTCTGCGACTCACTCATTCTCGCTCCTACTCCTAATTGCCACGGTTCCCTTGAGTCGCCAACAACGATCAAGACGACCAATGCGCCTGGGTATGCGTGTCTGACTGGCAGTTTATATGAAGAATTGAGAATTGGTGTCGGCTGTCGCCAACAATCGAACACATTGATCGCCTCGTCAGATTTCTTAGCCCTGCTCATCCACCAACCAACGCATCCTGCCTAAGGCCATCGACAAAGCGAGTGTGCAAGCACAAAGAGTGCCAAGAGTTAACGGGCCCATCGGTATTGGAGCCGTCAACAAGAAGCCTGAGGTCAAGTCTGCCTACTCTTTTGGAGACCCGTTCTCTCTAATCGGCGGATATCTGCTCGTAATTGCCGAATGGACCAATCCCTGTCGAAGGGTCAACTAAACGGCTAAGTAGACCACAAAGCCTTCCCTCCGCGATGAAAGACTAGCAAGGGCCCAGCTAACGCTTATAAGTAACCTGTCTGCCGTTGCAGCGTTTGCTCGCTTGGACAGATGCTCCCTCGTCTAAGAGACGGCGATGTAGCTCAGTGGTCGTCGAGTTACATCAGCTGCTCCCAGAGAGGACGTCCGCTTGGCACTTCCAGCCGTCTATGAAAGACTTTAAATTGTAGAACAACGTTCATAGAAAATATTATACCGTTTTATGCTTACGCTATGGGCCCCACCGCCGCGGGAGTCGACTCACTGCCACACGCTGCCTTTGCCGAACGAACGGAGCTTGCCTTACTCAACTGCCAAAGGAGATGAGCCCGACCGTTGCCTGGCTCTCACTACTTCTTGCGCTGCTGAACGTGTCGTCTGCGCGAGGCTCCTTCTCCTCCTCTTCGGATACCAAAATCGTTCAAACCAGCTTTGGCAAGCTGCGCGGTCGCGTCGTTCACTTTCGCGACCTGGGCCTACCGTCCGTCGAACAATACCTTGGCGTACCCTACGGAACCGCTCCGACGGGCAGCAAACGGTTCATGATGCCTCAAACGGCCTCCAAATGGACGAACACTGTCAAGGATGCCACCGAGCTGCCTCCGGCCTGCGTTCAACTGTGGCCACGCTCCGTGATGCACAAGTCGCGATCTGAGGCGCTCAAGGTGGTCAACGAGCGCATTCATGGTCAAGTGAAGCGACTGGTCGCCATGCTGAGGGACCAGCAGGAGGACTGTCTCTACATGAACCTGTTCGTGCCGGCTAGGCGAGGCAAGTACAGCAGGTTTTCATTTCCCACTTTTGTCTTCGTTTCCCACGAAGCACCGCGGATGCCATCGCCAAACGAAATCCCTAAAAGCTGACTTTTGAAGAATCGATCGCGCCCCGTTGTCCAACTTTTATCGCCTCTTCCGCCAAGGCCAAGTGGCCCAAGGTCACGCATCGATTATTTGCGGACGCCGGGAGCCCCCATTGGTCAGGCCAACATTTGGCTGCCCCGGAGGGGTTCCTGACGGGCCAGGGTTGCTTGAGATTCCGCAGATAAAGCCTGCCGCTTGTCAAACTGAAAATTTAAGCAAAAGGAGGTTGGCCCCATTGTTGAAACGCTTTTCGAACCGTAGATACTTAAAATGCGTAGGCCTAATTTGCCATTGTCCTTCAGCTTCGAGCCTATCCTTTACCGCTGCTCGCCGCGGTCGTTCTTGGCGTGTCAACTACTCCCTCCAATGGGATTCAGCCGCGCCGGGTGTAATTCCATTAGGACGCCAACTTGCCAAAGCTGAATCGATCTTAAAGATTAAGGAAAGCTTTCTGGTTGTCCTTTTTATTCGATTTTGGCGTTCGACTTGCAAGGCGGCAGCCTTCGCCTTCTTGTATGAAAAGGGTAAAGAGTCCCAAACGTCCGCGCCACACCGGCTGACCATCGTTAGCGCCATTGCGAGCCGTCAGCAAGTCCGTAAAGCGGTTCAGCCGCGCACTCCGGTCCCGACAAGTCGTCCAATCGAATTTTATCGACATTCCACTACGACGGATGGAACATTTAACGATAACGAAATTTCAATGCTTCAAATCAAGTTCATTTCGACCGTTGGGCGAAATGACAAGCTGAGGCTACGGAATGTCAGCCGCTTAGTTCGACGCAGCGCAAAGGACCAACCCGCTTGTCGGCAAATTATTCTTCAATGGCATCCCACTCCCATGGGCCCATCTCCAACGCCTTGGCATTATGCAAGTGAATTGTGACGGCAACCAGGGACTGAGGTTGCAATGCGCTGAGGCTTTTTACTTCTTCTTCTTCCGCCTCACTGAGGAGCATGTTCCAGCTCTCAGGGATCGCATGCAGGACAGGGGACGCCCCTGGTGGGTTTCCACTTTGAAATTCCGCACCTTGCAGGTAGGCAAATTAAGCGAATCGATGCAATACTTGGTCGTTGCGTTAAAGGTCCGGCTCTTCGGACGAGTTCCGTTGTGTGGTAAATTAATTAGCGGCTGTTCGAAAACGACGGAGGCAAATTGAGCACGCTTCATAGGGCGTACTTAAGCTGCAATTTTACTAGAAAGGATCGCGTCGATTCGCTCTCAACAGAATAGTAATAAATGAGGGCCAACCGGCGCCCAGCCCAGCCGACCCTGCTCGACCGGTAGTAGTTGCAACTGCGAGCAGCCCTTGGGTTTTCGGGATAGAATCCGTGATGTTCAACAATGGTAGTAGCACTTCAACGTCATCTTTCGTTGAGCCCATTCGTCTCCGCCATGGGACCCCATTGATTCCTCCCGCAAGGACACCTTATGGGCTCGCGTGACTGGCGAAGATTTGCAAAGTTGCACAAGGATTCGATCTACTCCTTTTTGGGTAAACAAGATGTCCCAATTGGTTAAGGCGACTCTCCTTTTTCACCGAAAGGGGGCTTAACGCCCAAGCTGCGCAGAATGACCACTTTTAAGTTAACGGCAAATTCGAACGTCTTAATTGAATGTGCGTCAGGAAACTATTTAGCACTGACGTCCATTTCATCCTTAGAGAATAAATAGGCAGACGTATATCTTAATGAAATGTCGCTGTGGGATAAGAACTCATTTTGAGCAAATCTGCACATTTCGCAAGTTCTTTCGCGGCGAGATTATCGAGGTCGCGTCGTCAGACGTTTAAGACTCTTAAGACCCACGTCGTTCACTTTGAGGCAACTCGAAAGCAGTGAGCATACTTACGGAATGATGGATCGGTTCGATTAATTTTTCATCGCGTCGCGAAAAGCGTGACGGACCTTTTGTCCTTCCGCGCAATGCACAAGGAGTCGTTCAAGCGACACCAGAGGTCAATGGAATGTTCGATTCCCACACGGATTGACGTAGTACGCCATTTTATGAAAAAAACCAAACTTCGCGACAATTAGATGCACACACAGCTTCCGCGTTTGGAATTTTGCTTCTGCTCGAAGAGCACTTGCAAAACTTGGAAAAACCAACAGACATTGTGGCGAATATCCGCCTATGACTGACGCCCAGGAGCTTACATTGTGGAAGTCCGATAGCAACTCAAAATGATGGTCATTCCACGCTTTGTCTGTTAACATGCAAGTTTTTAAATATTGGATGCCCGATAACTGATTCGCTGGTTTCCTACTGTGGAGACTGTGCCCGTTTTACTACACTTCACCAAACTTCCTTTATTACAACTCTTATGTGATGATGGCAAGCGTCTCCACAGCATGAAAATATGCAAATGCTAAAGTAATATTCCCCTAAAAACGCTGCGTGGGGACGTCGAAATTCGAAGAATTGCCTGACAAAACAGGAATGTTACCTCTTTTTCAAACCTTAACTAGCAGTTCGCCAAAGCGCTTCAAGGACTATCTAGCGTGGCTAAGCGCCGTTACCGATTAAAGTCCTTAGGGTAATACGCTATTAGCAAAGCAACTTTAGGAGAACGCGATAAACGTCGGGCAGACACCGTGGCGACGTCGTACACTGCCCTCTGCCGCGGAATTGCCAAACACCAAGTTCATATATATTAACGTCGGAGGTTAGCGGCAACCTGCCGGATGTCTAATGCCTATTGGAATTTACGACATCTCCGATGGTCGTTCGGTTGCAGAAGCTATTTGAAGCCAAGCACAGAGTTTTCCATGTTGGGGGAAACAGAAATTGCCGGCTTTGAAAGAATACAAAATTTTGTAAACTGGACTGGATGGCACCAATAGCCGGAGATGCGCTCAAAGGTGCTTAAGTCATACTGCCCGTCCGATAGTAAGGCAGGAAGTGAGGATTGGCGCATTTCCAAGGAAACCTTAAGTCAATACCAGTGTACGTGACTTTGGGTTGATTCGTCCAAAGATATGGACTTAGCATAAATTTCCACGTGCATCCCCGTCTCCCACAAGCCCCTAACGCACGCGGAAGTCAAATGCCAGGGAAAGCGTTGCAAGCTGCTAAACGCCAGCGTCGACATTTAACATCCTGGGTATTTTCAGAACCGGAAGCTGAGCTTATGCCAGTAGTGGTGATCATTCACGGCGATTCTTACAACTGGAACAGCGGTAGCCTGTACGACGGCTCCATCTTGGCAGCCTACGGCAGGCTTATAGTGGTCACGATAAACTATAGGCTGGGCGTTTTTGGTGATTCTCAAATCACCACTGATCGTTCGGCTAACTGTGCTCATCTGTTCCAGGGTTTCTGAGCTCAGGCGACCCGGCCTGCAAAGGCAACTGGGCCCTTAGCGATATAGTTTGCGCCCTGGATGTCCTTCGCGCCATGATCAGCGACTTTGGCGGCGATCCAAGTTTGGTGACTCTCCTCGGCTGGGACACGGGCGCAGCGCTGGTCAATCTCCTCATGTCGTCGCCAATATCGGCGCCCGTTGACTCGAGGCTCTTTCGCAGGGCCATTCTTCTGGGCGGTTCAGCGCTTAGCAGTTGGGCGCTAGCCAACAGCCCGTCCGAATACTTCTACCAACTGGCTGATGGTCTTGGGTGCCAAATATACAAGCAAAACCACTTTGGGCAGCAAACGCTTCTGGCAGTTCAGGTACTGTTGCCTTATGAATGCGGGCGAGCAACAAATGACCTCGCTATGTGTGCAGGAAGTTTTGGAATGCATTTCAACCGACTCAATCGAGAATATCACAAGAGCCGCGACCCTGCTTGACCTGCCCACCTTTCTGACCAATTTTGGTCCCGTTATCGATGGCATCGTGGTCAACACGGATCCTTCTTACAATTTGGAAAATCACGGTTCGTTGTTCCAAGAGATTGACCTGCTCGTTGGCGCCACCAAGCACGAGGCGTACGACCAGCTCTCCACCGAACATCTACAGTTTGGATTGGACATTAAGAATCGGGATGCCATATATAGGACGTTTGTGCGTAACAGGTACTCCTTTCATAGGACAGAGATATTCAATGCTATAGTCAATGAGTACAATGACTGGTACAACCCCGGGCAGCACCCTGTTACCGTTAGGGATTCCGTCCTTGAGGCAATCGGCGACGCCCTCTATTTGGCTCCGCTGACCAAAGTTGTTCGGTTGCATGCGCGAGGCAAAATGGTAAGACCAGCTGCCTGCTGGAACCTAATACAAAAGCCTACACATGCTAGTGATTTGCAGCCTGGCGGGGTGCATCGTACTGAAGACGGCGCCAAACGTGGCAAGACGTTCTTCTACCTCTTTTCCCATGAGACTAGCGGTAACCCAAGGTACGGGCTCAAGGGATCAGTTCACGCAGAGGATCTGCCTTACATACTTGGATATCCATTGCTCAACAATCATCCCCCGTCGATTGAACTAAACGCTTTCGACTTTACGTTCAACAAGCAGGAACGTGTCATTAGCGAGGTGCTGATGAGATACGTGGCCAACTTCGTCAAAACCGGGTAATTCGAATTGGATTGATGCTAATTTAGTGGCTTTGTCAACTTGCGCAATTTGTAATCGTAAAGAAGACGAGAAAGTTGAAGCAACAATTTCAGAGACCCAAACGAAATACAGTGGGACAGCGCGCTCACTGACGACGTCAAGTTTTTGGAACGATTCAGGAAGCTGTACTGGCCCGAATTCTACACTACCGCCAAGGAGAGTTGCATGGAAATACGTAAGTTCACCTTCGCAAAAATTCCTTTGCCCATTCGGGGACGAATTTACGATGGCAGTTAATGGCTGTAATCGTTGAAAGGGAGGAAAAATTTGCACGTTGTTGCCGGCGGCGCTTCGCATAGCCCAAACGAAAGCCGTCGTTTTTCCTTGTGGGCAAAAGTTGCTCTTTGGCGCAGTTTTCCTGCGGAGGCAACTTTGTGCACGCGGAGAGGTGCAAACTTTAAAAGTTTCAAGGAAAAACTACATCTCTTGTTAAACAATTGGAATAATTCTTTCGATTTGTGTTAACAAGCGCTTATCTGATGCTCATACGTCACAACTGTCAGTTGGTCGACTTCGCCAGATGTCAAAAAAGTTTAACGTCAATGGTGTCAGCTCTAACGCCGCAATGCGTAGGCCAATGAAAACGAGAGAGCAGCGCTCAATAAATACGCCAAACAATTCTTCCTGTGCAATAATGACTATCAAACACTGCCTATCTAAGACAAAAGCAGTCATCTGAACCTTCCGACGCACCATTAGTTTTTTAAAGTTACGGAAATAAATGTTCTTCATTTAAAACGGACGAAAGCAGACAAAAGAGAAAATGTTTCACAACAATTGATGCACAACGCACAGTACTCATACGTTTGAACGCGCGAAATGCCCTTGACACGCTTAACAAGTCAGATCATTTCTAACCCTTCTAGTCTCACCTTTCCAAAGCTGGTAATGCTATTGCTAAAAGTTAGAGCTGGTAATGCTATTGCTAAAAGTGCTAAAACAACTTAATATATATATATATATATATATATATATATATATATATATATATAGTTGGCGTGTGAACTAATGGCGTGCAACTTGCAGGAGAGCATCCGAAAGTTGATTCGTTTTACCGAGCTCACGAAGTTGCCTTTTGGAACAACTTTCTTCCGTCGCTGGAGTCAACCGGAAGGACCGAGTCGAATCCGGAACATCACCTTCTACCTCAGCACTTTGCGAAGAATTCCTACTTTGGGGTGGTCAGGCCGTATGACGTTGGCAAAATGCCCTTTCCGCCGCCGCCTTTGCCACCCACCCCAATTCCAAAAGAGCTTACAACCATACTTCAAGTAGCTCGCGTTGCACTGCGTTGCCCTTATCGCTTCTTTACGAACGCAACTTCTTTCAGAACCAACAACCGGCACAAGCTAAGCTTACGCCGCAAAAGGAGGCTTCAGGCGGAGCCGAAAGCTCGAAAGAACCCACCACCAACTATAGCACTATCTTGTCCGTGACAATAGCGGTCGGCTGCGCTCTGCTAATACTGAATTTGCTCGTATTTGCCGGTATATACCGACAACGAGAGAGACACCGAAAGGGAAAACGCCAAGAGAATAGCTCTGGCCTTTTACTGCAGGAAACGTCTCCGTACGATATGACAGGCACCTATGGCGGTCTAATCCCATCAGGCAGTGGTCAATATTCTGGCAGTGGTAGCATTATGCCCGCTGGAGGGTTCGGCAGTGGAATGACCCTACCGTCGGCATCACCAGTTGCGAGTAACGTCCGAGACGGAGAAGCCTATCCTTACATGCAGATGCAGCAGCGACCTTCCGTTGCCAATGCTTATGCCAGTGGTGGGTCGCAACAGATGATTGTACCCCCGAGGATGACGCTACCTTTAGCGTGACCATGCATCAGCAGCCCCAAGGAATGAGTCCTATTTGTCCTCGCCATGGAAAACTGACCGCTACGTCTCAAGCACCAAAGACGCAACTTGAAGAAATACAAGTATGAAGTTACAGACCAGATGGTCTCCATTACTGAGCTACTGACCCCTGGAGAACGTATCACCTATTATGGTAAGATTGCGTAGGCAGTCACATCTTTCGGCATCTCGAAAGGTTACCTGCGCCGATCGGTGCTCCAAGTCGTTACTAGAGTCCCAAATGAAATGTGCCCACATGTTCTGCACTTTACCATGCACAAGCTAAGATGCAACAATGATCGCCAAGCCGATACCGACGTCACGCTTACATATCGTCCCCCGCTCGCATTGCCTAAAGTAGCTAAGCCCCGTAAACACCACGCAAATGCTACTGGTCAGTTTATCGTTGATAAATTGACTTACCCAATTGATAGCAACAAGAAGTACAAGGCACGCATATATGGCAAGGGAAATACCGACAATTGCGTGACCCAACGCGTTGTCCTGTTTTTTAGGCAGCCCATTGTTGCCGCGATCTAACAACAGAAAGAAGCAAACGTTCAAGTTGGAATGCGTGCACGGCTAACAATGAAAGGAAAGTGTGAGCAGAAATGAGAACTAATTACCATTGGAGTAAAGAGGATCTTCATACGAAATGACTGGCGCTAATTTGTCAACTGACAAATCGTCCTGGATGCCTATAACAGCCATTCAACCGAAGTGACTCCAATGAGAACTTTTCGCTAAGCCTAAGTGACTGATCACAAATAAACAACTTTACGAATTGTTACCTAAGAAGCGCTGAAGCTGTGGTAAACTGATTTTAATAAATGTGGTGCGGCTGACGGGTAATGCACTATGCATAAAGATCGCTTACAACCAACGGAAATGAGCAACTCACTTTAAGTTATTCGACAATGAATACGACATGTTAAAAGTGCTAAAATGCACAGTTAACGAAATGTTATAGCTTAGCCGATTCGACAGCTCATTGCAGCTAGCTGTGATATCGTTTGCCATACGCAAAACATTCAGACAACAAGGCTAACAGCTTCTTTAGGCTTCTGTTAGAAGCTTCGAGTGTCGATAAGCTATGTTCGTGAAGTAAAATTTGAACGGCTATCTTACCGTGAATCCATCTAATGATACTGCAGCACTGGATTCTTGCACACGGAGTAGGCACTCATCTTTGTAAGCAAAGATGACAATCACCCGTGACCGAAAAACTTTATTTCCTAAACGGAGCTTTCGAAAACAGCAGTAGTTTTTTTGTTTTCGAAAAGTTTGCTGTTCCCGAAAGCTCCTTTTAAAGTTTTTCGGTCACGGGTGATTGCCGTGTTTGCTTACAAAACGCTAAAAGTATCGAAAACCTGGTCTTTTAAAACATGCTAAAATATCGATATAATAATGAAAATAATAATAATATTAAATGAAATATTATTATTATTATAAGTATTCGATGTCTTCAACGGCTTGTGCCCGTTCTTTCGTATTCGAAGTGTCTGAAATTAACAGAAACAACGCCCTACCAACGGATGGATGGGCAGTTATTAGGAAAATAACATAACACTATAGAACTTTTTCGAAGCTTTCGGAACGGTCTTGTTCCGTCGTCAGCGATTTATTGGTTGTGTACATACACAACTAAAGTATTACTACTTCAAAACTAGTACTACATAAAAGTGGCGCAAAACCAAAGATTGATGCACAAACGGGAGCAAAATCAATTTTGCGCTGGCATCATACAATGGTTTATTCACAATGGGATGTATGTAACGGCTGCTTCATATTCATCCACTCTGGCCTCCAAAAAAGAAGTGAAATCATATACTGCAGTGACAACTGCTGCCACCGCTTCGTCTTTGGCAAGGAAGTAACGTAGCAATTCCGGCAGACTGTACAGCAAACGGAGAAGGTGAACGAAACTGTATAACTCGCATGCATCTTTGTTCGGATGTTCCGTGCAAAGGGCTTTGTGCTGCGATGTTTCCACTTCGTACAACAGCCATCCAAGTAAGCACTTGTTTACCAGTTTTACCATCTGGCGGCATACTAGCTTTGGCGTGCTATGAAATAAGCCGATGTCAAATATAGCCAAAATTACAGCGTACACCTTGCTGTACCTGTCTTCTTTCTCCCTTCTCGCGTTTTGATACATTTCCAAAATGTTGCTTATTGAAGGTGTTGCGGGCAACTTGATAACATGACATCTCATTTCTTTCTCGTCCTTTTCCAAAATAGCCATGAAACGTTCGGATAAACAGAAGTCCACAGCACGATGGAAAACGCAGCGGTCTTGGACCTGTTTAGGCGATGCTTCTTCTTGCACGTCGACCACTTCCCGCACTCCTATTTAATAAAATAGACGTAAAATACACGATAAACAATTGGCGAAATCTCATACTTTTATGCCGCCTTACTGAACCTTCACCAGGCGACAACTTCGACTGATGTACCCATTCGTCGTAACGCTTGTTCCAGTCTTTGTAGTGAACAAGGTATTCAAATCCACCGTCGGAGCATTCGCGAAGATTGATGACACGACAGGCATACGACTTTCCATCCAGATACTTGCACAAAAGCGACTGATTGACTTCAAACAGCGGCTTCTCCCCTTCAAACGAGCACACAACAATATAAAAATACCTTCGAAACTTCGAAAGAATCATACAATTATGATTTAAATAGAATCACGTTTTAATGAGATTATAACAAATACAGATGCATATTGTAATCCTTACTTTTCAAAAATCTACTTTGGATAGAAAATTAGACGATTTGTCCTTGCCATTCAGTTGGCATTTTCTATAAATATACCGAAGCATACCGCCTATTGCGGACTATTACAAGGAACGATAAGATCAAAGTTCCCTCCGAGGAAAGGCCAGGAGTCGTTTATGAAATCAAATGTAGTTGCCACGCCGCCTAAATAGGGAAAACGGGCAACACTTTATTTCACAGGTTCCATGAGCACCTGGCACCGTTAACCAGGTACAAGAACACAGAACAAAGACTCAATGGAATTCAGACCCGACAACGAGGCCGACCAAAAACACTTGATCCAAGAAAGATCATGGATGACGCCAAGAAAGCCTCCGCAGTCGTGGAGCATTCCTCTCAATGTTCACATGAACTGCGAACGAAAATAATCTGTCGCGAGGGCCTATTCCACCTTAGGCAAATAAAGGAGGCCCTCTTTATTCGCAATAACAACTACTTGAATTGTGATAGAGTAGAGGTCAGCGACATATGGAATGCACTCATGAGTAAAACCAAATGTTGTACCATTCCACCTGACCCCTCTCCTCAGCCTATAAATATGCCAACTTCGGAATAAAACGCCACCATTAACATTCGCCACCATTCGTATGTTGAAGCGATGCGATGTCGTCCCTTTCAACATCGCTGATGATGGAACCAGGGCGTTCCGAAAGCTACGATACGATAAGAGTTCTGACCTATGATATTTCTAATAATCGCCCATCCATCCGCTGGTAGGCCATTGGCAGTTTTATTACAGGTACCATCGAAAAACGGGAAAGCCGCAATACCATCACATTGAAAAAATATGAAACCCGTGACGAAACACCCGATTTTCAAATGATTATAGTCTACTGCATCTATGGTCACCTAATCATCCTTTTTCGCAAACGGTACGAAGAGCAGAACGTCAAAAAGTGAAATTTTTTAAGTACACAAGCTTTGGAAACGTGAACTTTCGAACCTTCGAGACTACGTTTACGTCTTCGAAACTTCGTTGTCTTGAAAGCCATGTATGCTTCCTTCAATTCTACGTTTTAACGGAATTATCCTTTTTTGTCACAAACCAACCCCTGCAAATTAAAAACTTGACTGCAAAGAAAATTCAAACTTGAATATGCCTGTTAAGAGTTTATGAATTTGCAATAAGACTAAAAATTGGTTGTCTGGTAACGGAGCGATGGGTCATTGCGAGAATGGAGCGTACAGCACCTGTTCGTTCTGCACTTATCTGTTGCCTGTAGCCGGTGTGGTTTACTTACAGACATCAGATGTTCACAGAATCAATGGGTGCTTTACAGCCCGTTCTTGCAACGCAAGATAAAGAATAAATTAATGAAGATGTTGAATCAGATACCATTCGCTTGGTTAAACATTACTGCCGAGATCTAACTAATCTGTAGTAATAAAACTTTTTTAGTAATGTTATGACAATGAAGTCGCACCTGCTTCTGTTACAGAAGAACGGCGGGACCTGTGGGATGATAACTTCGGACTTTTACCAGCATCTACTACTTTGTTACCATTCGGATCCTTTGCTGCGGTGCGCTGCAATGAAACAAATTAGCTTGTGCATAAATTGAAATATTCACCTTCTCGTTTTCCATTTTCTAACGAACCGCCACCTACTAATTGTTGCTGCAAACCAAAGGTCTATAAGCGGGCCGTAAATCGCAGGTAGTAGCTATTTTAATGATGCACAAGTTCCATGGCTACTCTGCGAAAGCGCAATTCGTCCTACGCAGGCATTTGCTTGGTAAAGATCCGCTGACTGCTTCAAACGTCCCAGGTATTGAATACCGCTAGTCCGTAATTGTATGCTGCTGTAACTATCACCGCCCAAGGTGTTTTGCTGCAGCAAGCAGGTTATTGTAATTCTTATTGTTATCAGGTCAATCGTATCAGATGCGGCCCTGTTCCGCCATCATGTATCAAGAAATAAGATTGATAATGTTTGTACGACTAGCACCGTTTGTCACTTTTTAATTATCAAACAACCGTCGGAGCTTCCGGGGTCGCGCACACGCCGTTCTCAGCGACTTTTCAAGAAATAAGATTTTCACCAAGTAACAACGGTAGTCAGTGCCAACCTGACTAACAACTAATGCTTCATCATATGATCCTCAGCCGGAAATGACACCGACTATTAGCACATGCTGTGTTAAACTAATCAAGAAATCACGGAAAATTGTACACATTGCTGAAAGCTTTCGGACCAACCTAGGCCGTCTTCAGCGCGGTCTGTGCTTTCGGCCCTCCCCAGGTTTGGCTTTCAGGGAGAGTCCCTCCATTCAGCCGAGCCACAGTGGTGCATGTCAGATCAATCTAGATCTATCGAGACTGATTCCACCGTGGTCGGCCGGGTATTAATATTAAGCTATTCCCTTACCGACCATCCCCGGAGGAGGCACACTGTCCAAGTGATTTGGACTGACTGGACATAGGCACTGACTACCGTTGTTACTTAGTGATTTAGTGGCCAAGTGGACTTGGACAATGTGCGTGTTGAATACGGCCGTAATCACGCGCCTCTGACTCATGCATGCAGCACCTAAACGACCGTCATAAGAAGAAAGCGCACAAAGGACGTCGATCACTCGTAGGCGCCCTAACCGTTTCTCCTTTTGTCCGCTTGCTAATGGCGCTCAGCTGCTTCACGCTTCTACTTCCTTCTTGTAGTTTTCCCACGTGTGTGCTGCTGTTAGTAAAAGGCTGTTTAACGTATTGTGCAGTACGTTCCCTTAGTATGGCCGCGCTGTTTTGCTTCCATCTCCGGGGATGGTCGGTAAGGGAATAGCTCTAATACCCGGCCGGCCACGGTGGAATCAGCCTCGATAGATTTAGATTGATCTGACGGGTTCCACTGTGGTTCGGCTGAGTGGAAGGACTCTCCCCGAAAAGCCAAACCTGGGGGAGGGCCGAGAGTACAGACCGCGCTGAAGACGGGCTTAGGTTGGCTCGAAAGCTCCGCTTTCACGACCATCGTGCACCACGATTTTCTTGTTAGGAAATAAACATCTTTTCCAATCGCGTGGTTTTCACCAACGGGTATAATTTTCCGTGATTTCTCGATTCGTTTAAATCGATGAGCCCGTTACAAGCATTGATATTAAGACACATGCTGTGTTGTGTTATTTGTAAACGGCCTATTTTGGCACAAAAAGCGGGAATCGTAAAGTGCCTGCGAACCATTTTCCTGCATTTCCTTTAAAGCCAACGTCAACGTTGGGTTTTCTGTTCGAGTATCAACCAGATAGCTGCTGTGTTTGGTTGTTAGTAAGTCGGTTCTCTAATCGCTGTCAAAAGCGCAAAGGGACCGACTGGTTGCGGATGCAGCATGGAGGGGTCTGGTTGCAGACCCTTGCGCCGTATGGCCATTCTACGGATGCATAGCATAAGCTGCAGGTAATGTACAAAGAATCCTTCAGTGCCAAATTGGTTGAATACAGACTTTTCAGGAGTATTTCAGGTAAATAGTGGCAACGCTTCAAATAAATTCCTTTTCTACGTAGTACGACGATGGATAATCATAACCAATATCGTGAGGATGCAGACAGCGAAACACGGGACTCATAAACTTCGTCATGAAATATTTATTGCATGCAACGCAAATGTTCACATCTTGTTAGAAGTTGTGATGTGTGCGTACAAAGTATTAAATCGATTTAACATTTCGGTCATGATTGCACAGCATACCAACACAGTGAACAACACATGATTGCACAGCGTACCAACACAGCACATTCTTGAACATGATTTCATAAACGGTACCATGTTCGCAGGCGACAGGGATCGAATAAGGTTGCGACGTCTGACATTAACCTTTTAAGTAAGCGCATCATGTCTAAAAGCCAGGCGGATTGTGACGCACAGATGATTGATCTTATGGAATTCAAACGTTATGCTTACCCGTTCTGTCAGTCAGCAAGGAACTGCGAAAAGTGTCTGCGAGAAGCGGTTTATTAGTACCAAATGAATCACAAGTGAACATGGGATGTTTCGCAGCAGGTTTCTTCTCCAACATTAGCGGTGTTTTGAGCGACGGATAAACCGGTTTATTAAGGCGAAAAATATGCTGCAAAGGAACGAGCACATTGAAACGTACCTTTCAGGAGAATACCGAACCTTTCAGAGAAACCAGCGCCGTCATCAGCGATTGGCGAAATGGGGTAATGGTAACAAACTCAATTAGAGAGTTGTCTAACAGTTAAGTTGTTAGTCTTTTACCTCTGAGAACGGAGAGAGAGGAACTCCAAAAGCCACGGTTAATAAAGTGCTAAAGAACAGTGATAGTAGTAGTCTACGAATCCGAAACGGTTTCGCTTACAGTACATCGCAATGAAATTTCTGCTATCACTAAACATATTTTAATGTCTAGTAGGATGTTCAGACATGATACCAACAACAACATTACGTTTACTTTATCGCTTTTTCTGGCCTTTGTCTTTGCTGCATCTTCCTTTATTTGCTATTCAAGTTACTTATCATTAAGCGATCGATTTTGACATACGATTCCCAACTGGAAAAAATGACAGTATTGGAGCTGTCAATTGAAAGCTATGCATTATGTGGTGGTGAAGAAAGCTTAGGTACATGTTCAAAGTCTGACCTTGCGATGTCACATTATTACTATTAGATTAAAATTGGGACTGATGCGTGCTCGTCTTGGTCGCCTTCCAGACTTCGAAGAGGACCGTGAGCTTTGACTGCCGACGTTATGCAGTCCTTAGTTAGCCAGTTTGATCATTCAGACGTGAAGTTCAGGCTTTCAAGTTCTTGTTTAACCAAATATAATTCTGTAAACTTACTTCTGGCATGCTACTGTGGGCAAATGATGAACTAAGATGGAAGTAATCATCAGGCATAGTTAGCTATGATTATCACTCGTTCATTTTGCAAGTGGAATGCGATGGTTTAATGACTAAAACGTCGTCCGCGGCACGTGAAAGTAGCGCAGCATAGTAAACGCCGATGATCACCACTAACAGATCAGAGAAGCTTTACATGAAGGATTTCGTAGGCGGTTCGAATTCTGAAGGAAGGCATGTGTTTCTGAAACGGGAGATTGATATCACATGATAGAAAAACAGAAGGCATACTTGGTTAAAAGTTAATGGGGCATCCCGACATAGGAACTCCGCGAATTTTAAAACGAACAACCCGCAGTCGCTGCAGTTTCCTTGAAGCGGGCAATCCTGAAACGTTTCATAAAGCCATCAAAAATACTGGGAACAGAAGCGAACATCTTTTACAGACTCAACAGTCTACTAAGCAAAACAACGCAATAAACAATAGATTTCACAGCTTGCTTCGCCCACGGCATCAGAGTTAAAAAGCTTACATCAGAGTTAGACAACTGTACCTTGCCTAACGACAGCAAACTAACATCATGACTTTTTACTTATTAATAAGTTCGCAGGTTTTCGCATCTTTTCCAGCTGCATAGAAAATCTCTTTTACTAACTGTAAGAAACACCGTGGAGGTTTCGAATCACCCTTGATCAGTCATCAGCGCTACATATGTTTATCGCGTGCCCGTCCAGTCATGCAGAGGGTGCGAGCATCCCAGCCGACCGGCCGCAGAAATGACAACGGCTGTAATCCTCCTGGGGCCCGTCGAGCATTTTCTTTCTGTACGAGTAGACTTTAAAGCGGTCGTCCTCGATTTCATCCTCCTTCCCATTCATCTTCTGCGAACTTCTCCCACCCGTCCTCCGCAGTTACCGTCCATAGTGCGACACCTCCGAAAGCTCCGCGATGTTTCTTAGAGTTAATTTAAAAAAGAATTTTCCATGGAACGAGACAAAGGCAGTGAAAAAATCTGCAAACTATGACATAGTTTCCATTATGAAAAAGAAAAGGCTTTTCCTTATTACGCAACACAAATTCCAGAGCTTCCTAGGCATGCCATGCCACGTCCTCAACGGGCAAAAAATTAGAGTCCACTTCAGCGTGATAAACGAGAATGACTATCCTCGTTTATGGCGCAGTTTTTTGAAACACTGCAACATTACCGTAATAGGAAGGTTGAACAACGGAAAGCAGTGCAGACTGAATATTATCGGGCGATTTCAGAATGCCAGCAGCGGGAAAGCCTAAACGACTACTGAAAACAGAACCTCAAAACATTGTACTTAATGTTCCATTTACGTCTACTAGGAGCTTTATGATTCTGTAGCACTAATGCGGCATTTAACAAAAAAATTGTGCCGTTACGTAGAACAACATTGATGCCTTAACGAAAACCATACCGCGGTTTGGAATGTCCACATTGACAAGTCCATGTCGATTTCCTTTTTGTCCTTCATTTCAGCAGCTAAGTAGTCTCTTAAAGAAAGTGGGGTCAAGTAGAGGCCAAACAAGCAGAAATGAGATACATTATAGAATAGCAGAGCCCTTTAAATTAGAGCCAATCATTCGGACAACGTTATCAAGCGAAGTCACTTACCCTATTATTTGTAAGCATCTTCGACCAGAACCGCCAAGCGAATCGTAATATTTCACAGATCTTTCTCTAACGTCGACTACCTGAAGCTAACATTTGCAATCACTTACAGTAAGACATTTCCTTTTACCGTTAAAACCCAGTGGTTCAACAAATGAATTGGTACGAGCAACAGGTCATAGGAAAATATGTCAACGTCTTTGGTCCACTTGCAAACTCCAGAATGCCCAGTGCGTTGGAGCTTTGCAAAGAAGAAAGTATTAAACGCGTACACCGTTGGAAGAAACGGTTGCGCGTTGCTTCGACTGACCAACAACTGCATGTAAAAGTTGATTATCTACAACGTATCTATTCCAGCCAGACAGTGACAACTTCAAGTAACAACCACACCTCATCGTTAAGCCAATTATGGCCCTGCAGAGTTCTCAGGTCAGCTCGGGTGACCGGAATGCTGCAAAGGGTTACCAACACCTGGTGGGGGTTATTGCTCGTCATCCAGACCGTTAGAACGTCCGCTTGTTGTTCTTCCGTCAGTTCTGAAGCAATTTGCTTTTACAAGCTAGCAGAATAAATTAGCTTAACTGACGAACCAACAAATGCATTGTCGGCAAGCTGGCGTAAAAATAACGTGCGCTCGTCGGGCAAATCGATTGAACATTCCGCAAAAATTCCTGTACTTTTGCCTTTTAGCTGCAAATTTTCAAAAGGCGCTAATCAAATCAATTCCATCGCAATTAGGCAGCTGCGGTGAGACGAAATGGAAAAGTTGCATGACGTACCTCTGAGCTCTCTTTGAAATATAGCAGCAGTTTACCAAGCCTCTTGGTCAAATCGTTCTCAACATAGGTAAACCTGCAAGGAAGTGATTGACATGCTTACTGGTGCAACCATTAAGCAGAAGTTCGAAAAACTAATACTAGAATGCTGCTGCCAAAAGAACAAAGTGAATAACGGCACGAACATACGTAGAACTATTGTCGCCCTGCTTTTTCACACTTTTGTCCGCAGGCAGACTTTCAGCACGGCTTGCTCTTTCTGTGCACATATTTGGCTAAAAATGAACTATGCATGCTTAAGGACGAAAACTTTATGCTCACTTGAATTTCTTTATCTTCTTGTACATACTGTCTTGTAAATCCAACATCTTCCCTGTGCTGAGATTCGAAATCAAGCATATCACTGAAATTCAAAAATGTACAATTCTCAAGTCGCCATCTCTTCTGCGTAGCTTAAGTAATGCTTTTACTGCTCACGGCAATATTTCTTCCAATGAGATTGTGCCTTTTCACTAAAGCGAACGGTTTAATCCGTTTATATTCGCAGAGTAGACGTAATAGATTTTTGTACGGCTTGTCCGCTTGGAAGTCAGAACATGTCCGAAAATATATCGATAGCAATCCTCTACCAGCGAATAGATGATCAATTAGAAAAATTCCTCAGAAAACTGAAAACCCAAGTGGCCTTCGGAACTATCTTGTTCCGCCTTCAGCGAATGGTAATGTTGTACAGCGCTCTAAAAAATTTGCCTAATAAGTGCTCATCCATTCGCTGCTAGGGCGTTGTTGTCGATATATTTTCAGACATGCCTTGACATTCAAACGGGTATAAGCCGTACAAAAGTAATGCCACATAGAACACCCGTTACAAGACATCCAATCTTCAACATCGTAGACTGTCAGTAATGAACAGGACACTTTTATGAGCCGATCTGTACGGTCTTAAGAACAAATAAACCTCACTTTTGTGCAACAACGATGAGACAAACCAAAAGTTCAAGTCAACTGCCATATTTTAACGATAGGCAAAGATAAAAATTCTGACCTAATGACCAGACAGGATATTGGCGAAAACTTTAGAAACAAGATTTGCACAGCTAAAGTTCCATCGACGCCCGTGAAAAGAGAAAGTAACACTTAGAGCATACTTTTCATCGGTATTATTCTTCCTGTCCAAACGTTCTCTTACACAGTTCGTGTTGAGATCATTTTCCGAAGAGGAAAACCGCTTCGCCAGCGAGTCCGCAGGAACGTGTTCACTGCTACCTAAGTTCAAAACACTGAAAGGTTTACACTTGTGATAAACTATTGGCAACGACATAAAGTTCACAAACAACCTCTCTCGACGGAAACCAGATAGTGATTCTACCGTTGGTGATTCTTGCGATGGAGTTAAGACGGATCGAGAGCTTTCGACCAATTGACTTGCCTCTAACCACAAGTTAGCATTTGCAGAAAGCGACCGGGCTCCGTTCGAGACGGACTGATTGTTGCAATATTTTCTCTTTACCGGGTCGGTTTTGGAATTAAACATTTTCAACAACAGCACCGAAAGGCGACCCCAGTCGAACTTTAGACGAGCATATCTTCTTCGGTCGATTATTAAATTGTGCAGTCCCGTTCGACGACGCTTGCACGGTATGCAACCAACTACTCTAAAGTAAGCAAAAGTTGAACATTGAAAACTACTGACAAAATTTCGCGAAGCTGACACTCAAAGCCTGACAGGACGTTCAGTAACCAACATGCCTAAATTTTGAAAATCCGTTGCTAAATAACAGAACAGCATGAATTCATTTTGGATGGACCTTAAAAATACGCGAAGCTAACGGAGTTCTTGGAACGAACGAGTTCCGTCGTATGCGTTAGGGCTTTCACTATCTCACGCTAACAATTTTCAGTTACGCTAATCGAAAAACAAAAATTTGTCAAAATGTAGGAATAAGCGTTCTCCGTCTCGGCAACATAATCATTACAGAGGAGCTTGCGCAATGGCAACAAAAACCTTTCCTTAGAAAAGTTCGAACATCTGCTCAGTGGTAGCAACCAAGGGGACACCGTCCCATTGCTGAACTGCATTACAGAGTAAACCACAACTTAGAATCAACTATCCGAGCAACTTACAAATCATCGTGCTCTAACCAGCTGCGCTTCATAGTGAAGGATGAAGTACGCGAAACGTACGCACGCTCAGCGAGACACTTCGCTGAGAGGAAAACGCACCTTGCATTTCTTCCAGCTTAAAACTTGGCGAAATCACTCGGCAGAGCAAACGCAATCATTCCCTGAAAACAAGCTGTTACTTCATGGTAGACCATATACAGACATACACAGCAGTTTGAAATGCAGGTTCGTAGCGCTGCGCTGCCGGTTGACCGAAATGACAGGTGATTCTCAGGTTTGAACGTCATCACTGCATTGCGACGTAGAATAGCTAAAGTAACATTTCCGCTGCTGGCGAGCAATCTTTTAAAAGATGCAGCATTGATTGATGGTTGAAGTTCGTCAAAGCTAAGCTTAGTATAGCTTAGTCTGTGCGTATACATTCCAGGTGACTATGGTCGATTTAGTTGCACGTTAAACTTTTATTTGCTGTTTTCATTGAACCACGTTAATATTCCGAAGTTACGATTGAACCAAGTTCACGTAGAAATTGCCCATGTCCCTGTCTGCTTACTACTTGCCATTGTCTGTAGTTTAACAAACACGCCCTATCGTGAAATTTAGCAACAAGTACTTATTATCTCCATCTGTATCACGTTAAATAGAGAGGCTCATTTTCCAACTGCTAGAAACGAATCGAGCCTCAGAAAATGCACTCAAAGGCGAAATGTAGCAGCGCGTGAGCGACAGTAACTAAGCGAGCTTGCGAACACCTAAGTTAGCGTACTGTGGTGGAACATTCATTCCCTTCTTTTCTCCGCTGCTGATAATTCACGACGAGTTCAACGTACGCCTTCGAGGCGTTATCTCATGCCATGGGTGATAGCGACGAAGAGTACGGACGGCGAAAAAGTCGCGACAAGTTTTCAAGGGAACGCAGCGACTTTCAGGATCGTCGTCATGACTTCGGCGAAAGGTATCTTCCATTCGCCGTTTTGAGTTTCTGAGCATCCGCGAAGTGCATTAGCGCGGGAGTAGTCTTTCGTGGACGTTTACGATGCAGAGCAATTTGGTATTTTCATATTTTGCACTGCATATTATGATTGAGTGCTCACTTTTGTTCGCAATTGGGTAGCTCGCATTCCGCGTTTGTTAGTGGGTTGCATCGATTCTGATTCAATTTTTGAATTACCCGATTGTTTACCAATTTGTTTTCTGGAACGAAACGGCGTGCAGTTGGTTTGTAATACGTATTTATCGATTTTAGGCGAGGCTTTGGGAGCGGCGATCGAGACTACAAGCACTTCCGTTCTCGAGCGGACTACAGCCCACCGGTTAGCAAACGATCTCGGCGAGATTGGTATGAAACGTGTATGCGTATTGACAAAAGTTCAGCAGTTGTCTTTTCTCTTTTTCTTTCAGGGATGACAGTGCTTATGAAACGCCCAGTAGAAGAGAGGAGCAAAATGATAATGCTTCAATCTCACCAATGATGACATTTAAGCAGTTTCTGTCGTCGCAGGACGACATGATATCTGACGAGGAGGCAATCAAGAAATACCAAGATTACAAGCTTGACTATCGCAAGCAACAGTTGCACGCTTTCTTCTTAGCGCACAAGGACCAGGAGTGGTTAGTGGAAAAATTGTTGTTGATCATGTTTTCAAGGAGCATCTCAGTTTTGCGTCTTTTCTTCAGTAACCATTTGGTATTTTTTGTTTGTTTTCTGCACATTTACGCTGTTTAAGGATGCAACTACCGCTTATATGTCCTAACCGCTACTGTATTTTTCTGCCGTCGCGGCAGCGTTAAATGCCAAAACATTCATAAGCTTTTACTTGTCATCTCTAAGCGCCCACAAGGCCTCTCGACGCGTCTAGCCAGAGGCGTACTATGCCGCGGCCGGTTCAGCGAGCAGAGATGTCTTGATTTGTTTTTGAGCAATGGTTGTTCTTCCTCAACAACGTTTTGCATGTTTTTAACCGGCTGACCCTTCGTAGCCAGGGGCGTACTATGTCGCGGCTACTCTTCTTCAAACGATGCCCATCGTTTTCTTTCGTCCCGTTCAAACATTGCCTCTAAGAGATGGGATGCCTGTAAGTGTGCACATCCAATTTACAAACTTTCCCAATGGGATAAGAGAGCTACAGTCGGTAAGTGCCGTTGCAATTTCTCCGGTTAAGTTCTTCAAGTAGCTCTGGAAAGGTGCAGAAACTCAAGCACACGTTGAAACATAATTAGCATGTGAAGTGGTTGAGTTAGCGGGTACTTTTCTCTGGACTTTGAAAGACGAGTAAATTATTTTGTGTTACTTTTAAGACCTCCATCTGTTCACATGCAGTGATTGCACCCGAGTTGTCCATTTTCCCTTTTGTTTCAGGTTTAGAATGAAGTACCATCCGGAGGATAGCCTCAAAAAGCGTAATGAGCAAAAGGCGGCTACGAAGCGCCGTCTCCAGGTTTTCATGGAGCTCATGGACAAGGGATACGTGGCGAAATGTTCTTTGGATCAGGATCACGCGGAAAGTTTGATCAAATTGATGGATGCTGGTATATTTATGTGCTTGCCAGTTGTCTGATCTAATGCTTCCTAGCTCTTACCCACGTATAACCGTAATGCTCTGTAGGACTTAATTTTTAATTTTGAACTTGTGCGATCAAATTTTTGTGTACAGCTGGCTTGTGAGAACGTCCCGATCGTCTAACAAAATCAAGTTTAATGTACAAAGTTAAAACTTACTGTGCGATAATGTTTCACCATTCTTTAGTCGTTGTAAAACTGGAAGGAGGCACTGACGAAGACCTGGAAGCAATTGAAAAATGCGAATATGAAGAAGTGGACGAGGTGACTTCCGAGAAAGCGTGCAAGTGCGCATAAACTAAATTTCATCAATTATTTACAATTTCTAAACGTTTTCCTTGAAGAGACTCAGATGACGAACAGCCTGTCGAAAAAATAATCGTTTCCAACGATGATCCGGGGGAGAAGTCAAATGAAAAGCAGTCGGACGACGAGATCTATGCCAGCGTTCGATATCTTCTTGCTGTCGTCCATTTCTTAAGTGAACTTTACTTTCAGGACGGCGAATTGTCCGGAAGGGAATCTAACAAATCGTTTGACAGTGGTCAGTGATCGCGCACTTTCATCTCTATATGGGAACGTTGGCTTTTCTAGCAGAGAAAATTGAATTGAACGACAAAGGTTCAGTTAAAGTGAGATCTCCTAAAGCGAATGACGAAGTGATGGTGAACAAAAACACTTCGTTGCATCGAACGTCTAGCATCTTTCTTCGTAATTTGGCGCCCAACATAACGAAGCAGGAAGTGGAAGCGTTGTTCAAGCGTTACTGCGGCTTTCTGCGTGTTAGCCTTGCTGAACCTTTGCAAGAGCGTCGCTTCTATCGTCGAGGTTGGGTGACGTTCCGCCGTGAAGTGAACGTAAAGGAAATCTGCTGGAATTTGTCCACTATTCGGGCAAGTTGTTTACGCACGCTCGCATGCTTTAGCTTCAGTTTTTTACGCAAGGAAATTATAGGTCAAAGATTGTGACCTTGGCGCCATTGTTAACCGCGATTTAACTCGTCGCATTCGCGCGGTCAACAGCATCACTGGCCATAAGACAGTTATGCAAAATGATCTTCGCCACGTTGCTCGTCTGGTTCAGATGTACGACAAAAGGGCAAATCTATGGGAAACCGAGGACGAGAAAAATTCGTCTGACGCGGAAAAGCAGTCGCAGGAAGGTGGTTTCGCTGACATGAGCAAGAATCCATTGCTTTCCAACATCACGGACTATTTGGTCGAGGAGGCGAACGCCGAAGAGGAGGAACTCTTGGGGACAGCTGTGGAAGAAGTGAACACGAATGGGGACGTGAAGATGGCGTTCGAACAGGACACCGCATTAATGGAGGCGCGCACGCACCCGAATGGCATGCAATTTTTGCGTAATACAGAAATGATTTGCAGGTTTTTGATCCACTACTTCTGTATTTGCGCATTGTCCATTCGGTTGATTATTACAATCACGGTGAATACCCAAACGAGGACGAAATGCCGAACAGGTGTGGTCTGATTCACGTACGAGGTTCTCCATCGGTCAATCAAAGCGAATCGTTTGGTAAGCTCTTTTGTCAAACTTTTTTTTGAACTTCATTGAGTCCGTTGCGTTCAGTTAACGAATTCATGCGGAATTTTGAAGCAAAGTTGCAACCATTGCTAACTGGTAAGGAAAGTCTGTCCGACGAGGAGGTGGAGAAGTTGGGCAAAAAAGATCCCGAGAAAGAGGTCGAGGCGTTTATCAGCGCCAACTGTCAGGAGTTGGCCGAGAATAAGTGGCTTTGCCCATTGTCGGGCAAGAAGTTCAAAGGACCCGAATTTGTGCGTAAGCACATTTTCAACAAACATCCAGAAAAGGTCCAGGAAGTGCGCGTCGAGGTCCTGGCGTACTATGTCAGGTTTTACACATGGATCTAAACTTAGTCGATATTTAGGTGGACTACTTCAATAACTATCTTTATGACCCGAAGCGACCGTTTGCCGTGGAAACGAGACAGCAGACATCCTACTCCGCTGGGTCCGATCGAACCGGAACATCTGATCGTTACCAACAGTCCCAAGGAGACTACGGCCGACAAAATTTCGGCGGCGGTTATTACAGACGTGAGCCCCGCTTTACCTTTGCAAGTCTCTTTGCTTGGGTACTCTACTTTTTCTTTATAGAAAGTGGAAACTATCGACGAGATTTTTATCCAAGGCGTGACTACGGATCGCAAAGGTCCTACGGTGGAAACCGTTATTATACCGAGGGGTAAGCGTATGTGTAACGCTTCTCAAATTTGCGCATACTCAGGCTGGAAATGTGTTAAACCAGGCGTAAGGATCCACGTGCTCCAATCAATTACACGGATTTGGATGCGCCGGACCCGGCATATTAATTGTTTACATTTTTATGGACGAACGGTCCCGGAACATGCAACGTTTATCCCGTTACACGTAGCCGAGTTTGTTACACTTCTTCATTGGTCAGATTGTGAAAATCCAGTAAACTTGTAGCAACTCATGCATTCATTGTACTGTTCTGTTTGGAGTGATATTTTGTTGCGTTATTAAATCCTGCTTAACGGGGAAACATAAACTTTTGTTCATTGAAATTTACGTACAAGCAGCCAAACGCTAAGTTAACGCAATAATCAATGAACCGCTACCGTGAGTGATCACTTTGGACTTCTATAAACGATAGTTTTTATCACTCTTGCACAACAGCTACATGATATGCAAGAGAGGTCAGTGAAAGGCGCTGAACCGCGTGCAGATCTTAAAGGGTGGTAATGATGCTGCCTTTGAGACAGGTCAACATTTCACCGCAAAGTCATCCTTACAAGAATACTGAATGCTGCAAATCGAAAACTGACACAAACAATAACTTGCTCACGAACTATTGTTTACAAAACCAAACATACAATGAGCATTGAAACCTGCTAGCAAGTTGGGTTACTAATGTTTCGCAACTCAGACTTAGTTTTCCTATCAATTTAATTCAATCAATGCAGATAAGGTTTCGTCATCACAGTTGCGTGACAGGAAAGGTTAGCGGTTGAACCTATCTAAAGCAAACAACTATGAAGTAGCAGGTTCAGAGCAACACAATTGGGCTATAGTGAATAGAAAAGGTTACCTGGAAGTGAACTATGCGGTCGAAGTGCTGAGTGCACAGTTGTTACCATTACCAATAGCTGTAGGAATAAAAACAGGTATTAAAATAACTCTGCAGGTGTGAAGGAACCAACATGCCGACCTCGCTTGGGCCATATCATCCTTAGACTAATTTTCAATCAACAGCTGGGGATGTATCACAAAAGTTGAATATGTCCTACAGCTGTGCAAGGTTGCCGTTTTCTTACCCGCCAGCGAGAGATCCGTGTCGTAAACTAATGAAAGCGCTCTATTTTGCAAAATAACAAAATGTGCTTGTTTGCTTGTTCTACCCGTTCAACTTCCACCTAGCATCCTTCAGACACCCAAGACATTCATGATACAAAGGTGGATTACGGTAGTATTCTGATCGTCAGCAATCGTTGCGCAAAAGGTTCCTCAAACCAACGACTGAACTTTCTTGATATCTGAAATTGATCCTTTGGTTTTACGACGGTTAGTTTCGTTATTGAAGAGCACAATAAGCAGCAAACGTAATTAGAGACAATGAAGGGATGCCAGCGTAAGTATCATTCGTTTAATGCGCGTCAGACCGAACTGTTTTATAACAGTAATGCAACTAACTGCGTATCGATTGCTTCATTGGCTGTTTATGCAATCTGCTCAATTACAGGAAGAACGTAGAGAAGAGCTGCAGTAAAATTGCTAGTAACACTGCCCAACAAAGAGAAGTACATTGCTTACTTATTACAATTAAACAACGTCAGTATAATGTAATATACTTCTGGAAGATGGGATTCATTGTAACGGAACGTTCAGTTGGCATGTCACCTGATTGCCACGGTGAACCCGTTGTGTACACAACGGATTCACCGTGGCAATCAGCCGACAAGCCAATTGTTACGGCGTCTCCCAGTGCAAAGGCCGCTTACAACGTTGAACACAAACTCTCAGAGCAACCGTTCCCATTTATTCACAAGCACACACATAACCACATTTACACAGATACGGTAGTCTCGCTGATCGTCGAGCGTAAATGTGTGTCAGGTTCTTGACTGCCCGTTCTGGCTGGAACACCAATATACATGTGTGCAGTAAAAAGCTAAAACAAAATCTAATACGGACAGTAGTTTCATGAAAGCGCGTAATTTAATCGCCCAAAATTACAGATTAAAGGTGTGTGCGTGTGCAGTTGGACAACCGTAGTTGATGCTTAACGTTGTGACATGGAACAATACATTGCAACCTGCACGCCTTTTCCCTGCTGTAGGTGTGATCTGTCATCAATTCCTGTTTGTACCTGCATTTACTCTTATTCGCTTCTTGCTTGGCTGCACAATAAGCTACTCGCACCGTTGATTGAAGTGTTCACATTACATACGGAACAACTTTCAACACTTGGCATACCATATGTGTCCTAAGTAAACGTTTTAATTACGACTAACAGGTAAGACGACTGCAAACATAACAGTTCACGCAAAGTGGTCAACAGTTTCATCGAAACACTGCAAGAACGTAAGGGTCCCAGTCACTGCGCTGACGTAACTGGGATAACTCAGTTTTCAGATTTCCCCTGAGAAGTTGCCCACGGGTTGCCGCGAGTTTTGAAGGAAGGCAATTCATGTTTTACACTTGGTACAGTCTGCTGCAACACCTTCCTTGACAATCGCATATGACCGGTCACTGGATCTCGTCCAAAATATTTAACGTAAATTTCCTGACCGACTTGCAAGCCCAAGATGGACGGATGGCCGGTGCGTCTCATATCCAGCTGAGAATTTGGCAGCAATATGGGCTGCATTTGAGGGTGCAAAGTCACCATAACACCGTTTTCTCGCAGCTCCGTAATTTTTGCCGTACAAATGGAGCCGAACTCCAGTTTGTCCTCGTAGTTCTCCTCCAACAGAACTTCCAACTCTCTTTTCGCCTCTTCCATGCACTGACGATTGGGAGCAAATACGCTGTAACGAGTATCGTCAATTTGCGTGATTTGCACATTGGTTTCCGCTTCAACACGCTTCAAGTGCGTTCCGCCAGGACCCAAAAACCGCGCCCGCTTAGCCGGCGACACTTCGAACATCTCCTCCACAGGACCGTTGGGCTTAGGCGAATTTCTAGGGGAGGCTATGCAACGAGACATTATTTCTAAAATCTTTCCATTCGCAACGACGCCGGCTTGGATGGCTTCGGCAAATATACTGTGCGGAATACCGCCCAGCAACTTTGTGTCCAATTGCATGGCAGTAATGCCTTCTTGGGAGGAGGCAATCTTAAAATCCATGTCGCCAAAATAATCTTCAATGCCGGCTATGTCGGTGAGCAAACGGTGGTCTCCATTCAAGGTCACAAGCCCAATGGCAACACCGGATACGGGGCTGCGGATAGGCACTCCGGAATCCATAAGCGCCATGCTTCCCGCGCATACGGTTGCCATTGACGAACTACCATTACTTTCAAGCACGTCAGAGGCCAGGCGAATAGTGAACGGAAATTCGCGCGGAACAACCGGTCTAAGAGCTTTCTCAGCTAAGGCGCCATGACCGAGCTCACGACGATTGAGACTGCGGGAACTGGATATTTCATTCGTTGCAAAAGGCGAAAAAGTGTAGTGCAACATGAACCTCTTCTCCTTGGCAGATCCCCCCAAAAGAGAAGCAACGTCTCCTCGGAATGCTGCCTGGCGAGAATCGAAAGTCACAGTGCACATAACCTGTGTCTGGCCCCTACAACATTAGCATTATACGTACCGCTCATTGGATTGCACAGAAAGAAGTCAAAAGTATGACCAACCTTTGGAACAGGGCAGATCCATGTAACGGCTTATACAAATCAACCTTGCAATCAATTGGCCGCAATGCGTCCAAGCGACGACCATCGCGTCTCAGGCCTGTTTCGAAAATTTGTTTCCTCAATGTTAGCCGGATCAGATCAGTGAAAGACTGGTCAAACTGAGCGACTTCTTCCTCAGAGAAAATCTCCTTAACGTGCAGTGACGTTTCCTGACGTAACGTGGCTATCTTCTCGTCCACCGCCACTTTGTCCAAGTAATGATCACTTAGGATGCCCTTTAAAGGAGATTCAGCATGCTGTCGTACTGCATCAACTAAGGCGACACATGGCTGCCAGTTCATACTGCATGATCGCTTTTGCTTTCCAACTGACGACTGAAGACTTTCAACGGCTGCAAGAATATTACTGGATGCATCCAACGCACAATGGGTGCAATGATGAACGACATCCAGTGGTACGCCGTCTCCGGACGCCTCGACCATTACGACGCGATGGTTGGAGGCAGCGGTTAAGATCAAATTGAAACGACTTTTTTCCAACTGCTGTTTTGTTGGGTTCACGAGTGGACCACTACCATCAAAAGCTACACGTACAGCTGCTACGGGACCGCGCCAAGGAACGTTGGAACAAGCCAATGCTGCAGATGCTGCATTGACGCTCAACACTTCGGGATCATTAACGCCATCATAAGAAATTAGGTTGCAAAGCACCTAAAAACGACAACACAGATCTGAGCTTTCTCAATCTTCAACGAAAGATTTCACCTGACAATCGGAGTAACATTCTTTGGAGAAGCAGCACCTTAACGATCGGTCAATCAAACGACCAGTCAGTATTTCAGCATCACTAACACCTATTTCGCGACGAAGAAAATTGGTAGGTATACGACCAAAGGCGGAAGCGCGATTACGATAATCGACCGTTAAAGGCATGAACGTGTACGCTTGTGGACGCTCTTTGCCCACGACAGTGACCATAACAACTGTATCGCCCATTCTGCCCAACACACAACCATCCGCCATGCGCGCCAATTGACCAGACTCCAAACGCATTGATCTGCCGCCAACGTCAACATCAACTGCACTAAATTTATTCCGTACGCACTGCTTGAAAAGACCAGAAGATATAAATAGTCCCCTTCGAACAAACGAGATCATTGAACCAAATTTGACTAGTCCAAATTCTCGTCGTCAAATAAATCGCCAAAATCTAAAATATGGAAAATCTAACGATGCGCGGACAAACAGAGGAATTCAATAGTGTCCATGCACCGTGCTGCCGATTAGGATTATCAGCATTGTCTTGTGCTAATTCACAGTCGCGGGTAAGGATTCGTTTCATAGACACCTTAAATATCATTGAAATCCTACGAAATGTGCTGAATGCTAAATAGATGCATTACAAATGCGGAGGTGTATTACAATACACCTACAGTTTACACAAGTAACCACATTGCCAACATCAAGCCATATTAAACTTTTCAGGTCAATGGGGGAATTGAGATTAGCAGTGGACCGCAATATTTTGTCATTAAGTTCAATCTATCCCTTGTTTTCAATCATTGCAAGTTAAGACGTATCGTTAAGTTCAACTTATTGCAACTGGACCAGATTCACACAACCACCACCATCCAGCGCTTGAAAAATACGAACTGATTGGTAATTGTTCAGCGTGGAAAAGTGACTAAACGTAACTTTTCAAAGTAACATAATCGCGCGGCTAGTCCACAAGCTGGCTCCTGCAGAAGACGAAAAATCCCAACACCGTAACAATGGAATACGGTAGGTTTTACGGAGCGTCAACCCTGATTTTACACCAAACATTTCCGCAGTACGAAGTTTGCCAACCCAACTAAAGTAACTGTCTAATTTTGCAAATTCATCCGTCTGACCCTTTGATGCGTTGAGCTCTTTCGAGCCGAGTGCAGGCATGTGCGCGCACTAATTTGAGCGCGCAAAATTCAGACAGTGTCATTGTTGATTGCGGCACAAAGATAAACAAGACGATCGCTTGGAACAAGTGCCCATTGTAAACAAGTTTACGTAGAAAGCCGAAGGTGCAAAGAGGATTTCGATGTCAAGTAAACAGCGACAAGTGGACCGAGTGTTATGCGGAAAATTGTACAATCAAAATGTGAAAAATGTAACCTTATTCAAGACTAAATAATCAATCATCGGAATCTTCATTTAAACTCAAAGCACACTGCGCACTGACTACTACTATTACTACTAATCATCACTGCACATGTTAACAGCGTTCTCGCACCATTAAACTGTTGTGCCGACGAAGAAGGCGCGAATTAGGTATAAATAACCTAGGAGTCAAAAGGGCAACACCTGAATTGCGCAACTTGCACGTTATTCATTTCAATACGCTTTTCTTGGCTTTTACAGCATTGATCGAAGTAAATGGCGCATGTAGTTTCACATGAACCATTGAAAAAGTTCTTTCAAAAGCCTTTCTAAGAATGACTGTGAGTAGCCACCTTTGTGTACACTTAACGTGCGCACTGATCACTTACACAAAACACTAACTATAGCAAGTGCTTGCCCTTACCGTCGTAGAAATACTTGCTCAATTCAGATTCGGACGAAGGTCGCTCGAAACCGGCATCCACTTCTTGCCGCTAAAACAAGGACTACACAGGGTAAGTGCCAGTTCCAATCTGATAGTCTCCTACCGGTGCGTCCGTATCCATCGCTTCTATCTCCAACGATCTGCTTGCCATCGAACGCGTATTTTCGGTGGACATGCTGAAGTCAGTGGTTAAGGTTCAAAGAATAATGGGCAACGAAGAAACGTGTCAACGAATTATTCCAAGGCGGTAAAACGTTTGACCGCTGATCGAGTCAATTTGGGACACAATTTTTGGAAGTTTACTTTTTAAGACAGTCGAACGAGCAAATAGATTAGAGACAACGAGCAATTTCTACTGAATTAAGCAACCCAGGCAGAAGCAACAGAATTAAGGGGAATCGGCTGTGCCTATATTGGAAAGAGTCAACGTTAGCCAAACTTCAAGCAAGTTCATTTGAAAAGTTGGTGAAAATTACAGGGAGAGCGTACGTCAAATAGTAACAGTGTGACGCAGCGAGAAAAGGGATTTAGGCTGAGTGAGGGTCACGGTACAACGTCACAGTGGCATTGCATATGTAGGGGGAAGAAAACGGAACTGTACCGTTAAAGCGGTCATGAAGGTAAAATTTAGAAACATATAATCACAAGATACTGGGTGCGGCCGTTAGCCATCAAGTTCGACAAATCTTGTGCTGACAAGGCTTTCATATGTTCTCATAGGTCTGCCGCCTTGTGCGCGCACGTCCAATCAAGTAGGCAACCAGTACGATGACAATCAAAATTGCCAGAGCAGCACCGATTATAATTGGAACCAAATCGCTGGTCATCAAGTCGGCCGCGCAACTTTCCACTAAAGTGAAACGCATTCAAATAAGTTACGTACAACATTTAAACTATAGATACCAGGGAAGTACTGCGGTTCGTACATAAAGGCTTGAGCGTGCAAACTTTTGGTCAGCAAGGTGAAGTTGTTGACGACTGCAGTTTCCATCAATGCATTGCAAGAATAGGACCGATCCTTCATGGTACGGAACAGGTTAAGCGAACCCTCGCCATGTGGACCGACTTTGTTCTTCATTTCTTCCTTTCCCGTACCTAACACGAAAAATAATACCATAACCGTAAAAATCAATCATAAACGACGGCAATACCTGGATGCAAAGTCGACGGGAAATG
This sequence comes from Trichuris muris, assembly GCA_000612645.2. Lineage (NCBI taxonomy): Eukaryota > Metazoa > Nematoda > Enoplea > Trichinellida > Trichuridae > Trichuris > Trichuris muris. The sequence goes on from CBXJ02000765.1 coordinate 167,688, forward strand.
CTCATTCTCATAAACGAATTGCAATCCGACCGAATCAATTATCCAATGATCATCCCAATTGTCCTTTGTGATGTTACCATCTCGGGTAAAGTGTAACGTCAAATTCCAGTTGTCGTAAAAACCGAGTACTACAGTTTGTTCCATTGTTGTATTAACAGTTGTGTCAGGCGAAAAGCAAAAACTCTTTTCAGGCAGAACTACTGCGGTTGGAGGCAAATTAATTTTCGCCGTTGCATTATGTCTCTAAATACTCGCAGCATAAAATCAACAGTGCGCGAAGACAACGCGACGCACCTCCATTGTAAGGTAAGATATATTGAATGCCATTGCCCCTTCAAGGCGGACACAAGGTATGCCATCACTAGTAGTCAAGTTCCACTCTCCAGGGACCATATCCTGCCCATCCTCCGGACAAGCAACGGCTGCAAATCTTAGAACTGATAAACTCGCAAACGCTAATTGCAGCGCAACTCACGGCTGCTGAAATCTTTGTCGAAATGGAAAACTTGGAATCTGTTGCGACGCATCACTAGTTTTGCGTAGCCTTGGGATTTATTCGCAACGCTGAACAATGCTGAGCATGTGTACGAAGCATTGGAGTCCCGTAAATTGAAACCGAGATTCCAATCGATGTTCGCTGAAGAAAGCTTTCAAATGTTCGAAAACACAAAACCATGCAAAACGTACCATCCTTTGTAGACAAGGAAGCTTCTACTAAGTAGGCGATGTTTTCTGCTTCTTTAAAATGCATTTGGAACTTCTTGTCGGCCTCCCAGTTGAAGTCAACGAAGAATGAGGGGTCCTCGCGTCGTCCAGTAGCGTTGGCATTGTTGGGCAGCACAATCTCCTGAAGGTGACAAAGTTGAGATTTAGACATTATATTATTGTTAACAACTACCAATAAGTTTTAAAGATCAAGAAACCCTTCTAGGCAAATAAGACAAAACGAAGCAAACTAGCAAAGAATGAAAAGCTGCATGCATATGCACAATTAGAAATAGCGTACGACTAACATGACAACATACAAGTTATCTAAGGCAGCTGTGAAACCGGTTTGATTAAACGTTTCGCTGAAACCTGAATATGATTGATACGCAGGAAAATTAAACATTATGAGACTATGGTACAATTGGACAAAATGGAAAGGTTGAGGCTGATCCTAGGCCATCGTTTGGCAAATTTCCGGTTAACGGAACAACAGATCATCTCTATAAGCACGTGACTCCCTTCAAACAGAGGGACATCGTTTACGTAGTACGCATGATTACTGCTGCTGTTTTTGAATCAACTACGCTATACTCATTCAAGCTGAGCATACGTGATACAGCACAAGCTGGATGCAGAATGAAATGCAAGAAGTTATTTAAAAAATCTCTCAGAATCATCAGCATTTCCATTAACGGATACAGGCAAGTGTACGGAAACCATTACCTCATTGTCCAATAAGAAACGCGTTTTCGTCTGAATCTTAGCCACAGTGTTGCCTTCTATCTTCACGTCGTACACTTGAGCATCATCCATTATTGCATGAGTAAAAAAGTATGACTCAACCCCTGCAAAAGAGTGGGCGTCTATTAAACATCACATGCATCATTATGCAGTCAAAAAAAGCGTTTGTCGCTTTGCCTTCCACGTTAACTAGAACTGTCACTCCTAGTTGATCAATTGTGAAAGCTGCATAGCTACTGCGGTATACATAATATCGTGTGGAAGTCGATGTGCCCCAGAGTGATACAGAGCGGAACAGTTGAAAAGCTAATTTCTTTCTTTTATCACATTTATGAACTAAAATACAGAAAAACACTATGGACAAAACGTTAGCCTTAGCTTCGGAATTACTAAAGGAGCCTTAACTACCCATTGGCATTACGTCATGCGCATAGTCATAAACACAAGGTCGAAATTTGAAGTTCCATACTTACAGCACAACCAAACAGCCAGAAGTAGCATGCGATTCGACATTATCCCAAACTCTCCGAACACGCAGTCACCAAACGAAACAGACAAAAGCGTTCACCGTAACCAAATGACAGTATGTCAAGTTCAGAAAAGCAAGGTCAGTTGCGATTGCTTTGGGTAATCAGCAACCGCGCACCGTTGGCAGTAAAGCATTTCGAATCGTTGTTAGTGTTATTAAGCCAAAAGTGAGTCAAATATTATAGAAACCGTTTAACAGGGCAAATATAAAACTATACAAATTAAAAAATGTATTACCAGAGAAGGTGAATTTTAAAAAATGTGAATAAGTATTACTTTGGAAAAGATTGCCGCGAGGAATAGGCTAAATAACTTGTTTGCAAGGTTATATAGTTTCCAATGAGAATTATTTAATGATGAGTAGGCGGGAACTTGGGTACAGTTCAAACATCCATCAAGAGGAGGTACGAATATTCAGCAAACGAGTTTCATCCCTTGAACGCTTGCTCAAGTTGTAAGTGTCGCCTGACTTTTTTCTTTCGCTTTTTAAGTTATCGACGTTCTCCACAAGTTTATAAGTAAAGCGCCCCTGGAGCTACCACCGAGCTTTTCGCACTTACTTTTCTCCCTAAATTCTTCCGTTGAAAACTTGAATATGTTTTGCATTTAAGTGATTAAATTTCTGGGGCAGAAAAATGCAAGTTGACCTCATTTTCAAATTGTAATCAGTTATTTATCCTGAAGGTGCAATGCCGGCGAACGGGATACATTGGTCTCTTTGCACGTTGATCCGATAATCCAGCATGGCGTTTGAAGTGCCCTTGCTAGATGGACGCTTAATTTTTCGTTGTACAACGTTCGCACCCTCGTGTCCGATCAGGTAGGCAGTCCGACTTCGTCGTCTCACTAGTGCAGCGTTCTGTCAAAAGTTTTGATTCATTTATTAATTTGCATGAAATGATTAATTTAAAACGCTGTCAAAGCATGACACCACTCCCCAGCTATGAATGATCATTCATCGCTGCGGCATTTGAACCGTTGGGCGATAAGAGTACTGTCAGCGAATTACCGACTGTCTACATCAACGTTGGACAATAACCTCAGGCTTCAACCGTTGTTAAGTTTAGATGATTGGCTTGTCCACAGCAGCAGCCGTTAACGCGTCTCCATTTATGCTTGCTCATGAAATGCCATGCAATTATGAACAGGACAGGCCTAATCACCGTCTAGAATAGAGCCTGAACGCAGCCAAAGCTTCTGAATGACCATATGCCTATGCTGCTTCAATGCCACTAATGCAAATATAATGCCGTAGGGGATTACAGGCCAATTATGTCGTTGAGCTGCGGATTTGCATGATTATACAGAGAGTAAATGATGCACAGGTTAATTTTCCGGGAACATTTCTCGCATGTTAATTTACATTGCTTCCTTCTGTGTTACCAGTGTTGTCGCCTTTTTGAAGAACTACTGTGTTCCTTTTCCAGCCTGCTTTGTTAAATGATTAAGCTGACTTCTAAGGACTTGATTTATTCGTACAAGCGCGTCGGGTCGTCCTTTCTCTCAAACACGAGCGCAGTTTAACATCAGTGTCCGGTCGGTGGGGTCTGTGTTCACCTCTCGAACTTCACAGGCTGAGGTTAATTCTGTGATACCTTTCATGGATGCAATCAGCTTCCGTCCTTCGCCAAGCACAGAACACACTGATGAACCGGTTCTGGATAATCATTTTTATGTTAGCATCTTCTCGCGCAGTCCGCGTTCGTCCCTTGTAGCTTTGGCTTCCTCTTGTTCATATACTTGCTCGTTATCGTTGTCAAAGTCATCATTTTCCGGATAAACAAAGCTTTCCTGTTTATAATACGTGAAGACAACAACCAGAATGGCGGCTAACTGAAACGCCGCGTTGCCGGAATGGTATTTGTACCGGAAAGCCATGTTATCATAAAGCACGCAGTTTCCAGAGTCATTACACGGCGAATACCACGCAACGCAGGTCGAATCTATTATCAGACCAAAGATAATAGGACTGGGAATGAAGCCTGGAATAGTTTAGAAGTGACGAGTTGTTTATTGTTATTTCCGTTTGCCTTACCGAGAATATTAGTCAAGAACGACGCCAGGCTTAAGGCTAGTGATCGTTCTTGTATATCTACGGATCTGAAGCGGTTTGCTCTACAAGCAACGAAATCTGCTGTTTCATTTAAAGTCTTACCTTAGAACTACGGTCATTGTAGTCATGAAGAAGAGGTTTCCCAGAAAGAGCCCAACGAACATGGTCGTTATGTACATTGGAAGGGCGGTGCAGCCGGTCTTGCAGAATCCTTCCTCCGCCACTGTGGAATATTCGGCGCATTTGCAATTAAGCCACTGCAATAATTTTGCCGTGTCCATATTATGGGGAATCGGAAGAACCTAAGGTGGACTCACGGTGTTGTTGTCCGCCTCGAGGCTGCAACCCGCATGGCATGCCGAAAAGTACGTCCATTTACCGTCGCAAACAGGTTGGAACTTTTGCTGTGGGGGGCAGCTGCACTGGGTGCTGCACTCGGTGGTAAAATTCCATCTGACAAGGGAGAAACATTTCTATTAATATATAAGTAACCGTTTTACCCAAGGAATTTACATTCCATTGGCAAGTTGCTTGCCACTTAGGGTGACTTGATCGCATCCGAAGGCGATGCCAAGCAAGTATGTGAAGAAAATGATCACCCATGTAATTATAAGCAACAATGTTGCCAGACGCGGTTGAATATTGAATCTTGTGAGCAAGTAGCCGCCAAGTGCTGTACTAACGGCCACTGAACCTATGGAAATGAGTCCGGCGTAGATATCCGCCATTGATGCGCTCTGCTCAAATTGAATTTCAATGAACTTTGGCAAGTATGTTCCATAGCCACCAATAAGATAGGAACCGAATATCCAGCCTAGCACCATGCTGCTGTATACTTGATTTTTGAGCATGGAACATATAGCCGCTGGCAAGGCTAAACATGCCGACGAACAAACCAGAGTCGAAGAAGCCGAATTGAACAATCATAAACGTCACCTTTGGCGGTCTGCCAGACCATTCCGAACTTGGCGCTCAACGTGTCGGCCGCGATCAGCTCCTCCTCTTGGTCTTCCGCGCCTTGCAAATGGGAGTTCATTTCAATTGCCTCACTTTTACCTTTCCGAAGACTACGCGGAAAGAGGAGCAATGGAATGCTGAATATAATGTACAAAACTCCGCAGGCGACAAAGCCTAACCACCACGCTCCTATCCAGTAATGGCTGTTCGGCCTTACCTTCGGCGCAGCTGAAAGGCTCACATTCCTTGAAAAGGCTTTGTGGAACGGGAAAGGTCACACCTGAGGGTACCACATACAGGTTGGTGCAGCCTGCGCTCAGCAGGAAGCCGAATGCCGGCCCAAAAGCGTACATACCGGTAAGCAGTCCTGAAATTGTACACGATTGTAAACCAACCTCCTTGTTCTTTACTCTTCTTTACCCAAGTAAAACGGCGAGTCCCTGTGACTGACGTTGTCGTCAATGTATATGTAAGCGATCGTGTTGAAAGGAGCGGCCGATACACCAGCCAACAATTGGGCTAGCACCATAATGGAGTAGGCTCCGCTGTGCACCGTCTTAGGGCAGTGGTCAACGACATCCAGAGAAGTTATATTCTCCCTGCAACCGTAGGTTCCGTTGGCGTATTGGTCGACCACCTCGTCGGCCGTCGGATAGGGCGTAGGTCCAAAGGCAAAGTTGGGCAGCGCCAGCAGAAACATAGCCACGCTGCTCAACAAGACGCCACCAACGATCACTCGAGGTTTGTGACAGTCGGCGTAGAAATATCCGACCAGCAAAACTGACAGCGTATGACCAATATCGTACATGGCCAGTAGGGTGCCAGACATGGAGCTGCTAATTTCAAACCTTTTTTCGATATTCGTCAATACGCCAACAATGTAGCCCAAGTAGGTGCCTTGTATGGCAATTACAATGCACATAAGTAGGCTGAACAACCGGATGTTGATCCACTTATGAGGTTGAGTTGGCAGCTTCATCCTTAGCAGGTTAAAACGGCCGACTTTCTTATTAGCAGCGTTCATATCTAGAAGCCACACTTTAACGTTTCTCAAATATTTCATCCGTTTGCGAAGCATAGGTGAATACGCACGGTGAAGGTTCCCGCTTGGCATAACGGGTTCCTCAGATGAGCAATTGACTATAATCCTTTTTGGTAAAAGTTGCGAACTTCCATGAGTTATAGCAATGAAATATGAGTTATAGTTATATAAGTCTTCCAAGAGTTATAGCAATGAAAATATCCGAACATGAACAAGCCCGTTACAAAGCACCCAGTGTTCAAACAGTTATAGCATAAATATTAATAATACCAATGGCCTTGAAACGAGTGAATGGGCAATTGTTTGGCAACAAAGAAGCGTTGGACGCTTCCACAGCGTTCTCTAGTTCACTTCAGAGTTAAGCTGATCAGTTGTCTCGGTTCAAACAGTCATAAGATAAATGTCTATCCTAGAAACGCTAAAGGAGATTGACATAAGTTAGCAGCAAACTGGAGTTCGAAGTCGACGTATGATAGGGTGGGAACTTCCAACCGCGTGGCGAACACTAATTGACAGTTGTTTTATTCGTAGAAGGTTATGTTAAAGGGCAGCCAAACAAGTAGGCGTCGATTTTATCTATCTTAAAACAGGAACGATTTGCGTAGTTGAAAATATATACCTTACCCGCGCGAGGTATTCAAGCGTCCTTAAAGCCAGTCGCCGACACTTCTGCGCCTCTGTCGTCACGCAAACAGTCCCAATATTCCGTTGAATCCTTTTGTCGGTCTTTCTTTCGCGGTGAATTTTATTGGGCAGAACACAAGCAACTTCGTTTGGATGTTCGAGCATTCGATGGAGAAAAATAGACAGAGGTCTGATTTTTTCTCTGCCCTCTAAGCGACGTAGTGGCGCACCTGCAGTGGCACCCAAACGACAATTGCAAGTAGGATTGCGGTGAATCAATTGAGATGATTCATAGTTGTCCGCAGCCTACCAATACTTATCGAAGGGAGGCAGGAGACCAGTTACTTTGCTCAGCACACAGATAGGTCGAGAAGAAGTGGGTCGCTGCTGGCGAGTAGCACCAGAGAAAAACCGGTTATGGAATGGTTGCCATTTGCAGCTTTTCAACTTTTGTCTTCGGCATACCGATTTACGGTTGCGGATCTGCAAAACAAGCAATTGCCAGGTCAAATCACAATACTTTCTCCCGCAAACTTTCTCGTAAAGGTCCGTTGAATCTCCTGGAAACGTCAGCTGTACCTGACAACTTATCTTTTTGTATAATCTTTGTTTAGTTAAGCCTAATATTAAATTTGACAGTACGTTACAGCTTTGGAAGTTGGCTTTTACGTCGATATCCGGTTACAGGAACGCAACGCAGAAGTTAGAGAGACGAATTTCTGGCAGAGCACAACAAACTACAGCTTACCGATAAGTTTCGCTTCAAAGTTGAATTCTCCGTTACTACGCTGCGACCATCCATTGACGCCGATGTTTGCTTAGGCTTCGTTACTTTGTTCAGTTTACCCAGTCAGGTGCTCTAACGTTATGCTTCGTTTATTCTTCAATCGATCAATTCTTTTTCAAACAAAGCTGGTGAGACGTTGCACTCTTTTCATGTCCAAAATCGGTGCATCGGTAGGTTCAGTCGTCCGTAGAAATTGGTTGCCGAATTGCCTCTATTTGTGACTCAACTGATGGGTTTGCCTTTACGTAGGAGATTAAACAGTGGCCACCGAGTTCAGCCTATCAAAAATAACAATGGGATTGGAATGTCAAGCAGGAATAGAAATTCCTACTACTTAAATTGCTTTTTTTAAAACGCTGTTTGCGTCAGTCACTGCGGAATAAAATGACACTGCAATCTCATTGGGTATCTATTCAGCCGTTGGCATATAACGATAGTTGTTTGGTACTTTAAGCATTGGAAGTTTGTTTGGTTGTTCAGCTGCTCATGTACGCTTCGTAACCTTCAAGCGAGCCTGTTTGATGACTATATCCTGTAAGAGGTAGGAAATCTTACTAAATCAGCTCGGCTGGTAGCGGGTAGCATTAACAAATAGCCCCATGAAAGTATACCTTAGCCTCCATAGCTGCCTTCAGGGAAATGGTGTTCTACTCGTAGCGTAAGGAAATCATACAGCGTTCTATACTTGTGAATCGAATAGACGTTCCGCATACCGAAAAGAGTCCAAAGAATTGCACGTCACATTACTTGTAGGCAAGCAATGTATACTTTTGCAATACTCTGATCAAAGCGTTGAGCACAGGGTGTCCCATAACGGGTAGGCAGTTGTTGTTATGCGATTCTTAAAAGCTATCTCTCCTGTTGGTTGATCTAAAAAGTACAACGAAAAAAGCAAGACATATGCAGTGCATCTGTAACGTTATGCGGTCCTAGTCCTAGCTTTCTGACCAAAATAGCTCCGGAAGCTACGAAGCAAGCAGGGTTTTAAAAAAGCCGCGGAATCGTACGCTTGACGCAATCGTCTTAACTATTGGTCTTGCGTACTGTGTCTTTAAATGTTCTAACTTTGTGCTTAAGTACGCTTCACAGGTTGTTTCGTATGGTTATTTCAAGTGAGAGACGTCGGAAGCTTTTTGAAATGCTTGCAAGTCCCATTGATTACATTAGATTTTTAAAACACTAAACAGTCGAAAACTGTAACAGATCGCATAACAAGCAGAACAATTTAGTGAAACTTCGCGTATTATGTGAACGGTACGTTTTAGGGGTATGCAAATAATCTGGACTTCTATGTGTAGCGCCAGCACTAGTACGCACACCGCTGCCCCAGACATCTTTGTTCAACGCAAGCAACACAACGAATGCACCGTTCACGACGAACACACACACCGCCCCTCCTCGCTCCTAGCTTTTCTATCGTACCCCCTCCGGCAGATTAGCACGTACCGTCACACATACATATACGTGTAATACATATTCGTCACATACGGATATATACACAGGTTCTACAAATGCCCTTGAAATTTAAACTGCGCACGTTTGGAGAACAGACTATGGTAATGAAATGTTAAAATTACGTTTTAAATCGTGGTAGACTCTCCCGGAAGCGGTGCGGAAAGAAAATGTCACAGCAGATGCAAATGAAAACGTTTTCATTGTCGACAGGAAATGAGGCCAGTGTACCTAAAGGGCATAGTGCTGAGAGATTGTAAAGAAGAACTTTGTTCAACGTATTCGCTAGGTCTTTGAATCATGCTTGCCAATTTTTGCGCTAGCGGTCTAGCAAAGACCGACATAAATTACAACGCGAGGCCTGGAGAGCAATGTGAACCAATATATCGAATTCCTCCATTCTGCGCACGTTAGCACGTCATTCTAAAATAGGTAGTTACAAGCGTGCTGCAACGACAAAGGAAGAGGATTTTTTAAAATAAAAAATATATTACCTTGCAGATGCAGGCTTAATAATTGAGCTGCTTCAAGTAAGGTGGACAACACTGCTGCTCTGAAATATAACGGCAATGCACACGCGCTGTGCGGTGTCCTTTGCCGTTGACTTCCGCATAAGCAAGACATTGCACGGTTTGGTGAGCTTCATGACGCAGTGTTCGGTGGACAAATACGAAATTGGTTTCACTCGTTGGTCGTCTGTGCAACCATTTTCTTCTTTACTGGGCATAAATAGTCGGCGTAGCCACACCTAGCTAAAGTGGCAATCAAATCCTGTAATACCGTACTTTGATTTCCAAGTACTGTCATCGACAACGAAATGCAGAGTTCTTGGTGACGTCAATCATACGTCGTTTCTCAATTGCAAATCAGTGCAATCGACCAATTGCCTGGTCAGGTGATTACTAAAAAGCTGCCTGCCATGCGGCTGCGCTTGTTTGAACGCCCGTAGCCCGAATGCAAGCTGCTGTGCAATTTGAGCTCGGCAAGTACATGCTGCACGGCAACGCACCGCCTTAACGTTCGCGGACTGCAGTAATGGGCAATCTAGAAAGACAAGTATGAAAAAATTTCAAGAAAACCCGCTCGAGTCATAACCAACACTACTCGATTTCGAAAAGCCGGTTACACCTCCACAGGTGACACGAGCTAGGTCTAGGTGATGCGCTTGGAATAATTGATCTCCTGAAAATCGTGTTCCCATGGTGCACGTGTGTTTGACGAACAAATGTGCCTTTTGGTTACGAACACGGCCTTTTGGCCGCCGCCGCCGACATATCGCCGCCTTCATATTAGAGGTTCTACTCCTGTTTATGAGATATAACTTCCACTTGTGAATCTATGCTGCCCAACACTGAGGTACTTCCCCTGTTCGAAAAAGATTTGATCCAACTGCAGGGTCTTTGTCCAAAAACAGGTGTAGAATCCGTAGTCCGACAGTACCGCCAGGACTGGACGTAATCCGCCAGATCCGGCCAGTGTGAGAGTCGCACCCGCATTTTTGTGCGTATGTTTCGCCTTCGCGAGTATGCGAGGTATAATTTATTTTCAAAATTCAATTTCACATAAAACTGTGCGCTATATGGCGCAAATAAAGTAAGCTGGAATAGGCGTCGAAGCGTCCCACTGTCCGCCGGATGCGTTCGTCTGCTAGAAGATATCCTTGCCTTTTCCGCGGCGACTCGTCTCCTCAGACGAAGCACACAAAATGCTGAACCCGGCCAGTCTGCACCGTCTGGAGGCCATCTATCAACCTCCAAATGGTCGGATGGTCGACCCCAAGTTCAGATCTCAGTCTGCGATGGGCCGCTTCGGCGAAATTATTCGTCCGATCAAGACCCAGCAATGTTCTTTCGTAGACCGACCACATTTTTGGAGGGAATGGCGGGATTCTGTGGCTACCAAAGTGGTTCTGTTGGCCGATGTAGTTCTGCTCGAACCAATCAAGCACCGGCCACAGATCCCGCGGTGCCTCCCTGACTATCTGTTCGAACATTCTGTCCACATGGTCCTTCGGCACGAATGTGATGGCGATGATCATCCTGGCTGCCAGTGCGAATACGTCATCGTAGTTGCCAAGAAAAGAACGCATTCGCGAATGGAGTAAACTCCCCTATACCGCGGGCATCAAACGAACAAACGCGTTTTGCATTTTCGTGCAAACGCACGCTTTTCATAACATATCACTCGGCGTAAGGCGCGACGCATTCGCTGACCCTTACGTTTCCTACCAACATCGATTTATCACGTTAGAGCTGGCGCTCTGGTGACTCGTCGATCGAAGGTAGAGGCACAGGGTTCGTAAGCCCTGCGTAAGGATGGGCGGTTCGCTCCCATCCACCGCGGTGTGAAATACGCATAGCCATGGCTAGCCGTGAAAAACCGAGAGAAAGTTTTTCAACGTCAATGTAATACCTGGGCAGCAGGCCGGGCAGGTATAGGTGCTTCTTTTCAACGTGTACGATGGAAGAAGCACCCGGAGATTTCCGCATGGGGAAATAGTGTTCTTACCGGTATTCATGGCAGCTTTCGCAGTCCATCGAGATGGAATCAGGAAAGAATTACGGCCACACCGTCTTCGCTGGTTCGAATATTCTCCGGTATGTATCCTTCTGCTTGTTCGGTTGAAGGGCGTACATTATTGGAACAACGAAGCCCTGTCTATCTGCCAGAAGCATATACACCTGCGCAAAGAGCGGCGGTGCGATGTTAAACGTGCCATCGGCATAAGCAATCTTCATTTCGCTGCTCCACCTAGCATACCACTGTCGCCCGAAGATGAGGATTCTCCCATCATATCCCACGCCGGAGTTGTATAGCAGGAACCGCTCCCCATTACGGTACGTCGTATATTGCTCAGGGACGATCAGCGATGCTCGGCTGACCGGTTGCTGCGGTGCTACTTCCACGGCGTTGCACCTTCGCCTGATCATTTTCTTCATGGCGTTCTGATTCAGCACTTGCCACATGCTGAATACAAAGGCGTCCTGGTAGACCTCATTCAGGATGACCGCCAGAGTCTCCATTGTGTCTTCGGCTCATCGTTTCGCCTCATTGCGAAGGGCGGCAACATCCACACGAGCCGCATCGCTGCCGTGGCAATGGCGATTCACTTCCTTCACCACTTCGCCGGTTGCCACCAGTGTGTGCAATCTGGCGTTGCAGTCGTCCACGTATCTCCTGTCGCAGCGCCAGAATTTTACTTGCCTTTCGTGTTCAACTTGTCGAAGCAGTACATGTTCCCATTGTGCACCATCTTCTCACGACCGCGGTTGCTGGAAACGCGCGACGTACCGACTTGAGCTACCGAACTCTCTCCTATCGAAAACATACTAAGGGACAGAGAAACGAGTCGCCTACTTTTTGTAGCTCCAAACATGCACGACTTGGCGCCACCTGGCACAAGAACGAAGAACACAAAGTCATTGGATAACATACCCGACAACGAGGCCGCGCCGCAAACGCGTAAGATCATGGATTGTGATGTCTCTCCTGTAGCCCAGCTTTGCTTTACGCACGGAGCACGACAACACACGCGTACGCCCACACACACAGTTCTTACTTAGCAGCATGCAGGTACATAGTTAAACATGCTAGGTTAATACAGAATATGAATGTGTATGTCGCAATGGATGACGCGATAAAAGCCTCCATGGTCATGGAGTATTCCTCTCAGTGCTTACACGACCTGCGGCCAAAAATAATTTGTCGCGAGAATCTTTCCCCCCTTAGGCAAATAAAGGAGGTCCCCTTCATTCGCAATAACAACTGCATCAATTGCGACAGAGGAGTGGAGGTCAGCATATGGAATGCACTCATCAGTAAAACCAAATGTTGCACCATACCACCTGACCCCTCTCCTCAGACCCTAGTCTCGGAATCCAATCTTGGAATAAACCCCAAAATTACCATTCGCTGAAGGCGGAACAAGATCGGATCACAAAGAGTCGCATTTGAGCCAATGTCCCATAGCTTGAACTATAGACACGCAACTGGGAACAAGGCCTCGAGCATAGCTTCGCAGGCAGTAGTAGTGCACCGCAATCTTTGGACAAAGATCTTGGAGTTGGATCAAATCTTTTCACCAATAGAATCGCAAATGGAGGTTATGTCTCGTAAACAGGAGTAGGACCCGTAATATAAGGGAGAATAAGTTCCGCGGCGGCGTCCTGCACCCTTTTGATTATCTGCCGGGACAGTGAGGCAAACTTGTGGAAGCTGCTTATTTGGCTTCCTTTAGGTGCTCCTTTGAGTGGCACCTTTCCAACGCAAGTCATAAAAGTTGGTTAAAGCCCATTCGGCATTTTGATTAGACGCTTCACGCTTTTTGCTGTTGGTCCTTGTTGCTGCTACGGATAAGGCAATCGTCCAGGACAGCAAATCAGCAACATAAGGCACACAAGGTTTACTCAAACTAACGGTAGCACACATACACACTGGTATAACCGGCACATATATATATATATTTTGAACGCCTTTACGCCTCCGAGTCACTCGCGCTGGGGCAGGTGGCCTTCCTTTGTGAACAATCGAACAGCCAGCTGCCCTTCCATCTGCGCCCATTATTGTGAATAGTCAGAATGCGCAGCTGCTATTCCGGCTGCAACACCTTCCATTGTGAATAGTTCAACTCCCAGCTGCCGTTCCAGCTGCAACATTCCTCCCCACCGAGTCTACTGAAGAGTAGGCTCTTGTAACAATTTTACCAGGCGAGAAACCGGTCGCCGTTTCAGTCCAGAACTGACCCAGACGTCCACAACCCTGACAGTGCCATCTGAACCAGGGTAGATTCTTTCTACGCGTCCTAAGGGCCACGTTCCTCTTGGGTTCGTGGAATCCACTACTAGCACAATGTCTCCGACCTTGATGTCGTGTGGCTGCCGATGCTTTCCCGCGTTTCTGTTTAATGTGGGCAGGTATTCACGCATCCATCGGCGCCAAAAGTTGTCGACGACGGTCTGGGCGGCTCTCCATTGTCGGCGGGAGGTGATTTCCTTCCGATGGAACACGTCTGGAGGTATCATCGCATACGGACGGCCGAGAAGGAAATGATTAGGGGTGAGCGGTTCCGGATCATCTGGATGGTGACTCACGTGCGTGAGAGGGCGCCCATTCAAAAGTCCTTCAACTTCGATTATAATTGTCTGGAGGCTCTCGTCAGTTAAACGCTGTCCGCGTGTAGTGGCCATGATGGCCCTCTTTGCACTACGAACGAGACGCTCCCAAGCTCCCCCAAAGTGGGGGGCGCCTGGTGGATTGAATTGCCATTCTATCCCCTTTTGGGCCATGTATTCGCTTATTTTCGTTGACTTCAAACGTTTGATGCCTTCTGCGATCTCACGTTGACCAGCCACGAAATTTGTCCCATTATCAGAAATGCACAGTGCTGGCATGCCTCTGCGCGCGACAAATCGTCGGAAAGCGCATAAAAAGGCATCCGCGTCCATCGCTCTGCTGATTTCCAAATGAACGGCACGAACTGACAAACATGTAAACAAACATACCCATCGCTTAACGAGGGATCTACGTTCAGATACGAAGAAGGGGCCGAAATAATCTATACCTGTCGTGGCAAAAACGTGCGCAGGTTTCTGTACACGAAAGGGAGGGAGCGGGGCCATCTTGGGCATGATAGGTCGAGCACTGCCTTTGCGGCAAACGACGCAATCGTAAATTACACGGCGCACCACAGCGCGTCCATCGATAATCCACGCCCGCGCTCTCACTGCGGCAAGCGTGTCTTCAGTGCCTGAGTGCATGCGGTTCGCATGTACTTGCCGCACCAATATTTTCGTAAAGTGGTGTTTCGCTGGTAGGATAGGCGGGTGTTTCGCCTCTTCCTGTAAGTGACTATGGCCAAGTCTTCCGCCTACCCGAACGATTTCAAATTCGTCCAAAAATGGATTGAGCAGATGAAGTCTGTTCTGTCGCGGTATAGCCATCTTCGATTTGAGCCAAACAATTTCTTTCGAGAAACAGTCAGCCTGCACCTTACGGACGCATAGCCTCCAAGCCTCGTCGATGGTCCCGTTCGTACTTCCGCAGGCCAACTGACCAGTCTTTGGCCGTCTACATAATGCCACGAAGCGTTGTACCATGCGGATAACACGCAGTAGACAGAAGAGCTCAGACATACGGACAATTACCTTTAAGATTACGTCATCGTTCTCTTTGGGACAGGGGAGCTGAACATTGCCGACCATGGGCCGCTCCTCCAACTCTTGTTCATGGATGTCATGTGAAAATGAATTAAACACCGGCCACTTGGATTCGTCTTGTCGAAGAAACTCTGGGCCTCGGAACCATCGATGGTGCTCGTTCAGATACTTGACAGGAAGTCCTCTTGACAAGTCATCTGCTGGATTTTCCTTGCTTGGGACATATCTCCATTGGTCAACCTCAGAGAGATTCAGTATTTCAGAAGCTCGGTTTTCAACGTATTGCGAAAATCGACGAGATGAACCCTTTAACCAGTAAAGTACGACAGACGAATCGGTCCAAAAGGTTACACCGCTCATGGATAGTTCTAGTCCTTTCGAAACGATACGAGCCAACCTTATCGCTACCACAGCGGCTTGTAATTCAAGTCTCGGTATGGTTACCTGACGCAACGGAGCTACCTTTGACCGAGCCATCACTAATGAAACTTGCGGGATCGTTCCCTCGATTTTCACGCGCAGGTAAGCTGCCGCTCCATATGCCATTTTGCTGGCGTCGCAGAAGATATGCAGTGATAACGATCCGCTTACCGGACATAGGCATCTCGGAATAAATAAGGAGGTTAGGCAGCTTAAGTCCGACAGCCAGGCATTCCACTTTGTTACTACCCGGTGATCTGGCTGGTCGTCCCAGTCGCATCGTGATTTCCACATGTCCTGAAGAATTAAGCGAGCCGTCACCGTGACTGGCGCAATTAACCCCAGCGGGTCAAATATTCTCGCCGCAACACTTAATACGTTGCGCTTCGTAACGCCATCCGTCGATGTTCCGGTCCATCGGAAGCGAAACCCATCAGCTTGACAATCCCAATTCAAACCCAGTGTACGCTCTTCAGGTAGCTGGTCCCGAGCTAAATTGATGTATGGATCTGATCTTTCACTCGTCGGAATGATAGATAACAATTCCCGCGACGACGACATCCATTTGCGGAGTCGAAAACCGGATGCTTTAAGAAGGGCGGTGACTTCTCTATACAGAACCTTTGCTTCTTCTACTGAGCTGACTGAGTCTAATAGGTTGTCTACGTACATATTTTGCGATATCTTCTGCGCTGCAATGGGGTACAGCGCCTTCAGATCTTCCGCGGCCCTCTGCAGAGCATACATGCAACTGCTAGGGGATGAGGTAACGCCGAACACGTGAACACACATTTCATGCACAGCTGGAGGTTCGATCGACCCCGGCTTGCGCCAGAAGAAACGTAACACTGAACGATCAGATTTCGGGACACGCACTTGATGATACATACTCTCAATATCAGCAGACAGAGGCACTTTACGTCTCCGAAACTTCAACAGGAGTCCAGGGAGATCGATCAGGAAGTCCGGTCCTTTCAGTAAGCAGTCGTTCAGGGAAACGCCCTTATACCTCGCCGAAGCGTCGAAAACTACGCGCACTTTGTGAGGTTTCATCTTAGACACGACCGCATGGTGTGATAAAAACCACGTTCGACCCAGTGGCTTCTCGAGCTCGTTCGGGTTAAGCCTTCTTGCGTGCCCAAGAGATATCATCTTCTCTATTGAATCTTCGTATGCCCTAATGATGTTGGGCTGCTTGAGAATGCGGCGTTCATTTGCGAAGAAACGTCGCAACGTCGCGTCACTGTTATCCGGCAGCTGAAGCTGAGGCGATCTCCATAATAGACCGACTTCATACCTTTCTCCGTTAAATTTCGTAGTATCCTGCAACAATGCTTTCGCCTTGATATCCTCTGCTCCTTGTCTCTTCGGCGAACTTTCGGTGCCGCATGACTCGATTTGCCAAAACCTCTCCAACTGTCTTTTAAGAATTTCCTCCTCACTATGGCATTTACAGTTGTGGCAGCTACACACGAGATACGTCTTGACCAAGTCCAGACAGCACTCCGCGTCAGGAACATGCCCTATGACCGTCCACCCGAACGGTGTCCGAACACCGACGGGACCTTTGATACCAGGCGTTGGTTCTCTAATATCATAGTGCCGATGTGCGGCTGGCACGTTAATTCCAATCAGCACTTGCACGGCACAATCGTGTCGATCTGCCAAAGGTAGACCTCGTAAATGTTTCCACCGTTCTTGCAGAAGTTTCATTTGAGACACTCCAGCACGCAGGTCTAAGTTGTCCAAAATTATCATAGGTTCTACGACGAACGAATACGATCCATCTAACGATGAGACCGAACATGTTGTTTCGCTCGCGTTAACCCGCGACGTACCGTGTATGGTTCTTATGTCCAAATAGCGATTCGTGTTGGGCATTTCTAACTCGTCTCCCAACGCGCGGCTCATCAGGGACACGTCCGCACCACTGTCCAAAAGAGCATAGGTAACCCTCGATTTACCCAGGTATGTTATGCGCACTGGAACTACTGCGCAAGCAGTTCGTGGACACTTCACCTCACGCGTCAGTTCAGTCCGGCTGACCGATGTTTCTTGTAGTCCGCTCGACCGCTCCCCACCATAGGTAGTCGTCGTCTTACGCTTCGGGAATAGACGTGGCGCTCCATGCAGAAGACTATGATGTTGGCCTCTGCAACCTTCCATCGTGCACCTGTTGTTTGATTCACAATCGCGCTTAGAATGCCCACGTTTGAGGCATACAAAGCAGAGACGGAGTCGTCGCACAACAGCCAGACGGTTCTCTGGACTCTGCGCTGCAAATTCTGGACATGAGGTGGCATCATGCCCCATTACGTCGCAAACGGCACACCGATACAACTGCGAAACGCATGTTGTTAAAGCCGTAGAGTTCTTCCGGTCCGACTTTCTACCTTCTCGCCTTTTTGTCGTGGACATAGCAGCCTCGGTAATTAGCTCAGGCTTCGCAATCGTCAAACGACGTCTCACTACCAATTCCCGAACCCAATCTATGAACTGCCGAAGATTTGGGTTTCTTGGCAGATTTGCTTGAACTACGCTGGTCCACTGCTCCTTGAGGCGAGCCGTAAGCTTATCGGACACTTGACCCACCAAGACTATAGAATTCAATTCGCTTTGCCATCCTGAACTTTCCAACACACTGACAGGCCCGTGTACCTGTAAGTAGAATCGCTCCAACTCTTGGAGGGACTCAGAACTCAACGGTCGCACTTGACACAAGGACTCAGCATGCGACTTTACCATGGCAAACTCGCTGCCGTACAGGCTGTGCAGATCCTGCAGCACTCTGGTATACATCGACGGTGAGTGTAGCAGCCCAGCGAATCCTTCTCTCAGTCGAGGGGAGAGCAGCTGAGACAAAATAGCCAAACGATCTGCATCCGAGGAGACCGCGTCGTGAACCATCGATTTAAATCCGGCAATGAACCGCGGCCATTCCCGTGGATCCCCATCGAAAACGTCGATCGTCGCAGATGGTGCCAGCCGCTGAAGCCATGGATTCGGAGGGTGCATCGTTGTCGTCAAACCCGTGGTTCCAGACGTGAACCATGACGTATCAACCTGCACAGTCTCTGCCGTATTCGAAGTCGTCTCTGCTGGATCACTCGACTTGACGTCGTTTGAAGGGTCGTGTTCAGAATCAAGGCAACGATCCTTCGAGACCCGACGGACTGCTGATGTACCCGTAAGCAAGGCGTCCACCTTTTCCGACAGCTTAGTGACAGCATCGCAAACTTTGACCATACAGTCCAGGATAGCTGTCTTCCCGGTATCTGCGGAAATCTCAGAGACATTCCCATCATCCAACGGTACATCACTAATTTGATCAGCAGAAAACGCCCCGCGCCTGGAACGACCTGCCCTTGGCATGTTCGTGCGTTATCCGGCTCGGAGGACCAATTTTATGTTGCTGCTACGGATAAGGCAATCGTCCAGGACAGCAAATCAGCAACATAAGGCACACAAGGTTTACTCAAACTAACGGTAGCACACATACACACTGGTATAACCGGCACATATATATATATTTTGAACGCCTTTACGCCTCCGAGTCACTCGCGCTGGGGCAGGTGGCCTTCCTTTGTGAACAATCGAACAGCCAGCTGCCCTTCCATCTGCGCCCATTATTGTGAATAGTCAGAATGCGCAGCTGCTATTCCGGCTGCAACACCTTCCATTGTGAATAGTTCAACACCCAGCTGCCGTTCCAGCTGCAACATGGTCAATTGGGAGCACATACCCCTACACAAGAAGGCTATCGCTTTTCGTGGCAGCTCACATTTTTGATCCCCTTGGGTTAATAAGCCCGTTCACCATCATGGCTAGAATGCTGGTTCAAGAGCTACGGATTTCCAAATGCAACTAACACAAAGTCCCAAATGAACATATTTTAGCCAACGCGTGGTTGCTAGACATGCAATTCCTGCCATCAATTTTAGTGCTGCATTCGATACGGGCGTCAGATGACACTCGTTCCCTTAATATTTCTTGCGTAGAGAGTCAAGCAGCCTATGGAGAGGTTGTGTATTGCTAATCTAAGGAGAACGCAGAAAACCAGCACTTATTATCACGGTATAGGCGAGCAAATACAACAGCTTGGCCGCCTACACCAGTTCCGAGTTTACTTCAAATCTTCACAAAATCTGCGGTCGATCACAAGGAACGACAAGATCAAAGTTCCCTCCGAGGAAAGACCCGGAGTCGTTTATAACGTTAAATGTGGTTGCCACGCCTCCTACATAGGGGAAACGGGCAACACTTTATTTCACAGGTTCCGTGAGCACCTGGCAGCGTTGACTAGATACAAGAACGCCGAACAAAGACTCAATGGGACCCAGACCCGAAAACGAGGACGACCACAAACACTTGATCCTAGAAAGATCATGGATGATGCCAAGAAAGCCTCCGCGGTCGTGGAGCATTCCTCTCAATGCTCACATGACCTGCGACCGGAAATAATTTGTCGCGAGAACCTGTTCCACCTCAGGCTAATAAAGGAGGCCCTGTTCATTCGCAATAACAACTGCTTGAATCGTGACAAAGGAGTAGAGGTCAGCGATATGGAATGCAATCATTAGTAAAACCAAATGTTGCACCATACCACCTGACCCCTTTCCTCAGCCTATAAATTCCACAACATCGGAATAAACGCCACTGTCAATATTCGCTGACGACGGAACAAGGTAGTTCCGAAAGCTCCGAAGGTCTGCGTTGTTCTGTTGTGTTACCTAATAACTGCCCATCCATTCGCTGGTAGGGCGTAGTTCTTGGTGTACTTTCAGACAATCTTTACTTCCAACGGGATCAAGCCGTACACGCCATCATGACGTCAAGATGAAGGGTAGCATCTCTCTTAAATTTAACCATTCCACCCCTCAAGCTATAAGGGACCCTGCTATTAATAGCTAGTAGAATGGTCACCACATCGTTCGTAAGTTGCACTTAAACTTGAACATCACCACATTTTGGACTGATTGAAGTGTAGTGTTGCACTAGCAGAAAAGAACGGTCGTCAATTTTGCATCTTCGTCGAGAATCCGGTGCCAGGTACTCTGGATGCTGCTAAGGTGAACCATGGGGGGGGGGTGTTTTCTTGGAACAGAAAAATCCGTGGATATTTCAAACTATCGTGTGAAGACACGAACATCGAAGAATACGTTTAGGTTCGCAGGAATGACATTTTTGAAGGAAAATTTAGTTTCCTGGCCCATTAGTGTCTCCAGGGCAGAAAGTACGTCAATGGAAGGGATAGAATTCATTGAGCCAATAGATATGTCGTGCGTCCGCATGAACTACTTTCTTACAAGAGGATATAATACTGCAATAGATAAGTCCCACGTCAGGTCTGAATTATCTCCTACGGTTGATTGCGTCAGCCCATCGTTCTTGGACTACCTTTTGTATCCCCTGCGATCTGTCTTTGCGGCAACTCTCGATGGTGACAGAGTTATCAGACCATGGGCACACGCGTCAAAGCTGTTTAGACCAGACATTTTCCTTCAGAAGTCGACTGATTACACAATAATTACTAAGTAAAACGGAGCTGCAAGTTTTAGCGATTGAACAAATGCACAGACGAAGCGGCATCCTCCTACTCTTTGGTCGCTTGCATTTATCACACATTTCGCAACAAGTAAAACACGTACGCATTTTCCACTGAACCACCATTTCTCTGAAATGCCGATCACGCACATCCATTCAGACTCAAGTACACAAAGCACTCTTGCTGAGGTCTGAAGCAGAGCATGGGTCTACACACACTCGTCAGGCATGTCCAGCTTAAATGGGTCAAATAGCGTAAGCAAATTTTAGCTTCTTAGAAGGTGCCGCATGGTTGGCTGCTGCCCTACCGTGTTCAACGAGCGCATCAGATGTTGGGCCAGACAAGAATAGTTTAGTTTCGCTCATTCTATGTCTTCCGGCATCATTTTACTCCAAAGCGACGGGTCCTATCCATTCACCTGTCCAGCAGTATGAGCAGAGCATATGGGGATTTGTCATAGGTCTTAACGCTGACTCCTTATTGGCGGTGTTCCTTCGCCTTACAGCCCGACATGGCATGCTAGCTGTGAGCCTGTCTAACATTGGTACTAACCTCGTTGCCAGAGACCGGATCACACATGAAGGAATTGAAAAATTGAACAATTCCATAGTTGAAGAATTCACAGCGGCAAAACACGTGCAGTGGCATTTTGATCCACCAGGTCCTCCAAACTTCAGAGTAAGCAATAAACTCTGGATTTGTTGCGCCAAAATGGCAATCGTCACACTCCTTAGGTAAGGATACGTCAATGAAGAAGCTTTGCAAACATTGTTGTTACGTTCAGATGCAAATGTTTCCTTTCTTAAGCAAATGTACAGAATTAGAAAACAGCTGTACGCAAATTGCTAGACTGGCTTTCCTGCCAACTCTGCGTACAAGCTAACATAGTACTACTGGGAGGCGGCCTAGTGCTGCTTCGTTCGTTCGTTCTGCGTTGCCTGTTATCAACTTAGTAATGCTTGGGTAAACATTGTGAATGCATTGAATCATCATTATTTGAATCAGTTACCAATGGTTAGCAAAACTGGGCGACCGGTTGAGCACCACGAAATGACCTGGCGGTGGGTTTACGATCAAACTATAGAGACAGCGATCATTGCACATACGTCAAATAAGCTCTTATGCTGTCATGGTGTGCGTCTCAAACAATGCACAGAACCGTTCAAAAGGTAATACAAAACGACGGGCTGATGAACGGTCAACCTCTGACCTGCGTTTGCTATGGCGTCAGGAATGCTGAACCTCTGTAACTGAACCATTCCTTGCTACGGCGTCCAAATGCATCGTTACTGTCTACTTTGTTGGGACAAAACAGAATAATTTTCTGGAGGGGTTGGCAGGCGTCAGATTTTGATCGATCAATTTTCGCGGAGATGGATACGAGAAGATTCACTTACGTCAGCATCGTCTCTCAGAACATATCCGTGACGACCAAAGCCAATCAACGTGGCATTGTACAGTTAGTCGATGTGAACTACCCGCGCGTAGGTGGGCAGTAGGTCGAGTAATCAAGGGCCCAGACGGAATCATTCATGTGGTAAACGTGCTATCTTCCTGTAAAATCATAACATGTCCAACCTTGCCGCTAATTAAACTCTCTTTATGCCGTACAAATTCCTCGGAAACGGCCCTGGAGAATGTTACCGCTTGATCCAGTGCGAGACAATCTGGGTAATGCAGTGTAATTAATTACTTGCCAATCATCGTTCACATTACTTCATCGTTATGTGTTAGTCTTGAAAACGTGCACGAACTGCTTAGTGGTATAGTGACTGAATACGTGGGTCTTGTTGGTCAATTAGCAAATAACCTGCGAATCATAAAACAGTATGCCACATTTACGTCATCTATTGTTCAATCTGATCGACTTGCGGCAGCCCTAATTTCTTTGAGGCATGACATTAAACGTGTTAAATGAGGCAATAAAAATTATTGTAACTATTGTGATGCCTTGAGTGGCTCTCGCGGCATCCTCACGTTAGGATCATCGCGTTGGTGCTGATTAATACTATACACTATACGTTGAAAATTGGATGTCTTGTAACGGGTCGTTTGAACGTCATTATGGCGTGTACGGATTGATCCCGTTGGAAGCAAAGATTGTCTGAAAGTACACCAAGAACAACGCCCTACCAGAGCGAATGGATGGGCAGGGCAATACTGCCCATCCATTCGCTGGTTGGGCGTTGTTCTTGGTGTACTTTCAGACAATCTTTGCTTCCAACGGGATCAAGCCGTACGCGCCATCATACGCTATACGTTTTCTGAAGGCGCCGCCCGAACGAGCATGCCTCAAACGTTTCCTAATTGATTCAACATTACGTTCTGCTCTTTAACGTTGAGTAGTCGTGGTATTACTATAGCGAGTATTTTGTAATAACACAACGAGTACAGAATTACAGATCCACGTAGTTATACACATGAGAATAGTTTCCACTAGGTCATATCACGGTATCAAGGTCTAGGGTTCAAGAAAGAAAAATTTAACACGAAATATTTGGTCAAGTGGTCTGTCTTACCCCTAGGTACCAGCGAAACTGATTAGCTTGAAGAATCGTTTAACACATGGCTAGTGCGAATGAAAATGACCAGTTGTGTTCAGGTGTGGAGTTAGGTATCAGTGAAAACGGCTGCAATTGAATAGCGTACAGCATGTTTTGAATCGTGGCTAATATGGGCAGACTCCTCTGTGCTCACAGGTACTTCAGCATTTCGAACCCCTTGCGGTGGGATAATATGCATAATGGGCTGCGTAAGTTGTTGATCTTTATGTTAGCCGTTTGCATAGGCTTAGGTAAGAGAAGGAAACATTGTTATGATAGTGCCGTGTTTGCTCGTAGACTTCGTTGACTGCTACCGTTATTTAAGGTTCACGTGAAACATGAATCTTCTGCTCGGGTCTGAGCTTCGGTAAGGGTAGGAAGCAAAGTGTGTGATCGAAACCAGTTGCATGAACGACGGTTTTTCATGCGTGGAACAGATGGTGTCTTAACCTAAGGTTTGCTGCAGTTTTGATAAGTTTCTTGGTGGAATGTTGGAGAGCAGACGTCTCAGCGCTAAAGTAAACATAGCAGATGTCTCTGCGTTGTCGTATACTGCGCTATATTGGGATCTTTTCTGTCTCGTTCCCCGTCATACTGTAACTTCCAGGTATGACGCCATCCCCACGTTGATTGGCCCGTTAATTGTTGGAGACATAGGTGGCGCCACCGTCACATTTTGCAGGCCGAGCGCTCGAAGCAATCTTTCCTTCCCTTACCTAAGCCTAAACTATAAAATAAGAGTCATGTCAATCTTTCCTTTTAAATTACGAAAGCAACACGACCGTAGGCATCGTTTTTTGCCCTTACCTAAGCCAAAACCATAAAATAAGAGACATGTCTCCCTTTTAACTTACGAAGGCAACAGAACCATAGGCATCGTTTTCTGCCCATACCTAAGCCTAAACCATAAAATAAGAGACATGTCTCCCTTTTAACTTACGAAGGCATCTTACAAAGGCTCTTGAAGTTTACGATCGCTAATGCATCTCGGCGCCCTCTTCGTAGCATTTTATATCAGCGTTCGGCAACAGAAACGTCATTAGCGCCCCCAGCGCCCCCTAGCGACATGATAATCAAGTAGGGGGAACGAAACAGAAAAGACCCCTATATTGTATTCGCGTTGCAGTTAAAAACGATGATAAGGGTCGCAGAATGGAAGGAATGTGGCTGCATCGAGTTTTTGCGATTCATGGCAGCAGAGATGAGCATTGTACGAACA
The DNA here is from genome assembly GCA_000612645.2 of Trichuris muris. NCBI lineage: Eukaryota > Metazoa > Nematoda > Enoplea > Trichinellida > Trichuridae > Trichuris > Trichuris muris. The sequence continues at coordinate 192,462 of CBXJ02000765.1, forward strand.
GTTTTTGTCGCATGATAAGACCAGTTGATGGTTAAACGCCGTCAAGCAGGTGAATGCCAGGGAACGAAACAGAACGTGAGTGGCTGACGATGCATGCAGATTCTGTTTGAAGAGGACGGCGTTTTATTCTGCAATGATGAGTGCTTAGTGTACGCTTGAACTTCATTCAGCTCTGTGCCAGATCCGTCGACAACCAACTGGCTGCTGTACACTTGGTGCAGAGAAAAGAGTATTGATGCACCAGCTCAGGATCTGCACTAGTGTGGTAGATGCATAATTCAGCGGTACATGTAGGAACGTGACGAAGTGCTATGTAGGTGCTGCGGGAAACAGTAATGAAAACAGTTGTCACTGAACACAGGTACGTGATTCGGAAGTAGCAATCGATCAGCGAATAGCTTGTTGCTCATTGTAGTTGTGCTTAGGGTGTGAACAGCCCGTGACGACCGTGATTGAAAAATACTACGGTCAGCAGTAGTACCGTTGGTGCACTCGAACTAAAGGTCAGTTTTCGTTGTAGTATGTCGTTTTGCGGCTGTCCCTCAAATGAGCGAGAAATTAGGCTATTTCTCGTTTATGCGCCCTTTCACGGATAATTCCTTTCAATTTCGCGCATAATACGCCGTCATCGACGGTGGCTCTATCTACACTATGAAAACGCGCAAGATAACAGACTGAAAGATACGGTAGCGTCATCTATGTGGGCAATATTTTACATGTCAGTCAGCGGGGTCTCGACAACAGTGCCTCCTGCAGCAACAATAGGGAACGAGGCAAACAAGATCCCTGAAAATATTTACTCTTGAAATGCCGCCTCTTTTAAACATGCACTTAAATATATGAAAGTGCTTACTGAATGCTTCATACAGCCTACTAGCAAACGTCACGGTACGTGCTAAGCATTAGCAATATCCTGATTAATCAGTTGCTCTGGCAGGAACGGCGTTCCTTCGCTGAGCAATTGAACTGGAGCACTGTCATTTGCTATTCTTCGCGAACCGTCGTTGAAATTCTGCGGATTATTCAAATGAGCAAAAGATAAATCGCTCCGCTGTTCCTCCAAAGCCTCCCTTGCCCCAACAACAGCGGTTTGTGCTTTTCGAAGTCCAATTTCAAGTTTCTCGTCCTTCGGCTTGCGTGCAAAGATTGTTTCAATTACGTCATGCTTCATGGGAACGATGACATAGCTGAAAAATTTAACACTTACCGACCTATGAAACCTTACCAACATTAATATTAGCCGCGCAAGTAGTCATGAGCTCTTTTAAATTCCTGACATTATACTTGTGATATTTTATTTGTACACACTTTATAACCGTCGGAAATATGCGGTCCCGGACGTCGGCCAGCAAAACAGACTTCTACGGTTGTATTCGTGGTAATTTGATACTCGATATACGTTTGTGGTTGTCACTCGTCCACATTTTCTTTTTTTAGTGATTGAAAATTATTGGATGAACCGTGGATTTATATGGGCGGAAAGTCTGCGTGTCGGAGTGCCTCATGGGGCATTTAGCTACCTTTCTTTATATTGATTATCATGAACTGGGAAAAATTAGGCGTCTACAAGTATGACGGCTCCTCACTTGCCTCCAGCGTGTTACGAACCCGCTCTCTGGTAAGTCATGGTCGCAGATCTAAGCATATGCAAAGCATTCGAGGTAGTATCATCATCTGTGTCAGTTTGTGATGCTCAGTTGTTCACATTGTTTTCGTTTAGTGATTTAAAAGTATTCGACGAACCATGCATTCGTATGGATGGAACGACTGTACGTGTGAGTATCGGATGATAAGTTTTACTACGTTTGCTTATATAGATTTTCAGGTGGGATCTTGTGTTGGGATTGATAGCTGGTCTAAATGGAGAAATGAATGCACAACGGGCAGATGAGTTTTTAAAATCCATAATAGGGCATATTCACAGGAATTTGCGCGCGACCGGTCGGGTTCCTCGGGCGTCCATTCAGTCGTATTGTTTACAATTAATGCTACCCTCACTTGGCTTCAGTTGACCTATGGCATTGATGATACGAATAGGAAACCTTTGTCGTCACTAGTTAACATGGTGGCGAGAACATAAGAGATAGCAGCAGCGCAGCAACCGCCCTCGAAGGGATCTTTGTCTGGCCGTGCAGAGCCAGCTTCCAAGGCGATCAGTTGTACGCCTCAGATGTTTCGAGACCTAGTACGTAATGTTTAAAATTGGCATTTCGGTTGATACATTATGCCATTTTTAGATCAGTTCCTATGAACGCAAGTTTGACGAAGTTCGAAATGAGGTGTTGGCCAATTTGGTGCAGTATTCTTTCGGCGACACAGACCTGGTTAGGCTGGCAGATTGGAAAAAACGGAAGCCGAAATGTGATCTGCCACGAAGGTAAAACGTTTGTATGTTATCTTTTTTTTATTAATACAGTGTACTCAAAATAACAAAGTTTTCACACGGTGTACACCCCGTTATTGCAAAAACGTTTATTTGCTAGCTCTCGGGTACTGCTCATGTACCCGTCATCAGGCAACCACAAATTATGTCCACTGCCCAGCCAGTCACGGTTCAGCACGCTCCTCTGCTAGACCATCCGGGCTGGTGACGTCAACTATCAGGTACTACCCTTGTACCCGTCAAGCGTTTGTCGCCTGCCCAGTCAGTCCTGCAGAGAGCGAGCATCCCTACCGACCGACCGAGACAGTGACACGACACCAAATGAACAAACGACAGTAAACGTTGCGCCCGTCAGTGTCTTCTGCTTTAAAGCGGCCGGGCTTTAATGTCACGCTCCAGGTTTTCTCCATCTTTCATTTTTTTGTCCCCATCCAATATTTCTGCCTTCTTCTATCGTTGTTCTTTCGCCTCATGCCCCGTGAGCACTTCTTCATAGAGATTCTTTTTCCTTTTTCCATACGGGGTAGTTAATCAATAAAAGTTTTTCACAAGAACGGGGTGTATACCGTGTGAAAACTTTGTTATTTGATTAACTACCCCCGTATGGAAAAAGGAAGAAGTGTACTCAAAATAAATCAACTTTCGTAACGGGGTACAATTTTCTTGAAAAAGAATAATCATAGTTTCCCCGTTAAATCAGAATCATTTTATTAACCAATCACAACGAGCCAAATACTTTGGGTCTTCTTTTTGATGCTTCCTTTCTCTTTCTCTACGGCAGAATCTTTGTTCCTCTTCTTTTTGCTTCCTTTCTTTGACGAGTTCTTCACCATACTTTGGCTCTTCTTTTTACTGCTTCCCTTCTCTTTCGCTACGGCGGAATCTTTGTTCCTCTTCTTTTCGCTTCCTTTCTTTGACAATTCCTTTGCCTCTTCGCCTTCCTTCTTTTTGTGGCTCTTTTTATCTTTCTTGTTTTTGCTGCAAGGGGTGCAAGAAGAGACCGAATCCAAATCGGTGCAAGAAGAGGCCGAATCCAGAATTCAGCACTACATACATGTACAGCTCTGTGCACTAATGCTGTTGATAATACCATTGAACACGAAGTGGGGATGGTGCGAAGAGAAATGTAGATACCGATCCGAATGGGTTGGTTTTCTGTAGACAGTGGTCTTAAGATGGGTACCATCGTAAGTGACCAAAACATCTAAGAACGGGAGAACGTTGTTTGATTCTTTCTCAATTGTAAAAATGGTTTGTTCCAGGCACAAACCGTTCAAATGCCTAAGGAAAGCATCGAAAACACCAGTATCTATAGTCTCCATGATTAAAGTGTACAGCGGCACGCAAGGAGAGCGCAAACCACTTGGCCGATGGGTACGCTGGTATTCAGTTATAATTTCCAAAGTTCCACTCCGTCTCGTATATGTTTGGGCGACACGCATTCCATCTAATGCTTTCTCCATTAGGACCAACGATTGAATGCGCCAGAGGGCTCGTCGGCGCCACCTGTATCTCATCGCGGTTTCCTCATACAATACCATCGCGTTCAGCTTCTCTGCTCATGGGTGTCCACGGGAATTGAGCAGATGAGTTTTCGAAAAGGGTCCAATGCCCGCCGTTCGTAAAAGGACGTACTTTTGTTTGCAGATTTCAATCATCTCCGGCAAGGCGGCTTCCCCAGTGATCGCCAGCCGAATTATTAAAGTGTGCCTGGACCATCGCCCCTGCTCCAGCAGGTGGAGACCGTTTTAGCCTACCACTTTGGTCACAAATATCTGATCGATGTGCACATCATCTTGGACGCAAACGCGTCGCTCAAGCAAGCGCATGACATCAGCGAACCGCTACAGCTGAAGATCGAACGGCTGCCCTTCGTCGAGAGGTCGTTCGTCCACGTGGACTATGAGTGCTGCCACTGACCTGAATCGGAGCATAAGATCGTCTAAGCCGCCTGCCAATACAAGACAAAAGATTTGAAACACGGGCAAGAAAGCATTCGCCCGTCTCGCGGCACACACCGCCGACGACCCAAGTCTGTGGGAGAACCCGGTCCCGGTTGTATTTCCTCTTAGAGAACACACTCTCGTCAACGTCAACCGTGAGGCCGGGTCCTCCCATAACGGCGCGGTTCTTGAACAGCCATTCTGCCGCTGGCTCCCTCAATGTTCGGTTCCATTCGACCGCTGCTTTTCCATTCATGTCTCAGCTGTCTTTACAGGAAGCGCAGCTTGTGAGCTTGTAGCTCCAGGCACGAATGAAAAGCAGCGCTTTTCTCAGAGGCAGATAGCAATCTGGATGAGCCTAAGGATCAGCACAATGAATTACAAATCATTTGAAGCACTGACTTTACCTTCCAGCCGTATCCCTGCACGCAACGGCAGCTCTGTCCTGTTCGGTTGTTCACTACGTTGGTATACTGTAAGGGATGTATATAACCTGTATATATATGTATATATAGTACTGCAGGAAGTGTGTGTGTGCTTATGAGTGATTTGCTTCGCTGCTGTTGTGTTTATTAAACGTTGACGTTTTTGTACTACGCGTCGCCACCTGCCGGGGCACTACATATTTTGGCGACAAGTACCAAACTCGTACATGTACAATGTAAGCCTCGTTTTCCCCTCCTTCCTCATTCTTTGAACATCTTCGCTGTCAGCCAACGATCGACTTTCGAACTTGGATCCGGTCGTTCTAGAATTACATTCTCGCTGCCTTTCCAGAAAAGATTTCGGATAAACGGAAACGTGCCTTTTTACTGAACTTCCTCGGTGCCGAGGGACAACGCCGGTTCTACTGTTTGAACGTGCAAGATGACTCATACGACAGTGCAGTCAAAGCGCTCACTGCGTTTTTCACGCCTAAGGTGAATGTGTGCGTCGAACGTTATCGATTTCGTAAACGCACACAGGAAATTGGTGAGACTGTTGATTTTTACATCGCTGACCTAAAGGAACTGGCTGCCACGTGTGCATTCAGCACGCTCGAAGACGAGGTGATCAGTTGATAGGAGGCACATCGTCTGCTGCTATCCGCGAGAAACTTTTTGCAGATAGCCGCACACGATGTGCCTCCTATTATCGAGAAACTTCTTGCAGATAGCAGCAGACGATGACCTAACGTTAGAACAGGCCAATTCCATAGCACGGCACATGGAAACAGCTAAAATAAAGGCGTCTTGTTTGCATGGTGCTACCGATAGTGACGACATCAACGCGTTGAAAATATGGAAGCATCCGTTTACGCCGGCTACGGAAACCATTCCGCTGAAATCCTCTTCTCATCAGTCGTCCGCGAAGCAATGCTTCCGCTGTGGATCTGCTGTACAACTGGCGAATGCTGCAGAATGTCGAGCTCGCAGTTTACATTGCCGCTATTACCACCTGGCTAGAATGTGCCGATCCCAACAGAAGCAGCAGGCAACAAGAAAGTCAAGTTCCGTTGCTGAAACTCTAAAAGTTGACCAAGTGAGTAAATCTGATTGCCTCTACATTACCGTACAAGTGTCCTGCAGTGACTGCTGCTGTTCATTGGACTGCTTGCTAGATACAGGCTCTCCTGTCTCAATTATTCCGCTGTCGCTTTAGGAAAGGAACTTCTCATTTGCTTGTCTTCATACCCCGAGTATTAAATTAACTTCCTATTGTATGCGCCCTCTACCAATAGTGGGATGCTTCGAAGCCCAAGTAAGGTATAAAGACAGGTCTGCGTATACAACTTTCTATGTAGCGCAGTACGGGAAACCTCTGATTGACATGGACCTAATTAGCAGTCTTAACATAAGCATTCACGTATCAAACGTCGTGTCACATATACTCACCAGTGCTACTGAGTTACCGAGGAATGCAGCATTGAAGAACTATGGTCACGAGGTAAAACTTAAGACTAATATCAAGCCAGTTCATCAGGAGCTACGCAGACTACCACTGTCGGTCCGAGAAGCTGTCTTGAAAGAAATAAATAAATTGCTCAGCCAGGGAATTATCGAACGAATCGATGCCTCTGAATGGGTGTCACCAATCGTTGTGGTTCGCAAGAAGGATGGTAACCAAATTCATTTTTCGTAACGGGGTGGATTTGGTCAAAAAAGTTATATTCACAGTTCCCCGTTTCTTCAGAAATCTTTTATTGACTTCTCGTTAACAGTGGAGCTTTCGGACCGCTCATGGTCCGTCATCAGCACATAGGAGTCACTGCGCAGTTAGTCTTTGGTTCAGCAAGCTACTCAGCTCAACCAACCAGACAAGCGACAGCCGCTATCAGGTCGAACCGTGACCCGTCCAGCATTTGTCGCCCATCCGGTCAGTCATGCCGAGAGCGAGCATCCCCTCCGACCAACCGCGACAGTGACACAACGAGAAAAGACAAATTCGATAATGAATCCCTTGACCGTCAACGCCTGTTCCTTCTTTAAAACCATTTGATTTTAAAGCACTCCCGCCTGTTGTTTTCCAGCCGCAAACCATCTTCGACCAATCTTGGGGATTCCTCCGTCTTTGTCTTGTCCTTTGGGCCCTGTGCAGCCCGTATTTGTTGAATCAAATTCATTTTTCGTAACGGGGTGGATTTGTCAAAAAAGTTATATTCACAGTTCCCCGTTTCTTCAGAAATCTTTTATTGACTTCTCGTTATGAGCTGAGTAGCTTGCTGAACCAAAGACTAACTGCGCAGTGACTCCTATGTGCTGATGACGGACCATGAGCGGTCCGAAAGCTCCACTGTTAACGAGAAGTCAATAAAAGATTTCTGAAGAAACGGGGAACTGTGAATATAACTTTTTTGACCAAATCCACCCCGTTACGAAAAATGAATTTGATTCAACAAATACGGGCTGCACAGGGCCCAAAGGACAAGACAAAGACGGAGGAATCCCCAAGATTGGTCGAAGATGGTTTGCGGCTGGAAAACAACAGGCGGGAGTGCTTTAAAATCAAATGGTTTTAAAGAAGGAACAGGCGTTGACGGTCAAGGGATTCATTATCGAATTTGTCATTTCTCGTTGTGTCACTGTCGCGGTTGGTCGGAGGGGATGCTCGCTCCTCTGCATGACTGACCGTATGAGCGACAAATGCTGGACGGGTCACGGTTCGACCTGATAGCGGCTGTCGCTTGTCTGGTTGGTTGAGCTGAGTAGCTTGCTGAACCAAAGACTAACTGCGCAGTGACTCCTATGTGCTGATGACGGACCATGAGCGGTCCGAAAGCTCCACTGTTAACGAGAAGTCAATAAAAGATTTCTGAAGAAACGGGGAACTGTGAATATAACTTTTTTGATGGATGGTAACATTCGATTATGTGTCGACCTGAGAGAACCGAATAAAGCAATCGTTCCAGACATGTTTCCTTTGCCCCATATTGATGATCTACTGCTCCGCTTTAAAGGCGCCACCGTGTTCTCAGCACTGGATCTTCGTTCTGCTTATCACCAGCTAGTTCTTCACGAAAACAGCCGGGATTTGACAGCGTTTATCACTGACGAGGGGCTATTTCGTTTCTGTCGTTTACCCTACGGCCTGTGTTCAGCCACCGTCAGCATTTCAAAAAGTCATGTCCGACATCCTACGAGATTTACCTGGTGTTGTCTGTTACTTGGACGATATCGTCGTTTTCGGTAAAACCAAAGCCGAACATGATAAAAATCTAAGCTCAGTTCTTCAGCGCATACGGAGTAGTGGCTTGGTACTGAATGATGCAAAATGCAATTGGAGTCGAAACGCAATTCTGTACCTTGGCCACCATATATCGCCTGCGGGCATACGCCCTGATTTTTCAAGATTTTTTCGACGGGGATAAAGACCGTGTCTACATATTCAACAATGTTAAGAGCTCCGTTACAAAAAAGAATTGATGATGTAATCGGTGCGTACACGGCAGCACAAGACATGCCAACGGTAGAAGAAGCACACACGCCTAAAGACAAAGAGGAAGTTCTTTATCTGCTTTTCTTTTGTTTCTCCTTTTTTCGTCATTGCCTTGTTTTTCTTTTGTAATCCTCCTTGTCAAGTTTTGCGCTTCCTTATTATACCTGACGTAAGAAAATTCTTGCACTAAAGCCTCGGGGCTGTTAGTGCAAACATGACCGACTTCGCCCCCTGACTTGTCACCGACTCAAGACGGTGCTCCTTACCTTTACCAACGTTGTGGGGATCAACACTGTTCCGGTCCAGATCGACTGAAAATGTTCCCACACTCGCGGTTTGGTAGGGGTGTGCCGTCTCAAAAACCTTTTCGCATCATGTGCACATACGACTCACATTTCCTATTTTGCCCTTTTTTCGTTTTTTTTGATGCGCTGACGACGGGTCCAGTTGGATCAGAAAGCTCCGCTTTCTCCATGTTGAATAAAGCGTTTTTCGACGGGGATAAAGACCATGTCTACATATTCAACAAGAACAGATGCTGTTCTAAATGCTCTCTCCCCAACAAATTCGCAGTCGCTGCGTTCTTCCATCGGAATGATGACTTGGTACAGCAAGTTCATCCCGCATTTCTCCTAGGTTGTTGAGCCTTTACGTTCATTAGTTCAGACTCCAAATTAGCCCGTTTCTTGGGGTCCGGCCGCTGAGAAAAGTTTCCAGAAGTTAAAGCAACTCTTGCTTGAAAGCCCTGCTTTGGCTTTATTTGATCCTACCCTAGAGACGATTGTGACTACCGATGCATCTGATGTGGGAATAGGTGCAGTACTTTCGCAAGTACAACATGATGGTAACGAACGAACTGTCGCGTTTGCTTACGTACCTTATCTGCTGCTGAACGTAAGTATTCGGTTGTGGAGAAAGAGGCCTTAGCATGTATCCGGGTTACATTAAACAAGGGGTTCCGAAACACGGGGTAAGATCTCATAATTTTATTGAAGGAATGAAACACGGCAAGAAACAACCCGTGACCGAATAATATCGTAACCGTTAAACGGAGCTTTCGAGAACAAGAGGAGTTCTCGAAAGCTCCGTTTAACGGTTACGATATTATTCGGTCACGGGTTGTTTCTTGCCGTGTTTCATTCCTTCAATAAAATTATGTATCCGGGCTGTAGAAAAATGGCGGTGCTGGCTTTGGGGTAACAAATTTACACTGCGCTCCGCTTTCCTGTCCACCGTGCCACGGTTTTCGTGTTTTCTCAGAAATAAACATCCTTTCCGGAAAAGTGGCTTTCAACAACGGGTACAAATTTCCGTGATTGGAAGCGATGGAGACGAAAGGAGCACTTTGGGGGCGTGCTGGCGTGGTCAGGGGATGGTAACACTCCTCTGGGAGCAACAGGTGACTGAAACTTACGCGGTGGATGGTCGTGGTGAAACTACAGCTCAAAAAAGGGGGCCGTGGCGAGCCCTCAGCTCCGAAAAGGGCCAAGGAGGGCGGTGAAAAACACTGGCCTAAACCATAAAAACAGGATCATGTCTCCCTATTAGATTATGAAAGCAACACAACCATAGGCATCGTTTTCTGCCCTCACCTAAGCCTAGACGTTAAAATATGGATTATGTTCATCGTACATTGCACATACTGGGTGCAAATTCGTGGAGAAATGCCAAAATTTACCCATAGTACAGGTTTCCAAGGACAGCGAAAACAGGAGAAAATTTTCGCTGCAGAACTGCTCGCGTCATACCGAACGTTATGCTACGAACTGCGACCAATCAGCGAACGCTAGAGCGGCCAATCAACGAAAGCGACAGTGGCGCCAATGAGGGGGTGCTATAGGGAAATCGTGCCGAAAAACTTACTAGGCTAATTTACGCACAAACATGGGAATTTGTGAATATCAGAACAAACGACAGGGAACACAACTTACTAATGTTTGGACGTCAAGAAAGCAATGGTCAACCTAAGTTCCAGGCCATTGTCTACGTAAGAAACAGAAATTCGGTACTACTAAATCTCAGCCCCCCCCCTGAAAATTTTTGTAGGTGGCGCCACCGTCGCCATGGTATTCCCTGCGCGAATCAGAAAAGACTTAGCCGCAAAACCGATCGACCAATCAAAAATAACCTACGTTTTCGCAAACTTTGAACGACAGCAGCGTCGCCGTTTCCAACGCGGATCAAAAAAGACTTAGCCGCATAACGGCCAAAAAGTGAAAAGTAGACTACTTTGGCCCATACCTGAACGAAAGCCCCGAAACGCCGTCGCTGCATTTAGTCGGACGGCCGCCATCTCGTTCATGCTGAACGATCCCCTGCAGAACGATAGGGTCGTCCACTTTTCTGCCCATGCGCGAATGAAAAGGAGCATGGTCCTTATGGGCTGTTCACAGCCTAAACACCATTACAATGGGCAACAAACTATTCGCCTACTGATTACTACCTTGGAACCATGTTCCTGTTTTCGCTGACATCTCCTTTCGGCATTCATTTCGGCCGCACCGCCATCGCACATCGTCGCGGTCCTCCCTGGACCGCAGGGCCATGTACCGTCCGCAGCGGGGGCATTCTTCTGTCGTGCATTAGGCCCCTTCCTTGCATGAACTGCACGGCAGCCATTTCATCATTGGCAAATCGCGCACACATCTGGACAAAGTTCTACCGTTCGCTAGCACTCATCTTCGCAGAATAAAATGCTGTTCTCTTGAAACAGAATCTGCGAGCATAGCCAACCACTCACGTTCTGTTTCGTTCCCTGGCATGCACCTGCTTGACGGCGTTTAGCCGTCAAGTGGTCTTCTCATGGCACAAAAGCTGTTCGTACAACGGTCATCTCAGCTGCCATGAATCGCAAAAACTCGGCACACCCACATTCCTTCTATTCTGCGACCCTTATCATCGTTTTTAAGTGCAGGACGAATACAATACAACGCAGCATACGACAGCGCAGAGAAATCTGCTCCGTTTACTTTAGCGCTGAGATGTCTGCTCTCGAACATTCTACAAACCGACTTATCAAAACTGCAGCAAACCTTAGGTCAAAGCACCATCTGTTCGACGCATGAAAAACCGTCGTTCGTACAACTGGTTGCCATCACACGCTTCGCATTCTCTCCAAACTGAAGCTTACACCTGAACACAACACTGACGTTTCACTTTAACCTTAAACAACGGCAGCAGAGTGCGACATCCAACTTCACCAGCAAACATCACACCAACATAAGCAGTGCTTCATACGTGTCCTAAGCCTACGCTTTAACATAAGCCTGATGTTCCAATATATTAATACATTATGTGAACGCAGAACAACCCCAGGCATCGTTTTCTGCTCTTACCTAAGCCTAAACCATAAAATGAGAATCACGTCTCCCTTTTAGATTACGAAAGCAACAGAACCATAGGCATCGTTTTCTGCCCTTACCTAAGCCTAAACCATAAAATCAGAACCATGTCTCCCGTTTAGAATACGAAAGCAACAGAACCATAGGCATCGTTTTCTGCCCTTACCTAAGCCTAAACCATAAAATGAGGACCACGTCTCCCTTTTAGAATACGAAAGCAACAGAACCATAGGCATCGTTTTCTGTCCTTACCTAAGCCTAAACCATAAAATGAAAACAATGTCTCCCGTTTAGATTACGAAAGCAGCAGAACCATAGGCATCGTTTTCTGCCATTACCTAAGCCTAAACCATAAAATGAGAACCACGTCTCCCGTTTAGAATACGAAAGCAACAGAAGCATAGGCATCGTTTTCCGTCCATCCCCACTACCAGTTCTATTTTCTCCCGTCGCTTCATCATGATTTCCAACGATTCTCTATTTTACTACACGCAATATAGCGCCCAATCAGCGTACGCCTAACCGTTCTGACAGCAACCAATCGACGAAGCTGAAAGTGGCGCCCCCAAGGGGGGGGGGCTGAGATTTAGTAGTGCCAGAAATTCTAGCAAAAGGACTCAACTTTGCTAACACCCAGATGAAAATTGATTACCTCGATCTCATAGGGAAAGTGGAGTTAAGTATTACGGAGGGTAACCCGTTAAGAGGAAATCATTTCCGAAGCTTGATTACGAATTGACTAACAAGATCCAAATACTCTCCTAAAATGAACCTATCACGAACAGGATTCAACGTCATAAAAACACTAAGTAACGAACAGTCGATAGTCATTTCCAAAGCGGATAAAGGCAATGTGGCAGTAGACGGAGAGACTTACGACAGGAAAGTAACTGACCTCTTGCAGTCAGGAAGGTATGTACATCTAAGAGATGACCATACGGAACAGATTAGGGAATCATTGTTGGGCATACTATTACCACCAGCGGATGAGACGAAAGAAAAGAAATTGCCTGAACTTATGCGTGAATTATGATTCCCCTCCAATTTCACATGCCCTGAACTCGGTTTCCTGCCAAAAATACATAAGGAGAGCAACCCACTTATACCTGTTGTTTCCAGTTACACAAGTGTTACGAGAGATTTATGTCAATACTTAACGAATTTTCTGAGACCTATCACAGCAAACAGCTTGTCACACACACACACACACACACAAACTGTTGAACTTCGTTAACGAAATAAGGAATGTCTTAGTGGAAGAGGACGAGTCTATGGTTAGGCTACGACGTGAAAGATCTATTCGCAAGCTTACCCCTCGACCTTACATACATTATTATCATGGAATTATTATCCTTAGACACTTCGCTCAAAGAAAGAAAGAACGAATCTTAGCCCCTTCCAAGTTACACAGCTAGTAATGTTTCGCATGGAAGAGGGGAACCATTTCCAATGGAACGGACAGCATTTCAGACAAAAAGAAGGGGCTCCAATGGGAAGTCCCTTGTCACCAACATTGGCAGAAGTTTTCATGGAAGATTTGGAGAAAAAGTCGTTCGCAATGGGATAGAAGAGCATGAACTATACCAGTGATTCTCAACGGAGGCGAACCCCCCACGCAGGCGCTGGCAGATTTGGGGGGGGCGGTGGAGCCAGGGGCGTTACGGGGCTGTGGAGCCAGGGGGCGTTACGGGGGCGCTGGAAGATTTTTAAGTTGGCGGTAGCAGCTTCTAGTGGTCGCTGGAGATAACGATAAGCTTTCTTCGACGCACGGGTGATTCAGGCATGCTGATAAGAACGGAACGGTGCAGAGATTGCTTTGACAGGAGTTGTCAGCGCATCGCTTCTACAGTTTTTATGACCCAACAGGCTAATTTCATATGCAAACACTTTGTGTGTTGAATAATGGAATTCTAACGGGTTTCGGTTACATCATGTTAAAGGACGTTAGAATACCCGTTCATGAATGCATTTATTGAATGAACGGCGTAGTTTTTATTGAACACTTTGTGCGCAAATAGCCTTTCTGCAGTAAACGTCGCGCCAGTCTACTCCTGCAAAGGCTTTTTCGTTAACATTAGAACCGGTCGTCACCTGCGCAGTTCGTTAATATGCATCAAAAAAACGAATGCCACGCACATTCCTAAGCGCTGCCACCTGCGATTTTTCCCTATAAATAAGCCCTTCTCTTTCGCCATTTATTTCTGATTTATATTTGTAATATACTCGAAGTTCGCTACTAACAGTTGTTTCAGTTCCACGTGTCGTCAAAGGCTCATGTAAAGTGAAGCTTTTTATCTATGGTACTCAAGAGTTGGATTGAAAGGAATGCATAGTTAGTGAGTAGTCATACTCGTAAAAATTGTAAACGTAAGAACTACTATCGATGTCCGTTTCGGAAGTACCTAATGGACGAAGTTGGAGTTGAGCCCTAACAAAAGCAAGGGAAGGCGTATTGAAAAATTAACAGAGTAGGTGGCGTTTCATATTTACTTGCACTATTTTCTAGCAGCTTGAGCCATTTCAAATCTGATTAATACGATTAACATCCTTTATTAACGATAAACAACGTCGAAGCTTTCTGGGTTAACACGAGAACCCCGAAAGCTCTGGTGTTGTTTATCGTTAATAAACGGTGCTAGTCGTATTAATCAGATTCGACGTATATAGCTACACCGTTACCAAACATCCTATTTTCAGCTTGAGCCATTACCATTGCAATTTCAATCGACTTAGTTCGCTGTTCAAATGAATTAAATTTTTCCAGACCAAAATATTTCAGAACAGAAAAAGAATTGCAGGCAGTACAGAGGTGAATATCTTAAGTTTGATTTTGTTCGAATTTTGTTCGACTGCTAACATACACATGCCGATGTGCGTGATATGTGAGAAGGTATTTTCAAATGAGTCGATGAAACCCTCTAGGTTGGCCGAACATCTCCATAAGATGCACCCGGATAAAGCCAACAAGGATAAGTCTTATTTTCAGATATCTGAGACAGACTTATTAGGCGGCCTACGATAGAGAATGTGTTGGTGACAACGTCTGGAATAGGAGAGCGTGATGGCCTCTGTGCGTCGTACAACATTTCCTTGTCGATAGCGAAATCTGGCAAGCCACACACGATCGGTGAAGCGCTTTTGCTTCCGGTGGTGAGCGAGGTTATGAATACGGTATTACATATACCGTATTCATAACCTCGCTCACCTGCTGGGGGCATAATTCAGAAGATCCCTCTCAGGAACGACACAGTTCAACGTCAGATTGATGAGATAGCCAATGACGTAGAAGAGACGTTATGTGACTTCTTAAGAAACGACGCAATTTTCACTGCAATTGAGCGAATCGACTCTGCCTGGCAATGTGGCGCTGCTTTTGGCCTACGTCCGGTTCATAAAGGCGGAGAAATTGGTGCAAGAAATGCTTTTCGCCAGAGAACTGCAAACTGATAAGAAACGGGAGTCAACTTTTTGCGTTTTGATAAACGTTTTTGAGGAAAAGCAGATACCGCTGACGAATATAGTATCGAACGCAACTGATTGAGCGCCATCAATGATAGGAAGCCAACGTGGCTTCATTGCACTTTTGAAGCAAGTTTTACCAGATGTTGTCGTGGTCTATTCCGTAATCCACAGAGAACATTTGGTGACGAAACGTCTTAGAGACCGCCTGAATTCTTGATTACAGCAAGTGATTACAACGATTAATAAAATCAAAACAAATTCACTGGTGATTTCGCAAGTTGTGCGAAGAAACGAATGGAGAATACAATCATCGCCTTCTGCACACTGAAGTACGGTGGCTTTCAAAAGGCGCCTGTCTTACGCGGTTCTACTGTCTTTTGGATGCGATTCTGAACTTCTTTGGAATCACGACAATATTTTGCACGAAAAGTTGAAGAAACGTGAGAACGATATAGTCTATTTGGCTGATCTGTATTTAAAATTTAATGAAATAAACCTTCTCTTGCAAGGAGACGATCGTAATTTAATCACGACAAGAGCCGTTGTCTGTGCATTCGTTAAGAAGGTCGTTTTGTTCAGGAGAAATTTAGCGGACCGAGAATTTCACCAATTTCCAAATCTTTGCGCCATGAAAGAAAAGGCGGAAATTCAAGATGACGAAGTTAAAGCATATTGTCATCGTTTAGGTATGCTGTATCAAAATTTCTCAGTACCTTATGAGGATGTTCTTGATATGGATATTCCAAGGCGGATAATGGACTCTTTTGCAGACGTGGACGATGCGTAATTGAGATTTCAACAAAAACATGGAATTGCAAACGAATGACGAATTGAAAGTGAAATTCAAAAACGGTAATCAAGATTTCTGGATGCAACGAAGAATTCCAGAGTCATATCACAAGCTATGGAGCGTCGTGATCAGGTAGCTTATTTCATTTCCTTCCACTTATTCAGCCAAAAGACGATTTAGCACAGTCATGGACCTCTTGACGAAGAAAAGAAGCCAACTGCAGATAGCTACGTGAGGCGACCTGCGATTGCGGCTCACAAATATGAAGCCAAATGTTTCCAAGCTAGTGTCATCTCGACAAAGCCAGTCATCGCATTAATTATGTTGAACGACGCTGATGTCCAGAAAATTAAAGTTTAATTGCATACGTCCTTGTACATTACTGGAATCTGATGACTTGGAAACGGCGACAAGGTGACAGTAAGAGTTTCTGAAGGTATTATCTCCCAATGGTTTTGATTTTATCCGACGCAGTTTACGGACATCTTCAGTACCCTTCGCGGATCTTTCTGGATCAAATTCACGCCGTCCTTTCTCAGGAGCACATTCCAAACACGACCGCTTCTTTCAGTCATAAACCGTTGTAATAAAACTAATATAAACCTAATATAAACCAATATAATATAAACCAACTTTGCGAACACTTTGATGAACCGCTTAGCGAGGCCAATAAGCCAAAAACTGAAAGGACTACTATCATGAAGGGAAGAATGATCAAAAGCGTCCCACTTGACCGCGGTTTGCTAAGTGTCAAACGCAACCAAAAGGTTGATAGAACCAAAATCAACAGGCGTTCCATCATCGTCTCATGATATCTGATTGACGTCACAAAGGCTGGGAACAATCACCGCGGATCTAACGGCTCACGCCCAGTATGTGGGACGCTGGCGAGTCTAGGGGCGCTAGGAGGCGGTGTAGAGGCCTGAGAGGGCGCAGGCAAGTGAAAGGTTGAAAACTTACGCAGTAGACTTTGCCCTGGCGAACAACCAAATGAGTTTCTCGATACTGAAACATGAAGAAGACTAAAGAATTAGGAAAATTAAAGAAGCTTTTTGCATCCCCACAACGTTTGCACAAACAGGGATGAAGGGACAGAGATTAGTAACATATGTTCGACTGTGGCGATTAAGACGGGATGCGCATTACAAGAGCCCAGCACGCATAGAGGAACAACGAGCATATGAAGCGTTGGTTCCTATGGTAACCTCATTATAGAAAGAAGCAGAACCCAAACAAGAAAGAAAATCTTGAGATATGTTTCAATTCATAGGAACTCACAACACACGATCAGTTTAAAGGAAAAGTAACATTTTTAAAGAATTGAATTTGTTTATGTAGTATTAAAACAATGTCTACTCCGGGAACTGTTTATCAACTTTTTCATTCGTGACAGTTACACTTACGAAGAGAAGTTGCATATTGCCTTGCGCTGAGGACGGGACCAATTGAGGCACCGAAAGCTACGCTGTTCAATAAAGCGTCCATGAACGAGTATTGTGCCGTCCGTTAACACGATGAAACCGAAACCCGTTAGAAAGCCATTATTCGAAAACCCGCACTGATCATTTATCACGTCAAAATCAAGGGTAGCATCTCTCTGAAATTTAGCCATTCCTCGCCTCAAGCTATAAGGCACCTTGCAAGCTATTATTAATGGAATGGCCACCACATCGTTCATAACTTGCACTTAAAATTCAACTTCACCGCATTTTGGGTTGATTCAACTGTAGTGCTGCACCAGTTCAAAAGAACGGTCGTGAATTTTGCACGTTCGATGAGAAGAGGGTGCCAGGTACTCTGGATGCTGCTAAGGTGAATCAGTGGGAGTTTTGCTATAGAACAAAAACATATGTGGATACTTAAAACCGTCGTCTGACGACAAACACTGAAGAGTAGGTTTAGGTTCTTTGGACTGATATTTTTGAAGTGAAATTTAAAGTTCTGGCGCATTAGTATCCCCATGGCTGAATGTATGTCAATGGAATGGATAGAGTTCATTGAGACAATGGATATGACGTGCGTCCGTGCGTCATACCTATTGGCTGCATTATTTTGCTCGAATGAACTATTGCGTGAAAGAACTACTTTCTTGTCATAGGATATAATACTGCAATTGGTAAGTCCCACGTAACGTCTGAAATATCTTTTCAGTTGATTGTGTGGGTCCATCGTGCTAGG
The DNA here is from genome assembly GCA_000612645.2 of Trichuris muris. Taxonomy (NCBI): domain Eukaryota; kingdom Metazoa; phylum Nematoda; class Enoplea; order Trichinellida; family Trichuridae; genus Trichuris; species Trichuris muris. The sequence continues at coordinate 210,474 of CBXJ02000765.1, forward strand.
ATTACATTTTGTGTCCCATGAGATACATCTTCGCGGCAACTCTCAACGGAGAAAGATTTATCAGACAATGGGCACACGCGTCAAAGCTGTTCATGCAAGACATTTTCTTTCAGTAGTCGACTGCTTAAACAATAATCAACTGGTAAAGCGGAACTGCAAGTTTTAGCGATTGAACAAGTGCACAGACGAAGCGACATCCTATTAGTCCTTGTTAGCTTGCATTTAACATACGTTTCTCTACATGTCATGACTGATAAAACATGGCTAGGTAACCGTGACTAACTAACTTTTATTCACGCTTTCGAAAACGGTTCGTCTTCGTCATCAGCGTCGAAATAATAATTCCGTGTGGTGTCAAATTATGCGAACGATTTTCTTTAAACTTCGTAATACTCTGTGTTCATTTTTAAGGGGCCGGTTTTTCAGTTTCTCTGTAATGTTTTTTAAGTACACACGGCTAAACACCCGTGAGTGAGCAGCTTTTTATTCACACGGCCTAACACCGGTGACTGAGCAGCTTTTTATTTCAAAATTACGTCGATAGTTGTACTCTACCAGATGATTCGTCTCAGCAGCAATGCGGCCGAAAATGTCATTAATAAACCTATTCATGATGGACATAGCTTTGATACTAATGCCCCGTATCTGGTTGTAATTCCTTTAAAACTTTGTAAATGTAGGTTGTGAAACACCTTTTGCGTGACACTCCGTGTTTCTTGTCCACGGACATGGTAGCCTTTTGAAAGTTACCGGTTTTCTTCGTACATTTGGTACGACGCTTCCGCGGCATCTTTGCTCTTGCTTAAATAGCCTGGAACCTGCACACACTGGACAAAAATGGACAAGCAGTGAGCAATGCAGCATTGCTCACTACTTGTCCACTTTTGTCCAGTGTGTGCAGGTTTCAGGATATTTAAGCAGGAGCAAAGATGCCGCGGAAGCGTCGCACCAAAGGTATGAAGAAAACCGGTGATTTTCAAAAGGCTACCATGTCCGGGGTCAAGAAAAGCGGAGGGTCACGCAAAAGGTGTTTCACGACCTACATTTACAAAGTTTTGAAGGTATTACACCCAGATACGGGCATTAGTAGCAAAGCTATGTCCACCATGAATAGCTTTATTTATGACATTTTCGACCGCATTGCTGCTGAGACGAATCATCTCGAAGAGTACAACGATCGACGTCGTTTAGGAATAAAAATCTGCTCAGTCACAGGTGTTTACCCATGTGAATAAAAAGCTGCTCAGTCATGAGTGTTTAGCCGTGTGTACTTACAAAGATGAGATCATACACCGTGTGCAGAAACCCATTGTTGACTGTAATGTGCTTAAAGTGGAACTAACAGATCGGCAACAGTCTGTTGTAGTTGTCACCACTGACCAAATGTCACTCATTTCGACTCCATTATCCCTATTGATGCATGTGTTTTTGCGGATGTAAAAGGCTTCTGTAACCTTCCTTAACCAATAGTTACTCACTTGCCTGAGCCTCGAGATTCTCAAACTTTCATCAGAAGCTGTACATTCTGGGACGTGACCTATGACCGCAGACCCGTTAATACATTCTTCCATAGTCTCATTTGGGTCTTTCGACTGCGGTCGTCCTCATCGTGTCATTTCTTCTCCTCTGCTTCTCCTGTCTACATTCCTGTATCTTCTTATACCTGCTAAACGTTCTTCGAACCTCTGACTACTTCTATGTCCACTTTTCTCGAGGTATGTGGCTCCACATCCGCATTTGATTTGGTAAATTGCTCCTGGTGTTTCTTCCGGACAGGTCCTTAATTTGTCTGAACAAAGGAGAGATCTCAAATCACCGTTGCTTTTAAAACTACTTTAACTCCAACCACTTTGGATCTTATCTCCTACACCAGGGTAGTAAGGAATGATAATTCTTGTTGTTGCCTCTCGTTCCTTGATTGTCTTGAGTTGTCTGTTGCTCCATTTCATTATTCTTCGGTCTCATTATGTTTAGTACGGCAAAGACCCGTTTTTCAAAAATATCATTTATTGCGTAGCTTTCGGGACCTGACTTGGTCCCGTCATCAGCGCTAGGTAATGCGCAACCTTCTTGGAAACAATAAAGGTCGCAAATGGCAAGGAGAGAAAGAAACGAATGTATAAAGACTTGTTTTAAATAACTTTAAAACTGAGGCTCCAACTTTAAACCACGATTGGGTTTGTTTTTACGAAGACCCACTGGTTGGCTCAAGAAGGGCGCAACCTGTCTTGGTCGCTACAACAGACCATATTTTGCTGATGTCCACACCTTCGTTCCTGTTTATACAGACGTTGTGGCGGATGTGAAAAACTTCCTTGATTTTTCTTATGCTGTAGTCCTTTTCCCGTTGTAGAACCGAACAGCTGGTATTGTTGAGAGCTAGCGGGCAGTCCACAGAATGTTCAACCCACGCTGAAGCATGCACAGCTTCTTTCATTACGTCACATGGGTCCTTCCTTTGTGGCCTTCCTCTATGCTCAACTATTTCTCCTCTCAACCTCTTTTCGGCATTCTTGTACCTTGTCAATGCCGCTTTGTGTTCATTGAGTCTATGAAGTAAGGTGTGACCTGTTTCGCCAATGTTCCTTTTTCCACAGCTGCAATTAATGCTGTATACCACACCTGGAAGTCTATCCGGCTGTATTTTAACTTTGTCCGAACGCAAGATGGACAAAAGGTTAGGTTGGCTTGTGAAAGCAACCTTGTACCCAATCGTCCTTGCAATCTTTCGAATTCCTTCCCCAAGCCCGGATAGTAGGGTATGCAAATCATTTTCATTCCCGGATTTCTATCTTGTCTTTTGCTAAAGTTGGGGTTTTTTAGCTTTAGCATTCTTTTCTTGATTGTGGCTTCAACAAGATGTTTTGGATAACTGTTCCGAAGTAGGATTTGCCTTATATGCTGAATTTCATCACCCAAGTATTGCTCATGGCAAAGAGAGAACGCCCTGTCAACCATTCCCGTTATGATACCCTTTTTGACGTTCAACGGGTGATTTGAATGGAAATTCAAATACCTTTCCGAATTAGTTGGTTTCCGATACACCTTGGTCTTAATGAGACCCTGATCTCGCATGACCAAGGAGTCCAGGAATGCCAGCATTCCATTTTCTTCCCTTTCCATTGTGAAGGAGATTTGTCCAGTAAAAAGACCATTTAGATGATCAAGGAGGGCTACTTCCTTGCCTGTCTCAATGATGACAAAAATGTCATCGACATAACGTTTAAACATCTTCACACCAAAGCAGTGAAACCGTCCTTGAACGCGATGTCTTCCAAATGTTCCATGAAAATTTCGGCCATAACTGGAGAAAGCGGACTGCCCATGGGAGCTCCCTTCTTCTGTGAAAAGTAACTACCATTCCAATGGAAGTAATTTCCTTCCTCCATACAAAACTTGACTAGTTGTGTTAAGTGGAACGGGTTGAACTTGGTTCGTTGTTGTAAATCACCATCCTTTGATAAGCAATCAAACAAAATATCATAAGTGTATCCCAGAGGTACATTAGTGAACAAATCTTTGACATCATAGCTAACTAAGATGTCTTCATCTCGTAATTTAACTCTCATCACCTCTTTTACAAATGAGGATGAGTTGACTGTGTGAGAGGGACGGGACCCGGTGATAGGGCGCAATATTTTCGCTAAGTACTTACATAGTTCAGTGACGACCCCTTTGCCGCTAGCTATTATAGGTCTGAGGGGAACACCATCCTTGTGAATTTTTGGGAAGCAAAACATTTCGGGAGTCGAAAAATTCGTTGTGTACTTGAGCTTCTTCAAGATTCCTGAAATTTCCACCTCTCTAGTTTCATCATGAAACTTCCCCAAAAGTCCAATGAGGTGTTTCCTTACATCATCAGTCGGGTCTTTTTTCAAAGGTGTGTAAGCATCCGTAGCCAAAATATCATTCACTTTTTGATTATATGTCTCTTTGTCAAGGATGACCACTACATTGCCATTATCTGCCTTCGTGATCAAGATGGTATCATCCCTTTTCAAATCTTTAAGGACTCGATGTTCAAACCGTGAAACCGCAACCCGTTAGAAACCCCTCATTCACTTACATTAGCACTGCACACGGCGCACAAGCCTTACAGTGGTCCAGGGAGCTGGAAGTTGCCAGCCTTGAACTTGCATTAAACACCCGGAAACATCATTTTTGTTGGATTGCAGAGATTTGGGTATCCTTCCAAACTCGTTTAGATTGAAAACTGTCCAGAGGTTGGACTGGAAAACTATCAAAGGGTCTTTTCTGTTTCGTTCCCCCTACTTGATTATCATGTCGCTAGGGGGCGCTGGGGGCGCTAATGACGTTTCTGTTGGCGAACGCTGATATAAAATGCTACGAAGAGGGCGCCGAGATGCATTAGCGATCGTAAACTTCAAGAGCCTTTGTAAGATGCCTTCGTAAGTTAAAAGGGAGACATGTCTCTTATTTTATGGTTTAGGCTTAGGTAAGGGCAGAAAACGATGCCTATGGTTCTGTTGCCTTCGTAAGTTAAAAGGGAGACATGTCTCTTATTTTATGGTTTAGGCTTAGGTAAGGGCAGAAAACGATGCCTTTGGTTCTGTAGCCTTCGTAAGATAAAAGGGAGACATGTCTCTTATTTTATGGTTTAGGCTTAGGTAAGGGCAGAAAACGATGCCTACGGCCGTGTTGCTTTCGTAAGTTAAAAGGAAAGATTGACATGACTCTTATTTTATAGTTTAGGCTTAGGTAAGGGAAGGAAAGATTGCTTCGAGCGCGCGGCCTGCAAAATGTGGCGGTGCCGTCACCTATGTCTCCAACAATTAACGGGCCAATCAGCGTGGGGATGACGTCATACCAGGAAGTTACAGTATGACGGGGAACGAGACAGAAAAGATACCTTTCAAAATACTGAGAGAAGCTGGTTTCTCCCTACTCAGGAATACCATAAGACAAAGACGTCAACGGATTGCTTTTCTTAATGAAAGCATTATAAAGGCGACAGACTGCTGCCGAACTGTTAGTACCACTTTAAACACATTACAGAGAAACTAAAGAACTGGCTCCTTTAAAAAAGTACACACAGTATTAGGAAGTTTAAAGAAAATCGTATACATAATGGGATACCACACGAAATTAGTATTTCGGCGCTGATGACGAAAACATAAGTCGTTTCCGAAAGCACCGTCAATAAAAGTTTGTTAGTCACGGGTTACCCAGCCGTGTTTATCAATCAGGACATGAGATCCTACCCCGTGTCCAGAAACCCAATGTTTACTTTACGTTTCGCTACAAGCAAAACACATACGCATTTTCCACTGAACCGCCATTTACCCGAAGTGCCGATCACGCACATCCTTTCAGACTCAAGTACACAAGGTACACTTGCTGAGGTCTGAGCAGGGCATGTGTCATAGGTCTACATACACTCGTCAGGCGTGTCCAGTTTAATTGGGTCAAATACCGTAGGCAAATTTTAGCTTCATAGAAGGTGCCGTTTGGTTGGCTGTTGCCCTGCAGTGTTCAACGACTGCATCAGATGTTCGATCAGATAAGAATAGTTTATTTTCGCCCATTCTATGTCTTCCCGCATCATTTTACTCCAAAGCGACGGGTCCTATCCATTCACCTGTCCAGCAGTACGAGCAGGGCATATGGGGATTTGCCATAGGTCTTAACGCTGACTCCTTATTGGCAGTGCATCAGCACCTTACAGCCCGATACGGAATGCTAACTGTGTGCCTGTCTGACATTGGTACTAATCTCGTTGTCGGAGACCGGATCACGCACGAAGGAATTGAAAAATTGAACAGTTCCATAGTTAAAGAATTCACAGCGGCACAACACGCTCAGTGGCATTTTGATCCACTACGTGCTCCAAACTTCAGACTAAGCAATAAGCTCTGGATTTGTTGCGCCAAAATGGCCATCGTCACACTCTTCAGGTAAGGATGCGTCAATGAAGAAGCTTTGCAAAGATTGTTGTTACGTTTAGATGGAAATGTTTCCTTTCTTAAGCAAATGTGCCGAATTAGAAAACAGCTGTACGCAAATTGCAAGACTGGCTTTCATGCGAACTCTGCGTACAAGCTAACATGGTACTACTGGGAGGCGGCCTAGTGCTGCTTCGTTCGTTCGTTCTGCGTTGCCTGTTATCAACTTAGTAATGCTTGGGTAAACATTGTGAATGCATTGAATCATCATTATTTGAACCGGTTACAAATGGTTAGCGAAACTGGGCGACCGGTTGAGCACTACGAAATGACTTAACGGTGCGTTTTTGATCAAACTAGAGAGGCTGGGATGATTGCACATACGTGAAATAACTACTTATATTGTCATGGTGTGCGTTTCAAGCAATGAACAGAACCGTTCAAATGGTAATACAAGACGACGGGCTGTTGAACGTTCAACCTCTGACCTGCGTTTGCTATGGCGTTAGGGATGCTGAACCTCTGTAACTGAACCATTCCTTGCTACGGCGTCCAAATGCATCATTGCTGTCTACTTTGTTGGGACAAAACAGATTAACTTACTGGAGGGGTTTGCAGGCGTCAGATTTTGATCGATCAATTTTCGCGGAGATGGATACGAGAATATTCACTTACGTCAGCATCGTCTCTCAGAACATATCCGCAACGACCAAAGCCAATCAACGTGGTGTTGTACAGTTAGTCGAAGTGAACTACCCGCGCGTAGGAGGTCAGTGGGTCGAATAATCAAGACGTATCAGGCCCAAACGGGATCACTCATGTGGTAGACGAGCTCTTTTCCTGTAAAATCATAACATGTCCAAGCTTGCCGCTAATCAAACTGTCTTTAGGCCGTACAAATTCCTCTTTAACGTCCATGGGGAATTTTACCGCTTGATCCAGTGCGAGACAATCTGGGTAATGAAGTGTAATTAATTACTTGCCAATCATCGTTCACATTATTCCATCGTTATGTGTTAGTGGTGAAAACGTGCACGGACTGCTTGTTGGTAGAGTGACTGAATACGTGGGCCATGTAGGTGGACTGCCAAGTAACCTGCGAATCATGAAAGGGTATGCCACATTTACGTCATGTATTGTTCGGTCTGATCGACTTGCGGCAGCCCTAATTTCTTTGAGGCAAGACTTTTAACGTGTTAAATGAGGCAAGAAAAGTTTTTGTAACTGGTGTGATGCCTTGAGTGGCTCTCGCGGCATCCTCACGTTAGGATCATCGCGTTGGTGCTGATTAATACTATACGCTAGACGTTTTCTGGAGGTGCTGCCTGAACGAGCATGCCTCAAACGTTTCCTAATTGCTTCAACGTTACGTTCTGCTCCTCAACGTGCAACAGTAGTGGTACTGCTACAGCGAGTTTGTTTGTAATAAAACAACAACCACATGATTCCAGATCCGCGTAGTTCTACACATGATAATATTTTTCACTAGGTCATTTCACGTTATCTAGGTCATGGGTTCAAGAAAAGAAATTTGAGACGGAATCTTTGGTCAAGTGATCTGTCTTACCCTTATGTACCAGCGAAACCGATTGGCTTAAAGAATCGTTCAACACATGGCTAGTGCGAATGAAAATGACCTGTTGTGTTCAGGTGTGGAGTTAGGTATCAGTGAAAACGGCTGCAATTACATAGTGTGCAGGATGTTTTAAATTGTGGCTAATATGGCAGACTGCTCTTTGCTCACAGGTATTTCAGTATTTTGAGCGCCTTGCGGCTGCATAATATACACAATTACCTGCATGACTAGTTGATCTTTACGTTAACCGTTTGCAACTAACTGACAAACGGTAATTCCTCTTCCAAAAATTGCTAAGAATGGAATGCACAATACGAAACAGCCCGTAGTGCAACTTTACGTAGCACAAGAAGCGGTAAAGATTCACTTAACGCACAGGTCACCGCAGAAACCATTTGTCCAAAAAGATATTATAAGCTGAAGTATAACGGAAAAGATCATTTCATTCTTTGCAATGAAACGTTTCAGCTGCTCAAGATGGGGCGCGTGCGGTCTCTAGAAAACTCCAAACTGCTGTTTACTGTTACAAGTATAAAACAAGCGGTCGCAAGAGCTGTGGCGATCCCCTAACTAAATCGAACGTTTGCCCATAGCGCAACAACTCTTTCAATGCATTAATAGCGGCATACGTGAATGGTGAATGCAAAATGTTTGAAGTCATTGTTAGAAATGAAATTAACAGCAGCGCGCATGGGTTCGTGAAGTATATTTACATGGAATTCTTTGCAAGAAGTTTTATTTGCTTGTTTTATCTATTGGTTTGTTTGCTAATTTCATGCGTGGGCGTAATACATACCTGCTAATCACATCCTTGTCTGATCGGCTACTGCAGTTACTGTCAGTTGTTGAGCGGTGAGCAGCGGTAGTAATAGCAGTTGCAAGTCCTCTGCAGTAAAGTAAAGGTAAGTCCTTAGTTAGGAATTTGCGACTGCTTACATGTTCTGCATCTCCAGCACTGGTTGATAGCTATGTATGCCCCGGTTGGAAATCCTCTTAGCATCCGTGTGGTTCGCGAAGGTAACTTTGTATGAAAATTTTGGTAGCATAATTTGGTGCGTCATTTTTAGAACGTGATAGTTTTGCTCTGAAGGCCAGCCCTAGAGAGGTTTTCTTCAGCCGTGAACCTGACGGAAACCAGTGTCAATGCATTACGCTACAAAACATGAGCCAGAGAAGGTTGGCCATAAAAGTTGCATTTGCTGAACGCGCATTTCAAGCACGTGGTCACTATTGTGTCCTGGATGCCGGATGCTCCATGGAAGTTAAAATTGAGCGCTTGTCGACCAACATCGTACCTGGTCCTATGGTTACAGACCGACTGATCTTTTACTATGCACCCATGGACCATTGTGAAAGATGCGCCATGAACCCCTTCCAGTGTCGATCAACTTTCAGAGGGGAGTTGATCATAATCAACTATTGTGATTGATATCGCGTATTTTACATTGAGCAATATTGCGATATTGTTACGATTCGTTGTGATACTGCGTTGAACTAGAACAATACTTCACATTTCCTGCTACTGTTCATCGTTTGAATAAATTGAATGCAAAACTGGTGCTCAGATCGTCCGTAGAATCCACATTCACACAGCTTTTACCTTAGCTCATGAGCTAGAAATGGTATGAGGCAGTTAAGCTGGTTATACAGACTGGTGGAAAGCATTTTCTTTACGTTCAATTATTGTAACGACATACAAAATAAGTGAAACAGGTTGAAACATGTTTTTCATTCCCTACTGCAACTGAACATTCCTGGAATGATTAACCCTGCTACCCTGCGAACTTGTAAAAATTAATCTACGGTTGCGCGTTCTGTTTATTTTGGTAACTTACCCGAACGACGTAGCTTTCGGAAGAAACGACTACCGTCCTCAGCTGACCTTTACTTGACGCTGAGGGCGGCAGTCGTTTCTCCTGTGGGCTACGTCATTCAGGTAAGTTACCCAAATAAACCTTTTTCCTTATACAGGCAACACGTAAAGAAGAAAGAAAGTCTAAGGAACATTAGAATAACTCTAATATGTAACTTTCGCTTCTTATTAAGTTAACTGTAGTGCGTCCTCCCGTAATGAGTTGATCTTCAAAACGCAATTATCCTCCATTTCACTTGTTAGCCGTTCTCATGCTTCTGACAAGCACTGTGATGACATTGTTTCTAGTTGTTAAGTGCACATGAGACTGAATGCTTTATTTGACCAATTTCTTAAATTTCTTAAATTTCTTATTTGATCAATGATGAATTTACTAGTTTCTTCGACATGCACTACGCAGTCTTTTCAGTCCGCCTCTTATGATTCCGCTTACAAGAAAAGCTTTCCAAACGCATACGCCCTCTCAACTTTTAGACTGTAGTTACGCGAGAAACTTATAAGCGATCTTTTTACATTGCTAGCACATGGCTTCGTAATGTGCACGTGAGCTTTCAATTTCCTGTTGCAGATTAAATCATTTTCTAATGAACTGCTTTGATTGAAGAGATACCAGGACCTTCTCTGCTTCGTCAGCATCATGCAAACGACAAATCATAGCTGAAATAACGGTGAGAAGGCGACAACGCAGTCGTACGTGCCGGTGCGGATAAAATTTCCTTGGACGTGATACTATGCCTGAAGTTTTCTGTAGCCTTTGCAACTATCGTTCAGTATTGATTTTCATGTAAGCTCTTGAGGACACGTCATCGCGTAAGTTAGCGTGCTCTCCTGATACCTTAACTTTCTTCCGCGCACAGCAAATCGACATTTAGTTTCGATCGAAGTTTGCCATTTACAATGATTTAATGCACTGTGCAGCGATGTTCATTCAGTACTATAATTTCAATGCTTGCTACTTTCAACTTCACTGCTGCCGTTTACTGCCTCATCATTCTATTGGAAGAATGCTTCCTTTATACCAGCCATTCTCAACGTGGGCCCTGGGGCCCCAAAGGGGGCCCTGGAAAATCTGACGGGGGCCCCAGGAGGAGAAGTCTGTAGAGGGAGCCCCAGCGCCTCATAGGGGGGCCCCAGGATTTCGGAAAGGAATTTTACTATCGTATATTGACCATTATGGGCTATTTTTCACTTACCAAAGGTGTTTGTGCTTTTCGATTAGAAGCTGTTTTATGCTCAGGCGCATACGTTCTGCAACAGCTTGATATGTGACCTATTAATACAACCCAGCTGATATCTGCAGACAGTACTAGCGCAATGAAACCTAACAGAGCCATCGCGGTGAGCAGGAACCGCCCAGGGGGGCTCGTGGCACCTTAACAAACCAAAGAAGCCGGACGCAACGCGAGTTCTCCTAGCAGGGGGCCCTGTAGCCTCAGAACTGCTCTAAGGGGGCCCTAGTCAAAAAAAGGTTGAGAATGGCTGCTTTATACTTTCTCATGGTGAAAATGCCGTTGTATACATAGGCTTTCTGTGTAAAGCTTGCTTCAGTACTGTGAAGCCATGTTTCACAACGGCGGATTTTTCCAATATGTCACCTATGACCGTGGTTGAGTCCATCCAACTGTGGGCATCATTGTTGTCTTAGGCCTGCGCCATTTAACCAGTTTCTTGGAGTCTCTCATATGTTTAAACATTAATTGAATCTATAATTTTCACTGTCTGATGAACGTACAGTATAGCGCAATTGTAAATATCATTGGCGCAATAAATGATTCCACATATTGCCTATAGGTATATGAAACTCATTGTGTCTAACGAAATATTTTAATCCTGAAGGTTATTTTATTAATAATTTAAGGTATTATCTTTCTTGAAATTGTTCCAATAATGCATGAAAGTACATCATGTCACAGAATGCAAAGCAAATTAACCCAACAGACAGGTCAATGACACTTTAGCGAAGACAGGACCGCCCACGCGCCACTTAAATCTTTTCGCTAAATGCTAAGCACGCTCGGCCATCATAGTTGATAGTTAGATGATTGGTTTAAGGATACCTTGATCAAGTTAATCAGAGGAAGATATTTTCCAAAAATGGAATGCACCAAGCCTCCAGGAGTACAAGTTCAGTTCGCGGAAGGGATCAAGTTATCCCGACGCCCCCTGCGTGTCGCTTTTCCAGGTTTCGTTGGTGCGTTCGTTCATTGGTCAGTCCTTCAGGTGGCATTTCACTGGTCACAATGACGTCATGGTTTCATTGCTACTCTCCACAAATGTAGGGCCTCTGTGTGAAGAAAATGTTGGATGATGGGTAGCGATCGCGCGGTGTTGGGCATTTCAAGTGGTAAAGAATCACAGAAAGAGCACGTTTCAGAGATGAACCGTTACGTTGGGAGAAAGGCCATTGCTTAGAGAATAATGTAGCGTGGGTAGTGTGCGCTTTTAAATGTATAGACCAGATATTGCACGCTATAATTCGTCGGATGTTCGAGCGAAGTAGTTGGTCTTTCCAGCCTCTTTTGCCCTATTGCAGCCCTATGAGGGGAAACTAGGCGAACTCTCTTCAATCAGGCATGAAACGGTTGTGAGTTGACTATACTGGAGCGAATAGACTACAGTAACCCTGTTCAATGCTCGCGATGGACAAACAGTTTCTGTTATTCCCTTTATTAGACAAAGTACGAAGCAATAACATTTCACGACGTTCACCACACATGTGGCAGCGAAACTGTTCAATCGTAACGTCTGCACTGAGAACGAAACAATATTACAGACAGCACAGGATGCTTTCCCTAAAATAAAAACATTAGTGTACAGAATATTCATCCTCTCTCTCTCTCTCTCTGCTTACCTGACTATTGGATGATACCACCTTGGTCAACGCTGAAGTCAACCTACTATGGGCGCCGTTTATATGAGGCCTTAACGATTCATTGATCACGTACACTTGATATACTTCACAGATACCTAAGTACCTGTTACTGAAGTGGCTGATCGTCAGCAATGGCGCGCAGGATCTTCACGAACGGGTTCTCACCAGATCGGATCCCTCGGCTCCATGCGGTCTCCCACAAAAAGGAGTCTGTCATGGACCGGTGTGTGCCACGCCTCATCTTATTGCCATACTCCAGCTGCGCCCACAGGGATTCGATGGTCTGCGTGTGCGCACCCGTCTCAGGTTTGACAAAATTGAGCGAGTGATTCACACGCATGTGCGTGTATTGCGCAGACAACAAACCTCGATATCCCCGCCACTCATCCGTGATCACAGTGGAGCCAGCCGGCACGTTTTCCGTCAGAACGGAAACAAGTGTTGCGGCTGACTGATCTGCAATGGGCGCAAGAAAGCAATGGCCCGTCTCGCGGCACACACCGCCGAGGACCCATTGCTGTGGGAGGGACCGGCCCCGGCTGTACTTCCTCCTTGAGAACAAGGTCTCATCAACCTCAACCGTGAGGCCTGGTCCTCCCACAGCGACCGGGCTTCGAAGCAGCCATTCCGCCATCACTACGCGCATTGCCAAGTTCCATTGGACAGTTGCTCTTTTATTCATGCCCAGATATTCCTCACAGTAAGAACATGTCGTTTTCTGGAAGCTCCAGGCATGAATGAAGAGCAGTGTTGTCCTAATTGGAAGGTGGGTGCAAATATCGTTAACCGAACAGCACGGACCTCAGCACCTTTCTTACCTTCCAACCATGTTCCACTGCGCAAGGCCACCTCTTTTCTGCAGATCTTCACGCCGCATCGCCACCGATAGTGGTTCGGGGTCTTGGCGCTCAGGACCATAGCATTGCCACACTCGCATCGCCTATTGCGATGGAGTATACCGTTCTCTTGCATGAATGCTACGGCCCCAGTCTCGTCATGCAGAAACCGCGCAACCATTTCTCCAGCCTCTCCGCGTAAGACATGACTTGAACGCGACATTTTCTGAAATGCCGAACAACCGTCATGAGAAGCGAGACGGTTGTGTTGCCTGTCGCCGCAACGTAAGCGTCGACCGGACAATCGTTATCAAACTTGTGTGTCGCATGCAAATGTGAATGTTAGTGTTGTTTCGAAAATACGACGATGTATGGGAATAATGGGATACTTAATTATAAAAGGCTATATAAGAGAAAACGGATCTTTTCTGTCTCGTTCCCCGTCATACTGTAACTTCCTGGTATGACGTCATCCCCACGTTGATTGGCCCGTTAATTGTTGGAGACAGGTGGCGCCACCGTTACATTTTGCAGGCCGAGCGCTCGAAGCAATCTTTCCTTCCCTTACCTAAGCCTAAACTATAAAATAAGAGTCATGTCAATCTTTCCTTTTAAATTACGAAAGCAACACGACCGTAGGCATCGTTTTCTGCCCTTACCTAAGCCTAAACCATAAAATAAGAGACATGTCTCCCTTTTAACTTACGAAGGCAACAGAACCATAGGCATCGTTTTCTGCCCATACCTAAGCCTAAACCATAAAATAAGAGACATGTCTCCCTTTTAACTTACGAAGGCATCTTACAAAGGCTCTTGAAGTTTACGATCGCTAATGCATCTCGGCGCCCTCTTCGTAGCATTTTATATCAGCGTTCGGCAACAGAAACGTCATTAGCGCCCTCAGCGCCCCCTAGTGACATGATAATCAAGTAGGGGGAACGAAACAGAAAAGACCCAAAGTAACTGTTTGATTTAGTCACTTTTCAATTAATGATACATTTGCTGCAATGAGGCTTCCTGTGAATTAATACTGCGAAACATGTTATACCATTGCATAACCGTCGCTTAAAACGGTAACCGGCTTACAATATTGTTATAGTAAGTTCATCCAGGTTTTTCTCCATTTCAATAAATCATTTTTATCAGTCTCATTAGTGCAGGAGAGATATCAGATCACACCTTGGTCCATCAACAGCGCCGTTGACTTGTCAATTGATCAGTTAGTCATTCGGTCTGCGATCACCTTTCCCTCGACCGTAAAGCTTGAACACTGTGAAAAGAATTTCTGTTATGGTAGGTCTAATCATGACTCACTCCAATTAACATCTGTAACCATTCTGCTAACTTCCCTCTACTTTCGATGATTGCATTCCCTATGATAATAGGACAAAAGTAGGTGCACAGATTATAAAAATAATGTTATACTCTTATGAGTGAGCTGATCCGTCAGACATGGAAAAGGAAAGCTTTCGTGTGTTATGAGAATACTGGAGGTCATCTCATTTTAGTTATATTAAATCGATGGACTCCTAAAAAATTGAAGGAAGAATACCGCAAGAAGAAAACACAGGATTAACATTTGCGCGTTCGTCCTATAGTTTTTAATGAGGGCTTTAAAAACAAGCAATGCATAACGATTCTCAGTAATCACTTGTCTTTCAGCCCTAAAAATTTAAAGTGGAACTAGATGATAGGCATTTTAAACTAAAACGCCTCGTGATGCATCACTTCGCTGTTTGCTCAGTCATACAATCGCGCTTGTGCTGAAAGGCTGAAGGTGGAGCAGAGAAAAAATGGCTGAATCATCGCCTGAGATGGACATACTAGAGAAAGTGCAAGTTGACTGCTCTGCGCTAAAAATAGTGTTATCTGCGAAAGAAGATCAGATTACAAAAATTCGACTGTGTAACCCAACAGACCACATCATTGCTTTCAAGATCAAGAGCACCCGACCGAGTCTTGTGACTGGTACGAGACCAATGGGTTTCGTCAGACCAATGCGAGCAGGCAGATTGATCATCCGCTTCAAGAAGGTGTCCGCCGACACCCAAGACTTTGACCGTTCAGCTCCTAACACTGATCACCTGACAATCGTTGTAACGCTACCGTCTGGAGAAGTGAATTTGGAGGATCCAGTTACAATATGGAAAGGCCCTGACGGACCTCCGAAACATCAGAAACGTTTTACAATTCCCGTTGAGTACGTGCCACCAGAGAGTCCAGAGGCGCTCGTTCTTCAAACAGCTGCGAAAGCATTCGAAAAGAAGCCTGACGGCAAGGACGAATTCGATGAGGAAGAAATGCAGAAAGGAAAATAAATATCCCGCGATTAATTAAAACTGTGTTACTTTTTTCTCCACATGTAAAGAGAGGTTTGACAGTACGACGTTCACTGCTGTATAGAACAGTGAACGTCGTACTATCAAATCCTATGTAATATACTGTTACAAGAGATCGAATTCTTAATTGTATGTGAAGCAAGCAAGTAAACCATTATTCATATGTTGTTGCAGCGAACAATTGTCCAGCTCAAACGGGTGGCCAGCAATTGCTTCTTGAGATTTCGCTAAGTATCCTTGAGATTACTAACAACTGCAACCTGAAGGGAAAGATATGATAAGTCTGCGCTTTAGGTAATAGCGCAGTTTACACTTCGCAGTAAGTCATGGAGCAATCACAACTTACTGTCGCGGCGCAACAAAGGTTAGTACGTTGACGCTTAATGCAAATGCATTAGGTTAGACCAGTGGTTCCCAAACTTTTTGGTGCCATCGCCCCCTTTGAGACAAATATTTTGTCATCACCCCCCCCCGCAACTCTCTCTGTCGTGCACTACCCAGACTTCAGTTGAGTCGACGGTGAAGATAGGTCAAAGCGTTTCCCGATGCTCCTCCGTTATCGGTTCAATGACTTTATCTGCATATTAAACAGGTTGCCTTCGGTAACAATAAAATAATGAAGCCGCGCGGATCATTACAAGGAGTGTATGTCGACATCCCAAATGGCAAAATCCCGAGTGATGAAATCCCGAACGGTCAAAATCCAGAAGGTCGAAATTCTGATCAGTCGAAATCCTGAACGATCAATATCCTGGAAATGATATTACGTTGAAATTGTTCTTCACGGACTTTTTTAAATTAAGAAACTAATACTTAATTAAGAAACCGAGAGGCAAGATAATGGGAGTTTTTCTTTTCGGGATTTCGACCATCAGGATTTTGTCCTTTCAGTGTTTTGACCGTTCGCGATTTCGACTTCGGGATTTTGACTGTCCCGCATTACAAGACGTTCCGTGTGCAATGTGATAGAAGGCAACTTAAGATGCGTAGCAAAAGCTTTTTAACAAATGAGAAAAGAGATTACAATGGAAGTTCATGTCAATAATCCTTTATTAACCTTAGCATAACATAACCTATTTCTCAATGCGAAGGATGTGTCTGATGAAGTGAACTTAACTTTTTTACATCGGGATTAATATTCGTGAGCATTATTCTTAGGTCGCCTCGTCTAACTATTTGCAGCTGATTTCTTTTCTTACTCAGCAGGTCAGTAACTGCACTGAATCCACGTTCAGCTAAGTACGACGATGGAAAAGCGATAAGAAGCTTTTCCACAACAGCCCCCAACCGAGGATGAAGTTGTGCCATTTGTCGCTGTAACCAAAACTGGTGATATCAGCTCCTAAACTTCGGTTTTAACTCTTCATTGTTTTGCAGTTCTAATAACACTTCCTGCAGTACCGTTTCTGCCTCTTCCACATTGCAGAATGGATCTACAACCCAGTCTAAAATTTTCATGGATAGAATGTCACTGAATCGTTTAATGAAATCTGCGTGCAGCATTTCCAAGTGATTGCAGTACACCAAAATGTCATCATTAGCGACTTCTGCATTTTTCTTGAGTGCAGCGATGAGTGGGAACTGACAGAACTCGGACGTCCCAGATTTCGTTTGAAAATAACTAGCTTCGAAACAAATGCAGATATAACTGCCTTCGTTTTTATTAACTTAAGGCTGTCGACCTGCAACTGCAAATTCATCTCATTGAACTTTAAGTATAATTCCGTTAGGTATGCGATGTCGCTTTTGAATTTCTTCAAGTTGTCTCGCAGTGTAGCATTCTCGTTCCCTGAGAATTCCAAAACTGTATCAAAAAGGCTATGAAAGCGGCTCAAACAAGTGCCTTTCGATAACCAACGAACTTCAGTATGAAGTAATAAACGGTTAAAATCTTAATCGATCACCTCACACAATAGACTGAATAATCTCTCATTCAACGATTTACTCTTGATTTTATTCACTGCTGCAATGACAAACTGCAGTGAGCAACTCAAACGATCGCTGAGCTGTTTTGCAACAACCAAATGCTGCCGATGAATCACGCAGTGAACCGCTAACACACTCGGGACCACCTCCTTCAAATGCGCAATAAACTCACGGTGGCTTCTCACCATGGATGGCGCTGCATCGGTTGCTACAGTCACTATGCTTGTAAGAGGGATATTCATTTCTTTGAAAAATTCTTCTACAGCTCGAAATATTTACTCTCCTTTAGTGTTGTTACAAGTTCTTTGGCAAACAATTACTCCTGTTAAACGCTTGTCCTTTATATAGCGAACGTAAGCTAGCAGTAATATCTGATTGCCAGGCAGAGTGGATTCATCAAGTTGCAAGGCAAATGACGTAGCCCTCAAAAAATTGCATAAAGTATCTTCTATGTCACTGCTCATTTCGTCGATTCTCCTCTGCACCGTATTATTGCTCAACGGGATCTTTCTGATTATTTCAGTCGGTGACATGTGCAGCAACGCACGTAGAACTTCACTGATAACAGGAAGCAATAACTCTTCCCCGATGCTATGCGGCTTTCCACATTTTGCAATTAGAAATGAAACATTGTAAGAAGCAAGTAACCCATCATTTTCCTCTTGCGAAGCAGAATATAGCATATTTCGCAATGTTGGCTTTTCGCGGAATTTATCCCAGAGTGACTGAAAATAAGCCATGTCCTTATTAGACTTGTCAGCATGTACTCTTTTCAAGTGTTCTTGTAATCTTGATGGCTTCATTGATTTGTTTGAGAACACCTTATCGCAAATCAAGCACATAGGTGAATGCTTATTAGCCGGTGAGAGGATAAAACCATATTTCAAATACTCCAAGTTGTATTGCCTGCATTTTTTCGCTTCAACCACAGTGAAAAGACTAAACATTTGTCGCTTTTCAATAAGGAATGCCGTGTTATGTAAAATTGAGTACGACGGAGTGGCAGAGTAGCTGTCAGCATGCATTCAAAATCTTGGTAAGAGTAAACTAATTTTTGCATGCGAAATCAGCACCTACACAGGACCTTATAGTAAAGTTGAAACTAAACAAGTAAACTTGAAACTAAACTATCTTTTTCTGTAATGCCTTTCACATTCGAACAACTCATCATGCTGTTTTTAAATAACAAACAGGTAAAATATTAACGGTAATAAATAAAAATATGTAGGTATACGCACCGTTACGAAGCCCTACGCCTTTAATCCCAACAATTCTAATTAATAGTTCAGTATTAGTGGTCAGTCAGTAGTAGTAATTCTAAAAAGCACTTACAAAGCGCGTAGTCTGATAAGAATGACATTATCTCTGGACCAAGCGCGAACGTGAAGTCCAATATGGGAGGTACAAGCCTATCCGTTTGATATAGCGTTGTGCACAGATTATACACTTGAGGAAAAAACTGGAATTTGACATATCCACGTTCGCTAATTAAGGAATCAATCAACGATCAATCACTTGGCGCGTGAGGTTTCATAATCCATGACAAGTTCGCCCCCACCATTTCAATAACTATATAGCTAAAATTAAAATACCTAAAACAAATCTCCCAATTTAAAACAGCAAAATTAACTTTACAATGGAAAGAAGAATTGGAAAGTTTTTAAAATGAAGTAGACTTGAAACGGTTCAAGTAAGGAAGAGTTCAGCTTGGTAAATAATAGTGTATGACTGCAAGCTTACACGGAGAGGGGAACAAGAAGAAATTCCGGGTGACTGCCACCAAACATCTGATAGCGACGCAACTTACAATGTTCCATTGAGAAAAGAAGTTAACCCTTGCGACAGAGATATATAAGAGATTTACCTCAAAGATGGACTCTATAAAGAAAGAGTAATAGCGAATTGTTATTGAGGGCTTTAAAAAGCAGATGACAATTTTGTGACTCTCCTCACATTTCTTTCTTCTATTCATTCTGCAGAAACCACTATCTCCTAAACTTGACAGTGCGGCTGAGATAGCAAGAGAGTTACAGATATAATAGAAAATGATATTACTGTATTTATAAAGCTCACTCTGGGAGGTGACAAAATGCAAAACTTTGCGTGTTTGCTAAAGCGTTCTTTTACTCATTCACTTCAGGTTTCCTTTCCTTTCAAGAGCTCATTACAGCGACTTTAGAAGTTTCGATAATGATCATCGAAAGATTACGACCGGCGAAGTCTGGACAGAGAAATGGAGTCTTTTCTCGTTAACGCCCGCCGCTCAGACCCCCCGCTCGTTTATTAATATTAATAGTCATTGGTTTCGGCCACTTAACGAAGGTGCTGTCATGGTAGCAAACCGGAAATGATGGATTCATTGCTACATGATCCACATTAACATAAAAGCGTGATAAATTATATCAGTGATTTTGTTCACTTTTCGCAAGTTCCATCGTGCTATCCCACCATTGGGAAGACTGAGTGGCAGGCGACGACGAAAAAGACATACGAAGCGTAGTAGGTACACTTCCCCAAACCCTTCACTATCCCCTAAATTTTCATAACTCGTTTAGAACACATCGCCCCTTTGAGCCCATTATCGCCCACTGGGAATCACTATGTTAGACGCTTGAAGTAGATGGATCAAGTGAGCAAGTTACTAGAAAATTTTGCAAATTACTGAAACGGCTGATACTCTTAAGAGGGCTGCTTAAAAACAGGATATTTAAATACCTGAAATGGGTATTGCACCTACTGATCCGTTCGCAAAATCTATGAAACAAAACTATTTGTACTACATGAGCGAATGGGAGCAATGTTGAGCTGCAGCGTGCGCATTGCAAGGAATACCTTCTCTGATTGACGGTCCAATAAAACAGCGCACTATGTTCACACGAACTTCTGGTCAGTTTCAATTGGACTTCTTGCAGGAACTCAAATTTTCATGATAGCCGATTTTGAAATGGCTGAATTATGCATTATTGTAATTCAGTGTGTTTGCACTGAAGGAAACAAAAGTCACCTACCTATCGCGATTGTTCTTGCATGCGCACTTATAGGCCTTTTAAGCGATGCGAGTGGATAAGTGGGCCTTATCGAAAAGAAAAAATATGGTAATCAATTTCATTCACACTCATAAATTCCGTGGTATCGAACAATGGATAGTCATCAGAAGCAAAACAGTCTACCGACTGGGCGTTCTTTCGAAAGATAACGCCAAATGTAACTCATGGGAAGCTAATACGCGATAAAATTACATGCTATTGAAAGAAAATTGCTGAACACTTTTGTATCACCTAAAATACCTTAAATTCCAACGCTTTCCCGTAATTATACTCATAATTCAGTATGTGTAAAGGCGTACAAATGTAACTACAAACTTTTGGTATTGAACGTTGCAGCTTGAACTGAACAGGGTGATAAAACTTCATCACGTAAAATTGTCATTCGTTATATTATCTTCATTACGTTTAATCGCTATTCGTCACTAGTCATACAACACGCTTCCACGTGATTAAATGTGATGAAACATTCTAGTACGTAGCAATTAATCACAAGTGTAAGTCAGTGTTTGCCAACCTTTCTGGATTCAGGGACCCCTTTCATTGCTGACAATCATTCTGGGCCCCCCCCCACCAACTCTTTACAACCGCCATTATTGTCCTATTAGATTCCTTACAGGTTTTTGTGCCTTTGGCTGTGGCTTCATAGTAAACTTGCCTAAATATGTATTTGAGAAGTGGTCAGCATTTAGCGCAGAATGGGATATTGAACTTGTCACCATTGAGATTTGCCGAATCGAACGCCAAACAGTAGGGCAAAGTCGCCTAACTATTGTTCAACCATAAGCGAATTCCTACAAAAGGCGTTTACCTCCGGACTAAAGGGGTTCGTCACTCATTGTGCTTATCAAACTTGAGTTACGAGGAATCACGTTCTGAATTTGGAAAGGGAAAAAAGAAAGAAACAAAGTTTGACGGAAGCCTTAATACAAAGTATCACAAAGCGAGAAGTCCACTACTCCTGACAAGTTCGCAGCTACGTGATCACTCGGAAGAACGAAAACCTTTCGCGTCCTGCATGAAATCACCGAAACCGTATCGCCTTTTGCCCTTTGGAACTCCGTAGCGCTCAGTGACCTACCATTACCACACCAAAGTGCCTTTAATCTTGTCAAGACTTTCCCTGGGACCCCTTCACCTTCCTGGGACCCCTCGCCTTCCAGGGGCCCCCTATGCTTCTCCAGGTCCCCCAAGGAGGCCCCAGTTGGGAATCACTGATGTAATTATTGGCACAAAAGCGACGAAAGCATTGCCTGTCGACTTCACTTCCAGCTACAATGAACAGAATGATTAATTGAAGCATACTTGTCGAGATTGGAAGATCATTTAGTGGCCAATTAAGACCATTAGTTCTGACTAGTTGGATTGCAGGCAAACATCGGCTACATTATAAGTAAAAAATGATAACGTCTATTTTACATAAGACGCTGCTTATCGCTCACTCAAATCTCAAAGTTACGCTTACTACAGTATTCAAGACTAATTTACGTTAAGGCATGGTCACTTATTCAGGAAGAATAGGAAATAACTTGCCCATACGGTTTTCTTGATTAGCCGGTTTTGCTACGAATGAGAGCTCCTATAGGTTGCATCTAGTATGAAGCATTTTACCTCTGCATTACGCAACAATTCTTTTACCTTACATTATTGCGAGTGTATCTAACTAGAAAGTTTACTAGCCATATTAAGGCAACGTATGACGCCCATAAGGCGAAAACAATTGCATTCAACTTCGGTAGGGCATTTTACTCTTGGAGTAACGTGCGTGAATAGTTTAAATGAACATGTAGCCACATACCTGCCACGATCAACGCATAGGAACGATTCGCAGCGAAACAGTTTCTTGGAATGGAAAAGTCTCGAAACACTTGATGTAGCTCAATTTTGAACATTGGAGTTGTCATTGTTCAGCATGAATAACTTTGGCAGTTAACCTAATAAATTACAACATAATCTCTGTAAATTCCTTGCACAACGAGTAAGACGTTCGGATCTTTCAGCGGATTGCACCTCACATAAATTGCACATTATAAACACACGGCATCGGTTTATCCAGGAAAGCGATGGCGCATACGATGTGATTATGCAATTAGAATTGCCACCTTTCGACAGAGTTCCTTAATTCAATATTCACTTTAACAGAAAGCGCCCACTGACCCGTATTAAAGCAGCAAAAGCAAAAATATAGTTTTCATATTCCTCATGGACACTGTGCTTTGTTTCGTATCGTGATTGAAGCCTGTCGCTTTAATGCCACTCAACAAATCCCGAAAAAGCGATGAAACTGGGTATGTTCAAAACTAAACAACGGCAACTGTACGATATACTGGATAAATAGGATTAAGAAACCCTTAATCATGTACGCTGAAACGGCATTAACGAAGATGTCGCCTTCAGTTAATCTATTCTATTGACCAGCAAAATATACCTATTTTACCTTAGACGATGGAACAGTCAGGCAGTGTATCTACGGTTGGCCATTGGCATCCCGCTGGCGAACCATTCTACGGTTTATGAAGCGATGAACCGAGCTTGACTGACCGTCTCGACGAGGACCTACACCACTGGGTCCAACCACTCCAACTTTTGCGTAAGAGTGCGACAAAGTGACTGGTTCCTCTTTGACCTTCGCCATGTCATTGCGCTGCTGAGAAGCAACCGTTCCAACGGCGCTGCAAACCGGGCATTACAGGGCTGTACAAAGGACTGAACATTTTGCAGCCAACCTCAGTATAGTTCCAACTGCCGGTGGAGTGCAGTCCTCTTCGTACTTCGCCGTGCTCTCTTCGTCGAATATTTCTTAAGGTACAAAAAGCACTATGATTACCTGGAGGCATCAAGGTAACTACTCTTGGAAACCAGGATTGTGCAATGAACATACAAGTTTTCATAAATATATCAAGCGGTTAATTGAAGGCCTCCCTGTATAAAGGACTTGAAACCCCAACGACGTAAAAAGCTGGGCTATTTTCAACTGCTAGCCTAGTTTTCACCGTGTGAAAAAGCTAACTATGATGCTACCTAAGAAAAGTTTTAATTACGTATCACTAACTTACACATACGGGCAATCAGTATCTTTTATATAAGAAAAAGGAACAACAACGAATGCACTTCATCCTTACCCTCTAGACATTCGGCAAATGCTACTGGAAGATATTTCTTCACGGTTTCCAGGTCAGCCTCTTTTAGGTTTCGTTTCTCCAAACCGTGAGCCAATCCCAACGCCTGCAGTATGGCCGTTTCCGTCTCTAGGTGAAACGGACGATCGAACGCGAATTGGTAACGGGTTCTAAATTGCAGCGCATTTCCAAGGTTCAATTTGTCGAATTCAACCTCGGACGTACCGGTCGGCGGATATCGCAATGTTACCAACTGCTCTTTTGTCCACGCAGATCGCCACAAATGGAAGTGGAACCGTGGCGTTCCCAAATCTAATCTTTTTGGCAAAAGCTTTTTCGTTGCGTTCAATCACGCTGCACGAGGTGACCAGCTGAAACATACACCTCACTTCTGTGCTCGAAGTAAAACTTTCAGTTTTTCGCAACTATACGCGATCTAACGGTTTAAGAACTACAGCAAGAACCCAATGCTCTCAGAGCAGGACTGGCACAAGTACAAAGGTTCTGAACATCGAGGAGAGGGATGAAGAAGAAGTATAAAATTCGAATCAATTGTTCAGAAATACTGTACATTCCAATTATCTTTTAACACAGTTCACAACGTATTCCGCTATTAACAGAAGTTTTCGAAAGCAACGTTAGAGAATAAAGTTTTCGGGTCACAGGTGATTGCCGTGGTTGCTTACAAAGATGAGAACCAACCCTGTGTGCAAGAACCGAATGTTTAATTCCGCTATATCTGCCTAACCATCGAGCAAACTAACCGACGCTGTAGGAGAAATAATAAATAAGCTTAAACTATGGCTTAAGAGAACACCCAAAAAATAAGTAACAAACCCATGACAATAAATCAACACAGTCAACTTCAATATTACTAAACGTGGGTGGCCCACCTGCACCATGAGGTCGTACAGATCTTCACGCTTGTCCTTTATTCTTGCGATGCGTTTTGACTTTTCCTCCTCTAATCTCTTGCACTCTTGCAACGACGAAGTGGGCAGCCCAACCCAGCGAATCTCCTTTTTCTCTTTGGAAACTATATTCATAGCCATAAGGACGTTCAGAGCATCGTATACGCGACGACGGATGTTCTTTTGGTCATACATTTGCTGCTCCTAAGACGAAAACGAAACCACAATACTGGAAGACAAGCGCGCGGTTTGTTACGTGAGAAGATGGTGGGCTCGGCATCGACTCAAAATACTCTTGGACAAGCTCGTCGGCTACTTCATTGTAGTTAGTCACTCCTTTCTCCCGCACTTTTTCGCACACCTTAGTGCTGAAGTGACGCAACCCCTTTGAACGGTCAGAGTTCCGAGGATACTTAATTACGCTGCAAAAGAACAATAAACCAATGAAACCCACTTCCGACGCACTTGGAAAGATTGAGGTGGAAGTCTAACTTTCGAGTGATTGATGGCACGGTCGTATGAGCGAGCTTTAAACCGTGTATGTGCGGAGTCTTCGCGGGAGAAGGTTGCGGGATAACCTTGGCTGGCGACTGAACCGCGGGAGACGACTGCAAGCGGGAATAAATCTGAACACATCGCAAACGGTGAACAACGTAGATCAGCAAGTCCGAAACGGCGTAATCACTACCTGCGCATCCTTTTGTCTACGCGAATCGCGAGTGCCGTAAACGGACACAACCTTGATGCTTGGAGGCTTCACTGGGGTGGTCATTGTAAGGCGATGATCGTTTCGCTGGTGCAAGTCTAAAATTTGTTGTGCGAATAAACAGTTCAAAGGACAAGTGACCAATGGACAAGGCACCCGCAAATTCTACGCAATAATTTCAACAAAAAGTCGCGATAAGTGGCCACAGGAGCCTTGCAATGGGTTTCGCGCCACTCAAAAGCAAACGTGCAAAACAGCGAAACGTCTGACGCACCATTCGACGGCATAAGTGCGCAAGCGTTCAATGAACAAACCGCACCAGTTTCCGTCACCGGTACTGAGGTCGTATGCGCAACTCGCAACCGCAATGCATCGAACATTTCAAAACGACACGAATGCAAACAACGTTACTACACGTGCCAGAAGTTGCTCGCGATTGCGCCTAATTTTAGACTTTTTATAAACCTAACGTCAAGCGCGCAACCGACTACTCAAACACGCCTACGAGCGAACGACTAACTACGCGGAAAACACTTTTGGAAGTAAACTTACTAACAGTGCTTTATGATTAGCAAGTACGCTTTTATTATCGAATAGACTACATTTTGAGCGCTCGATGAACTGATCGGGCGATACATCGTACTTTCCAAAGATAAGGGTCGATATGCTTATTTACAAATTTAGACCATTCTTTTGGTTTTAAAAATCTCACTTTTCATACAGTTACGGTAATGGCGATAGTGGGTATATGGACCGGGAGAAGCAATACGGCTTCATCATAACAATACTCACGTAAGCGTGTTTTCTTTTATTACGCACAAAATTTTTAACAAAATACAATTCGTATTGCATGCGTAAACAGCATATGGCTGCGCGACAGAAAGTAAGTACTTTAACAAACTTTTCTTTTCTCCTCCTCAACGAGGAAAAGTGCATTTCTGCTGACAAATTCTTGAACATGGTATCACCCGTTAGATAAAAGCGTTCATTTCAAAACGCCGAGCCTTCGGCTACTGCTCCTGTAGCCGTCATCAGTGCTAAGACAAAATTGGTCGTGTCATTTTGGTGTCGTGTCATTGTCCCGGTCGGTCGGTGATGATGCACGCTCTCTGCAGGACTGACTGGGCGGGCGACAGAGGCTTGACGGGTACAAGGGTAGTACCTGATAGTTGGTGTCGCCAGCCCGGACGGTCTAGCAGGGGAGCTTGCTGAACCGTTGACTGGCTGGGCAGTCGACATATTTTTGTCTTAGCACTGATGACGGCTACAGGAGCAGTAGCCGAAAGCTCTGCGTTTTGAAATAAATGCTTTTATCTAATGGGTGATGCCGTGTTCAAGAACTTGTCAGCAGAAAAGTAAGCACTTTGTGCAGTTAAGCGGGTGCATTGTCTTTGGGACGAAAAATAATAGCCTTTTTTGGAAACATGAATGAGCTGGAGCGTCGGGCAGCTTAGTTTTTCTAAGAAACGTGGCTGTAGGACACAGAGCAAAAGGATGGTTTACGGTAAGACACGGAATCAGTAATAATTATAAATACGTGCGTAACATGTAGTTAAATACCAGTGTACCGTAAATGTGTGTTCAGGTTTAATCGTGGAACTTGCGCACTACTTTGAGTTCCTGCAGTGGCAACCATAATACATTTGAAATCTTAACCATGTTTCCCAAAGATATTAGGCAAGTTTGACGGTGACCAACAAGCCAAAGGCAACGTTGTTAGCTTAAGTAAACAGCGAAAACCTGAGCACCATTTTAAGGTATCGTGCAACGCAAGTCACGACGCTACGACGTTCCGTAAGTTTGTAGAGCACCGTCTCTTGCGGAGATAATTTTCGCCGCTTTTTGTTTGAAGGACTGTTGTGCGCCGCCAATTTCTGTGGTGAACAAGGAACAGAAGTACTCCTAGAGCCATGGTTGCAATCGTTCTAGTATAGAACGACGGTGAACACGTCGCTCTGAAAATGGTAATTCATGCTTTACTTGTATGACTGATCTTAGTAAGGTTTACGAGTGTTGAAAATCAAATCATTTCAATAAGAATAACACGAAGACTTCCATTTGAAATAGCAGACATAATGCGCTTCCAGTGGTGATCAGCAATTCAAAATTTGATGAACACCTGCACTGTATGTGCTAGTTTTTTCGTGCCGTAGGACTATGCTAACGCCGTGCACATGAATAGTCCGTACAACGATATAGGTAAAAATTGGATTGACGGATAAATTGGTACTGACGAAGGCGGAGAAGAATGATAAAAACGGACATAATGTTGGAGCGCGTGTTTTGTAGCCACAACTGCTAACCGTTGCGCCCCACTCGTGACACTGATTTGAAATGAAATATAGCTCCACGTGCGCGTACCGCATGCTGTTTGTTTCTAATTTTCAAAATCCAACTTTGTTGGTAATTCTGTTTAACACTGGATTCATGGTAACGGGAGATTCGGTTCAAATGTTTTCCTATGGATCTTTCCCGTTCTTGTATGTCTGGAATTAAACGTAACAACGCCCTATTAACGGATGGATGTGTCAGTTAGTAGGTAAAATTCAGATAAAAAACGCTTGCTTGTCTCGGAGCTTTCCGAACAACCTAGTTCCGTCCTCAGCGAGTGGCAAATGCCGTAGATCGACAAGAACGGGAAGGATCCGTAGAAAAACATCTAATTCTGTTTAATTATAATTGCCAAGGTGTCATATTTAAAGATAAACACGGCTTTTTTCACCCGTGACCGAAACACGAATTCTTTTATTGACGGAGCTCTCGAAAACACCTCACGTTTTCGAAAGCTCCGTCAATAAAAGAATTCGTGTTTCGGTCACGGGTGAAAAAAGCCGTGTTTATCTCTAAATATGAGATCATACCCCGTGTGCAGGAATCCGTTGTTTAATTGCCAAGGTGTCCAAGAATTTACGTATTTAAAGCATCTTAAAGTAGAACTACCAAAAAATAAGTGCGCACATTTCACATTGGCAAAGGGCTGTTCGGCGAGAACAAATAGTTTTACTTTATGCTAGCGGTGTATGCATAATGTAAAAAAGCAGTAGTCATCCAACAGAATGAATGACGTCCCATGGTGTTCTTCATTTTTTCTTCATTTTTGAAAGTGGCACTGAATATTTGATACTCTGGTAGCTCGCTAACATGTTGATTATACTGCCAATATATAGAGAGACTTTTCTTTCTCACTGTATCCGTACATGATGATGATCAAAGTATGGAACCCGACATGGTGAAGGAAGCAAGTACAAGCAGTATCACTGTAGCGCAAGTGAATGACCGTAAGCGATCCAAAACAAGTGCTCAAGCCAGTTCGAATAGGTATTCATATCTAATTGACTTATTCCACTTCGTGGTTGTTTGCTTGTATGCAGTGAGAAAACCTGTCCACAAATATTAATATCTTCTGTGGCAATCCGCCTGAAATGTTAACCGCGCTCCGCATATCACTTACACGGTGAACATAAACTTGTATCAAATGAAATCCATAGAAACAAATGCTCATCTTCAGGAGTTGTTTGTCTGGATGATGCTTTATTAAGCCCTTTAATGTAACTCTGGCTTTTTATTAAAGCTGTTCGTTCCAAGGCCATTGGCTCACCTTACATAGCAGTTCTATCCAAAGCCGTTCAATGCAGTAATACAATTCAAGAATCCCGGCTGAATGTCCGTTTTCTAACAGCAGTGAATTCTCAGTTGTCATCTTACGTATTTCTAGTGACAGGTGCATTTGCTTCATTCCCGCTTGCGTTACCGTTGAAGAAGGGACCAGGAGAGTTCCAAAAGTTTCGGCTATTAAAAAGTCACTCAAAAAATGTACGTCGTCGTAAACAAGAAGTACAAATAATACGTTATAATTTTCTGATTAACTTATAATTCACTGCGCCCATATTCTGAGGTTAATTTACTGAAGTGTCCATCTAACACCAGATTTTGCTGATGCAACGTAGTTTGCGTACAATTTTACTGCGTATCCAACATAACGAGTTTGTCATTCTTTGAATCCCATTGCCTTCAGATTGAGCCACGAAAAGATTGAATAAAATTCAAAGAATGACAGGACAATAAGCTAGAAAGTAAAATGCCAATACCTAACGAGAATTCAATCACTGTGATACTTGAGTTGAAGCTAAGAATTCGCAGACCCTTCTCGTTTCAGGAAATGGCTGATCATTGTTGAAAGCACTTTGCCAAATACGTACTTCCACATGACCACAGTTATAGTTCCTCCACATGACCAGCCGAACAGGCATAGCTCCCACATCTCGTTAGTGAACCTATCAAAGGTAATACCAAAATATTTCAATCCGTATGGGAATGTGAACAAGCTAACCAGACCTGAAATTGAAATATGACTGGTTGATAAAAAAGAACGGGATTTATCCGTAAACATTGGCAACAGTACACGACGTACACATCCGTTAAACAGCGTTGTTCATGATGGGACGACACCTGACCTCGAGTTTCAACTGTCAGCATTAAGAGTTCATTTAGACAGTTATACTCACGTGTTTCATCAGTTCTGATTAGCGCTGAAGACGGGACTAAGGGAGGTTCCGAAAGCTACGCTTATAATAAAGCATTTCTGAACGGGTGTTCTTGCCGTCTCTTGATACAATGAAACCTAAACCCATTAGAAACCCTTTATTCAAGTTCATTTAGTATTAATGTTGTGCAATCCTTTGTAAATCATTGATGTAAACTTCAGCGTTATGGAGAAATGATTAACCGTTGCAGCAGAAATGCTGGGCTACAAGTTGAGATTTCTTAAGGAGGAGGAAAAGGGTTCACATACGGGCGACCCGTAGTGCACTGTATGAGCCATAGGGAAACATAACCCCTCAATTTGAGAGTTCAAGACGTTTCTTGCAAACAAGGCAAAGTTGCCAACCAATAAAATACAAAGCTTAAGAAATCCCTATGTGGCGCCGTTCACCTGGATACCTTTTTCGAGGCTTTTCAGCACATAGATTATTAATGACAGAGTGTTCACCCTGCACGTTTGAGAACCAACTGTTGACTCGTTCAAAGACCCACATGGATTACATTTGGCTGGACTGAGAGCACTATGGATAAAAGTTTACCGAAACGCTGAATCCATTGCTGAGGAACTCCCGTGGAAGTCACCGCAAAGAAGGACAAAGTTGCAATCCATTTCAAGAGGAACATTATGTCTCTTGACATCAACTCATGGACAACGTATTTATACGTTTGCTCAAAACGGCGTAACCCTAATTTGACCAGGTCAGTGTCAATGTTTTCAGCAGCTTCCATGAATTGCCAGCTGAAAGTTCTCGAAAGGATGCAGAGTTCAGCTACGTTATTAACTTACTGTTCTGCCTTCAGATTGGACGATACTCCTGTGTCTTCCCCCGTGAAAAATCGAATTACAACACAAACAGCCAGCACGCTTAGGCTAAGGAATCCCGTAAGGGAAAGGAGGGACATTTGCTCCAAAATTGCAATGAGCAGCAATCCATTTGTCAATGCCATGATGGAATTTCTCATACTTTTCCAATAAACCAAATCGATAACTGAACATGAGCAATATTGAGCTTTTTATTTTCAAAGTAAAAGAAAAATCCTAAGAGAAGACGTTTTGAATAATTAGAAAGCATTGGCTTCTATGTGTGAACACAGCAAGGTTGTGCAGCTTTGCTAAATTCAAGTGTAGAAGCGAAGCCTTTCCAAACATTGTTTCAATAAATGCTGAGAACTGAAATGCCTAGCTCTTTAAAGTCATTAAAGGGACTATTAATATTTGTTGCTTGTGTTATAAGAAGTTAGCTATTTCTGCGAAGCAGCTAATATCCACGGATTTCATCCGTTCAATTGAATGCTTTTATTCACTCAAAAGCAGAGCTTTCGGGTACTTCTCGCGTACCCGTCCTCAGTGCCAAACTTTTAAACAACGACTGCCCAGCCAGTCAACGGTTCAGCAAGCTCATCCGCTAGACCATCCGGGCTGGCGACATCAACTATCAGGTACAACCCTTGTACCTATGAAGCTTCTGTCGCCCGCCCAGTCAGTCCTGTAGAGAGCGAGCATACCCACCGACCGACCGGGACAGTGACGCAACACCAAAGTACCGAGAAGTACCAGAACGCTCTGCGTTTGAGTGAATAAAAGCGTTCAATGAACGGAGAAATCCGTGGATATTAGTTGTTTCGCAGAAATGCACATACCCCGTTGGAACGAAACTTTTAAAAGTTAGGTATTCTAAGAACGCTATGACGTGTGGGATATTTGGACTTAAGTAAGTTTTTATAATTTGGATGTTAGTGATTGATCTACGCACTGTTTTTCTTGCACATTATCATTGTCTCCTTATATTTGAAATATTCACGGCTTGTACCCGTTCTTGTGTATTCGTAGTGCCTGAAATTAACGGAAACAACGCCCTACCAACGGATGGATGGGCAGTTATTAAGAAAATGTCAGAGCAATGTAGAAACCTTTCGAAGCTTTCGGAACTATCTTGTTCCCTCGTCAGCGATTTATTGGTTGTAAGCGGAACACAACCAATAAATCGCTGACGACGGAACAATATCGTTCCGAAAGCTTCGAAAGGTTTCTACATTGCTCTGACATTTCTTAATAACTGCCCATCCATCCGTTGGTAGGGCGTTGTTTCCGTTAATTTCAGGCACTACGAATACACAAGAACGGGTACAAGCCGTGAATACTTCAAACATGCCAAGACCCGTTACAAGACATCCGATCTTCTGTCTCCTTATATTATTTTTATTGTTAACAAATGCACCATAATTCTTCACGACTGTTCGAGAGTACCCATCATGGTAGCATAATAACACTGTGAATTGAAAGTTCCAGAATTAATTGGAAAATGGGTTGTGCTGCTTCATGGGCAATTCTGGCAGTACTAGTGATGATATTAATTTTAGCAAATAATAGATGTAGGTATTCCGACTAGTCGTCCACTTTGGCTTTATGATAATGTGTACCTTTTAAGCCATCTGAGCCAGCCCTTGTAATTTGAATTTTAAGTTAATAGTTGTGTGAAAAACATTGCCACCTTTTAGAACAACTTGAACTAATATTCAAATAATTTCCTCTCTAGTTTCAACAGCATACGTGAAGGTCACAGTACATATTTTTAAAATACCTGCGTCTGTGATAGAACATCCTGTGCTTTGAGGACAGCCGACGTCTTGGCAAATCGAATTTGGAAACGGTCCGCGTGTTCCTGCTTGAGCAAACGAATTTATTATCATATATTAACAACGGACGGGACTTAGGGACTAAGTATTGCTGAATAATCTTTGTGCTGTAACTACCAAGTCTGAAAATCATGAAAAGGGATATTTCACAAGTGTGTTTACATTTAAAATATTAATAAACCTTTGTAACTGTTTGTTCAGATTATAAAGTCATTTTTGGGAATGGTACATTCAATAAGGCTAAAATAATTTTATATTGAGCGGCTCAGTTATCCATGTTTTTTCATTAAGGTACGGCATAACTTAGATTAAGGCGTTGCTAAAAATTAAGTAGCAATTTGTGGTCATCAGTTCACATTAGGTCAGAACAGCCCATGTGCTACTGTTATGCTATCATTGATTTTCCTACAAAATTTCAAACACAACCCTCTTTTCAAAGGAAAGTGCTTATCTACAACTCGACGCAAAAATAACTTGCTACATTAATAGGCATTTGGCGAAAAGAATAAAACTGCATAAGTGCTTCGCAGCAGAACAACACTACAATTGTCGTTGCAAGCGAAGTCACGCAGGTACAGCTTTTAACTCGCGAATATTGATACAATCTCTTGTAGTATCAACTAACACTTACGCTCGCTTTCATTCAGCATTTCTTCATTATCATTAAAAACTTCAGGTGCGTATAAACCAGCGGAGAAAGCGTCTCCGATTATGTGAGCTGCATCATTCTCGTCGAATATATGTTCTTCATCCAAGAAATAATCATTAACATCTTCGTCGCATTGTTCGCGTAGCTCTTCATTATGGGCATCTTGCTGCTTCACATTTGTGATCTCTTTTCCCTGAAACATTTTGACATATACCAACAGTGTTTTCCATTTGAAATCTATTGGTGTCTTAAATTCCAATGTAAATGATGCAACCTGATTGACCATACCAAAGACGGAATGATTTTAATGGTTTAGTGCAAATCATATATATATATATATATATATATATATATATATGATGTTGTGTTTTCACAGATTTTTCCCATTGCTTCATACGTGGATGGATCTGTAAGTAAACTGACGCGGTCTCCCTACCAACGGATGGATGAGAGTAGTTATCAGAAAACACGGTCAGAGAACAACGTACGGTTTTTCTGTCGGATATTTCGGAACGCTCGAGTTCCGTCCTCAGCGAGGTTCCTCAGGTCCATCAACGTACAAAGCAACGGGAAAAATCCGTGAAAACACAACATCATGAAGATCTATGTTCCCGTTAAAAGACATCCCGTATTTCAATATATATATATATATATATAAACCGGAGCTTTCGGTGCTCCTGTGACCCTATCTACAGCGTGAACATTTATGAAACAAATATAACACCTCCTAGTTATTCATTGTGTGCACTGCACTGCGTTGTAGTGCTGTGGAGGTGGTGCGTACTTAGGGCACTTGAGGTTTCTTCAAAACATTCCTGTTTATTAAATTTGTCTCCTGTCGCATACAACTTCATCCGGCTCTGAGCGCGTTCTTCCGGATGCAGGTATATGAAAATAATGACCGGGTGGAGAGGTTCTCCCGGCAGTAAGTCAATTCCCGCGATCTAAGACTTTTTCGCCCAGGAATAACTTTTGTCTCGTTTCAATGGCACTTAATGAACATGTTCAATCAAAATACTTTTTCATTGTTTTCCTTGTAAAAAATAATGAACTTGTTTTCCAAACGAGTTATTACTGTTTCGACGTTGCATACACATAAAAATTAAATTCGCTACAACCGTATATATATATATATATATATATATATATATATATATATATATATATATATGCGATCATTAGTAGCACGGAATATATATATATATATTTTTTTTAAAGTTCCGTTCCAACGGGGTATGTGCATTTTTGCGAAATAGCTAATATACACGGATTTCCCCCGTTTATTTAAAACTTTTATTCTCTCTCTCTCTCTCTCTCTCTCTCTCTCTCTCTATATATATATATATATATATATATATATATATATATATATATATATATATATATATATATATATATATATATATATATATATATATATATATATATATATATATATATATATGGGTCTTCGTTTATGGATGCACCTTTGGATATGTGAGCAATCTTTTCCTACAACTGTGACAAGAAGTCCTTGCCGTTTACTGATAAGAATGATAAACTGTTCGCCGTACCTGCAATTCAAATCGCTGCATCGGTAACGGCAGTCTGCGTACTAGAGAAGATGAGACTCGGTTGGTATGATGCAAAGCCCAGGCTTTAACTGTTGCTGAGTTCTCAGAGAACTTGTATCACAGGAAAAGACCTGACTTAAACTTACATCAGTAACCATTGAGCAAGACTTTAAAATGCAAACAGTTTAATGCGATGAATGAACAGATTGGTTTTCGCAATAATGAACACATAAAAGGGGACCGCTAATCCATAATTAAGAGATTAGCTTTAAAACCGAAGTATTAATCATGAATATTATCATCACGAACATAGGAATCTTGACAAGGCATTCGTATATTTGTTCCGTTGAAAAATTTTCGACAGTTTAGTTAACACCAGTATTTGAAGATTGGTTCTTTTTAACAAATCTGTGGACTACCAGGTCCCTTCTTGACAAGGCTTATGGAACCCGTTGGTACTAAGACTAGGTCTCTGTGAGTTTTGCTTACAGCGGTACTGATATTTCGAATAACTCCTGAATTGTGCAGTAATAATAAACTGAGTATAGCTCCTTCTATATGAGCACGTTTACTGAACTTACATTGGACTCAACTTGTGCAATCACATGAAGCAAAGTAACCAGCTTGCGAAAAGCCGCACAGTTCAGACCACCTGTACGCTGCGTAATTCTATTGCTACGTGCTCATCATTGCCATCCTGGTCGGAAATATTATTTCATTTTTTAAATTATGTACGTGTCCGTGCGCCACTAGAAGAAGTCTGCCCATATCTATTCTGTAGTGGCTGATAATACTAGCTCATTTAATTGAGCAGATACAGGATATCTCTGAATACTGGATGTTTGGTAACGGGTTTCGTGTTTTAATGTGGTAGTGTTCCGGCTTTCCCGTGTTTTAGATGATACCTGTAATAAAACCGCAAATGCCCAACCAGCAGATGGATGGGTGATTATTAGAAGTATCACAGGTCAGAAGACTTATTCGAAGCTTTTGGAACACCCTGGTTCCGTCGTCAGCGATGTTGAAATGTAATTGGTTTATTTCGCCCAGGGATCTTATAGACACTAAACGGGGTCAAGGCGGGATCAGCTCGGTATGGTGCAACATCCAGATTTACTAACAGCTGCAGTCCACACCTCGCTAATCTCCACACCTTGGTCGCGATTGATCGTGTTATTGTGCCTGATATACGATTATTATTTAATTTGAAGATCAGATACAGGATATTATTAAATTTGAAGAAATAGAAAATGTATTAATAGACTTTGCAGTCGTAACGGGCCACGCTAAACAGTACAATAACTTTCTGAGTTTCCTTTCAGTAGTTCCCTGCACGAAATGTGCCCTTATTGCATTAAAGACTGATTTCATATAACACCCAAAACTGTTGGGTGATCAACTAAGCATCCAAATGTCGAACCCTAAAAGTTACGGAATAATTTTTGCACTCGAAATAAATATCAGCTAGCGGTACATAAACCTAGAGAAAACTTACATACAACGCTGTCAGCGCATCTCTTTTGTCTAGATTCTAGACTCTAGAAGCATTCAACGCAATCGCTTATCAGGCATTCAAGAGCAATCACGTTACAAGCAAGAGATTTGCTTGGGTTTGTTTAGTTCGTAAACAGGCAAAAATTCATGTAGGCATCCGCACGCAAAAAAGGAGCACGTGTATGATGTTAACATGTCTTCAGCTGTCATCCCGTGGGTCCTGAAAAGCAATAATATGAAGCTGCAAAAAAGTCAAGTGATAATTTGAAAGTATCCTCTGGAACTCTACGCTGCATCAGATATTATATTGCGGCTTTACTTTGTATCTGCTAAGACATAACGGTGGCAGCAGTTGCCAAAGGGACGGGTTAAAGCTGCTTCATGGGTAAACATACACCTGTCCTAAATAACGTACAAAAGCGTCATAGGAGACTTACTCGACACGTTGCTAAACGTAGCATGTTTTCATGCATTGCATGTAACCTCCAAACTTTGCTTTTCTGCTTCGCAAACATGGCTCCACTTCATCGAACTTTTGCTTACATTCTTCATGCATGCATTCTGTTATGGCTTTCTGTAAACGAACACGGAGAGTGATGATGGCGCTCTGCGCTAACTGAGAACTGAATTGCTGGAAAAAATAATTAACTTGCTCTTATTAAATTGTTTGCCCGTGGCAGCATGCTTTTAAGACAAAATCTGCGCTATCGAGAATGTATTCCAATAATGGACTCCTTTTCGAACATTCACCTGAATTCGCATACACTCATGAAGCTCTACCTTGCTGTCATTAATCGTTGATTATAAATGAATAATTAACCCGCCATAATCCAGTACGTTAACTCTTTCAAGGGGCAAAGCTCCTTTCATGGAAACGAATTCATTTCCATTTACGTTAGGTATGAGCTAAATTGCCGTAGGTCTAACACGAAATTTCTTGTGGCATATCAGCTGGCAAAAGATGTCTTCATCAAGAAATCAATTCATACTACGTTTTCTAATGACGGGCGACTAAAATATTATACAAATACAAGGAAGATGATCTGTTATTTCCGTGAGTGTGGTAACAAAGGTTAGATAGCGAAGAAAGCGCTTGCCATAAATTACACTCGTTAGATGCAATGTACAAAAAACCTATGCGGACGTTCCATTAACTTTCCTCCTTAACTTCCATTCCCTGTTGGAACAAGACAGCGAAGTGCATCAGTAAAACAAGTGATTTCACCATGATTATTGATGGATGTCTTGTTGAAAAGTTCATCCACTTTCTATAGGAAAATATCGAAACGACATGCAATGGCATAATTACTTTTGAAACTTATTCAATAAGCTTTACTGTTCGTAACGGAGTTTTTCATAATTCCCTTTTCCTTAGTTTTTCACGAATTGTTTTCCCATTGTGAGTAAAAATACTTTAGTTTTCTCGTTCATAGCATAGCTAGTTTTCGGACCTAACCCGGTCCATCATCAGCGCATAATGATCACTGGCGAGGCAGTCTTTGGTTCAACACACTCCGTCCCGACCGCATAGGAGCGAGCGTTCCGTCCGACCGTCGTCGACAGCGACCGAACGAGAAAATGGGGCAATGTTAGGTGTCGTCATACTAGAACACAAAATAATGAAGATTATCTTTAGAAGGAATATGTTTGAAAACGGCAAATGCTTGAACTGATTACTTGAACGATCTCGCTGAGATGAAGTGTGCATGTGTGTGTGTGTGTGTGCGTGTCATTGCAAACCGTGAAGACCACATTCGGCACATGCCCGTCAAAGAAATTCATTGGAAAGTTTCCGTTTACAGGAATTACTCTATCGTCAATTTTTCCGTTTAATGTAATATGCCACTGGCAATTCAGGCATTTAAAATGTAACTAAACTGAACAATTCATTTTTCTAGTTTAGTGATTTGGTTTATTAATAAAGTGCACGATGTTGGATATAATTAACTTCTGGTAGTTCACTGCTTGGCACTCGTCACTGCAGCGGCTTTTGCATCTTGGTTTCAGTGCAGCCCGCAGTTTCGATTCTGTTGAACAGATCATGGATGACAGCGTATTTACACATGCTATTGGGGTTTTGTGTCTATCGTTTTCTGGAGCACAGTTGTAAATTTTGACGTGTCAACTGTACGCACCTTTTTTGTCTCATATTAATAAATTTAACTTAATTTTCTGCCACCGTTTACTGACCACTGGACAACTCGATGCTTCGAGAATGAACCTATGCCTAAGGAGCCTTTCGCCGCACTTTGGAACGCTCTTCTCCAAAACAACTGCTTCTGTGATTAGACCAAGGTACTTTTCAGCCAGCTCAGTCAATCTTCAGCAATGGTCTTATCGTTCAATCAGTACTCAGAACTCAGAAAAGGATTATTGACGTTGGAATGAAAAATGTGGTTCTTTCGTAATAAACGGATCTATTCAGCGTCGAACAAGATGAATAGTAAAACACTTTTTAGCTGAGATCACTGTTCAATAAACTATGCTGTAGCATTTTTTGAGATGACAAATAGCGGAGTTTGAATTAGATGGATTAAAAACGGACTGCTGTTAGTAGTTTAAAGAAGGCATTTTTCGTTCTTCAAAGCATTTCACACGTTACAAGTAACAGTTTATTGCTGTTGAATATTTCGACACGCGTGTATTTTCGTGGGGAACGAAAAGCACTACTGCAAATTGTAAGACCAAACTATTATATTAGTCCTTTGTTTTCATGATGCTACGGGGATATGTAGAACGCTAGCCCGTTATTTCGTTGGAATGCTTTTATTGATATGAACGATGGACAAAAGAAATCTGTGTCTACATAATATCAATTTTATAGCATGCAGCTTTAGCATAACTGACGCGAATTACTCACCTGACTGCTTCTGGTAACCGTACATTATTTTTCATTCCTCTATAGATGGAGCAAGTGGAGTCAGGGAAGATACTATTAGGTCGTTGCATAAGTTTTTGCTGTTTTGTTAGCTCTTAGGTTTGATAGTGTTTTATTCTTGCTTGTATGTTTTTTCCGGGGAAATGATATAATATTTTGTAGCTCTTTTTTCAACCTATCGATTGATCGTATTTCATTTGCATAAGCTCGTTAGCCTGTTGTTCTTTTACCGGTGAAAGTGAGGATGAACAAGACGGTAATTCGGGGAGTTTTGCTTTACGAGTTCAAGCAAGGCACTAAAGCTGCGGTAGCTGCTCGGAAAATTAATATGACATTTGGCAGTGGTACTCTTGGCGTCGGTACAGCTCGGTGGTGGTTTCGCAAGTTTCGTAGTGGGAACGAGAGCCTTGAAGATAATGA
The DNA here is from genome assembly GCA_000612645.2 of Trichuris muris. NCBI lineage: Eukaryota > Metazoa > Nematoda > Enoplea > Trichinellida > Trichuridae > Trichuris > Trichuris muris. The sequence goes on from CBXJ02000765.1 coordinate 249,752, forward strand.
CCGTAGTGGGAGACCCAGTGACCTTGATGAAGACCAATTAAGGGCCATTGTTGAAGAGGACCCACGGAGATCAACTTCAGATATCGCAGAAAAACTAGGCGTTCACAAAACAACGGTTAGTCGTCACCTCCAACGAATTGGGAAGAGGAAGAAGCTGGACCAATGGATACCTCATGAACTGACCGAGATTCAAAAGTTGCGCCGTTTCGAGATTTCATCAATGCTCCTTTTGCGCAACAAAAACGACCCTTTCTTGGCACGAATTGTTACCTGCGATGAAAAGTGGATATTGTACGACAATCGGCGGCGATCATCGCAGTGGCTGGATAAAGGTGCGGCTCCCAAACGTTTTCCCAAACCGGATGTCCACCAAAAGAAGGTAATGCTTACTGTTTGGTGGTCAGCAACCGGTATTATCCACTACAATATCCTCAAGCCTGGTGAAACAGTTACTGCGCAGACATACTGCAGCGAACTGGAAAAAATGCATGAAAAATTACAGCGTACACGTCCTGCATTGACAAATCGGAAGGGTCCAATTCTGCTGCACGACAACGCCAGACCCCACGTTTCACAAATGACAGTCCAGAAACTGCACCACTGGGCTATGAAACTCTTCCTCACCCACCGTACTCATCAGATCTGTCGCCCACGGATTATCATATTTTCAAGCACCTGGATCACTTCCTGAGTGGAGACAGTTTAAAAATCAAGAGGAAGCAAAAACTGCCTTCGAGCAGTTCATTGCCTCTAAGACTCCGGACTTCTACGCTACTGGAATAAATGCCTTAGCGAGTCGTTGGCAGAAATGTGTAGATTGTGATGGTTCTTATTTCGATTAATAAAGTTTATTCTTTGCCGAGATATTTAGCTTTAAATTTGCGGGTTGAAAACAGCAAAAACTTATGCAACGACCTAATAGATAAGATAGCAGAGCAATTTTCATGAAACAAAGGTTCATTCATTCTCTGCACTGACGTCCAATTATAAAGGGGATGTACAACCACGTCGGCGAATTGGTAGTAAGGAGCAAAGGAAAACTTCCAACAAAGTAGCAATTGACTGTTGGACTAATTACTAATAGCACTTCTGTGTTCAGCAACTGGGCTGAATAAATTTTCCCTGGTTCCACTCAAAATGAACAGTCTTCTGAACGACTGGTCAAGGTTCTTAAAGCGTATCTTCCTTCTACTCACTTATCTCGATTAGTGCCTGCTTGTTCCATAGTTTAAAGGACAACGACGTACATAATCTTCTGGATAAAACTTCATATAACTTTACATTTCTTTGAGTGGCTACCTAATGATTTGATAAGAATTTCATTGGTCCAAACTTCGCGCATGTGTTCTGTTAGCACGAAAGTAACGCATTCATCTACCCACACTTGTCAGAAAGACAATTACGGTGACGCATAGATAGCACTGTGTTTCATCGCATGTAAAACCTGGTACATCCTGCACTCTTTACCTTCTGTTTACAAGAAAAGGATTGCCGTTTCCATTACGAACCGTTTACAGAATAGGTGCTCAAGGGCAGTCATTGGATCTGATCAGTGATGCGTCATACTGAAATCAGAGATGCGTGGTGAACAAGTACTGAAAAGTAATATTGACGAATCAGGACGGCTGTACACCCGTTCACAAATGGTTTTTAGTACTTGCGTAGCTTTCGGGACCAAGTGAGGTCCCGAAAGCTACGCAAGTAATAAAAACCATTTGTGAACGGGTGTACAGCCGTCCTGATTCATCATGAGACCAAAACCCGTTAGAATTCCATTATTCAACTACATCGAAAAGTAATATTGGTATTAATATGTGAATAATCCTTTTCAAATTTACTAACGCTTGCACGCCACTAAAATAACCCTGGTATTGAACTTCGTGCTTTGGCAGCATAAGAAATTTCCAGTTTGGGAAATTGAAACGGAAGTTTCAATGGGGAGCAAAATTGAAAACAAAGGATTTTGTAACGGGCACGTTATATTGATGTTCATCCTGCGGTATTTTCGTTGTTCTTATGACCCCTCGCTTTTATTAGCAATTCAATGATGACGCCGGATCAGCAAATACGCTTCGAAACTAGGGACGTCTATTAAATACAGACAGACACGTAAACCTTGTTTGAGCAGGAAACTCTTAACTTGCGCGAATCATTGAAACTGCTCATTCGAAGAAACATACGCTGCTCCCGTTCAACTCCAAATAACAAACAGCAAATAATCTTAAAAATCAAACATCAAAAAGATGCAGTGATCTACCATTGTATTAGTGCATTCAGAAAAAACGAAGACTTAACCGATGGTATTAACAATCTACCAGGTTCAATTTGTATTGCACTGCTCACTATCCGTTAGTTGAGACTATCACTAAAGTGCAAACGGAGCATTGGTTGGATTAGACCAGTGGTGGGCAAAGGGGGGCGATATCGCCCCCCGGGGGCGATTTTGAAGTCCAGGTGGGCGATAAGCGCGAAAGGGCCGATTGGGGGGCGGTGAAGGGCTAAGGGGCGATATCGCCCCGCCTCCTGGGGGTGGGCGGTGAAGCTAGAAGGAGCGATATTGCGGTTTTAGTGTTGCTAGGGATCTCGACACGAAAAAATGGAATCGCTTCGAAGTAGTCACTCGTGGCGATTTACGACTCCGGGTCACGTCAATGCGGCCCAATATTGAAGGGATAATTGGTTTGCACGCTTCCTGCCCTTCAGAGTAATACTGTAACAAACGTGATGTCTCAACAAATGAAGTTGTACACATAACACTTTCTTTGTATGCGAAGATCTGCTGTGCAGAAGCAAGGGATAGCAACGATGCTGTCGCTGGTCCCGCGAACACTCCCTCGCGCAACAGTCAATACAAGAAATTGGCAGGAAAAAGGACATTGTCCTCAGTGGAGATTTCCCGCCAATTTTCGCGTCGTCAGCCGATATGATTCATCCCAGGGGGCGATGGCAACCTCGAAGCCGGAAAAGGGGGGCGATTTCTGGCATAGCCTTGCGCATCACTGGATTAGACCGTACTGCATCGTTCTCCTCTAAAGCTAAGCTATGAGGGGCTGAAGCGAAAGCCCATTGTTTCAGAAGCTGCAGTGAAAGTTGCAGCGAAAGACATGTTCTGTCCAACGGTGTTCATGCAGTGTAACTTGCTTATTTGCCTCCTCCCTTCAAATGTTTTCATTGGAAACGCATTTTCTACTTCCCGCATACATTACATAATATTACCGACTTGGTTGAAACATTACCGTCTTTTTGGGTGCTTTGTTTTACTTTTATTCACTAGTCAGCCCTCCCACTTTGAAGATCAAAACGAGTACCGCTGCAAAGCTAGAGATTTGCTTTATCAGTTTTATATGCTCACTTTGTTATCAGAAACTAGTGTTCTTTCGGATATTTCGGCCAGTAGGCTAGTCGTGGTAAAGTCGCAAATTCCAGCCATTCTGATAAAACGGGTCCAACTGATTCTTAGACCCGTGGAAACTTAATGAAACGTCAACAGACTATTTCGCGAAGATAGTGTCAAAAAAGGACATTGCAACGTCGGTTGGAAAAGCTTTGAGACAGATGTGTCAATTGAAAGCAGCGAGCGTCCGCAAGTCCCCCTACCCCCCTAAGATTGAAAACGACGATTTAGTGCCCACAGCTGAAGCGGACCTAAGGAGGCGAGAGTTGGGAAGTGAAACTATGGTGCGGAATGAAAAAGCGCCACCCTTTCAAATAAGCTAACAGTTACCGTAAGATGGACATGATTCAGGCCTTGCAACAAATTGGAAATTAATACTGACGCTCTAAAGTTATTCAAAATTTAGTCACTTCCATCATCGCAGCTAGACTGGTTGTATGCAACATGCCGCTGCAAAGACCAGTATTGGCGTATTCGTCATAATTCGGGGCTACAACACAAACATTTCCATCTGTTTAAAGCACATTAACAAATTCCATGAAAACCGCAGTAAAACATGGGAAGTTTTTCCTACCGATAATTTGAACCAAAAATTGAAATACCTCCATGGATTTCCACCAGAAAATTGTTAGCAAGAAGAGAGGCGACTTGTAGACGACCTAATACATCATGGAATATTCATTCTTTGTCTCGGTTGCGCGCTCTAAGCCCATTCAAACCGCCAATGCTGAGAAATGCATGATGGCAAACGGTTCATTTGTGACGAGATGAAGCACAGCGCTTAACCGTGCGCAGAGGAATAGCGGGAACCAAATATTTCTAAAATATTCGTTCTTAACATTACTGCCCATCACAACAGCTAAAACTACAAAACGAATGGATTACATTGCCAACAGTACTTGCCAAAGTAAATAAGGACGCAATGCTCTCGACGCGGTTTAATCAGCTTGCAAAACTAATCATACCATTGCCTGCCGTCTCGATATTTTCCTATAAAAACAGGATGAATTTGTAGACAAGTCATCCATCAAAAATCATGATGAAATCACTTGCTCTACTGATGCTCTTCGCTGTCTTGTTCCAACAGGGAATGGAAGTTAAGGCGGTAAGTTCATGGAATGCGCGTACAGGTTTTGTACATTGCATCTAATGGGTGTAACTTCTGGCAACCGCTTTCTTCGCTATATAGCCTTTATTACGGTACTTAGGGAGGATGGGATGCATTGTAATGGGACGTTCAATTGGCATGTCTGCTGATTGCCACGGTGAACCCGTTTGAACGCGTTATGATGTTGCTGCCTTACACGTTACGCTACATAGGCACTGCATGTAGAAACACCGTAAGGAGTTCAAATAAGGTTCATCGTGGCAATCAGCAAACATACCAGCGCTTAGGAAACAACAAATCATTTTCCTTGTATTGATACTTTAGTCGCGCATTACTAGATGATGTACTATGGATTAATTTATTGATGAGGGCAGCTTTCGCCAGGTGACATGGCATAAGAAGCTTTTTATTAGACCAACGGCAATTTACCTCATACATAACCTAAATGCAAATGAATCGTTTTCGTGGAAGCTGTGCGCCTGGAAACTGTAAACATACTGGCTTAAGGCGCGTTAATTATTCATTCATAATCAATGATAATGAGAACAAGATAGAGCATCGTAAGAGTTTGCGAGCTCAGGTAAATGTTCAAAAAGGAGTCCATTATTGGAATATATTCTCAGTAGCGCAGATTTTGTCTTAAAAGCACGCTGCCATGAATGAACAACGTAACGAGAGCAAGATATCTATTTTTCCGGCGATTAGTTTCTCAGTTTGCGCAGAGCGCCATCTTAACTTTCCGTGTCCTTCTATAGAAAGCCATAACAGAATGCATGAATGAAGATTGTAAGCAAAAGTTCGATGCAGTGGCGCCATGCTTGCGAAGCAGAGAGAAGCCTGAATGCAAAGAAAAGTTTGGAACTTACATGCGATGCATGAGCACATGCTACACTTAGAAACAAGTAAGTCGTCCCTGACGCTTCTGAACGTTGCTAAGGACAAGTATAAATGCTTACTGGCGTAGCAACTGGAACTGTTCTTCTGAGGCGTGAAGACTGGCTATTGCTGCTTCCGTTAGAGGTTAATGGTCGTATGTAGTTGTTCGCGCACTGAAAAGTTTCAAAAACTTATTTTGAACTGACCTCTGTCACTACGTTTCAATTCCTTCCAATCAGACGTTAACTGGTTTCAGAAAACGCGAGGATGATGGATGAAGACGTGGTAAGATCAGACGTGAAGTTATTTCATAATGATACGGCAGTGTAAATGAATCTTTGTTCATTTAAAAAATAAATTAATGCAAGCCGACAGTTTGTTTGCAGCTTAATCACGCTTAGACCATGGACTGATCGAATCGCAAGAGATATGCCGAGAAACAATGTACAGTAAGAGGGATATCTCCGGGCTGGTATTCCGTTAGCTCATATGCTATCTTTACGCACACATTGACCCACCTGTGGAAAGTATCGCATGCTCGCTTTACATTGACGAGTCCACAGTTAGCCTTTTTGCCTTACGGAGACTGTCTTGCAAGCGTTAGTGAAAAACTCGCTGCGGTTGTACATTAGTACGGAAAGGAAACTCGAAAAGCTGCTACACATTTTGGCGCCACCCGTTGTACATTGAAAAGCCACATTAACTGCTGGGAAATTTGGTAATGCCCCACATCTATTCAAGTGAGCACAGTAATTCAGTCGTTCACTATTTACGGAAATTAAGAGCCGAATTCGCCAGGATGCTTTGGGCTGTGCGAGAAATTAAAAGTGCATCAGTAATATACGTAAACAGATCGATCGCAATAACGAGCAAGCAGAAATAACCAGGAAGCAAGCAGAATTCTGATATGTCAGCACGAACCAATGGAGCTTGTGCTCCAGCTGAAATGGTTTTCCGCTACAACTCTACGGGTAATGTTCGACTGCCACCACTGAAGCTGAAACGTGCCCAATATAAAGTAATTTGGGTTATTGCCTGAAGAATCAACCTCTGTATCTATTAAACATATAATATTATGTAAGTGGAGGATAAGAAGCGCATCTATGATAGTACCGCATGTGTATCGAAGAGAGCTTTATTCAAAGAAGCAACAGGCGGCTGCTTCGTTACAACGGTTGAGAGGATAGGATTTGCTGGCGCGCTAGTAATGCATCTCAGGTGTCAATACCTTCTGCCACTACGTTGTAACATTGGACCCTTAGCCATTACATTTACTTACGTCATATTTAAGGTTTACACGCACGATTGACTATTATCTTATCGAAGTTGCTCAATGTGCAAACAGCCTTGCGTTTCCGTGCGATTGCAAATATTAATAATGAGGGGAATCCAGCTGCCTTCCTAACATATTCCACAGTGCAATGGAATTTACGGGATAGCTGTTTCCGGTGTTCCCAATTAATAATAATTGTGTTAAAGGAGTTCAGTTAGTGGATCCGCTGGAAACCGACGAATTTCTACCTTGGTCCTTACGTAGCATCGCATCACGTAGACGTCACGCGAGTGGTCGCAACGTTGTACTTATTGCTATGAAAGTTTGTTCATTTCGTTTAGTTCCATCAGTTGGACCTCAACTAAACTCAGCATGATTATCCAGAGCTCGTGAGACAAAAGTAGAAATCACTGATTGGTCGCTGCCCCACGAAAGGGAAACTGTTCAATATATCACACTGAGAAGGAAAGAATGATGACCGATGAACTGGAGGAAAGGAATATTCGCCGAAATACTCGTTCAAGCTGTTAACTGGAAAAAGAAAATCGCAATTCTTACTTGACTTAATGATCGCTACTTTTCCAGTGAGTGTGCTCTAGTGAAAATCGCAATATATAGAATTATTTGCAACGGTGTCATTGTACATCATTGGTATTTCCTGTGAAGATGATAACCGGCACCGTTATTCACTTGTCTCAATAACCACAGACGTGGAAACACTGCTGAAAATGGTGTACGCGGCACGCTGAAGGCTACGTATTATAAAAGCCAATAAAGAATGGCGTCAATAGTTAGCTTCACGAAAATGCTAACGAGAGTTTTACAACGTAAAACAAGCTAATTATAATACCTGGCAGCTGGTACACGTCCAAATGTGGCCATGCGGATAACATTGAAGAATAATCCAACGCTGCGATACTCTTCAATGGAATACATTTATAAGGAAAGCAGAAGCAGACGTCGTACATTTGACCTTTTCTTACTGTACGAAAGCAACCTGCACTTGCTGCTTCGCTGGTAAATTAAAATTTGAATACTAATCCGCTTTGAAACATTAATATTCGCTAGAGACAATCCCACCCAGCAGCTTCAAGCGACTATTCCCATATTATTTCTCGTATAGGAACCAACTAGGCATGTATTTCTCAAGGGATATCCTACTATGGACGTTTGTAAAGCTTCTTATCAAAAAGGCGACATCCCCTGTCTTATTTGCGCGAACAACCAATCCCACTTTTCGAGCAGCAAACCATAGCTAATGGACAGATGAAAAAGGCTACAGCAACTTTAACCTAATTAAAGATAAATGCATTGCGCAGCGGATGTAACGTGAATGCAATTTTAAAAAATTTCCAGCTGACTTTGCGCAGCGCAAAGCAGACTAATATTAAAGTTGCTTCATAACGATGGCTCACCAGTGGACGTCATCCTTTGCAAACACGTTTCGCGCATGCTGAAGATGAATGGCCGTTTCGTTTCCATTAAACGGAAGTTTACGCTAATTGAATTTCGCTCCGCAGACGTCATTGAAAAAACGGCGCGGATTGCTGCAGGATTGCGAATATTAATTTGGCATGGGCGAGGTACCGTACGGGAAAACATACAAATGAACTCTCCGGCGCTGAAGAGCAAAGTAGGTTGCCAATTCAATCAAACTTTCAGCCGTCACTCGGCGGTCACCTTTTTATGCTGCCATTATGAATTCCTGTGCAAATTGGCATGTCAACCGGTATAAATAACTGTGAATTATTCCTGCAAATCGCACCGAAGCGCCGCGAAATGATGCCTTAAATTTTCGCCTCCATCATTCGACATTTTCGGCAAACGGATATTTTTCGTAGTGCAGAAACTGCCCACCTGCAGGCGCTCACTTGGGCAGCATTCGAGCGCTAGACGGGCCGAAAGTAACCGAAGGCTAACAATGCAGACTTTGTCATGCGAATACCGGCTAAATTTTGCGATACTAAATCACCGTAACGCTTAAACGAAAATTGAAGGTAAGTTGCACCTTTGGGAAACACTGCACCAACTTTTTGGGGTCGTCTCGCCTTGCAATGTACCCAAGCCGTCGAGAGACCTTGTCGTAATATTTTCCGTATACAACCGTAAGTAGAAAACTAAAAGTAGAGATTCTGATAACGGGGTAAGACTACACTTATTCAAAAAATGGGTAAAAGTTTAACTACACGTTAAGGACAGGACAAAGCAAATCCCGAAATGTCCATGAAGGAAGGACCTCCCATGAACTGTATTCTTTTGAACAAATGACCCATAAGTATGCTAATAACGGATTCGTAATTGATAAGGCATTGCCATAGTAAGGCACCTTAACCAAGTTGGTTTTTGTAGTCGTAAAACAACCCCATTTCATCTCAGTACCTGCGCTATCCCACAAGACCTACTCAATTTTACAACGTAATAATTGAGAGCAATAGGAATGATTGGCTATTTCATTAAACCTTAACTTATTGACCGTGTGTGAAATGCACACTTTTAGCCATTCCAGGAAGCTCCAACGTGCGCGCAGCTTCGTGTGTTCGGTTTAACCAAGCAAGCAGCACTTCCAAACCATACTCCGACATTTTATTCAACCATGGCGAGCAATCATGCGAAAGCGATTATCCAAAGAAAAATCATGCAACGAGTTACAGAAAATGCAAAACATACTCACGAAATGCAGAAAAAGTTAAATTCTATGAACTTCAGTCTCGTAGTCCATTAGTTGCTTAAGGAAGCCAGGATTAGGACGAGCGATGGGTCGCTTCTCGCGGATGTATGCCAGAGCAGTAATTACCGAGAACTTTTCATACTTGACCATATATGCGCACACAAAACTTACGGAACGGGATACACCGGCATTGCAGTGAACAAGTACCCGACCACCGGAACGACGAGCCTCGTGGATGAACCGACAGCAATCTTCGAAGTAAGATTTTATGTTCGCGGACGGCATGTCGACAATGTCGACGCGTTTATAAACGAAATTCTGCGAGAAACGATTATCGACGAACGAGGCAGCATTGAGAATATGAGTAATTCTGTGCTGCTGCAAAAGATTGATATCCAGCGCCACATGCTGACTACCTGAAGCACAGATTTCATTGCACGCGAAGGCGCAACCCAGCACACGCAAGCTCACTCAGCAGCAAGTTAGGCAGAATTTCGGCAACTTGCAAATCGAGCGAATTGTTAAACGCCAAAAAGTAGCTACTCATATTTGAAACGAATCCAAGATTCTCGTAGTCCGGGACAGCTGCAGATCTGGAACAACGATCATGAGGCAGCGAAGTTACGCGAACAGGGCGAAGTTGCTTACCCACTGCTCGCAGACCGGTGGCGCTTACTCTGAATAACTGAACTAACTATGCTCATGGCCACGCGGCGAAAGCTTTAAATTCGAAAGAATCACCCCGCCACCTCTTCAAGGCGCACTGCGCCATTGTACAGTATGCTGACAAAAGTACCTTTAAATTGAAAAGGATATTGCGTCTCGATCAACGTGTTCGCCTTTAAGCAATGCGAGTGGTAGCTCTGGCCGGCGGTGACCGTCAGCCGTGCGCTTATCATGCTTGCAACTTTTCTTTCGTGGCTTGACTATTTTACCTTGCTTGGCGATTTGATCATCCGAGTTCTCAACTATCCCCTACCACAGGCAAAAGCAAAATTTCCGACGGTGAAGCACATTCGCTTTCCATCTTGTGCATAACTCAGGTTTGCTAACTGTGGTCCAGCTCGAATAATTCCGTTTCTTGTCCTTCCAAGCTTCCTTAACTTTCCCCCCTAACAGCATTAATGAACTCATACTTTTAGCCTACCGAACTGTGCTTGGCAATGCAAAATGATCCCACATGAACGTCTCGTTGGTTAACTTATGCTATTTCTTTATTTTATTATTAAACATTGGGTCTTGCACACGGGGTACGTTCTCGTCTTTGTAAGCAAACACGTCAGTCACCCGTGACCGAAAAACTTTATTTCCTAACGGAGCTTTCGAGAACTTCTGTTTTCGTCCTCAACCTCAGGAAGCGCTGAGGACGAAAACAGGAGAAGTTTGCGAAAGCTTCGTTAGAGAATAAAGTTCTTCGGTTATGGGTGATTCCTGTGTTTGCTTATAAAAATGATTTCCTTTTATTTTCCCCACTGAGCCCATTTTCCCTGGCTTGCTTCGTTGGTCTGCACGTTTCGCGCAGAACTCCCAGTTTGCCAAGTCTGCAGGAATGTTGGTGTGGTTGTTCTGCCATCGTGGCACAATGACAGTACGACGGAAACACTCATCGGCAGTGCACATTCCCTCTCGTGTATCTGAAGCTCAGGGTTGCTTCAGGTATTGGTTGATTTTGCTTTTATTATAGCACAGATTTACTTCATTAGTGAAGTTAGGTTGTCTTGGTGTTCTCGGAGGTATCGGTGAATAGAGCTCAACGGGCGCTTCAGCCGTAACATTCCAATAGAAGGCAGTAATACTTATTCGAACGAATTTGTTGACAACAATACTCGATGGATAAAAATTACGAGCATTTCAGCAGGACTATCTCTACTGTTCGATAATCATGTGCTCGATAGCAGATCAGTGTAGTTGCATTTTGCCTCCCAAGCGATTTACATCCGCCATTTGTGAACTGCGCCAGCCATTGGAAAATGTCTGACCTATCAAGTGATGGTCAATGTAAAACAAGACCACTGATCGTAAGTGTCTTAATGATTAAAGTCTACAGAATCACTGCTTTCCCTGATCACTGTTTGCAATGTAGAAACGGGGGCAGAGAAATTACTTCTCATCCGCCGCTCAAAGGCCTCCGAAAGATAAAATTAAATGCGTCGGATGCTTCTATTAGAGTATAGATTTACTTTATTAGTGAAGTGAAAACGGCAAACCCTGGCTGATACAAGCTGGCAACCACTGATACGAACTGACGAAGCAATAAGTGAATGGAAGATTCGGGTCTTTTAGGATAGCTGCCCTTTTACCTGCGCATTTTTAAGACAATGCCCAAGTTACGTCGTCCTTTGCGCGGCATGAGGAATTAGCGCCGGCGCAGGCCTTTAGATCAATATGGTGGTATTCCGGTTTTCTCGTTTTCTTGATGATACCTGTAATAAAACCGCAAATGCCCAACCAGCGTTTTTATTACAGGTATCATCAAAAAAATGGGAAAGCCGGAACACCACCATATTGAAACATGAAACCCGTTACGAAATGTCCAGTATTCAAAGACTGCTTTAAATATTAATAATAGGCCTTCCGCCTCGTTGGTTTGAAGCTGCTCTTAATTTTTCGTATCAAATCAAGAGTTTCATGCGCGTGGAACGCGTTCCCACGGGTTCAAGTGAGAACAACAAGAAAATTTAACGACTAACTTTTTGTGAAAAGTAGTGCGCAGCCATCAAGGGTTTCGCCATTTGGCAGAGTTGAAGCTCTAGCCCAGAAGTAAATTTACGATCTAGAACAAGATAGCAAGCGTAGCTTTCCCAACTGCCTGATTCACTGCTCAAATTCTATGATGCGTGTGCGCAGATACTGTCCTTAATACCTTCTAGATTAGATTCATACTAACAGGCGAGCGTTTTAGCCGCAATCTAATACGCCAATGTACTTCACTTCGCTAAGGAAGGGCCAACAACTGCAACTTCGTTAGTCGACCTCGTGCATCCTGAACATCGGTTTACTGTAGCGTGCAATCCTACGTGCGGGAATCGGCTGTTGCTTTTGTTTAGTTTCAATGGCTGTTTTAGACGAGAAGAAAGTCCGCTCCTTGATAAACTGGGTAAAAAATTGCGGATAAACTTCCATTTATGTTAGTCTTCGTTTTTACTAGCTCAACCTGGAAATCGGATCTGTTTTCCCGCCGGTAAATTCGTTGGAGCAGTTGACCGATTTCGATCAAATTAGCTGGCTTACCAGCCACTTGTAAGTTGCACTTGAATCTCAAATACCTGTTAACATTGGATGCCAACTATGTGCATTTTGCTGTTTTGAAAGAGTTGTGTAATCCGCTTTGAGCTTTGGCTGGCTTTATGTCTTTGTTCGTGGGCGAATGAGCGCCCGCTTTTGCTGTCTGTTCCCACGTTGCGAAATTTTGGGAAAACTATCGCTAGGCGATGTGCGCATTCTATAAGGAAAGAGAGTTGCTGGCCGAAAAATTTGCAAGTGATCCACAGCGAGGGGAAAATATAGGATAATGACATCATAGTACTGCTAAATGATTTATTAAATTAAAATAATAACTATGTACTCTTGAAAATCGGGTTGCTTGTAACGAGCTCTCGCATGATGGAGTTGTCCTTCCGGAACGGATTGTAGCTCGTTGTATGATATAGAGACTGCGTGGGTGATTCAATTTGGAATCACTCACGCAGTCTCTATATCATACAACGAGCTACAATCCGTTCCGGAAGGACAACTCCAATAACTATGTACTGTTGTATCCATGAAAGGCTTGGTAAATAATTATGCACAGAAAGCAACGAGCGTTAAAGGCACGCTGTAATTTTATCGTTGACTTGCATCGTACTTTTTCGTGCTAACAAAACGGCCGTTCTGTTCTATGTTTTCAACTCTGCCTTATTTTCACATTTTAATACGGAGCAACGCGCATTAACCGATTTGCCTTGAACGATGCAGGAGCATGGCTTTGCGAGCTTCTGCTCACCGTATGTTGCCATAAAAAATAGGAACGGAACCTCTCGTTGCTGTTTTTCCATTCTTCTTTCGTTTAGCAGCTGCTTGATATGCAATCTCGAGATCTTTCGGGCACTGCCCGTGCAGCGACCTTGAAATGTCCAACTTGTGATAAGCACGTAACATAAATTGTTGTTTATTAGGATCCCCTGTCCCAAATTTGCGCTTTTCAGGTTTATATTCCGTAAGTCGATTTGCTCCTTGACTTGGCGATGCGGATGACTTCATGCTTTTGCTAAAATAATTAAAATAGGTGATTTGTTTTTTCTCAGTAATTTCCCGTTCAGTCTGTTCAGTCCATTACTTCATTACAGATAAATTGAAATTTGCAGAGCAGACCTGCTGAGTTATTGTTTTCATCCATCATCATAAGTTGCTGTGCTATTTTCGTCTGATCAATTTACCCGTAACCTTGAAAGATTGATGGAAAAAATCACGGACTTCTCTCCCGTTGAGGTTATCATTTTCACGAAATGATGGTAAAGCTTTTATTTCATGAAATTTTAAAACAAAAAGCTTGGCAAAGCTTTCGAGCCGGACCTTGGCTCGTCGTCAGCGCAGGTTTTATGTTGGCCACCCACCAGGTCTGGTTTTCAGGAGAAGACCTGGTAGGTGGCCAACATAAAACCTGCGCTGACGACAAGCCAAGGTTCGGCTCGAAAGCTTTGCCAAGCTTTTAATTTTCCATTTGCGTGAAATAAAAGCTTTACCATCATTTCGTGAAAATGTTAACCTCATCGGGAGAGAAGTCCGTTATTTTTTCCATCAAACTGTTGAATCCCGTTACCAGACCTATCTTTGAAAAACCTTGAAAGATTAGGCTCTTTCCAACGGATCTATGTGGTTTCGTATCTTCATCATAAATGGCCTTGTTACTCGTTGATGTGTTTGAATGCACGTAATCACAACTGACAGAGCCGTAAGCATGCGACGCGTAGGAGGTTCAATTGATGGTCCCTTTTGCTCATTAATAATATTAGCTGTTTTTTCTATGGATTCCTTTTGTTGTTCTATGCCTGAAATTAAACGTAACAACGCCCTACAATCGGATGGATGGGTCAGTTATTAGGTAAACATTTCAGGTCAAAACGCTATCCTGTTCCGAAAGCTCCGAGGCCAGCAAGTGTTTTGATCCGAAATGTTTGCCTAATAACTGACCCATCCATTCGTTGGTTGGGCGTTGTTACTTATAATTTCAGACAGAACAACGGGAAGAATCCTTAGAAAAGCAGCACAACCGAATCTCCCGTTACCGTGGACCCAGTCTTCATTAATAATAATTATGGATCTAGTTTGTTTCGTTCCCCCTACTTGATTATCATTTCGCTAGGGGGCGCTGGGGGCGCTAATGACGTTTCTGTTGCCGAAAGCTGATATAAAATGCTACGAAGAGGGCGCCGAGATGCATTAGCGATCGTAAACTTCAAGAGCCTTTGTAAGATGCCTTCGTAAGTTAAAAGGGAGACATGTCTCTTATTTTATGGTTTAGGCTTAGGTATGGGCAGAAAACGATGCCTGTGTAAGTTATGTTGCCTTCGTAAGTTAAAAGGGAGACATGTCTCTTATTTTATGGTTTAGGCTTAGGTAAGGGCAGAAAACGATGCCTACGGTCGTGTTGCTTTCGTAATTTAAAAGGAAAGATTGACATGACTCTTATTTTATAGTTTAGGCTTAGGTAAGGGAAGGAAAGATTGCTTCGAGCGCTCGGCCTGCAAAATGTGACGGTGGCGCCACCTATGTCTCCAACAATTAACGGACCAATCAACGTAGGGATGACGTCATACCAGGAAGTTACAGTATGACGGGGAACGAGACAGAAAAGATCCATAATTATTATTAATGGTTCAGTCGTTTCTCCATTTATTTAGTTGTATTGTCCCCTTAAAAAACGGAACGGCAAAATTTCCCTGAAAAGAAGATGCAATATGAAGGGGAACCCTATTTCTAGCCCTGTCTTAGCACGGTGGCAATTTATTCGTGCAACTATTTACTGCTGAAGGGTTTGTTTTAAGGAAGGGTTCGGATGCACCGGAGCATAGCACTTCTGTGAAGAACAAGCAGATGGCGGTTTTAGACTTTTTACGTCGCTCGTACAGTGCGTCGGTGATTGCTTGCCTTCGCTTTGGCGGAGACGGAATTTTGTCTAACGACAGCACCAATCTGGGAGCAATACTGGCGCTGCTGCTTAACTATGCGTTAAGCATGGATCAGCAAAACGAAAGGCACGTCGAACTTGTTCAGCATAAGATGAACATAAGTGACCAATACTGTATAATGGATATCTGCAAGACAATGGCTGAGCAACCGGATACCAGCTGGACGAAAATATTGACGGCGTCTTCTGGTCAGACCGTAAAATCGAATTTGGATGAAAAACTATCTGGCGAAATTCTTAATGCCACGACACCGTCAGTAGACGACAGCAGCGTTGGGAATACGTCTGCTTTAAGCCCAAACGAAGCTGAAAGCTCCATGAGTCCACCCCGTCGAACCAATTCGACCCTCAGCAGCTATCGTAAATTCAGGAACAGCGTGCGCAGGAAATGGGAGCTAATGCGTAATACAGAAAGGCAGCTGGCGGAAAAGAACGCAGAGATCGAAATGCTGACAATGGAGGCACAGCAGTTGAAATTACAACTCCGTAAGTAAGACTACACGATGTCGGTTGCCTATGGGATTGTTGTGCAGGCGACAGCGGGGCAAGCAATAACGAGCTGCTGTCCTCGTTGGCCACCGAGAGACGTAATCGTCAGGATTGCGAAGAGCGCCTGGAATTGTTGAAAGTTGAAAATCAGGAACTTCGTGCCGACAACGGAAGGTTGATTTGAAATGCCTGATACGGCAGACCTATGTGCAACCTTTTAGGCTAACCGGCCAGCTCAGTGCCATGTCCGCAAAGTTCGGCACCCTTAGGCTTCAGGTTGACAAGCAGCAAGGCGACTTGGAGGCTATGAACAATGAGGTTTGTTGAGGATATGCAAAGCAATTTTTCTTGTTTGCCATTTCTTCATTCGCCGTCTATTTCCCAGAATGAGGCGCTTCGATCGCAATTGTCGTCGCAACGTTCGTTGGCTAAAAGTTGGCACGAAAAGTTCCTCGAGGCTGAGGAGAGCTTGCACGCAACCAAAAGAGAGAGCGATCAGACGATCAGAGAACAAATGGACCGAATTGGGCTGCTGCAAGTGGAAAAGAGGCAGTTGAGCGACAAACTTGACGAGGAAACGGCTCTTCACGAAGTAAGCCGCTTTGCAGAGCTCCCTCGTCCCTGACCCTCATGTCTTACTCGTTCGTCCATTGAAGCTTCTGAAGAACAACTATTCCGACCAGAAGAACTTCATCAAAAGTCTGCTGGCCAAGTTTCGAATTTTGAAAGATTGTACTGAGAAGCTGAACGCGAAGTTGAAGACATGCGGTATATTCCACCTTCGGTTGCAATTTGGTCGAAGCATAGTCGCACTGTCGTTGCAGAATCTTGCCTGGAGGAGTGCTCGGCGGCAAAGGAATGGGCTGCCCAGTTGGCCAGCAAGCTGGAATCCTGCATGTTGAACTTGAAGGAGCAAAGGTCGCAAAACGATTGCCTAACGGCGGAACTTTGCCGGTCGGTTTAGCAAAGGGATGCAGGCAATGCGTACGAGACTTTTTGTTTAGAGCGGGCGACCCTGGCAGCGTTCGTCAACACTTCACCTCGACGCCGTAGAAAGCTTTAGCGGTCCTTGTAACGAACTACATTGTTAGCGTTTAGGCGAATATTTAGTGATCAGCCAAAGTCAGGCAACGCGTTCAACGGCGCTGACGAGGAAGAGTGCGGAAGCTACAATCGCATTGCGGAGTTGAAGCGGTCGCTCGAAGACGACTTGTCGAATATAAATGTGCGTCGCATAGTTTTGTTTCCCAAATTCATGCAATTGTACGTTCTTGCAGAATCCGGAGGTTGGAAACGTTGAAGTATTCGCCGATCGCGACGGTTTGTCCAACACAAGCGCCAAGGTGCAGGAAATCTTGAAGAACTCCATCAGTAATGGTCGCCGCCGTTTTTATTGTTTGTGAAATGGCGATAACCTGTTCCAGACCATGAATTGAAGTGCGACCGTTCCTCGAGCTGTGATACGTTCGTTAGCATGAATTGCGACGGCAGCGAGCCTTTAGGAGCCGAAGAAGATATGTCGATGCGCTTGAAGCAATGTCTTCCGTCAAACGATGGCGAGCGTGGAGAATCCGATCTCCTTTCCAGTTTTTCAATGTCCGTCAGCGGCTCCAGACACATTTATTTGAATCCTGTCTGCAGCAGCTCCGCCTATCCACAGTCCAAGGAAGCGGAGAACCCCGTTCCGGAGGATGGTGTTTTTAAGCGACCTGCAGCGCCCAGGATGAAGTCCGAAAGCGATCAAACGATTTCCTCCGTCGAACCGGCTTCCAAATCGATGACGAGCACAAGGTACGGTCGATTGATGCATATCTACAAACTTCGCTTTTCCTTGCAAACTTGACTATCGTTGTTGATCTGTTTAACTCTTCGAAACCATAGCAGTGGAACACCAACCTGGCGCCAGTGGAATCGTCGTTTGACCCTTCTAAACCAAAGGAACAGCCGGTATCCGCTTCACCTAAAGAGCTCGTACCCAATTGAAACGCAGTCCATCATCGACACTGATTTGGAAGAAGAACTGAAGCAGTCCAATGGCTTGCAGTCGTCTTCTGTTATGCGCGTGATTGACCGCTTGGAAACAACATCCAAGAGCGAAGTTAGCTGCCATTCGCATCCCCGTAATATTAGCGATTGGTTTATTCAGAAAAAGGTATCGGATAAATCAGTGATGCGCAAAGCAGTGTCTTCAGCCAGGAAGGCTATCACCGGCTATCATCGAAATCGCTCGTCCAAAACGGTGAGCCTTCTAGTCTGCCGAACGTTCGTGTACGCGAAGTGGCCGTAAGCAAAGTTTGCATCCCTGTTTTCGCACGCTGGCCGGTCATAGCGGCATAAACTGTCATTGCGTAAAGCCGGTCGGCATGCGCAGGCATGAGCCACCGGTTACGTAATTTGGCGATATGCGGTAATTGAATTTTCAAGCGAACCGGGCCTGGTTGTCTTAAAAAGTTTTAAGTTTGAATTCAGGAGTTTGCAGTAGCTAAAGACCGCTTGTCATCTGTACTACATTTCTGTATGCTCAAAATTTTTTTAAGCCACAGTTTTCCTCATTGAAGATGCGATGCAATGCGTTTTTTCTTAGCTTTATTTCACTTATGGACTACGTTTGCCATTGCGATCCCTTCAAATTTATTTTTAGCGCTTCTAATGCTAAGCTGTAATGAACGGATGTTGATTGGCAGCTTGCTTTGACCAACCTTGTTTGGAGACGTTGTTCACCATTCATATTCAATTTTTGTAAATTTATTGGTGCGTTTTCCGCGTCGCACGTCGCGTCTACATAAGAACTTTTTATTCCCACGTTTTTGAGTCCATTAGCACTGCAATGCTAACCCATTTGTAAGCAAGGAAGAATATGTTGGCGTCTCTACAGAATGTACCGTTGATACTTTATTGCATTTAGTTAATGTGCCTGCTAATTTTTTCTCAACAGAGCCAAGCGGTATCCGCGGAAAGAAAACCAAAGCAGCCTGCTGTGTCGTTCTTTATTGGCAATACCCCTCGGAAGAAGAAAACGCTGAAGAACAACGCTGTGAGCGCTTTGCAACGGTTTTGTAAGCCTTAGCAGGTTTTATTATTTTCAGGTAGCGGCAAAGTGACTTAGCGCTATCCATTTAACGCGGTATCTATTATGCATGCAAAATAACTTCAGTAAATGCACAACTGTAGTATGCTTTGCAAAACGTATTCGCCGGATTGCAGCCACTTGCGCCGGACTTCCCATTGCCGCTTACGTATTGCACACGAAAATGAACAGTTGTGTTCAGTTCCAGGCTTAGGATATCGGCGAAAACTGCCGCCGTTGGAAAATCGACAACAGGCAGAAAATGGAAAAGGTATACAGCAGCTACGTTCACGTGGGGTTGGGTTACAGCAAGTATGGTTGCGTATCATACAGCAGCGGCTGCTGCATTGCATGGCGACGCATGTCAAGCGAGACGATGAAAGGTTGTGTCGCGCCTTCACGAGCCGTCTTGTCCGTCATTCAGTTTATTTGCAAACACACACAACCTACACGCCCCTCAGCACTCTCCGCCCACCCTACCGTAACCGCCTTCCTGCGGGTCATTTTCTGCTACACTACTCCTCCTCCAGTTGAGACCGTCCCGGCTGAACGATAGCGCGTACGTGATGTAATCACGGAAGCGGGCTGGTCGCCTGCGTTCCCGTACAGGCTGAGACTGTGGATGTGCTGTCGGGGGCGTTGGCGTCGAGGTTGGAGCTGGTGGAGTGCTGGGCGGTGTTGGCTCGATTGGTGTCGGAAGGAAGGTCTCCAGGAAGGAAGGTACGTGCCTTTGACCCATGATGACGGTTGAAATATTTCGTCATTCTCCCGTCGCTCGGTACGTTATCGATGGCCGTAGGGTGGAGCAGCGTAAGGTCCGTCTTGATTTGTCTGCCGAACATCATTTCTGCTGGTGAGCGGCATCCCTCGGTAAAAGGGTTTGGCGATGAGCGATACCTTAGTAGAAACGTAGACAGCATTTTTGGTATGGGTCCTTCAGCTTTCAGCTTGAGCAAGCTGCGTTTGAATGTATCAACGAAACGCTCCGCTTGTCCATTTGATTGTGGATGGTACGGAGTGGAGAAAATGTGCTCAATTCCATTTCGTTGACAGAAGTCTTTGAACTCAGAGGACCGGAAGTGAGTTCCGTTATCGGATACTAAGGTATCGGGTAAGCCAAAACGACAGAAGAGGTCGGTCAGCATGACCAATGTACACTTTGCTGTCGCTGTATTGCTCGTTAGAATTTTTGGCCATTTCGTTAGCGCGTCTACGACGACCAAGAAGTAATGTCCTTGAAAGGGACCAGCGTAGTTCACGTGCAACCGTGACCATGGCTTGGTTGGTACCGGCCACGGACATAAGGTATGCTTAATTAGAAGTTTCGCTGTTGAGGCGCATTGCGGACAGCGTCTAACTAGATCTTCAATTTGAGCATCCAGTCCTGGCCAATACACATGGCTCCGGGCTAACGCTTTCATTCCGACCATACCCATATGGCCACGATGCAACTGCCTTAGGACGAGCCTTTGATGTGTTCCCGGGACTACAAAGCGTTCTGCACTTAGGAGGCAACCGTCAACCACAGAGGAGTTGCGGCGATCAAAGAATTATTTAATTTTGTCTGGATGCTCGTGTGGCCATCCATTTTGTAGAAGGTGGAAGATTTTCTTCAAAAGTTCATCTTTTGCAGTTTCTTCTTTAATTTGTCTCGCTGTTACTGGCAATGCTCGAATTGCGTCTGTGACAACGCGACGGACGTCTGCGTCTATTGACGCGATCACTGCGTCTTCATTTGGAGGTACGTTTGCAGAGATTAGCCTTGACAAAACATCTGCAAAGCTGAAACGGTTTGAAGAACTATACTGAATGGAAAAATTGTATCCCAATAGTGTAACTGCCCATCGCTGCAAGCGATTTGAGGTATACACCGGAATTCCTTTCTTGCAACCGAAAATCGATAGCGATGGTTGGTGGTCCGTGAGAAGAGTGAACTTACGACCATGTATCATGCGGTGAAATTTCTTAACCGCAAAAGCGAGGCTTAGCGCTTCCTTTTCAATTTGTCTGTACCCCTTTTCGGTAGGAGTGAGAGCGCGTGAAGCGTGTACTGTAGCCTTTTCTTGGCCATTGGGGAAGCGGTGCATGATGACAGCTCCCAGTCCTTTCTCTGACGCGTCAGCCGCAATCACAATGTCCAATGATGGGTCATAATGTCCAAGGAAGGGTTACAATTTGAAACCGCTTTGGCTTTATCAAAGGCCGTTTGACATTCATTGGACCAAATGAAGGGGCAGTTCTTTTTAAGTAATGCATCCAGTGGTGCACGAATTTCTCTCATTTCTTTCACAAAAGAGCCATAGTAGCTTAGCATCCCAAGGAAGGAACGAAGAGTGGTTATGTCCTTAGGTGCTGGCATGCTTTTTATGGCTTCAATTTTGGCTGGATCAGGACGCCGACCTGACTTGTTGAAAACAAAACCAAGATATTTTATCTGATCCATCCCTAAACAACATTTTTCTGGTCGTATTCTGAATTCGAATTCGGCAATGCGGTGGCGGACTGCGTCTAGGTTTTTTGGATGCTCTTTAGTAGTTCCAACAGCGACGACATCGTCTAGACATGCCACTGTACCTTTCAAGCCAGCCAACATTGTATCCATTATCTGTTGGAAGATTCCCAGAGCAGACTTCACGCCAAATGGTAACCGGTTATAGCGGTACAGTCCGCGATGCGTATTGATCGTGAGCAGTTCTTTTGACCGTTCATCCACTTCAATCTGTAGATAGGCATCAACAAAATCGAAGCACGAAAATAGTGTTCCGCCATTCAAAACGGTATAGACATCTTCTGGGAGTGGAAGAGGGTATTGGTGCAATTCTAGGGCGTTATTGAGACCCGTTGAAAAGTCTGCACAAATGCGGAATGAACCGCTCCTTTTCTTCACGACAACGATTGGCGCGACCCAATAGGAATGATTTACTTTCGAGATGACGCCATTTCTTTCCAAACGGTCCAATTCTCGTTCCACGTCAGGCAATGCCGCATAGGGACAGGTCGTTTTGGGCGGAAAACTGGACGGGCACCAGGTTTTAGAAGTGTGGCCTTGGCTTGGGTGCAAAGTCCCAAACGATCGCTACATATATACGGGTGCCGCCTAAGCACATCGGCAACCGTTAGGTTTCGGTTGGCAAATTTCATTTGGCTTTTAACATTCGTGCTGGGCAGAGGCGCGTTGTTCAAACCGTGCTCTGTATCCATAGGATACTTGTACATGCCAAATTGCTCGATAAGTTCGACCCCAAGCAAATTTGGCGTGTTATTTTGCATTACGAAGCAGGTGGCGTGAGCACTTAGTTCATTAAATAAAAAGGTGCTGCTTAGTTCTCCCAGAAAGCCAATAGCGTCCCTTGCTTCGACTGATGCTGGACGCAGGGGCAAACAGCCTAATCTTTCCCAGGTTGCCTTTGATAGTAACGTCAAATCAGACCCGGTGTCTATTCGAAAGTGCACTGGCTGTCCGTTCACAAGAATTGAAGCATACTTTTGGAAACAAGAAATATACTTACCAGCGACTGTGTGAACGCCATTCGCTTTGTATCTTTTGTTGGGTTTCCATTTCCCAGTCTATAGGGATGGAGTGGTATTGTACCAAACGCGACACTTGTAATAGCCTTCCTTGTGGCCTTTTTAACCACATTCTGCGCATGGGTGGTTCCTGTATGGACAGAATCGAACAAAGTGCATGGCGCCACATAGCCAACACGGTGATCGTGGCTGTTTAGTCCCTACCGGACGTGCAGTATCGGTCCGACGCAGAGGTTTCTGCCAGGCGAGGCGTTTACGTTTTGCCGCTGATAGCGTGCCAATAGTTAACGCGTGTTCTGAGTGGATTCAACGAGTTTTGAATGCTGACATAAACGAATGAACCAGTTACACTCATCCGTCAAGTTTTGAATGGATATCCCCGGATCGGATTCCAATTTGTTTAGCAGACGAAGACGTAATTCTGAGTCGTGGGTTGCTTGGAGACCAGAGATGAAGATTAGGCATTTGAACTGATCCACTGCCAAACTGGAAATATTCACATGCACGGTTAACAGTACCAGCGTAGGTAATGAAGTCGTCTATCTCGCGTTTCACAAGTTTTAAGCATGAATAACGCTTACTGAACAGGGAAACTTGTAGTTTGAAAAGCTCTTTCAAAGTGGTAACCGTTTCATCGAAGCTGGAGTCATCAGGATTCTTCGGTAGGATGAAATTGCAGTACTTATCATGCACGTCTGTAGTCAATTTGCGCAGCAGAAAGCGAACTTTAGCTTTATCCTCCAGAGAGCGCAGTCGACAGTGAAAACGCCTTCAAAGCGTTTGAGCCATGCTTCGAACGTGATTCCGTTATCTGGATCATAAGCAAATTCCGTCACGGAAGCTGCCAGTGCGTCAAGGGACGGCTGTTGATGCAAGGAGGAAAAGGAAAAAGACTGCAGCAAGGCATGGGATTGCTGTTGTTGTTGATCCAGTTGCTGCTGCTGTTGAGCCAAAACGTCTCGTAGTTCAGGTGAAATGTTGGGCATTGCAAGCTCACAAAACCCAGCGAAAGATTTGAAGCGGTGATATTAATAATTTCAATTGATCTAACCTTCGTCGCCACTGTTATGGCCTCGTGACTGAGGACTAGCGCTGAGTTCGAAACGCTGGGAACACAACCTGAACACGCTACCGGCTGTAGCTGTCGGTACGCGCCGTCGGAGGATCGGGGAAGCACAACCGTTCAGTATGAGTTTTACTGACTAACTTCAAGATAGGGCGATAAGGATAACCATAATAAGATGAGAAACTATCGCTCCTTAACTACACAACCACTTATGGTTATTCTTATCGTCAAGCGATAAGGATAACCATAATTGGTTGTGTTAGTGGAAAAACAGGTGAACAGTGAACGTACAATCGTTTATTTCGTAGCTTTCGGAATCGACTGATTCCGTCGTCAGCGAGATGGTGAAAAGCTTTTCACCATCTCGCTGACGACGGAATGGTTAGGTTGCTTCGGTGTTCTTACAGGGAACGGTAGATAGAACTCAACGGGTGCACAACCGTACTCTTCCAACAAATAAGCGATATATAGGTAAAAACAAGGCCAGATGTCGAGTCTCCTGTCAATCAGTGAGAAGAGGTTTGAAGATGCGCTCCCGTTTCCAAGGTCACATTTTATATTTGTGGCACTCGCCCGGCGCTTTACTTCCAACCATCCGCACATGCAAAACAAAAGCTGATCAGAACGAATTATAATTACACGTATTGCTCGCATAACGTAGTTTCGTTTAACGTCGCTCATGGAGAAGACGGAAACGGCACAAAAGACACCTAGGTTACGTGTACCAAACGTTGCACACTGCAAGTGATAGGTTAAACTTTGTTGTCAGTTTGGTTCTAACGTCTCTGTATTTGATCGTCCTTGTAGTACCAGGTGCCTATTGTCGAACATTATTTTGTTGACTCTTACTGCTTGGTTTTGCTCCATTGCCATAAGTGCCAAACGCTCGCTATGTGCCCCTGAGCTGTGCGCCTCAAAAACTGAACGAACAAAGGTGAATTTAGTGATGTAAGGAGATTTGCCAATGGACAGCGAAGTGTGGATATTGCAAACGCAGTTGGTTTACGGCCAGCTACTGTAAGAAAAATTCGTAGTAGCGCTGCGAAGATTGAAGCTCACGCCCAAATGGCGACGTCTGTGCAAGCTAACATATTAACTCGGAACACAAGTAAGATAATGGAAGAAATGGAATGGCTTTTAAGCATCAGGATAGGCGATATGCATCAGCACTAATCTCCATGTTCGTTAATAGGCATACAAACTAAAAGCTTCAAGTTTATTTCTAGATAAGGAAAAAGCGTAATTCTACTGGTAAATGCTAAACTTTTCCGGCAAGTCGTGGTTGTTTTGAACGTTGTAGGACTCGTTCATGACTCCATAGCACAAAAATAATAGGTGAGAGCGCAAGTGCCGACAAAACAGTTGCTGCTGCTTTTCCAGCTTTCCTAAAGAAGACCATAGACCACAGGGAATATACACCGGAGCAAACTATTAACGTAGATGAGACGTGTCTTTTGCAAGCGCACAAATGCTACAGGGAATTATAATATTAAACTAAGATAGGTGTCCTTGTCAGATAAGGTAGGTTGTAACTTGAAGCTAAGCCGCGGAAATTGCCCGCGGCGCCATGAGGAAACATGGAGCAGAGACCCGAAGCTGGGAGCAAGGACAAGTACACGGAGATGAGCCACTTGATGGGGATAAAGAAGCGACATTTGGGAAAGAAGCAGCGTGATCGAATAAGTTGGAGTTAAGCCGCGGAAATTGCCCGCGGTTCCATGCGAAAGCATGGAGCAGAGACCCGAAAGTGGTGGAAAGATGTGTACGTGGGAGACGAACCGTCAAATAGGGAGATTGGCCGCGAAAGGAGCGGTAATAGGTTGTGGCACCACGCCTGACAACGGAGGCAGTGCCCTAGCGGGGGAAAGTTAGCCGCGGCGAAACTCGCGCGATGAACTGCCGTGTTCCGCTGATGATGTGATATGAACTTAATTATCGCTTAGAGTTACAATAAGTGCCGGGTAGATGTTAGGAAAGACCCCGATATTGGTCTTGCGCGCTAATAAAACCCATGTTTCTTCAACAGCTGTGAATATATGCAAAACTTAACGTGGCGGAAGAAGGCAAAAACTGGTCTAAAGAGTTCAGCGACTTTTCCATCTGCCTGGCACTCTTACTGTGATCATTAATAACAATCACGTTTGTCGCTACAGTAGCACCGCAGTTTGCCGTCCCCTACGCTGGAGCCGAAAATAAATGAACTCCGCCCTGTACGCTGAGACGGAAGAGGAAAGAAAGCGAAGCGCGTGTTTTCAATGGCCACATTCTGACTGCTGCGCTCTTCGCCGCCCACATTCTGATGACCGGACGTTTACACAGGAACGGTTGGCCTTTGCAAATCGCTGTCGCTCTGTGGACGTGTTCGCTGCGGCTTTCATGGGTATTTCACCTGGATATTTCACATTTGGGTGGCAGGCGCCTTAGCTTTGGGGTTATAACGCCTGTAACGAGCCCATGCCGCCTATGTGCGACACTTCCATCCATGTGCGACGTGACTCCACAAGCCACCGTCACCAAAGCGAAAGTGGAAATTTATAGGATGTTTGAGCAACCGAAGTCGTGGAAGTTCTGTTCTCTCGCTGAGCTCTGTGCACAAATACATCTCCGTTGAGTAGGCGTACGGTTGGTTATCAGCGTACAGGATTATTGCCAATTCCGGATGGTACAATGCCCTACCACCGAGACGCACAAGAATGAGACGGATTCCAGATGGTGCTCGTTATGGCAGTCGGCTTTTAGAACGCCGATGCCAGCGAATGGGCCGACTGATGAATGGCGGATGCTGTTCATTGTTTTTCGTACGAAGACTGGTACAGCAACCGAGATGATGGTCATGCCCTTGCACCTGCTGGAAAATGTCGTCGGAGAAGCTGTTCGTGCTGGCGATTTGGACGTCCGAGCAGACAAACGCCATGTGATCTTCCATGTCGTTATCGCTGGCGATTTGGATGTCCAAGCTTATGCGGCTAAATGTATAATAGAAAAATGTTTCAGTGGGCTAATCCGATCAAAGCCAAAATTGATTGAAGAAGTCTTGCTGGCAACAGAAGAGGTTATAAAGTTGAATATCCGCCGTTTAGGTGGACCAAGAAGTTTTCGTCGTTACGTTTTGTGATCAGAGGGAAAATGATGTCTGTTATCGTGTATTCATCGGTATAAGCTAGTGTAACGAAACGTTGTGCACATTGAGGAGGAGCACGGTAGCTTCCGAACGTTGTTGTTGGGATCCGTTGTCCTGCTTGACGTGTGTTTGTGTGCATTAAACGTTATGACTACTTGGCCTGGTATGAAAGGCGTTACGCGAGTGATAACATTGCCGCATGTCATGGCGACGGCGAAACGACGAACTTAAGATATTGTGATGACTTGAAAAACAGTCACGGAGGTTTCTTCCCGTTTGTGATCACGGTGTTCAGAAACAAGTGGATGGAACATTTTATTTCGGAACACGTGGCGCTAAAAAGTTTAGCGAAGCTTTCGAGCCTCCTCTGGGCTCCTCATCTGCGCTGTGGGACGTGTCTTGTTTGCTGAGGTCCAGCCAAGCAGTTCTGACCTTTAGGAGAGGCTCTTCCACCTTGGTCAAACCAGGAGGCTCGAAAGCTTCGCAAAACTTTTTAGCGCCACGTGTTCAGAAATAAAGCGTTCCATCTACTTGTTTCTGGACCGTGATCACAAGCGGGAAGAAACCTCAGTGACTCTGTTTTTCAGTTACACACTGATACCCGTTACGAAAGTCTCTTTTACATCATTGTGATGAGTTGTACGAAGTTCAACACGAACTTAATGATATACTGGAGACTCCTGTGGTCATCTTAAGTGAAATATACCAGGACGCCTCAGTGTCCCCCATGGGACAAATACCGAATGAAGACTCCATGAAGATGATCAGGCGAAGACGCAACGCCGTCCAAGTAGCACCGCCGCAAACGGTCAGCCGAGCATCGCTGATTATCCCAGAGCAGTGTAGGAGGTACCGTATTGAGGAGCAATTCCTCCTATACGGCTTCGAGGTGAAAAATGAGGAGAGAATCCTCATCTTCGGTCTACAGTGGAACGCTTCAACATGGGCTCCAGCGTTATTTATTTGCGCGGTATACCGCACAACTCCGTGTTAACTTGAGTTTTGAAAATAAAGTATACTTTGTACACTCTTAACAACGAGGTATATACATTAAAATGGGGAGCACGTCTTAGCAAATGAGAGCTAATGGAACCTGCCATTTGCACGGCCTAGCCTGTCCGGCTGGAAGCATACCACAGTGGGTAGGAACAGAGTCTCGGAACGTGGAGCAGAGCTCCGGAAGTAGACCCCCAGGTTGGAGAAGTGCCTTAGAATGCGTCCCAAAGGCTCAAACTTGATCCAACGCGCTGCAACTTATACCAAAGCAACGCAGCTGGACTATAGCCACGGTGGAAGTAGTACCTCAATTTTGGACTAATACTCTGCAACTTCGGTGAAAGCCCCAAAACTGGAAACGAGTCTCAGAGCTAGAGAACATAGCCACGTAGGTGGGAGTAATGACTCAGTTTTTTGGACAAATAACATTAATGGAGCATCGCTTCACAGGTTAGCAGGATATCCTCGCAGGTGGGAGTAGCGCCTCAACACGCTTACCAAGGAGTCGAACTTGAGCCAAAGCCCTGCAACTTGAACTAAACGCCACGTAACCGGGAACAAAGCTTAGCAAGTTGGCAGTACAGCCTCGAATGAGGTAGTAACGCACCGCAAGTTTTGGACAAATACCTACAAGCAGAATAAAATCGTTACCAATGGGAGCAAAGTACAGTATAGTCTCGCAAGTGAGAGTTATGCCTCACAAACAGGAACAGAACCTCTAAAATGAGGGGCGGTAATTTCTGCGGCAGTCAAAGGGCCGTGTTCGTCACTGCCATAACCCGTCCACCACTACCTTCAATCTGTCTGAAGGTTTCACTCCCCGTGCCCCCGTCGTCACTACCGTATCTTACAAAGCTGATGTCATTGCAAAGTTGCCTTTTTGGAAAGACTAGCATAACTATTCTGTACTAGAAACTTTCCCGCATTTATCCACTTCCGCTTCAGCGAGGAAACGACCATTGCGATGCTTCATCCGCGCATCAACGTTACCGTAACCACCAGATGGTTGCGTTACGCTTCACAATGCTTGGGCACATTTTGCAAACATACGCTTTCATTTGATGCTTCATAAGCCACGCTGGAAGGCGCCTAGCACAAGAACCGCCCACGCGACGGCTTATAGGATACGTTGCGGAATGCAGGTTATGACAAGAGCCTGCAGGTGCTTTCCGCTTACGGTACAAAGTCCGTGCTCTGCGGTCGCATTCAAAGCTTCGTACGCTCTCTGCGATTGCGTTTGGACCTCTGGCGACGTTGTGGCGATCGGTCTTGCCGACAGTTGCGGTTAGAACTTTGTTTCATTAATGCGGTGTTTGATTTCAATTTGCTCCTAACCTTTCCTTCCGTACTTGCCGACCGAATGAATCGCAGCGGTATTCTTTGAATATGGAATTGATCTCAATTTCAGTGTCCCTGTGAGCGTCTCTTTAGATGCTGGTGGTCCTTTACGAGAATAACCTTTTGCCTCGAATGACGTACGCTTCCAGGGGAGCTTCGCTTCTGCCAAGAGCCGCTTTTCTTAGCTAACTTCAGCATTTTAAATTTTCGGTTTGTCATCGCGAATTTGATGCACTTTTTCATCTTTCTTCATCGGTTTGGTCCGTGTTTGAAAGCTTGGTAAAACAATGCAGTGGTAATGCTGTTCTCGAAAAATCCTTCGATATAGTACCGCGTTGCGTTGGCCAAGTTCTACTTACTACTTTTCAGTAAGGTGTTGCTTCATAGATCGTCGAAATGAGCCCATTTTTAGAATAAGCATGCACCTAATCTGCTGCAGCGAAGGGTTTCGCCGTGACGGTGCCGAACTGATCCTCGGCGGAAGCAGAGCCGTGTGCACGTTAGCCGAATTGAAGTGCAACCCTACGAGCGGTTGCTTTAGCTACGGAAGTGGTCTAACCGATGCCGACGAACGGTTCAAGCACCGCTTCATCATGTGGCGCGCCCTTGGTCAGGATCTGCTATTGGAAGAGCGAAGCTTCAGCGAGGATATCAGCCATGGTTCGTTGTGCCTTCGTTTTCCAAACGAGGTCGTTCTGAGGGGTACAAACATTTTTGAAACCGGCGAACGTCTGTACCTTCTCGTGGCAACGACGGCAGCGGTGTACAGGATAGTCTTGAAACACCCTCGACTGGAAGTTAGCGAGCTGCGAGGCGCTTCGGTACTTTCCACACTGAGGGAGGTGACCCTAAAGAATCCTCACTACTCGTTTGATTACTCGTGCCCGACAAGCGAACCTCCGTATGCGTCCGCTTGCGCAATCACCAAAAACGAGGAGGCGGTATTTGCCCTTGCCGTTGAGGACAATTGCATTTTGATAGTCAGGTTTGGTCCCTACAAGTCGACCGATCCGCCTAGTCAAGAAATTCTTTGGCAAAGTTCGCGCTTCAAGCAACTTTGGAATGGCCTGAGAATTTCGTGGTCTCCAAGCGAATCATTCTGCATGGAATCGGCAACGAGCCTTTGCTTCGTAAATCCCGATTCCGAATTGACCCTCTGCGCGTTGTCCTTCGACCGCAAGCTTCGCCTCTGGTCCTGCAAGCAGCGCTGCGTACTTGTTCAGTTCGACTTCAACGAGGCGCTGAGCGTGTTGGATGCGAGCCTTTCTGCACCCCCTTCCTGGATGGACGGCTCAAAGTGGCGGATAAAGTGTTTCCCCGTTGGAAGCAGCGTGTGCTTCGTTGCCTACGTTTGCATTGGCAATGTCAGTCGTTTCTACGTTCTGCGCGGCGAAAAGGTGAATCGAAAATGGGCGATCAACCTCATAACCAATTTTGAGGCGTTCAACTACGACCTGATCGACTTCCACCTGGCCGAATCGCGCTTCTTCGGCCTTTGGGCAACTCGACGAGGCTTTGAGGTCAAGTACAAACTCCTTAGCGTAGGACCCACCTGTCGTCAAAGCGTTTGGATGGATATGCAAGGACTCGACGACATCTTGGTCCAATCGGACGTCAAATTGAACCTCAAGCAGCTTGTGAACAAGACTTTTAGTCCCGTTCAATTCTCCTTCGACTCTCTGCAGAAGGCTTTGCGCCTATGCTGCCTGAACATGTCCGTCGACGTGAAGCCGGGAGACAGGGAAGCTCTGCGTCTGGTCGCTCTTCGTTATGTTGTTGAGAGTAACTACGTCAACGAGAAGGACCTGGTCAACTTGTTCTCCGAAGGCGGAAGCGGCAAGGTAGATTTCTAGCGTTCTCTTCTTTCTTGTTCAAATGGTTCAGTTGCTCATAAACGCAGTGCTTTTTTACTCAAGAAGCTTTATAGGCCATCATTTCCACGCCTCCTGACCACTAAACGCTGAAAACGTAGAATAGGCTTTCCTACGTGTGATCGTAACATATTAACATTTAAATGTTTGCTTTATGCTGAACGTTATTTCTTGAATATCCTTGTTAGAAATTTTTGTCATCACTGGCGGTGCGGGAAAGCTCCGAAAGCTTCGTGTAGGTCAGTGTAGTCAAATAAGGGTAATTGATTTTCATAAACAAAGGAACAGGATCGTGCCGTGAAAAGGATTTGAATTCTAAGAAAACGTCTTAACGAAATTACGCTAACCCATTAGAAAGAATCCAGCATCTGGAGTGCCTTTGACGCTAAGGCGTTCTGTTTGCTTATCCTCTGTATAGTAGGAATTGCTTTACTGAGTCGTCGTTGAACATCCCGTCTATTGCTTGAATTGCTCTTTGAAGTTTAAATCTTTAGCGTTGACTGTCCAAGGAGTATACTAAATGGTGGTCGTAAGGCGCAAAAGCAGAGTAAATTAACCGAACGTTCTTCGTTGCAGGTGACGGATAATCATCGCCTTCAGGTAGCGCGCTTTTTCACCAACCTATGGAAGAATTGTATACAGTATCACCATTTGGCAATGCAACCTCTTGGCTTTCTGTTCCAGTCGTCCTCCGCCTTTGCGGGCATTATCACGCACGATCGAATCGTCGCAATGGTTGACATGAAGTCGTCCTATTCGGGCCTTGCCCTTCCACCGGTCGTCGGCTCGGTCCATGATGTTTCGGACGGCGACTTTATGGAATGCCTGCAGCTGATCAACGCTGCAATCCGTCTCGCCCAGGAGGACGACGATCCAAACTTGCTTTGCACGAAACCTTGGCTGGTTGCGTCGACCGAGGCGTCCGCCCTGATTTCCAATGAGAACGACAAGACCAGCGGCTGTTTGCGTCGGGCGATTTTTAACAACGAGAATTTGTTCTTTGCCTGCCTGTCTCGAATGATGGACGTGGACCCGTTTGGTAGGCCCTTGAATGGCAACGCATCCGGCAGAGGTGCCACGGTTCCGCCGCCGTTGAGCCGGCTGGCGTTTGACATGCTGGCCGCGGCCGTGCGAGCATTTGTTGACGAGAAGTTGGCCTTCTACAGGGCGGTGCTTTGTCTGATCGCCTTTTGGACGAGCTACAGATCGGTCAGTCACCTTGCCAACGACGCCTGGTCGAAGGTATGCAAATTGGTGTGTCGTACATTTTTCTTAGACGCAGCTGCGTTTAGATTGAAGGAGAAATAACGCAGCGCGTTACAACCCTTTGTCGCTGCTACGCCATTCTGCGTTGGATATCCAAACTGTCGCTGCAGGAGCACAGCAAGAGCGCACTACTTTTCCTGAGCGGTGTGGGCGTTTCCGTAATGAGTATATGTTGTTACAACGTGTGGAATAAGCCGGAACTCCGTGATCAGCTGCTCGATTCGTTGCATGAGCAGTCGGTGAACGCGGACGAACAATTTGGACGTATGTTTCCCCGCTTGGTACTCTCGGTTGTGGTCATCTTGTGGCCAGAGAACGGTTGTTTACCGGTATTCGATTGTTTATTCGCTCAGCAGCAATACTGCGCCATGGAGCGGCTGGGTAACATGCTTGAGCCTTGGTGCCAGCCGGCATTTGGCCTGCGGCTTTTCTACGTGGCGGGCGCCCTGCTAAGGATGCGACGTTTCGACGCCGCCCTGGATTATTTCAACCGAGCGTACGGCGGCGTGGCCGTCGATGAGCCTCAGCTATCGGGCAAGTTGCAGCTGAGTTTTGATCACCCGCGCATCGTGATGTACTATCTAAAAGTAGCAGAGCTATTCGCCGAAGAAGATTGCCCGGAGATGTCGATCAGGTGTTGCAGGAGCGCGTTGCAAGTGGAGGAATGCGATGACGACTGCCGCGCAACGCTGTGTTCGAAAATTTTCGCTTACCACCTCAAGATGGGCGACTACGAAAATGCCCTGCAAGTCGCCCTAGAAAATCCTGACCACCAACTATCCGAGAAATGCCTTACTACTCTTTTGGACACAATGGTCGACCGAGAAAGGCTGACGGACATTGTTGATTTCATATACGACGATCTGGAGCCGTGCTTCATATGCTACATGGAGGACAACGCGCGCTTGCCGAACTCGCGATCGGTTGTCCATTACAATGTGCTTTACGCGTACTTTATTAGGCGCCTTAACTATAGGCGGGCTGCCTTTTACGCTTACGAAAAGGCGCGCAGTGTTGCCGGCCGAAACGAGCACTTTTGTCCAAATTTGCGTGAAGAACGCATCAACGCATTAACTGCCACGGCGGCGGCGCTCAGCTCCATCAAAGCGCCCTATTCATGGGTAGAGGTAAGCATTCCGGTTACCTTTGTCGGCGGTGGTGGTACTTCTTCATCATTATCGCGTGATAAAGTCCTGTTATTGTAGTTGCTTGAATGAAAGTAATGATATAAAGTTACTTTCGTTCCGAATGGCAATCATGTACTTCACCTACAATAATACAGTAAGGCCCCGTTATCCGCGGTTTTTGGTTCCCGAGGATGACCGCGGATAGCTGAAACCGCGGATAATAGGGAACGCTACAACTTGAAGTGTCTGTGCCTATTCCTGTGCGCTCTCGGAATGTTTAAGCATTAGAAGAGGTGCGCTTAAGGTTAACGCTGCCATAAGGGACCGAACGGATAAGGGATTCGCGTTCAAATAAGTAACGAATACGTACATGCATAAAAAATAACGTGGCTTAACGTTATCCCGGATGGATATTGTCCGCGAGGTGAGCCTGCCTGCGCTAAACAGTGTTGAGGACGCTATTCCTCGTGAAGGCGACGCAACGGGCAGTCGGGAAACCATTACGACCTTTATTGGCAGCTGGGAGTAGCGGAGGACGTTGATGGTTGCGGGCCTTGTGTCGCTGAAGCCATTGGGAAGAACATCGTCAGCGGAGCTTGACGGGTGACCCCTGACTTGGAACGACCGGTTTTACTATGGGTTCAAGCCGTTACGATGGTTTCGAAGCAACACACGTTAGCTCCCAGCTGCGCACGTTTTTCTTTTGCTCAGCCTAGCGACACCTGAGCGACTGTCGCAGTAGTGCCCTTCTGCTGCGAGTTGCAGCCCAATCGAGCATGCGACCACCAGCGTCGCACGGGTTTCCATTTGCTAGTGATCGACGGCACACATCACTTATAGCTATGCTACGACTGCTCAACTGAAGGATGAGCAGACAAATCTCTAGGACTGGAAGCGGGCCTGTCATAAATGCTTAATTCATTGGAACATGCAAAGCTTCCGCAGCGCTTCCCCGCTAGGTTTCATCTTCTTTTCACGCATGGAAACGCTCGCGTCTGTATGGGAGGGCGGGCTTATTCTGAGTATTGCAGTAGAAGGAATCAGTTAGCCACTGTTTTCTCTGTTCGCAATTGCAAAGCTCTATCTTGTCACATGCATAATATCCGCGAAAATGCAAGCCGCTCAGCTACAGCAATGAGCTAGAATAGTTATAGTAACTCCTCCGTTCAAGTCATGCCATTCTCTTTAAGAATCTTCCCTTTTATTTACGGGCTGTTCTCAACCGCGGATAACGGGGCTCCCGCGGATACCGCGAACGCCGGCCGGAATTTTAGCGTGCAATTTTTCCGCCGTTCAACCGCGGATAAGTGAAGCCGCGGATGACGGGGCCGCGGATAACGGGGCCTTACTGTAACTTGTTTGCTCATGGGCATAAGGTGCTGCAGGCTGTCCGTCAAAAAGTTTATTCGAAGGACGAAGCTTTCGAGACACGGGTTATCGCTTAATTAGGGTTCGCAAAGGCGAAAGTACGATTGGGCAACTTCAGACTAGATAGAAGAGCGCTTGAGCTGTGCGCCTTGACGGGTGGAATTTAAACGTAGTCCAAATTCGTAATTTTTTACAAAGTCAACACCATCTTTAGGCAAAATCTTTCGTATCCCGTAGCTTTCGGGACTCTTCTGGGCCCTTCTTCAGCGGGCAAGTAGAAATAAGATAAAAGTCAGACGGTCTATCGTTCTGCAAGTCGTGCAGTTTCCACAATAATGTATAGCTACTCCGTTAAGGAGAATGCTACGTTCAAAGGAAAATGCCTTGCGGAGGCGGAAGTGGCCCTGTGTTCCGCATTTTATACTCGTGTTGTACTAATATAAGCTTGTAGAAAATTGCAAATCGAGTGTTTTTCTTCTTGTAAGATTGTAGTGTTCATTCCAAAAACGTGTATGAGATACGGCGGCGACCTGTCATGTTCCCTGTTCGGCTTGCGTATGTTGACGGTGGTCGACGACGGGAAGGAATTTTATTAATATTACGTGTTCTCATGCGCAGTATACGGGAACATGAGATTAACTTTTTTATCGATACTGCTAACATGTATTAATACACGTTGTCACGTGTTTTGCATGATCGAATGTTTCTGTCCGCCAAAGACTGAACGCGAAAACTCGACAGCTGCGAGCTATTAAATAAATAAATAAGTGATCATAACAGTGGTATAGTAATCGTTTAGAAAGAAGCAGGTCGCTTGGTCAAATGTTCGTTCGCCAGAAGGTCATTGCTCAAAAACTTGAAATTGAAAGCAGTTGCGTTGATCCCATGGCACTGCATTTTTTTAATTTCCACTTTGGGATGTACGGAAGCTGCACAACATGCGGTACTAACGTGCGTGACAGCTGCGCGGCCGAAAGGTGTATATAATCGTACTAATCCATATCCCTACGCCTAACCCAAATTTAGAAAAGCAATACTTCGTGATAGTGACTCTTTGGGAAAATAATCTTTCGGATACATGACCGTGCGATCAAGTTAACGTGTCTCGTTTACTTCTGCCGTCTACAACGTGTTGTTCATTTCTTTCTCGAGTTTTCCCAACTGCCGCTTATCTCAGAATGCACCTGATAAAGCGAGTTGTAACTTATCTATAGATTATAAGTTTGCCATATATTCTAATGGGCATCCGGTTTTGATCTTTGCCTTACCCGATGCATGTCATATGAAGGTATTAACGTTATTACGTAGCTGTGAATACTCCTCAGTTGAGGATGATTCGCGTTCGGTCGTCTGTATTGCCTTTTCTATTGCAGGTTTATGAGCTGCAAGCCAACACGAATAAAATAGACGAAGGTAGCTTGAAGCTGATCTCATTAAAGGAAGTCCAGCGAGAATTAATTCTTGCTGTTGTTAGTCACATAGCAGACCGGTCGATGAACTCATTGGAACCCACCGAAGCTGACCAATTGGTTACTCTGCTCGTTGACCAAGACAAGCATGAGCTGGCTGAAACTCTGATCACTCTGCATTCCATTCCTCCTGCTAAATTTCTCTGCTCCGTGGCGTTGATGGAAGCAAAACAAGCGAGATACAGCCCTCAGGGCGGACCGATTTTTCAGAAGGGCTCAAAGTGGTCACTGTTGCAACTGTACCTGCAGAGGTATTCAAGCGATCCCGAGATAGGTTCACTTTATGCCGAAGTGATCAAAAGTTTGCTGGAACGCGGCTTCAGCCCACCAGCTTGGCTCTTTGATCACTTTCGAAAGGCTGATGCTTACCAATTGCTTCTCTTCCTGTTCGAATACGGCCGGCACAGAGAGGCGGTTGATCTGGTGGAATGGATGTGCAACACCGCGTTGTCAACTCGTTGCGACGACGAAACTTCGTCGGATGTTGGCACGTGTTTGCCAAACTTGTTCATAGACAATTTGTTGCTGGTGCTGGAGGAGAATTCGGACAACGAGAGGAACTTGTTGCTGGCCAAAACCTTGCGTTCCACAGTCGCCTCGTATTACGATGCCATTGGCAGTGACGTCGTTGAATAGGTAAATGCTTCTCGTTTAACTACCTGAATTCTCTTAATAAATTTGCTCAGTTGTTCGCTGACTTAAAATCGAACTTGTGTACGGCAAAGATTGTTCAACTGTCCTTGACAGCTACCGTTGAAGATGTTCAGGCAGCAGTTTGTGTTTAAGTTAAGCTTAGGCGTATGGTCGATGGCGTCCGGTGGCAATGCCATTTTCCAAGAGCATGTGCAGCAGCAGAAGCGCAGACGGTATAAAGGGCTTGGCAGACGTTCGCCTTCCGACGCAGATCGTTGTCAATTAGCGGTTCTTCGACGACTGCATGATGGGAGAAGTCTGCACGCCAAAGTGTCGTGCGCTGCCATCCTGATTGGCGTCGAACGACGAAAATGGGAATGCGTCAAATTTTAATTTTCCTTGTAATATTAAATATGATATGATAGTACGACGAACACCGTTGGAAAGAGTTTTATTGACAAATGGAAAGGCCGTAGTTTTCGGGACCAACCGCGTCCCGTCTTCGGCGGTTAAGCAGTGAAAGCACTGGTATGATGCGTATCTATGGCAAATGATCTTAAACTAGAATTATAATGGGTTTAAATTGAGTTGAAACCCGTCGGACATCTGCTGTTCGTCTAGGTCTTGTTATATCACAAGTACCCATCCCCCGTATAATTGGGGTCCATATATCACTAATATCAATTCCGTTGTCCCTGTTGATTGTAATATTGTGTTTTATATACATCGCTTCCTTGATTTTTCTTATGCCGAAACGCTCTTCATGGCGGATAATACTCGGTACTAGTGAACCTTGGCATTGGGTTGCGTGTTCCACTATTGCTGAAGATTTAATTGCGACTTCCATTATTTTATTGGGGTCCAATGTCTGTTGGCGACCCCTTTGCCTATGTACAGTCCCATCCAGTCTTGCTTTCGCATTGTTGTAACGAACGACATTGGCAGTATGTTCCTTGAACCTATGGTTCAATGTGTTTCCTGTTTCACCAATGTATGATGCGGAGCAACTGCATTTAACTTCATAAATAACTCCTTCTTTTTCATTTTCCGGTATCTTGGTCTTGTCCTTTCTAAGGATAGATCTTATATTCCTTGAACCAGAGAAGAAAACTTCAAAGTTCATCCTCTTCCCGATCTTTATAATGTTTTCTGCCAATCCCCTGTAATACGGTAAAAACAGAGTTGTGTTCATTCTTGGTCTTATTAACCTTCCGCTATTCGAGTTCTCAAGTCTCCGGTTTGAGCATTATTTGCCATGAACAGCGTTTCGACATAGGAAAAATCAAGGAAGCGATGTATATAAAACACAATATTACAATTAACAGGGACAATGGAGTTGATATCAGTGATATATGGACACCGATTTTATACGAGAGATGGGTACTTGTGATATAACAAGACCTAGACGAACAGCAGATGTCCGACGGGTTTAAACTTAATTTAAACCCATTATAATTCTAGTTTAAGATCATTTGCCATAGACACGCATCATGCCAGTGCTTTCATTGTTTAACCGCTGAAGACGGGACGCGGTTGGTCCCGAAAGCTACGGTCTTTCCATTTGTCAATAAAACTCTTTCCAACGGTGTTCGTCGTACTATAATATCATGTGATGTTCAATTACACTGTTACAAAAAATCCTATTTTTAACCAAAAAATCCGGACGTTAAGAGAGGACCAACGAAAGTATAAATACGTTTCCTAACGGATTCCCGCATCTTTGTTTAAAGTCGTGTTGCGAACTGGCATTCCAAGTTTCCTTTTCCATCTTTTGCTTCTTCGTATCTCGCCTTGTCTCCTTGAGGATAAGACGCGAGGGTCGTCAATTTTTAATTCAAGACGTTTAAGTGAATGCGAAAGCATCGTGCACCAGCGGCTTGCAAATATTCCTTGCTTCTTTTGGATCCTCTGAGGGCATTTGATTGAATACCCGCATGTATTAGTCTTGCCGTCCTGCGGTAAAGTTGAACCAGCTAACGTGTTTCAACTTAAACGATTGTGAATGAAGTATACAAGGTAAGCATTCAAAGTGATTGCGACAAGAGCGCTGTTTCTATGTTCATTCAAGATAAACATCGTCGGAGGAGTTTTAGGATTAGGAAAAGTGGCTGTTCAGCTATGCCTTTGAATGTGTGGGAAAAGTGTATTCCAATTGAAACAGTATACAAAAGTCGCGTTTTTATTTATTTATTTTTTGTTTTATACATGTTCTGTGAAGCAAACAGAAAATGTTTTGGTGATGAAAGTATCCTTTTAGCCTAATCAGCATCGCGAAACCTAGGAACGCGCGGGAGAGCTTGGCGCCAAGCCAAAAGTTGAAATAGCGGATTGGGTGAAATAATAATCATTCTCACCCATTTTTGTGCTTCGCCAAAGCAGAAGACGAACTTGATGCTCCTGCTGAAAGATGAGCTATTTGAGGGTCTGTTGCTTAAGCAACCGATTGCGAATGTGACGTTCAAACTGCAAGGTAGCAGACCAAGTGTGTCACTGCTAAGTGTGACGCTGTTGCAGTTTGTAAAATGCTGCAATGCGTTTATCTGAATCGCCATTGCTGCCAAAGAGCATGCGAAATTGGCAACATCGTCAGGTAACTACTAAATCATGCTTATCAATTACAGTGATTTTGTTGAGTCTTATTGGAATCAAACATTTGTTCTTTTTGCAGTAACTCGCCTTGTTGAAGTTAATCCCGCAAAGACGGCCACAATGGCTTCCCATGCAGCCTTAACGGAATCCCCAACGTTCAACTATTGCGCTTTCTCTATTTTGGCTATTTCTATAATAATATGAGGTACGAATACTGCCACTTCGGATTACTTCTCAATTTGATTCGCTAATGCTAACATGCATGTCAGAGCGAATCACTAAGTGCCGTCCTCTGTACAAAGGATCAGGTGGACATTTGTTTTGGAAGCGCTCTTTAGCGGAGCAACTGAAATGCGTGCCGCGTTACCAGGGTAACCTCGTTCGACCAAATCAACAAGATCGCGAATGAAGGTGAGTACAGCTGTTCGCACAAGCTATGCCAGAGTCGATTTTTTGTTCAGCAGTTATTTTCCGTCAGTTGTCAGCCGCTCGATCCGCAGGAAATACACTTTTCAATTCAGCCGAAGTTAAGGAATCTTATTGCCGTTTCCAAGTGAGCTCCATTGGCTGTGGGTGAATTGGTGTTCATATGCGGAAGTTTCAGCTCGTCCGACTTCGTTACTGTCTACAATCGCCAGGGCGACATTTTTGACCAGATTAAAACGTTCGGGTATGCTTGTGAATTGTGTTCACTGGATGTCGTTACCGCTTCGTTGCCCAGGCTACCTTGCATGACCAAATGGCATCCCAACGGTCTCACTTTGGCGCTCTGCGATTTTCGAAACCTGGCCGTAATTGTATGGAACAGCGGCTCAATGGCGGCGAAGGCGGTGGACATAAACTTTGGTGTTGCGTAAGTCCCTATTTCGTCAAGTGATACTTCCATGCGCAGGAGGAATTTTCACCTTCACCTTTCACCCATGCACATTTTCACCCTTCTGCGGCTATGTTAGTTAACTTGTTGCTTAGTGGCGGCACTTTATGTTTGAATCTTATGCTAGAACTAATGCTACTTGACTATTATTAGTACTTTTAGCGCTGACGCTATTATCATTCACGTAAGCTTATGTCGCAT
Source organism: Trichuris muris (assembly GCA_000612645.2). NCBI lineage: Eukaryota > Metazoa > Nematoda > Enoplea > Trichinellida > Trichuridae > Trichuris > Trichuris muris. The sequence goes on from CBXJ02000765.1 coordinate 290,240, forward strand.
GTTCTGTTAGCATGTTAGTATTGCGACATATGCAAACAACGGAAAGTGTGCTTCGGCGAAACATTGTTGGTCATACATGGTGTTTTAGTCTACGACTTTTGATAAATGATGGGAATAATTTTTTAAATGGGAAACCAGCTTTCCCTCGAATGCTGTTTTCTTCTAAGGCTGGCTTAATGTTATTTGTTATTTTCATTTCAACAAACTTCGTAATGCAAAGCGGTCTTAGACGGCCGTTCGAGCGTAGAGAATGGCAATTGGTTGTAGAAGAGCAATTTGGCCTTGTTAACCCTACTTCCTGCATGTGCGTATGCCCTAATGTGCGTGTTTGACAGTCGAACTGTAGAACAGTACAAATTTCTTATAGACGCCGCGAAGAGGCAGAGAAGTAGTCATTTTGTTCATACGTTTGTAAAACTGTTTGGCGAACAGCAAAACGCGCCAAAGTATTCATTTAGAAAGGATGGACTCAACCCTTCGTAACAAGGCGCTGGCGTGGCGCTATAGTCTTACATTAAGGATAAATCCCATCTACTCAGAATGGCCCCCAGTTTTCGCTACTTAAAGAACTGACAACTAATTAACAGAACAAGCAACGTCCATACCGAGTAAGAGAAATTGCTTGTAAGCTGAAATGCAAGATGCATGATATCGTTACTTGAGAAATCTATGTTCTTAAGTAAGAGTAATTTCAACTATTATTCACACATTAAAGATTTACAGAACTCTGGCAGGGACAGTTTCGCAATGCGCAGGTAGTTTTAAGGGCTGCATTTCCAGCTAAGCGTTTATTAAACGGTGACTTCTTTGCGCCAGGATAGGTGAAACGTTAAATAGTGCAATTTCAGAGATACCATTTGTTTCATGACTTGGTCAGGGAAGAGTCAAACGTTGGCCGTTGGAACCAGGAAAGGCAATGTGCTGCTGTACTTCCATCGCTCCTCCAGGCAAGATAGGGCGCAGATCAAAGGCGTTGCTTGTTCGACCGTCCCTTCTCAGAATCGTGCCAATCATTGGCGTGCACTCAAAGCCCATTGCGGACGGAGCTTACACCGACGATGATCAGCTGATTTTGTCGAGCGAAGACTACGGAGTGACGGTGCTGAGCTCTGAAGGAGACCTATTGCATTCGTGTGTTTGTCCGGAAATACCCGGAAAATTGAAATACGTGAACGAAAGTTTGCTGCATACTCCAGCGACCAGTCGTGGAACCGTAGGCCTTTGCGTTCCACTGTTTTTACTGCTTGGCAGGTAGCACTGTTTTCAGGTGATTACGGCTTTATCCAGCAGGAAGCTCTACATGCTCGAGTTTGATTCCATGGAGCGTACTCATTTGCTCAATTTCAGTGGAGACCACGGAAGCATCGTGGAGTTTCATTAGTGGGCTTTCTTATTTAGAGTACATTTTCCGACATCCTACTTCCCGTGATTTCAGCCTCCCAGACATGACCATTCTATGCGCCTTCCAGAAAGGCCACTTGTCGCTAATATCCGTTGCGCCGGATAGAATGGGACAGGTAGCGGTGCTTTGCGCATTGTTGCGTAAATAGTTATGGACGCTTTCGTTGTCACAGGTCATATTCAACGTCCAAGAGTTTCAAAAGTACTTTGCTGGAGTGGTATGCAATCTAGCGGCAGGAACGATAACAACCGCGGGAGATAACAGGTTCGTCAATTGCTTTGCATGCTCAGTGGAGAGGTGCCGTTTCAGCATCAAAACCAGGGAGTTGAACAACGTATCAGACCTAGTGGACGTAATGAACTTCGAGTACGGAGAGGAACGTATAGGCGGTTTGGAATTATGCGACGATGGACAGTTACTGGCAATTGGTGTTGAAAAGGCGGTGCTCGTTTACCTCACCCATTTGACGACGCTGTGGGATGTTTGGTCAACTTCAGTGTTGTACTTGTCCTCTCTATCCGAAGTTACAATTTATGAGCATTCGTCTTCGGTTTGATTTGCCCCCTTAGGCGAGACGGCGCTAGTAGTCACCGATTTTTACAGAATATCGTTGGAACATTTAAAATACCGTTTGAACCGACTGTCATGGCGGTTGGCAAATGCCATTTCGCAGTCGGAATCAACAATCTGGTACGTTTCTACTGCCTGACAGAACAAGGTTTGCTGGGAATTGATCCTGTAAGAGTATTCACTTAAATTTTAAGGATCTGAATTTCTCGCGGAATCTGAATACATGGCTACCGTTAAAGCAATTAAATTAAGCCGAGATCAAGCATTCGTGCTGTACGGTACATCACTTGTGGTCCATCCCGTAAGAAGAAGTAAAGCAGTTAGCTTAAAAAAAGAAAGTTTGTATGCGCAGGTAGGAAGCGCTCCTGTCGCGGGAAGCCAGTCGAAGTTTTATCCCTCATCTGACGGCGAAGAGATTAAGATTACATCAATATCGCTGAATGCCAAATTCATAGCGTTTTCCACAGAGGTAAGCTTTCCATAAGTCTTTGCCACTCAGCTAGTTCGTTTCCAGTCTGGAACAGTGGTCTACGCGTTCACGTGCAATGCAGAATCTTTAGTTGCCCAAAAACACACATGCGCCATTGATCACCTCTTCGTTCAACCTTTCGGAGTGAAGGGAGCTTTCATTGACGAGAGGCGGACCTTGTACGCTTTTGATCCAGTAAACTTAGCCACCAATGTAATGCGCCATGTTGTCTGAGTGTTTAAGGTCTCCGAATATTGCCTGGAAATAGAGGAAGATTTCAGCGTTAACACATTGGTACTCTGGAATGCATTTCCGCCGGAGAAAGTAATGTGCCCAACTTTCATATACTTTGTCTTTTCTTACAATCGATAACCAATTTGCTGTGCGCTGAATTTAGGATCTGTTCGTCGTTTCCGACAGGCATTCCATTAGGACCTTCAAATGGACGAAGAACGCGGTTGAAGGTACTGCGCAGCATAAGTGTTAAAACTTTCATCCGCCTCTTGCGCAGGTACGCGAGCGCAATTGGTGCAGAAGTTGCCACCACCGCGAAGAGCTACGATAGTGTTGTTTCATAAGGACGACAAAATATATTTGAAGGAAAGTCAAGGTCAAGATAGACTAACGACCGAGCATGCAAAGCACAAAGGGTTGTTGCTGCAAGGCAAACCTCAGGTGACGGCGTTCTTTAAGCTGCGTATAAACGGTCTAACAGCGGTACCTTAGATGGCGTACGCTTCGGCAAGCTTCCGGTGGAATTCCAGGTAGCTCTGCTTTATCAAATGACGTTGGTCGAGAATGACGTTTGATGGCATACGCAGGATTTTGGCTGCCCAAAAGGACAACTTCAACAACGAAGAAGAGATATGGGAAGTTATTGCTATGGCGGCATTGGATGAGCTTAAGATTGACCACGGTAGGTTAGAGTATTGGCTAAACGAAAGTTATCTTCGCCGCTTTGTCATTTAGCTATTCATTGTTTTCAACGCATCGGTAAAGCTGATAAAGTTTGGTACTTGAATCACGTGAAAGGCACGGAAAATAAAGATTTGCTTCGGGCGCGGATTGCGCTGATGTCGCAGCAATATGATTTGGCTGAGAGGCTGTTCTTGGACTCGTGCTGTACGGATGAAGCATTAGAGGTATGCGAACGAAAATTAATTCAGCGTTGCATAAGTAGCGTGTGCAAAAAAGTTATGAATCACCACGACGAATAGTACTTGTGCATGTAGACACTGATTACTGTGGTTAATTCGGACGGCAAAAATTCCGCATTAATCGAAATCGCATGATTCAAGATGGTATATATATACTATGCGCGGTATAATGCCTGATTTTATCGAGAACGTAATGGCAAAAGCTATTTGCTTACTGCTGTAAAAAATTGCACGAGAAAGTCTGAGCAGGCAGGGCTTCTTTTTTCTTAACCGATTTGTTTACACGGGAGACAGATGTTATCTGTCTCTTATAATTTGCATATTTGGATTAGCATAAGGGTCAGCGCCCATATTCCTTTGCTTCGGCATTTTCACCGTGTAAAATGTTTCTTCGAAATCAACATCGAGGAAATTGTTAATCTTATTATGAATAGTAGGTCCATCATCCGCGTTAGCAGCTTTTTTCAGCACCCCAGCGTTACGCAACTTTTGCCTTTCCCTAGAGCATTCGAACCCGCTAATACTTGCAGAAAATGCTTCATCTTTCGTGTGATCTCCATTTCTTCAATGCTGATGAAAGGCAGAGAATTGACCAGAATTGTTGCCTTGTTTGCAGGAATCCTTTTTTGATTGTAGTTGTAAGTGCGTATCGACAAAAAGCGCTCCATCTATCTCACGGAGGCGCTACACTGCACAATAGGTGTGTGAAGATGGCCGAAAGAAGACGCGATATTACCTTTCTCTTTGATTTTTGACCTTCTTGCTTTATGATATACGGTAGATTCTTTGATCAGAGCACATCTTGGATTTCCTGTCGTCATGTGCATTGCTCTTTAGCTTGTCGTTTCATGATTCAATTGTGTTAATTTTTCTTTTCCTTTTACTGCTGCCATTTCTTGGCTTTTACTTTGTTTGATTGATAAAGAGAAGAAGGATAAAAATGATAACCGAAAAAACATCGTCTTGATTTGATAGTACGACGTTCACCGTTGTATAGAATATATTAGAAAAGGACCGTAGCTTTCGGGACCAACCCGTGCCCCGTCTGCAGCGGCTAGTAATGATGGGATGCAGTATTGTGTTGTAAGACATGGTAAGGCGTCCTGATTTTATACCAGAACAACGAAGAGTTTTCATAAAGCTGGTGTGAACCCCTTTCCAATCGGATCAGTGTGTTTGCATTGAGACATCGCAGCATCCTTTCTCCCTTGTGATGCATGTCCAAATGTCACTAACGTCTACCCCAGGTTCTCGGTTAGCTGTTTCATTGTGTTTTATGAAAATTGCCACTGTCTTTTTCTAATAAATTCTATACAATGGTGAACGTCGTACTATCAAATCATGTTCAATTATACCGTTACAGGAGTTCCAATTTTTAATTAAAACATCGTCTTCTGTGAAGTGTTATGTATCAGAACAAAATTTACAGATAAACTTTCTTGCAACTGCCAATGGAGCAGCAAATCTGAGGAGAATCCTAATGCGTGAGACTGTACGATACCACTAGTGCAGCAGCGTACGGATCTGGAGAACATAGGCTTAGATGGATGGCAGTTACTCGCCTGCTGCGTCACTATAATCTTGATTGCTAAGGTTACGGTCTCTGAGTTCAGTCAGGTGAGAAGAACCAGCAGTTGCTCAAAGCTATTTTTAATTAACAATTCAGTTATACCCTTATACGGCTTCTTCCATACATGCCTTGTAGCATGAATATTTAGCTTTAGTGGATATGGCGGCGGGACGCCCGGTGCTTGAACTGAATAACTTGGCTCATTGAATAATTAATATTATTAATAATAACACTTCGTAAATTATGAAAAAATGATACGGTACGATACGGTATCCTTGTTCAACGATGTATTTCCAACTGCTCTGACGACGGAACACGGAAGTTCCGCAAGCTACGCCCAGTGAACATCGTTGAACAAGGATACCGTATCATTTTTTCATTATTATGAGACGCCTTGTTACTAATTTCTCTTGCTTCAAGAACACTTCGTAAAGTCGTAATTGTATGAATAGTTTTATGCTGACATCAACGTGAGGTTTCGATCTTCTCGTTGGGGGTATCTCGTTTCTGTTAAACACATCCCAATCCGTAGCAACAGGCTGAACAATATTTTTAAATATCGAGCATGCTTCATCTTCCGTGTAGATTCGTCTGCCGTTCCGCGAACTGGACTCAAAGGATGTTTCCGTAAATGCACTTTTCGTCAACAGTGAAATATTGAATTCAAGGCACTTTGTTGCGCTGGTGGTGGGTCCAGCTGTTCGTCGCAAGAATTATTTATTGCGAAAGTTGTAGCAGCAGCATTGGCAATCGCTAGTAGCTTTGGACGTCAATCGCAAAGTGTGATTGAAAGCAAAATCTCCTGTACTCGAAATGAATAATTTTTTATGAGGTTGCGCCCTGAAAAATTAGCACGCGAGCTGATTAGCATAATCCGCTGATGAGATACCGTAATTCCTAAAATTTTTGACGTTATTGACAGTCTTTTATTTGCATGCCTTACTTTCTGACGAATGTGACTTTTTGACAGATGTACGTGAACATTATGGATTGGGAAAGAGCTATGTTCCTGGCAGTCAAATTCAAGCCATCGGAGGTTCCTAAAATTTCTCTGGACTATGCTCAAGAATTGGAATATTCGTAAAATTTGTATTTCGCCTATGGGTCAGCAGTTTTTTGAATTTTAAGGTTTGACTATGGCAAGGCGATGCATTATTATAAGAAAGCCTTATCCGAAAGCAAGGCAAGTTCTAAATTTCAGCGGAATTAAACTTACTCGTTGAAATGCAGGCTGAAAATCAGTTGTACGGTTCAGAATTCTCCGACCAATGCAAGGCGGGTATTGCGCGCACCACATTGCGCACAGGCGAAATTGAGAGGTATCTCTGCAGTGCATTTCACTTTATGGCATCATCGTGCTTCTAGGGGCGTGAAAATGGCGGAAGAGTCCGGGAATATGGTGCTTATAAAAAATTCCGCTTCCATACTTCATGAAATGAAGGTTGTCAAATTCTTTTGTCTTCACCGAAGCATCTTACAATTATTCCGCTTTCTTAAGCATTACGCTGAAGCTGCTGGCATGTACCAACTGTGCAAGGATTACGATAACGCTGCCTTGCTATTCCTAAAGACAAAAAACTGGTAAGTAGCTCATGCTGGTTTGAAATTATTTTAAACGACAACTTTCGCGGTATGAGGCGACTCATCAAACTGGCGCCTACTCATCTCGCTTAGATTGCCGCACGTTGTTCGCACTTTTCAGCGCCCAAAGTGGCTGCCAACATTACGCGTTTAATCAACGTGCCATTCAAGGTCCAAACTCCATCAGGTTCTTCCAAGTGTGAAGAATCCTCGTGTTTTCGCCATTTACGGGAAGGCAATGGAAGTGTCAAAGGATTTTGACGCTGCCGCACAGGCTTATCAAAAGGCTAACGATATTTACCGTTACGTCAGGCAAGTGGTCGTTTCTTTGGCGCTCGTCTTATCTGCTCACTTGAAGGGTGCTAATCGGCCCTTTGGGCAAAGTCGAGGAGGCTGTTTACGCCGTTCAGGAAAGCAAATCTCCCGAGGCGGCGAAACTTCTGGCAAAGTAATGTTGAACTAAAAATGTGAATTATTAACAAGTTAACTTGAACTGAACCAGGAATCTATAATGCATCCAAGAAATACTGTTGCTTCATGGTGTTCTTCATGCGGACAAAATTTATTTTGTTGGCATTTGAAAGTCATATCGTATTAATTTGTGATAGTAGCTGCGGGGTAGGAGCTGACGCGTTATTCGCGTTATTTCACAACATATAAACTAGAGTACTTTATGCAATATTTAAATAATAGGTACGCAAACGCACAGTTCGTAAGAGGAATTATTCTCATTTTCTTCTTAATATTTGCGGCGCACATATATTCTTTCACTTTTTATTCGAACAAATGAAATAATTTAGGCGTAGCTTTCGGAGTTATCCCGTTATGTCTTCAGCGTTGTGATGAATCCTGGTGTTTCTGCTATGGACTCAGCCAGAGTTCTCAAGGATACAGCACTCTGTTCTTCGGATTAAACTCGTCCATAGATCGCTTACAAGCATTCCTTTGTCTTTGTTTAAACATTTGTTATGCCTTATGTATAGTGCTTTGATTTTTCTGCTATATGATGGTTCTTTTTGCATAACCTGATTGCATTGAACACTTGCCTGCATTGGGCAGCATGTTCTAATACTGCCGAAGTTTGAATTAACTTTTCCATTACTAAGCGGGCATCTAGTTTTGGTGTCTACCTCCTCTTCGGACATAACCACTATTTTGTATTCTTTCTTCCGCATTCTTACCCCTGGTAAACGTAGGGGCGATCATTTACCGTGTTATTACGACCTGGGTGACAAGATTACGTGTCTAGCCAAGAACTTAGGTTTCCGAGTGTTTTTCTCAAATCCTCATCAAATCTCAGGGCCGTATTAAAAAGCGACAAACAAAGAGTCTCTGACGAAAATGTCATATGGGTACGTTTACAAGCCAATTTGCGGTTGCACAGCCAACTACGTAGGTGAAACTGGACCCACATTGATGCACAGATTTAATGAACACCTTTCGCACATTACCAGGTATAAGAACGCAGAAAAAAGAATACAAAATAGTCCTAACGTTCGATGGGGAGGTAGACACCAAAATCAGATGCTCGTTAGTAATGGAAAAGTTAATTCAAACTTCGGCAGTATTAGAACATGCTGCATAATGCAGGCAAGTGTTCTTTGCAATCAGGTTATGCAAAGAGAACCATCGTATAGCAGAACAATCAAAAAAGCACTATGCATATGGCATAACAATTGTTTAAACAAAGACAAAGAAATGCTTGTAAGCGGTCTATGGGCGAGTTTAATCTGAAGAACAAAGTGCTGTATCCTCGAAAACTCTGGCTGAGTCCATAGCAGAAACACCAGGATTCATCACAACACTGAAGACAGAGTGAGATAGCTCTGAAAGCTTCGTCAAAATTATTTCACTTCTTAGAATAATAAGTGGACTGAAAAAAAATATATATATATATATGCCGTAAACACGAAAGAGAAAATAATAGATACGGCACTATCAGTATACCCTGTGGATAACCGGTGGTTATGTTGTTCTTAGGCATGCAGCATACTGCTATTAATATTTGCGTTGGGTAACTTCAAATCACAACTTGAAGAGCCGGTTTGTACTGTTTCTTTTAAGACGTTTAAACCTGATCCGATCCCTGACCAATGCTTCATAAATTCACTTTTAGCCTTCGTCGTAATTCACTGTTTTATCCATAGCGTTACGTCATGGTACGAAGGGACGGTCATTGTCATTGTAATTCGTACTTTCAGCTTCTTTATCGGTCGCAACGACTGTCCATCCGCTGTTCGTCTTCTTGTGTTGGTCGGCTGTTTTGCGGACGCGTTGGAACTTGCCAAGGAGACGAACAATGTCGAAGTATTTGCAGACGCGATTGGTAAGCAGTGCATTTGCATAGTGTTATGCTCGTTTCCTTTCCGGAAACGCTCTACGGTTGGCTTTGCTGTTTCCAGACGAAGGAAACCCTGAAATTTACCTCGAGGTAGCCGACTACTTCCGTAAACAGGAAAAGTACAATCTTGCTGGAAAGTTTTACCTCAAAGCGGGAAACTACGAGACGGTGCGCGAAGAAGAAAGTTGACTTACTTTGGTAACTGCGTTCTTGCAGGCATTCGATTATCTCATGAAAGATCCGAGCGATTCCTCCTCGCTAAAGTTAGCGCTTCATTGTGCTGCATCTTCCAAGGATGAGCGCATGATTTCTACCCTGCTGGATTGCCTGACTGGCAAAAGTGACCGTGCTCCGAAGGTATCCGCCCAGGTCGTATCCCATGGGAGGATGAGTTGGAAGTTTTCAGAGTCTGAAGCATCTATTTCAATTCTATGTACTGCTTGAAAGATTTAACGATGCTGCCAAAGTAGCTGTTTCGCTAGCTCGGGAAAAGCAGCGCGAAGGTGGCAGAAGAATCTTGGTATTTTTTGACGCACATGCGGACGGTTTATTTCTTGCAGGTCAATATCGACTGGCAAGAGACTTGCTTTTCAACTTCCATCAAACGTTAAAGAAGAAACATGTCACTATACCCTTTGAATTGAATGAAACTCTGATGCTACTTCATACGTATCTTCTGGTAAAGGTAGGCGTCGGATACAATTTATTCAATTATTGTTCTTATCGAAGTTGCAGAGATTGATCAAACGGAAGGAGCATTCGCAAGCAGCTAGGCTGCTAATAAGAATTTCCGAAAATATAAACGATTTTTCTGCACGTAAGGAACACATTTCTCACATTGACCGATTCATATGGGCTCTGTTCAGATGTAGTGAAAATATTCACGCTCACAGCCATTGAATGCTGGCGTAGCGAATTGCAGCAATCCGCCTACAAATGGGCTACAGCGGTCGTCAGACCTGATTATCGCAGCCAGGTCGAAGAAAGCTATCGAAACACCATCCTGACCATTGTTCGGCAAGCGTTTCAGGCGGTGTGGAAATATTTTCACTCAGTTCACTTTTGCAGAAAGCGTGGGAACAAGGAGGAGCCGGAAGTTGAGACCCCGTGTCCCTATTGCGGCGCCCTGTTGCCGGAAACGCAACTTCACTGTCCACGGTGCAAAAACACGATTCCGTTTTGCATTGCATCAGTGAGCGGTGAAACAATTTATTTAGCTTTACTAAATTGCCAATTCAGGGAAAGCACCTGACAAGCTCCGACTTAACAGTCTGCCCGAAATGCCAATTCCTGGCGATATATGCGGAATTTAAAAAGTACTTTGCGAAGTTTAATAATTACGCTGAGCGGAAGTGGCAGTCAAATTTTAGACTGATAACCAGCGAAGGTCGATGTTCAATGTGCGGGGAGGCGATTCCGATTAACTCCTTTGACAAAATTAATGAAACGTACAAGTACTTCGGAACATCACCTTAACGCCTTTCCATTGGCGCTGTCCTTTGCCCAATATACTTAGCGTACGGTGAGCGCTTTGCCTTGAAAAGTTCGAAATCGTTGTCGCTTTTGGACGAGATGTCAGTACTGTCTGCAAACGAGTGGTCAACAATCTTAAAGTATGCAAATGCCTATGTTCGACTGTAGTCCCTGTCTTCAATAGGAAATTGTGTGCCGCATTATGGCTTCACATTGTACGGGAAAGATTGGTACATTAAGTGCCTTTGTTGCTATTTATTTTATTCCTCCACTATCGGATGTGATTATTCATTAATAACAGCAATATTATGAGAAAACGGCAGAATACCCGTTCATCAATGTTTTACTTCAATAGCGTAGCTTTCGGGACCTTTCTTGGTCTTCAGCGCAAATTCACAACGCAACCTATCGTGCGAGTATAACAGTCACTGTTATACTCGCATGATAGATTGCGTTCAGCAGTTGCGCTGAAGACAGGACCAAGAGAGGTCCCAAAAGCTACGCTATTGAAGTTAAAACATTGGTGAACGGGTATTCTGCCATTTTCTCACAATATGAAACTGAAACCCGTGAGAAATCCATTATTGAATTAATAACAGCAATACTAATTTACATGACTGAACGCTGACTGGACAGCGTTTTCTAACTCTGAATTACAGCGCACAGTTTGTGTATCTGTTTTTTACGAGTACTTGCCTTTGCGCCTCATTTTCTTAAGTGTCGTTGCCAACTCAAAGCGGTCGCTTTAGAAGTATTATTTGTTAATATAAAGTTTGCTTCTGGCTTACCGTAGGTTAATACCTGCTGTAAAGTATTAACATTAATATCTACCTTCAATAAAGCACGTAAGCAAAAGTTATATAATGCAAGGGTGAAGTTTTTGCTTAATGCGAGACTGCCCTAAATGGCATCAGCGATTTGTGGTCAGGCAAGTGCTGTCGCAGCAATTGACCGGTATTGATTTGTGAAAGCAAAAAGTGTTGAGCGTACATTTGCATGAAGGCACAAAATCTTCAAGCCGGCAGGATCGGTGCAAGCGAGAAAGTGAAAGAGACGTACGCACGCTAAAAGCGCATGAATGGAATTTTGGAAATGGGCAATAGCTGCCTCCGGTATTCAGCATTCGTGATTCGAGCTTCCCAGGAACGATAGACATTATTGTATTGCAAGAATCTGGAAATTTTATTCCGGTTGATTTGATCTTCCGCTACCCTTAAAAACTTAATTTATCGGTTGACGTTGTGGAATCGGTCTACAAATCAACAGCTGCGACGGTAGTGTACGATAAGCTTTGCGTTTCCCTTCGTTGAGACGCTGTTCGAACTGCTGTTACAGTGAAATATTAATGAAGTGTTCGTTGATTCATTTTGTGGAAATATACGATCATTATGCAATTATTCAAAATTCAATAAGCAAATCTGTTCAAGATTATAACGGCAATTTTCTTTCATTTCCTTGAAGCATCCTATTATGAAATCCGACAAAACTAGATGTACGGCAACGAGCGCAACTTCATTTAGCAATGACACACCACTTTTGCCACAAGTCGTGATTAATCTTATCTTCTCACATGTTAATATAATATAAATTACAATTAAATTATTTAGGTATAATGATTTAGAAGTGAATTTGAATTGAATTGAATTTCTGAACTTTCCTTCCAGACATCCAATATTCAACGGTATAATGATTGTACGATTTCGCAATGGATACGTAAATCTTTTTTGTTATGAATGATTCTGTTTCTTAATAAATGCTGTATTTCTGCAGCTTTCGGGAGCTTCCTTCTTCCATCTTCAGCGTACATACAACGCTTTGCGTATTTAAATGATAAATACTTATATTTAAATATGAGTATTGCATGCCACTTAACTTATACTTATACCATTACCGTTTCCCGTTGAATTTACGCACAATACCGGCTCTGCGCAAGCGGATACACCTGGTTTGAGCATCGGCTCAAAAATGGGACATGCATATGGCAAAGCTTCATGGAAATGCACCTGTTATTGATATATTAATAATTAGAGAGTACAACAGATGTTTAAATTTACTAGCGAGAGAAAGCATATTGTAAATCTAATTTCACTTGCAGTGTACATTTGTTTGCCGACGAGCGACAACATCTGCCGTACTCTCCAATGATATCAATGATAAGACACGCAATCGTTGCAAAATGTCCAATATCAATTGCGCCAGTCACAAAGAATGCTGCCTGCGAGCATGCATTCGTTTGTAAAAGGTACAAATTGCTAAATTATTCGGGACATTAAGGTGATGGTAAACCAAGTGGGGGCGTTTTCCTCGTCAGAGAGGGATTATGCTAATGGTTATACGTGAACTTTCCATCCAAGCTTAATGTCAACGCTTCCATTTCCGTTTCCCATCGTGTCCTTGCGAAATAATATTTAATTGTTAAGTAAGTTCACTTTTGAGAATGAATTTTCGTCTTCAGTTACGCGTTCGGTCAAATTAAGTCCTTTTTAGGGATCAGAAAAGGACGACGTTGCAATTCACTTACGCTCTGCGAAGATGGAGGAATTCTTACGAATTTTTAAAAATTCTATGGCATTAACGACAGCGTTCTCCTGAGGCCAGAACAGAACTACTCTGCTAATTAGGCTTGCCTACAACAGAGACAATTTGGAATGAAGCAGTGATATCCAACTAGCTGGCAGATAAGTAAGAAATATTTCTGCAATCCAATGCGCATTGAAATGTTCGGGCAAATTTGCAGCTAAAAAGCGCGTCTAGCATTAACACACTGTCGGAGCGAATTCAAGATTAAAAGTTAACCACGAGAAATTTCTGTGAGCTCAAGGCTATTAATAACTAGGATGCGAAAAAGCAGTCGTGAACTTCTGAGCGCAAGAGAAAAGATTGGGCGGAATCTCGAAACGACCTGTTCGGATTGGTGCCTGACGGGATCATTTGCCATATTCTCGATTGGTCGGCGGAAAGTCCGGCTGCATTCGCCTGGAGCTCCGCCATTTCCGTGGTGCGCTTTTCTCGGACGGCCCTTTTCCCCCGAGACGGTCCCATCATTGTTGCCACGTGGAAATCAGGCAGAACTTCGTGTAATTGCAGAAGCCCGCGAGGTTCATGCTCCATTCAAATCTGTCGCTCACTTCCAACTGAAGCGAACCTCTCAGGACGTCGGCTGATAATCCGTTGACAGATGAGGACCCGTACTTGAACAATGCTCAGGAGATCGAAGGCCTGGCAGGGTTTCAAATCGATCAAGTTCCATTTGGTTCTGCTTTCCTGGAGGACCCTAGGCGTCCGTTGCCGGAATTTTAGTAGAAGGCCAATTGTGCTCCCTACTTTGCCAAACGACAGAATCCCTTCCTTTTGCTTAGGTCGTCGGCAGCGTCCTAAGCCTAAGCTGTGCAGTAGCATGGGCTGAGAATGTCTTGGAGATTACACCTCTCCAGCTAGGCGGAGCACAATTTGAGTGCCATTCGTTTAGTTATTAATAGTTACGCCAGCTTTGCTCGTCGGCACTAACAAATCCTGCAAAGGCGCAGGTGGCGTTTTGTGACACTCATAGAAAACTGTTCACTGTGAAGGTAACTTTGCCTTGATGGTAAACGGTTTTCCTACATCGTATCGTTACCTCCATTGATAAGATTTTCTGACTCTCCATATCCGTTTTGTCGCCTAGTAGTTCTTCGACGTTTCCATTTTCGTCAGCAATTGTCCGAGCGTGTTTAGCGCAACAGCGAAATCGTTCGAACGAGTACTTTCACGCTGGCAATCCACTTTCCTTGAAGCGGCAGCTTTCTCAATGGGGGTGCCTTTGGCCAGCATTTTGCTAAACCATCAAGTCGGGTTGACCAATTCAGTGAATTGAAAATGCAATTTATTTTTGCGTCGATAATTTCACGTGACGCATAAATGTCCCAAATGCCGCAAAGATTTTCGCTATGCTGTTTTAAACCATGCACTGAGCAAAAGGCGTTGAATCTGCATAGCATGTTCGCTTTCTTAAACTCCCCTGACACCTTGCCGAATCGTATCAGCTACGATCAATGCGTATATCAAACCTTGGCTTAATTTTACTGCGTATCGGCGTTAGTGTTCTGCGTGGGTCAGAACCGCGGAAGATTATTTTTTCTTTATCAGTCGTCGGGAGGCGAGGCGACCAGTTTCATTATCGGTGCAAGTGCGTTTCGGCGAAACGTCCAAGGTGCTTGATTGCGCCCGTCTGAGCGTTTCATTAATTGCGCCCATTCATGAATGTCGAACGGTCAGCATTCCGTTCCTCCATTCATACTCACCATTACCGCCTCGGCTTCGTCTGAGCTGGTGTTCACCGTTTGGACGTTGCGCTTATTCACGAAAACAACCTTTTGCCAACAGCAGATCAATCGAAATATTTCCTGGCGCAGCAGGCTATTGAATATCAGATAGATTGTCGGGTTGATGCAGTTGTTGACGAAAAACAAACTGGTTGTCACAAAGTAGATCCATTTGGAAACGGATATTCTTGGAAGCCATTGCCACGTGACGAAAGTGACCGAAAATACAAGGGAGACGAGCGAAAATTGAATGAACAATCTCATTTCCCGATTGCTCAGCTGACGCGTTGCTGCACCGGTGATGTGCTTCTTTGTACTTTGATGGCTTCGACGAACCCTCGTCAATATGACACCGTAGCAAATGGCCATCGTCAATAGGCTCAGACTGTTGACCACGGCGTCAACGATAAAGTACATTGTATCTTCGGAAACGTACATGGTGACATAAAGATAATGGTTGTATATCGTGTAGCAGCAGGGAAACAGTGCCGGAATGGACACTGAAAGGCCGAGCAGGTAGCAACCCGCCAGAACGAGAGCAGTATTGAACTTGGAGAAGAGCCTCTTGTAATTGATCGGATACATTATGCTAACTAAACGGTTTACCGCAACCGCGGCCAGCTGGACAACGCCGGTGTACCAGAAAACATTGTAAACGAACATTCCGAATGTGTTGCGATTGCAGTAGAGCTCCATGTATTGCTCGTGCCAAAGAGTTGCCGGAATAACGTAGCCTATGCATAGAAGGAGCATGACAATGTCGCACACGGACAGACTAGCCATCATCCAGTAGGACACGCTGTAGCGGATGGTTGAATGCCTTGCTATGGCCACCAGAACAAGAATGTTGGTTAGCAGGCCGTAAAGGCTGGCTATCGTCCACACAGCAACCACCAGGCTGTCTCCCAGGGTATCGTTTTGCGCGAAGGGCGTTGCGTTGGTGGTCTCGCTAAGCACCACGGCACCGTCCTGCTCTCCTCCAAGGTGATCCATGGAATATCTGTAAACAGAATTACAGCTGTAGTTCCGTTGTGGCCAGCATTTTGCAACTGCAACAATATTCCGTACCGGCCGCTGCTTATCGCGCGATTTAAGATAATAACTATACGATTAACCATGCAGTACCTACTGCATTTAATCACGTTGCGCTGCTGATTCAAATTTGTTTCTGCCTTCCGTAATCAGCCCATTTTATTTGAACCGCAGGCAAAGCAACCTTGCATATTGTCTATATCTGCTTAGTCCAAGCGAAAGTGACGGCGGATTAAACCGTAGGCGTTTCGCTTTGCCATTCATATCGCAGCAGCAACGTTCATCACTGTCCATTGTATTCACGCCCCAGCGATTGCATTAACAGAAATCCAAGGGCACACAAGCATTCGCCCGACGGCTGTTGCTTGAAAGGAGATGCGCAAGCTGAACATCCGCAAGTCGAGGGCAATGGTCGACTTGCAGGTTTCACTTTTGTAATAGGCAGGGCTGTTCATTTTTGCGCACCCACTCTTCTTGCCGTATGTCCCATCTATACGCGCATCAGCTTAAGAGAGCAACCGGATCTCCTTATCCAGGCTGAGCGGCTTTCGCGGAAGTGTACAAAGCAACATATGCCTACAGGTGGGCAAAGGCCGACGAAAATACCCCTACCGTAAAGATCTTTACATGAAAATCTGAGAATATTGATATTTTCCTTTCAAAAAGGTTTCTGTTCTAATAATGGAACACTTTCGCATTCCCGCTAATGGATCAGCACCCACTGAAGCAGGCGTAGTAACAGGAAAGTCTACCAGTACGCGTTGAACATAGTATTTTAACCGTTTGAATGAAAACGAGTGACAGTATGATTTGGTCGTAAATTGAAACATGCCCATAGCTGGCCGCTTAATCTTCGGGTTTTAATGTGCCAGCTTGCTCAACGATTTCAAAATTCGTTTTTTGAACATCGACTAGTCGGGCCAATTTGACAAGATTATCGCCAAGTCTTTAAAGAAGGCTGGGTCAATACTGCTAGTAAGACACCATCAGCCGTAGCGAATCCCGCATGAAGCGGCGGAGGCGTTTCCCGCCAATGGTTCCAACTTATTTGTCCCAGTGGTTGCGACTCAGGCAGTTTGACTGCCCAATTGAAGACTGAATACAAATGTATCGACAGCCGCTTGAAAATTCGCTGCTCATGCAACCACTGTCCTCTGAATGCTTTTGCACTTTTAAACGAGGCTATTGAAATTTAGCATTGCTAGCAAATAGTAAATTTCAGTACTGCACTACTCAGCTTTAGGTTAAGTGCTGTTCACCCGTCTTCAGCGTACAATGTTCTAGCCGCGTCTCGTAGCCGATGATCCAGGCCAATTCCACTAACTGCCATCCCGACAACCTACCATTTACCATTTTCTTGGCGAATGCACATCCGTTAGCTGACAGAGTCCTTGTACACTTCAAGTAGGCATGATACGAAAGTATCATGCATTGTTGTGTTGTGCGTTTGGAAAGGGTAAAGCATCGAAAGGATGAACCTCCTTTTCATGCACTCAATAACACTCAATGTACCTATTGGTAAACGTTAGAGCACGGATACCTATCGTCAGAAGCCCAGCATGTGCAGTAAGCAACAACAGAACAGTAAGCTAAGAAACGTTGAACCTTAAATTTGGATTTTTGACAAAATGCCATTTCTGGAAAAGTGCAACAATGTAATACCTAAATATATGCTGCAAACAAACGCATATGGAGCATACTACGAACCCCATATTCAAAATGGAGCAAAGTAACAATGATCCTGAAGCAAGTGATTTCGTAATGAGCATGCCAGTTTTCCTTTGTTACGGGGCAACCAGATTTTAGGGGCATGTTCCCAACCGCTGAAATTTTGCTAACGTAGCTACCGGGACTACCCTTACTCCCCCGTCGGTATACTGGAAAAAACACTGAATGCATGATGAAACCGTAGGATGCGGTTTTCTTTGTTGGCACAAGTTAAGTTGAACATAACGCGTACATGATGGAATGTTCGCTAATAAAAATGCGAGAGGTAAGACTGGTTCATTGAACTCAAGATTATCCGTAGCAAGTAAAAAGTGAAAACAAGGTTGGCATGTTGAAATGCATCGTGCGAAAAGGACGCCCAGCTTACCTTAGGACTCCGTTGCGGCTGAAACCGACGCTGCCATTTATTAACCCGACGTGGGGGTTCTGACCGGTATTTAAATTAATCCTTATCCTCCGTACGTTAGCGTAAACATCTCATTTGGAAAACTAACTAACCCAACCACAAAGCAAGAAACGCTGAGTGAGTTGTTCGCGTGCGCGCTTTGAAGTGCGCCACCACTCCTGGGATTTGGGCCAAAAAAATAAGTTATCAATTAAGCGACAAGGCAAGCGAGCATGCACGCACGAACGGACCGGTTCACCACACGAAGGCGTTCATTGGACTGCGCACCTTGAAAATATAAGAACGCGCACCGTATGCACCGTTGAGCTGCGCGGTGGGCCGGAAGTTGGCACGCACCTCGTGTGCACCGCTTCGCTCGGATGCCGGTGCATGCGCTTTTCTCCGTCCGTGAAAGGCCAGCGAAAGCATGAGCACTTTTGGAAACTACAGCAGAAGCAATCATCCCTAGCGAATAAGCTATTAATATTTCAAAGGAAAAATTTCAATATGCAAATTTTAGCTTTTCACAATGCTATGCCGCATTTTGGTACAATAAGCGACAGCTATTTGCCGATTGTGCATCTGCAACATCTGTTTACAACGTCCTAATGCATAAGTGCCGTTATGAAATCGAGCACTGGCTCGCAGCGGCAGAGCGCAAAATATGATGCGTATTCTAAAGGTACACGTAAATAAAGCAAATTTTCCCATGTGCGTCAGTCGGGGCAACCTGCACCTCCAACGGCCTGATTTGGCGAGTGACAAGTACGCTGGCAATGGGTTGGGGTACTTGAAGCTTCGTATGTTGTAAATTCTTTTACATCAGTGAAAGAATTAAATGCCGACGGGCGGAAGGCAAGCAGCGTTAAGAAGGCACGTATCTTTAGGAATTTTCTTCTTAAACGAAAAAGTGTCTTCAAGTAGGAAGTGAACCTTTGCATTCTACGGCACACGGCGATTTTCGCAGTACCATGTCTTACCTGTTACGCTGGGTCGACGCACTCCGACAAGCGAGGGGTGCGCTCTACGGGGCGTCAAGTTTGCCGGCTCCTCAGGGAGTTACCGTGGCCAGCCGCCAGTCCGTGAGACCTTCGCGGTCGGAAGCTAAAGCGCACAAGTTAAGCGTCCGCTTCGTCCGCTCGTGTCTCGCCGAATAAGCATTCCACTTTGATTTTCAGCTGAGCGGAGATTCCTCCTTCGATAGCTGAAAAAGTGAAATGCGATGCGTCACCTTGGCAAGGCTGTTGCGTTGGGTTGAAGACCGGTCGCCTACTGGAGTGAGCCTCCGCGACGGGACCGGCGCCCCAGTGGTCCTGACGCACTTTGCGCTGATTCCTATATGACGTGCAATGCAAAGCCGCTTGCAAAATTCGCTTTCTTTTTGGCGGCCAGTTACTGTGGCACGTGTCATGCGTGCGTTAGTCCTTGGAGGTTCATGAATTGCTGATTAACACCATTTATTGACTCTGATATGTGCACGTTCAACGAAGCAACCATTTTAGGGCGCCAATCGGCAAGGATACGTCATCTTAGCCATTTGTTAGCTTGTTTTGCTGAGCTGCATAATCGTGCCGACCGCTCTCAGCTAATCTGCAAGTTCCCAACCGGGTTTCCGGATGTGGCGCGAAGCGAACAATCTCCCCCTCATTGCGGATGTCCTCCTTAAGCCATGATGAATAGGCCGCTTTTGTTGAGCAATGCATCGCGCTTTCAACTTACCGGGAGCCGTGTCACCTGGATTATTGAAATCAATGACACTTGACTCCGGCTCTTGAGAAATGAGCAAAGGGATTCATGGTGGCTTTTTGGCTGCCCCTAGAAATTGGGATCGAACGAAAGGGAATCTTGGACTTCTAGCATACTGGCGCAAATTTATTCTCAAGAATATTTGGAAAACCAGTCCAGTTGTTCCCCTCCCTGACGCCTAATGGTTTATCACGATTGCCTTTTCGAAACTGGCAGGTAGTCCGCCCATTTGGGGGATTCGCGCTTTTCCAAATTTGCGGGTAATGTTCTGTTCCTATCTGCCAAAGCGAATTTGCCAACTTCGAAAAGCTGCTTCGACAGCTCTCAGCCGGCAACTAAAGCGTAGGAGAGTTGCTTACTGTAAATGATGCAATTCCCAACCACTTTGCCATCGCTTTCGCGTTTATCTCTTGGAAAGCTATCTTAGCCCGCTTTCTTGAGACGAAAAGGCGCCGGCAGGTTGCTCAACAAGCGGAGGAGGAGTCGAATGGGGAAGAGCAGCGCCCACACCAACCAGGCAAGGCTAAACCATGTCCGTGTGAACTTTGTGCCACAAGATTAAGATAACAATTATTTTAATCAAGCACTAATTCCTTCGTCAGTACTGATTGAGTCGTGATGGTAGAATAATAGTTATGCCCAAAAGAGACAAAAGAATGATTGATTGCACAAATCTGTGCGAATCAATAGAGCATTGAAGCGGACCCTCAGTGTCAGCATTTCGCGGCTTGATGCTCATTAAAATGAAGTTGAACAAGGCGGCTTATTTCGCAGCCAGCGTATCGCCGACAGTTCGGTGCGGCGGTAAGAGAGGAAGTGCATGCCTGGAAAATGTCAGCAGCGAGCCTTCGTGATTGCTTGCCATCTCCGGTATTAGTCCACGAATTCTGTCAATCTAATCGCTGCGCTGTCTGGTTTTTTGATTCACTTCTTCGCGCCGGCAAAATCAATTCAGGCAATGGATTTCCTGAGCAACAAATTAAGAATTCAAGTGGTCAATCCGCCTGTTTTCCGTCCACGAAATTTCAGGATGGACACGCGGCTGAACAGCCCTAATTGGGAACTTACATTTCGTCCTACAGCCCTTCATCAAGCGGCATTCGCGGATTTGACTTCGCCTTGATTCGTTCCGTCCATGGACGATCAGTGCTCAATTTTTTAGAAACCCGGTCGATAGGTTAACCACTTGGTCGTGTGCACTCAATGGGGGAAAATGTGCCTGAATACCATAGACAAGTGTCACTGGATCCTTTTAGGCAGGAACGCAAGTACAAGTCACAAGAAAAAATTTCATGCATATATATATATATATATATTAATGTATATATAAAGGCAAGAAAATCATTTTAAGATAGTTCAGTCCCTCACACGTGACAGTAACGAACGTTCAAAGTCATTCCGGAGTTGAGAACATTGCTCCATGAAACTTTGCAAAGTAGATCCCTCAGTCACTCCCAATAATATTTGGCAAGAGAAGGTACTCATGTCATAACTGCGTCAGTGTAGCCAAAAGGCATTTATTATAAGTTGAATATTTGAAGTTACAAGTAAGTGTTTATTACAAGTATGCACATTTTCTTTATTGTCTGACGGGGTAATTTCAAAACATTCCATTTTGCATAACACGGTTTATATTATTAGCAGAGCTATCGGACGTAACTTCGTCCATCATCAGTGCTAAAGGTAATGTCAACTGCCCAGTACGGACGATGGTCCTGCAAGCTCCTCCGCTCGACCAACCGGGTAGGCAACATCAGCTATCAGGTCGATCCTGACTCGTCAAGCGATTTGTCGCTCACCCAGTCAGTCATGCACAAGAGCGAGCGTCCCAACCAACCGACCAAGTATGCGCATTTATTACAAGTTAGCAAGGAAGGTTTCCTGAGCATATCCCCTGATCTTACGCTTAATATTAACACAGCTACAGGCAAGCTAAAAGAAAAATACAACTTCCGAGGTCATTGGTAGAGGCCGATCTTCGAGTACTAAGCTACAGGTTTTTGCACGTACTTATGGAATTGCACATTTATAGCAACTGCAGGAAGGCAAATTACGGAATACAAATAATTTTACACTTAAATATACTTACGCATACCTAGGCAGAAAGTAGTTAAGTACAAAAAGTTAACGGCATGGTCTGCAGAGTATTAATAACCTGCTCAGACGGCTGGAAGAGGCGTGCGATTCCGGGAACTTATCAAAACCCCTGCATAGCCAACCAGGCACGTACCTTATCAATTTGCCTCAGTCATGCGCACTGACTGGTCCAAAGGAAGCGGAAAGTGAAATGTAGCCGTATTCAGCAGTCTGCTGACTGGCTTCAAGTGCAACTTGGAACTTGGCGCATCGTAGCGTCCGCAAATTCTGGCAATCCGTAAATAAATGCTGGATAACGTTCCCATGCTGATTACCAAAATGACAGAGGGTGCCTAACGCTGATTTGTGGCATTCGTTTGCCTCCTCGTGTTCGCCGACTGAAGACAGCCAAAGTGAACGGCAAAAGCGAAAGCAAAACAATCCGGCTGGCACGGTGACGCAGGCCTATGGGTGTCGAACGTCGACTCAGGGAGTCTTCGTAGTAGTGCACTCGCTTTAAAATAGTTTTACACGATTGTTTGACCACATTATGGCCGAAAGATTATTTATCACATACCCCAGCGGATTACCACGATTTATTGCCATGTTTTTCCGGTTTCGCTCACGCAGGAAAAATAAGGACCAATACATCTGTGCGCAGGTTTCAACGGGCAATGGTGATTTTGGCCTCTGGTCGACCTTGTTTACGCGGCTAACATTTGACGTCATATTGGTGAACCAAAAGGTACGGAGGATGCGCGTGACTGCGAACGCCTACTGTGGCCACCATGGTTGCGACGCCGAGTAGCAGCGAGGCGTGGATATTGACTCACATGAACAGCTCATTATGGACTCCCTAGTCCGTTTTATAAGTTTGACTTGGAAGCTACTTTTCTGCCGGATACTGAAGTTTACCTCGAAGCTGCTCAAGGCGCAGCGCAAACACTCTTCGCCTGACAAACGTTCAGCTTTTCATGGACAGCTAACAGCTCGAACGAGTAGGCAAACACACGCTGTAACAAAAGATACCGTAATAGCAAAAGTAATCTGATATCTTCGAATTTTCCTGTTTATAACAGTCTGAACAAACTGCCTGCGGCGCCAAAGGGCTAAGGACTAATTTTGCTTTCACTTCAGGCTTGGCTTGGCCTTTCACTTCAATTGAAGTGCCCACGAAAATTTCACCTGGATTGCCACTTTATCGTTGTAGGCAACAACATGTCAGTCACACGCTTACCGTAATTGCAGTCGAGTTTAACATTAGCAGCTGCAGGAATTCTTCGTCACTTCGCGATGCACGTGGATATATTAATATGGTTTTACGCTTCACCGCGCTGACCAGCTCAGAGTGGAGATAAATCGCATACTGTAAAGTTTAATAGAGAGGAATAGTCACAGTATCCTGTAAAGTTTGGAATATAAAGCTTTACCTTTCGTGCACTGAATGACGCGGCCAAAAGAATAAACGCAGGTTCAATACTTTTGCTTAAACTTTCTGTGCCTCTTGAATTTCCTCAGCAATAGGGCATCAGAGCATTTGAAACCTAGATGGATGCGGCTCATCAATGACGCCCAGAAAGCAGATAAACCAGTCTCCTACGCGTTTTCAGTGAAAGTTGGTGAACCAAACGCAAAAGCGACAACCTGCGGACGACCCGCGCTCTCGAAAGGCACTTACACAGTGCCGCGCAGAAGAACATACCTGAAGGAATAGTGCACTTTCAGTGGCGCTGCCTAATGGGGACGAAAGTTACAAAACGATCTGCCAGTTGACCCTTCTTCACATGAAGGAAAATAAAGCTTCCGAATTCAGCCGACCACCTGGCTATGCCCATGCGCCGTCAAGCGCCTTATCGGAAGGGGTACAATCGCAATGAAATCGTTTTCTAGACTCATACTGTGGAAACTGGTGCGTGGGAACATTACGGCCGTTTAATTGTGGTTGCAATGGAGGCGGCACGTATCCGTGGACATCCAGCATTCCCAACGGAACAAATGACATTTGACGACTGATTCGTCCGATCAAAAGCCCGCTCACCTTGGTTGGTGTACATGCAGATATTTGTACCGCACGACCAAAAAGTGCTCATTGAGCGTGACGGAAATGGGGGAACACCTTTCACGTGACCATTTCCAAAACGTGCGGACTAAAAGATTCGCGACCGCCCGAAAAGATTCGGGACTAAAAGATTCGCGTGGATCATTTTCCACGCTGCATTCAGTTGCCATGCGACTTTCGATTCCTTACAGGCTACAATTGGCGTCGCAACATTAGCAGTGCGTACATAATTTCAATTGCCGGCAGGCACTGTCAAGTCATTGTCGTTGGGCCGCCGGAGACCGCTTACGTAAACTGCTGGCAGAACGTAGAAAGATAAAGGAAGAATTAGAAACGGACGAATGTCAGAGATCAGGCCGTTCAGATAGTCTTCGTCGTTATCTGCTTCGCATATCGCGCATTGCTAGATAGGGAAACAGCAACGTCTGGTCACATGGCACAGCAATACGTGATTGAACCGAAGAATGGGATGTGGGATACTGAAAAGCCTTATCCTTTTTGTCATGCGCCCAGCGTCATACGTCAAGCACGTTTTCGCTGTTCTGCGGACGGCTTCCCCATTTCTAAAACTTTTGTATTGGGACTACAAATGCTGGTGATCCCTAAGTTCTACGTTCCAACTGTGCTTGTCATCAGACAAAAACCATGTCGATGCTAAAGAGCGCCTTTCTTCACATAATAGGATCTTATTGTCACGGACTCACAAGGGTTGATGACATGTCAAATTTGGACCCAAAAGCTAAATGGTTGAGGAATGGCATCAATATAAGGTATTTATTGAGGTAGGATAAATTCGTGACAAACTCCATGAATTCAAGAACCCAGATTGCTCTTGATGACGGTATGCCCTTTGCAAATCGGAACGCATGTGCCTTACCCTATCATTGTCAGGGACAGTGCCACTTTCTTAAACTTCACCGTTTACGGACTGAAATTGGGAAAGGAGGCTGTGCTGCGCAAGCTCGCTTAGTACTGCTCTTTTTGGCCAAGTGTAAAGGACTAGCAATGCAGCACAATCCGCTCGTGATGGAAGTACCAAATTCAAGCAAACGCATTATCCGTCAATAAAGGGGTGACAGTGAGTCAGAGACTAAAAGGGGATAGCAAGGCTGCCTTGGAACTGTCACACTAGAGGGAGCTGATCATCATTTCCGATTGAGCCCAGCGACGATCTGCGCAGGACTGACCCTTAGAAGGGGTGACTTCGCGACACGTAGCAACCTAGACACTGCGATACGCAAAATGGCAATTTGCTGAGTCACCATAGGAACGCGTCAAAAGGTACTATTGTTATTTATATCCCCAGCGTTGGCAGGAATTTGGCCTTCAATCTGAATCCATATGCGAGATGGGAAAAATACGAAACCAAGTTTTCACGTCACTTTTGCAACAATGAAACGCGAGAGTCAACCTACTTGTCAGCCCGTTCTTATGTTTTTATTCCGGAAAGATGAATGCCTCCACTGAAAGGCGGAGTATCACTTGGTGGTCCAAACTGCTCGAACAGCAAAAGCTTACTTGAGCTCGCGCGTATCCACCGTCTGCCCCATGACTTGGCACCCTATTATTTCAGTGGGAGAGGAGCCGTATCAACAATATCAACGATGCAAGCGATCAAGCCACTCTAATGCGCTCCAATCTTTCTTCTGTGTGGACGGCCCGAAGGAGCCGTCCAGGGGAGAATTAATTGGGAGAAAGAAGTGTCGCCTGGCAAACATTCTCTGAAGTAATTTCCTCAGTTGACCTCACCTTGGTCGGTGATTCAATGGAAAATAATTCACCAGCTGGCAGTACAGTCAATTAACAGCTGATTGTCCGGAAGTACAAAGTGAAGGAAGGAAGGAGTGCGGATTGAGCACGACAAAGCGTCTTCAGCAGCATTTGTCTATTAATAAAATACTGTAGCTTATTTATGAATGAAATGCTCTTGCTTCCTTGTTGAATTACGCTTCAGCTATCCGCGCACTACGATACTTTCGGTCGCTTCCAACCGAGATTTAGGCTAGTCCAATGTTAGCATTGGCAGAAATTGATGCCCTGATTGATTTATCCAGTTTGGTGAACCTATTTAGGCTTGCCGAGCCGTTGTTTCGCCGAGACGGAAAAAAGTGAAACCGCACCCAGCCATTTCCGCTTAAAGCCAAAGGGCCTCCTACTCGGTTTGCGTGAGAAATTGCAGATGGCTGGAAGGTGGCCGTTCGTCAGCTTATTCGAGTTACTAAAGAAATTCCTAGCGTCGAATCCCTCCCTGCCATTTCGGAGCCGTAGCGATCCGCCAACCACGAATGAGGCAATTTGTGTTCCCTAACAATCCAGCCGCTCCTTTCTGTCTTGATATTACGGACGCCACGTTTATAATGCGAAGATAGACAAAGTCAGTTAGGGGCCAAGGAAAAGCGTTGCTATTCCATAAATGAGAAGGGCAATAAAGTTGCGATCAAATTTGCGGAACGAATGGTCACTTAACCAGGCTGGAGACCACGTCCGCAGCGCATGCTTGGCTGATTCATTTCATTTGATGACCAGCCCGTAAGCGAAATTGGTCATCTCAGTTTCGTGGGAGCGGAAGGGGACCAAACAACTGCTCGTCCTTGAATGGTGGGGGACTTTCCAAACTGGAAGTCCGGCTCGTTCGACACCTCCTTGGCGAAAACGACTAATGCGGTTGCCATCGTGATGCAGGCGCTCCATGAAGCAGATCAATGTTGAAGCAGCGCAAACGAGTGAATTACAAGTCTTAATGGAGGACCAACGGACAAATAAGCGTAAACCACAAAATGTACGACGTGGGCAGTTTGAACGGTTGCTCGCAAAACATGTGCCGCTCTTCGGGCAGCGGCCGAGCGACATATCGCTACTTTTTGGAAAATGTCCATTTCAAGTATTTTTAAATTTTGCCCACTGCAAAATAAGGAAGAATTAAGAAAACAACCTTCCCCATTGCGTTGCTCAGGATATCCGCTCATCGATGGGCGGCATGGAAGTTCTAACCTCAAAGCTTCAGGCCAACACTGATCGTCGGATCAAAGCACGTTTGACGTTCTGCGATTTGCAGAATGTTTTGCTTAGTCTCTCAGACGATGCATAGTGGCCTGCTGATTGATTCTCGCTGCGTGAAAATTGCTTATGAAATGAAGTAACCGTCAACAACTGGCTTCCGGAATTCCGGCTCTAATTCGCGCCTGCCGAAGCAGCCCGGCTTCTGTATCATTGAAAGGGAAAACTACGAGCCGCGCAAGACGATGGCACTTCCGACCAAAACGCAAAAGTACTACGCAACGTCGAGATGCCCTTTAATGTTTACTGATTATTTACGATGGCGATGGAATTAAAGCGCTTCCGGCATACGTTAGCGAAGGCGAATGAATTGATTGAAATGGGCTGTTCCCCCAAAGGTCTAATGGTACCAAGATGAATGTACGGTGACAAAGGTGGCGGCATTGCGCTTGCAATGGCGCCTCTTGAAGTACTCATAATGGCTTTCCGCTTGTGTGCACACCAGCACAGCACCGCGTGTAACGACTTTACGGGTCTGTTATTTTGGTCTGACCAATGGGTCCATTGTCTGCAAGAATGGGCGACCGGTGGCGGCCCAACCTTCCCATTGCGTTGCCGCTAGTTTTAAAACTACTCATCATTCTGGCCCGTGATGGATGAGCGTCGCAGAATCAGATATCAGCTGATTTACGACAACGGGGAGCGATGTACCGAGACGCTGAAAACGGGCTTTTACATTGCGGTATTGACAGCTGCTTTATCGCGGGCAATGCAAAACTGTAATCATTGGATTGCGCGGTGAAATTTTCCGAGAGAAATGATGCAGCCATCCGTTGCGCACAAATGACCATTTCTTGGCCCAACTTTCCCCATTCGCAATTTGGCAGTTTAGGCGATCAACAAAACAACGCGGCGACCACTGAAGACGTGAGACAGACGCAATGAACGAAATTTCCATAACCACATTCAGCGACTAGTTTCACGTAGCACAAATGGTTTAAGAAAGCGCAGTTCGCTGAAACGTCACCTTCCGCCTAACAGACGACTGCCGAAGCCAAGTTGAAAGGCAAACTTACGTTTTGCACTTCCTCTTACCTTGCGGTAAAGCGTAAGGGGATGAATAGGAATAGGAGTAAGGGGATGCTGAATGCCTAAGCGTTGTACACTTACCTATTGCTAGTCGTAACAGTCGGCTTGCGCAAACTCATTCATTGTACAAATGCCAATAGCAGTTTTTGGATATCACGCAACGGCGACGCCCCATAAAACGTCTCATGTCGACGCCACCTTTCTTGTGAATTACTTTCCCACAGTGCATACTGGTCTAGAATTATCGCAATACTCAAGCACCAAAATGCATTCCCAGGGCCACTCAGCGCGTCGCTTTACCGCAAGCACTCCCAATTTGCGGTCGTTAAGTTCGTAGGCGTGAAGCTGACACCGGAACGTGTCTGATCGAGTCTTACGACCATTGCGGGAGACCGAATAGATTATACAACACTACATTTCCGATCGATTATTGCGCTTCATCATTGAATGGCAGCTTGAAAGTACGCATTTCTCATGAATTGGGGAAAAAATGATTCCAGGCGCTCGGGTGAGAAGGGCAAAGAAATTTCCATGTTGGCAATGACTAGCAGTGGCAGAGATTCTCTGCGGAACTCTGTAATCGACCTTAGCAGCACGTCGCATGGTAGGTAATCATACCTTTCGAAAAAAAGTTAAAAATTTGGGCTTTACTGGCGTGTTCATAAGTTTGCCTAATTAGCAACGCCGGCAGATGAAGCCAACGAAGCCATCAGAGCGTACTCAATCCGTGAACATGGCACAACAATTAGAGGATTACGTGGGAT
The DNA here is from genome assembly GCA_000612645.2 of Trichuris muris. Lineage (NCBI taxonomy): Eukaryota > Metazoa > Nematoda > Enoplea > Trichinellida > Trichuridae > Trichuris > Trichuris muris. The sequence goes on from CBXJ02000765.1 coordinate 318,980, forward strand.
TCACAGAAAACTCAGGGGCGTAGTGACTTTGCCATCCAGTCTTTCCCATCCAAATATCATGTACGGTTTTTGAAATCTCGCGCTTCCATTGTGTTAACTCATTAGCTGTTTCACCTGCTTACTTACAATGATTCAAGTGAAATCAAGAAGCTCATTTTCATGCTACCTTTACTACTATAGGCTGATCTGGCGTGACATTGGTACAAAGGCGCTTAGAAAATTGCCCACCATCTAATAACTGTATCCTTTGGTCTACTTTTATTTATATTACGCAACAATAGCACTACGATTCACAAAATGATATGAATTGATTGTCTTTCGTTCCGGTTAGTATGTTAATGGACCCCCTTTTGCTTATTTGAATTTATGCCAACCCTTTGCCTCTTTCCATACATACATGAATATTACAGCGCGACCTCAGTTGCTTGAGTTTCTGCGGTTCAACAGATCCAGCCATACCAAAGAGCATTTAGTGTCTATCGTCTGTACGGACAGAGGGAAGGCGATGGCGAGGAGGCAAAATAACCGCGGGAAGCCTGCGCCCAGTCCGCATGCCAATCTTTAGGTAAGTGTTCTGGCCTTAATGAAGCATTCACTTCGCAAATCCATTCAGCGCTCATGCCGGCTGTTAAAACTGTTTTAAGATTATTTTTATTTATGCCTGAGAGCCGCCAAAAGCGCAACTTTCTTCTCTCGGTACTTATGAAATGAAATGCTCATACGATTAGCCCAGCAGTCCCATGTTGAATTTACATTTGCGTTTATTGGGGAAGTTGTACAAGGATTCTAACAAATATTTCAGCCCATTTGCTTTGACTACTGCAGGCACTTTGACAGTTGTTGCGCAACCACCGTGAACTTCCCGAGGTAGGCTGAAAATATCCCCCTCCTATGTATCACCCATGGATCCAGTTTCCACCGTCTCGCTGTGATTTGAATTGAAAAGGACGTACCGTAGCGACACGCCGACAGGAAAGTCAATGCACCTCGTGCTAACTCCAACCGCGACCGCAAGAGGCCGGCAAATTGAATTTGTCGAAGGTACGGACGTACAACCGACAAGCGAACTGTGCATTTGCAACGAAAAAATCTTCCGCTCAACAAGTCGCTCTGCCAATTCCAAAGCTTGCAGCAAAGGCATTTCAGTTTCCTCAGCGGAATAATAAATTTACGGTTCGCAAAACGGGATGCGAGTTCCCGTTATTTTAGAGCCATACCCCGTGACATCAGAGCAGCCCAGTACTGATCCCAATGCAAGCAGCCAATTCGGTAGTCCCAGTAGCTCAAGCACGTCTGAGCACCTCTCTCGGGTGCACATTTCGGCGGCGCTAAGGTCTGGAATGGCTAATGGGCGGACGCTCCGTTTGAGCAGAATCACGCGCTTTGATCTTATATATTTCGAGTTCACACTCTGAATGCTCAGGTGTATTACCTCATGTCAAAACAAATGACCAGAAACGTTTCAACATTATTGGGCTAATGCGACAATCACGTTCGCAAACAGCCTTGGAATTGCGTCGGCATCATTCCGCTTTATCGTACATCTGCTTCACAAGCATGCCGGTCAGAAGCACTATACCCAACTAAAGGCCTTGAGAAGTATCCGTTCCCTCCACTGAACAATTGACTGGCGGACACGCAAGTTGTTTCTCCGTGAGCCGCTCCTAATTTTACTCAATAAAAGATATTGCCTTAAAACTAACGATCGCAAGTGAAGCGCCAATTTAGCACGTCGGAAATTGCCACGTCAAGCCTAACCGTGAAGTTCTTTACTATTAACTGCCGGCAAGTCATCTGACAGATGGCACCTCCTCAGTCGCCTTTGAGAGATACTGCAAGGCGCAAGCGGGGCATTTTGTTGGCAAATTTTAGGGCCCAGATTAGCCCCAGTAAATATATATATATATATATATATATATATATATGAAGATTCTTCATTCTTCTCTTCATACGGGGGTAATAATAATTTCAGAGAGCTCTCGCTCGCTGAAGACGGAAATCGAGCGTTCCGAAATATTCGAGGAAAATTGTACGTTGCTTTCTGAACGCGTTTCTCTCATAACTACTCTCATCCATCCGGTGGTAGGGAGAAAGTGTCAGATTACTTATAGATCTGCTAACGTACAACAACCAACGGGACAAAATCCGTGAAAAAGACCTCATGAAGATCTACGCTCCCGTTAAAAGACACCCTGTCTTTCGATATATATATATATATATATATATATATATATATATATATATATATATATATATATATATATATATATATATATATATATATATATTGTAGCAGCAATAAGAACCACGGGTAACCCTACAACGAAACGGCAATATATATATATGATGAAATGCAGAAATGTCATTCCAAACCGCCCGCCGGTTTAATATTCGAAATAATTTGAATAAAAATGAATGCGGAAAGTGTGCTCAGTCTAAGCCGTATATTGGCAATTGAACTTTGGGTTTGGAAAATCTGCGCAGTGTAACTGGAGCTCCCTGGTGGTTGACAAATCGTTAAACCACGGTAAACTGAGGAAATTCCGTTTGCCAATTAGATGTCCACCGAAGCCTACAGGGATTGCCAGCTGACAAAGAGGCTACTTTTGCCACTCCTTAATGCATTTGGCCCTGTGCGCGCTTCCCAATCCTACACCATTAAGCTGGGGCTGCGCGAGGAGTTCAACTGGGTCCTCAGAGTCGAAATAAGCAGCACGAATGCCACGCGGCAATACTGGCGCCGGCATTCTGCCTACTTACAATGATTGGCATTTAATTTAATATACCGCGTTTACTATATCGCAGGCATGCGCTTGTGTCAAAACAACATATTATCTTACTTCTCGGTCAATGAAGCCCCATCCCCACTTCCTCTCCGTCGTTCGCTCCCGCAACTTAACATCTCGACGTCGGAGCAAGCGCGCAACTTCAACTTATCTCAAGCCGTTTTCAGGAATGCCAGTTTGCTCCTTAACGATCCGCATTTTCAATTACCTCGGCTTTGGAGGCAAAAAGGACGAAAGAAAACTATTAATAAGCAGGCTTCCTACAACTGGCTTTTATTAAATTCGAGAGAATTACGAGCAAAGCATTTGCATGGCCTCCGTTCATGAGCGCCGTGCGCTTGGACGGAACTTCGTGAATTCGTCCCTATTCACAGGCTGACTTGGAAAGGGATAAGCGAAGGCAAAAGCCAACGATCCCAAAATTGCCGAGTGGCTACCCTGTTGGGTGCGCGTGAAATTTGTGCAACACGTCCTGCCAAAAAATTTGGACTTCAGTAATCATCCGCAGGGATTACAGCTGTCGCTTAACACCTACATATGTCGCCCCTTCCTAGTATATACGATCGCTAGCTAAATCTTGTGCGTTTGCTCCCAAACAATGAGGCCCTGCTTTTATCCCCTTGTCGTGCAACTACGCAGCCACTTGATCTACCAACCGCCGACGATGAACGGAGAAGGGCGCAAATTCTGTCGCGCCTTTTGTGTCATACATTACAAAGTCAGTTTCTCATTTATTCTTTCAAAGGAGGCTGTCGACTGAATGAACCGGCGCTGAGTTAACCGTTTGAATAAACTTACCAACTTTCGGTTGTCCGGTCAGTGTAAGCGTTCGCGTTCTCAATTCCAATGGGCCTTACGGAAGGTAGGAGTGCCGTGATGCAGGAAGAGCATGCTGGAAACAAGGGAAGTCGAATTTTTGTTGCTTCCAGCCGACTTCAGTCACTTCATATGCTAATCTCTCCCACGGCCAGTTTGCTACCTCGCCATCTCACGGCTGATCGACTTCAGTTGGAAGCCCATGGGCAACTGACGGTTGGATGTTCAATGGGTGAAAATGGTGGTGAAAGAGAGGTCGTAACGCTTACTGAATGTGAGTGCTCAGCGAAGATTCGGCGCATAAATTACGTTCTAATGATGAACTAATGATAGACGAGCTACATCCTTCCTGACGAACCTCTGGTGACCGCTTCTTCACTCCCTTTCGGTGATCGATTGTGCTTCAATCAAACCAAACGTTGTAACAACAGGAACTTCATTATCGTCGGCACTGTCCAAAGGTGAAATGTCCCGGTCGAGCTAGTTGGGGAACAGTTTAATATTTGTAAACATGATCAACCGGAAGTTGTGAAGAAATCAATCCTCAACGGTTTCAGCTGCGAGTGGGCAACTTCCGGTGGGATACTAACCGGAAAAGTTGTTGATCAGGTTAATAGCGCAAATGGCAGGTGACCAAAGGAACGCAACCGCGTTCGCCCTAATGCACCCGTTACGAGGTAGTCTTTTAAGCTGCTCAGCGGTCCTATGAATGAGCCGGCCGAAAAATCGGGGCGACGGCAGAGGCGGCTGGTTATGACAATTTACAGCAGTGTAGCTCAGCTCTGTCCTTCTTGGGTAATACCGTTGAAATGAAAGAACATTTGTTGCGCCATGCACTTCTGCTTGCACAACGTGAAATGGATTGCTTTCGAGCGTTTGCAAGTTGCGTCCGCATTGCCGAGGCCAGAACTGCGCGCATGTCGTGGTTCAATGAGCAACTCTTCTATGCTTGGGGAAAGCAAGCTGCCGTGGCCATTGTACTCAGGAAAACAGGTTGCACCCATTTTCAAGGAAAAAGAAAGTTTCGAGGGGCATTCGAGTACCTTCGATCCGTGCTGCGGCATTTGTCTTACAGATGAGCAAAATGAGTGCAATGAACGTGAATTCAAGGCGCACAGCTGAGATAGCTGCTGGATACCAATCGAGATCAATAATGATAACTCCGCAAAAAAATAAATCGCTCCTACCGTAGGCGAAGTGAAAGGGAGCGTTAAGCGATTCACTTGACTTTGTGATAAGTATTAAACCTTTTTGTGCCGTTAAGAGCCGATTAGAATGATTTAAGGCCAAGCACTTCTATAAATTGAACAACATGGATAGGTATTGAAAACGGATGATTTCCTAACGGACACGAGAGCTTTCGCTTTTCTTTCTTTGGGGAGCAGCCCGGTTTGGTGGTCCAATATCCACTTGTTAATTTATTAATGCAACTTCCGAAATCTGCCCCATGCGATAATCGGCCCCTAAAAAATGAAGTTTTATGGGGCGCGAAATCATATTAGGCATAAATTGGTTGCGCCATTATGCGCTTCCCCAATGTCAAAAAGAAAAGCTTTTACTTTCCGCAAAAGAATAAAAACTTCTTGAAAGTCGCTCTGGTTTAAGGAATGTAAGCCTGCAAGGTTTCCTTCACAAGTCCACCGACTAAATGCAGTTAATTAGCATAAAGTTTCAAGCGGCACCCATTACTACGGTTAGCCCGGCAAGGCGCTGTGAATTACATTATAATAGCTGGTTTGAGTGCAGGCACGCAAAGTTGAATGCTCGTTCCGTAAGGCTACCCTTCCTGCCCGCTTGATCTTCTTCCGCAGTCAAGATGTTGTGGCATACTTTCCAGTGCTATTGTTCTTTAGCTGCTGCATCTTCCATTTCCCACCGCAATCGCTGAATCTTTCAAAAATTGGCTTGGGCTAGAAGTAACTTTAGGCGTTCGCTCCAAAGAGCGATTCTGAACCCATATGTTCAAAGATTACACGACGCTTGAAACAAGTTGTCATGGATAATTGAGCCATTCTATGCATAATTAATGAAAAGCGTATATGGAAGGCCAACTATTGCTGCCATTTTCAAAGCCATTCTCCAGGACAATACGAAAAACAGTATTGGTCAGACCCGGCAATTCGAGCTTACGCTCAACATGCAATTGAAACCTGAGGCAGAAATAAACATTCTTCTTTGCAAGTGATGGACGGCTAGAGGCAGGCTGTAGCTTTAGCTGCCGCGAAGTATTGTACAGCGAAGTAAAACTACTTCCACGCCCATCAGGTCTATCCACTGCTTAATAGCAGAATGCTATTGGTAATTCGACTACAACTATTGCAAGCTACTTTTGAGAACACACACATAGCGAGTGCTTGTTTTGGTCAAAGAGATTGTGATGAAAATCAATGCGAAATACTCGTGCCGTAAGCCTGCGTACTTGCATTTGCTAGTTGCACGGCAATAACCCAACTGGAGATGACATGTGGTTGAAAAAATATGCTGATGGAATGCTCACAATTAATAATTCATATCCTTAATTACAGACTAAATTAATGTACGCATATGGAATCAGGTCTCTGACAAGCATTACGGCCAAGACTTCGTTTTCATTAAGGAGCGTCATTAAATTGCACCAATCTGAATTGGACAATGGTTTGTACGATGATTTGAAACTAAATGTCACCGCGTATATTATTCGAGCGCAAGCGCACTGTGCACATGCCAATATTAACATTATGATCCGTTATCTTAGTGATTCATTACGCCGTTAACGTTAGCGTTATTTCGTTTGAGTGAAAATAACCAAAGTTATTTTCAATCAGAGTCAGCGTAGGAAATAAGAAGAACACATTTATGTTGTTTTTTTATCCAACGGGCGCTTCTATGATCATGTCAACGTGCATCGCCTCACGAAGTCCATTAGCAAGTTTTCATGATGGACTTTCAACAGTCAAAATAGGATTTACGAAAGCGATTTCCGTTTCCCAAACTTACATATTAATGTTACGCTTAACTTAAACTTGTCTTAAATAGGAGCTCCATTGCGAGACACTAAGTTCAGAATGGAGTTGAAGAAATGATAGTGCAAGGAACATGTGCTAAAAAATTATTATTTTCCATGTTAATTAAGACATTATGAATAATAATTGTAATGAATACAGGTTGCGATAATTATAGCCTATGCAGCTTTAAGACAATACTGACATTTGCACAGTTTATTCAACCGCTCCTACGTTGTAAAGCACGAATCGAAGGTCGACATAACGCAAAGTTCTCATCAATTAACTTGCGAGCGCACCTGGAAGCCATAACCATAAATCTCGCCAACAATGAAGCACCGTGTGGAAGCGCTAATTGAAATTTGAATAGTATTAATCGCGTGTGAATGTTCTTCAAAAGAATCACAGTTCGTCGCCTACGGTCCACCGTCAACCGCTAGATTCTTTGTGCCTCCAAACTACGAGCGGTAAACACAATTTTCTAAGTTCATTTCCTCAGGAACTAACTTTCATAGGAATTTTCAATGCATTGGCGCGTGTTTATGTTTGAACAGTTTAATTAACGTAGCCAAGACGGAATTTCTCCAAGGAAGATAAATCGGGATTTGGAATTATGACAATTGCGTACTGCCGTTTGGAAGACAAAACGTAACCCTGATGGTACGGTGAGTTTTGGAAATAGTACATTGACGTGGGTGGTCATGAAAGGAACATGTACTTGAAGAGAAAAATTTAGTAGGGAGCATCGTTTTCTCAGTATGAAAAAGGAGAAAATCGAATAATTATCAGCCAAAATCTTTGCTAACATTCGAATAACAAAAGACATCTGATCTTCAACCATCCAAAGTCCTTAATCCATCTTGACTGTGACGGAGATGTCTGCTGCGCCCTTGAATTTAGTGCATCGATGGTTTGAAGGTTAACCGAAAATGCATATACAAAAATGTCCTGAAGGTAAAAATAAAAGAAAAGGCAAAAAACCAGCAACATCACTGGCTCCATTTAAAAAGATCCATTGCTCATGTGCCCAACTTGGAACATGCAAGTTCATTAGCTATCGAATCTATGCTATAACACTTTCAAGTTCACGCTGGCAGACTGATTTTGCCCCACAGTAATGGCCACTACTTCTGCCAGTCGGTTATGCTTTGGTTCCACTGGTGATGAACGCGTTTACTATTGAATAGTGAACCTGTCGAATGCTGCAACGCACGATCCGCCGTTCGCACTAACTGAGTGGTTAAGTTTCAGTCGTTAATGAGACATCCATTATTCTGATGCATTCCCGTTCACAATATGGTGTGACTACACAACTCTGCGGCAATGTACATATGACAGACTTTCTTAAATGGAAAGTGTTGGGCCGTAATTTAGCAGCTGAAGTAACTTTGCTCAGTTCAACTTTTTAATTATTTGTCTTTTGTTGGCCCCTTTTCTTATTGTGACAAAAGTGTTTTTATCGTACAAATCTAACAGATAAGTACTGAAGAATGGATGAAGCGAACATGAAGCGGATCGAGATGACCATTGACTAAGTGCTTATCTTGAGCTGTGCTTAAGATAAGCACTTAATCAATGCTCTAAGATTGATTAGGCATTAAGAACTTCCATGCTTTCGTACTGCTACAGGTTCCTTCTTTGAGCAAAAGTGAACGCATACGTAATTGAAACAATAGCTGTTGCTTGCGGTCCTGGTCAATTTCAAATTTCAAGCGCAGCAGGGAGAAGCGGAAGAAAGAGAAAAACCTTGAGAAATTGTTGAAGAAAGAGGAAGCTGATCTGTCGAGAAAGTTATAATTCAATAATTGCAGTGATCGGCTGAACTGCTAATGGCGTGCGTGTGTCACGTGGGAGATATATTACGGAATTATTAACATCACATTGAAAATGTAATCAACATTTCGATTACTAGTTAAATTGTGGTTCTAGACGTTAGGCTGTGAACGATCATCCAATGCCATTACGCTTTGAAAAATGTTAGTCAGATCGAGTTAATCCTCAATTTGAATAAATATATCCCAGGCATGGATATTTATTCAAAAGGAAGACTAATTGGCGAATGAGCAGCGTACCTGTAGCCATCCTTTTCTAAACGAACATGAACAGTTTGACGGAGGTCCGTACAGCACTGGAAGCACAAAGCCATTGCGTTCTGCCATAAGTATGTATACCTGCGCGAATAACGGAGGTGTAATTTTGAATGTCCTATCCGCGTACAAATGCTTCGTATGGGCGCTCCACGCCATGTTCGACTGTCGTCCAAAAATTAACAAGCGGTCATCGTCTCCCAGACCTGAGTCGTACAGCAGGGACTGTTCCTGACTACCGTACGTCTGGTACGCTTCAGGGATGACGATTGAAGCCCGACTGGCAGGCTGTGACGGCGCTGCGCTAACAGCACATCTTCTCCGTTGAATGGTTTTCTTCATCGCCTTTGTCGATGGCATTTGTCCGCTGCCCATATGAAACATTTGTACGCGGATGGGACATTCAAAATTACACCTCCGTTATTCGCGCAGGTATACATACTTATGGCAGAACGCGATGGCTTTGTGCTTCCAGTGCTGTCTGTACGCACTACTGCCAGACAAACGGGAGACGACATACCGCCGTATGTTTGAAGCAGTTAAAGAGATGTGGCCTCAACTGTCTCCCGACTCCGTGGCCATGGACTTCGAGCAGGAGGCCATGAACGCCTTCAGAGCGACATTCCCTGGCGTGCAGGTCTGGGGTTGCTTCTTTCATTGAATGAGAAATTTTAAAAGAAAATTGGCGCAGCGAAATCTGCTCAGAAAATACAGAAGCAACACCGAGTTCGCCGTGGCCTCCCGGATGATCGTTGCAATGGCTTTCATTCCTATAGACGCCATTGAGGACGTTTTTGGTGAATTGTCGATTCAATCGCCGGCAGATTTGGTTCCAGTCTTAGACTGGTTTGAAGACACGTACATTGAGCGACCGACCAGACGAGGCAGCCGTCGGGAACCTGTGTTTCCTCCACAGATGTGGTCCGTTCACAACAGGACGTTGATGGGTCATGATCAAACGAACAACTTCGTCGAGGAGGCCCATCGACAAATGAGAGCGGAATTCGGTGTCGATCACCCCACACTGTGGAGATTCATAGAAGCCACACGAGCTGTGCAGGCTGGGAGAGATTATCATGCAGACCTGTACTTCAGGGTTGAAGAGCCGCCGAGAAGACGACGGCGCATGATTCGATGCGCCGAACGACTTCGACGAATAGTGCAGCAGTTCGACAGGCGCTTTCATGTAGATTATTTGCGTGCTATTGCGTATAACTTCAGCATTCATTGATATTTTACTGTCACAATAAAGCTTACATGTTTGCTTGTCAAAATGGCAACGTAGAAACGCTTTATGATCATCTGAATCAGCAATTCATTGCTTGCTTACTAAACATCAGTGGTTCACAAACATATGTCGTGCAAGTCATTAATACATTTGCCATAGCAAAATGGCGACTAACCCTGGAAAGCAGCCTAAACGTTACGCACTGCAAACTAACAGTCAATGAGCTATTTAAGAGGGAACTTTCCTAGATGAAGGCGTCTTTTGCTAAGGAGAATCTCACCGTCCGTCATGTCGGCTCCGTCAAAATGGCTCCCGTCAAGTTGGCTCCCCTCAAGTTGGCTCCCCTCAAGTTGGCTCCCGTCAAGTTGGCCCCGTCAAGTTGGCTCCCATCAAGTCGACCCCCCGTCAAGTTGGGGTATACCCGAGTTGTTGAAGTCAGAAAAAGATGACAGGCAGGTGTTCGACAAAATTGGAACACACTGCTTATTGGTGACCTGATGGACGGTATTCATGACGTGTAATTGCCTAAAGCTCTGACCACGGTATCGCTAGTGGGTCCCGCATCTCATAAACTTGCACAGATGACTTACGGGTACGGTTGTGATACGCTCTCGTAGCCGCTTTTAACAGGAATGTCACGTTTGTCGTCATGTTTACTTTCAGCATCAAAAACTGCATTTTTTGTTTACCGTAGACGATTACTATACATTTACGGGAAACTAATGTTAAAGGTCCTAAAATTGTACAACAGGTAGGCAGACGGCAGTGGTTTTTTGCAGACGATAGCGAAAGCTCCTAAGCTCTCCTTTATGTCGCGCGGTGTTAACTTACTCCTGCATTAGACTCTCCATTCCTTCGCAGCTCTCTGTTAAATGGTTAACACCATGAATACTGACGCTATGCCCCAACGATTTGGCGCCGTTGAGATTTTGCACAGCATGGTTCGACGTAGTACAGCTTGACATTGAACGATTTGCCGTAGGAACCAACTGACAGCGTCCTTTCAGAGCGTAGCGCAGCCAATAACATCTAAGTCTCGCAGATGGACGGCGTATATGGGCCATTAAACAGCTGCACTAAGAAACCGGGTGCAAAGCCTCGCAGCTGGGAGAAAAGCGGCGCAATTTATTCGCGGTATCCTTTCGTCAGCAAATCGTGCTGCGTCGAACCGTTTTCGCGTCAAATCGTTAAGTTCCGTGATAACATTAAGCACATAGTAATGAATGGTCAAACTGGATCAGCTTCGCTTGTCTCAATCAAGCAGTTGCGCAAAATTAACTGACGCAAAATTATTAGCATTTCAGGTTAGCGCTGCTCCCTAACGGACAATAGCGAAACAAGCGCCCTGCTCAGCATCACAGTACGGAAAGTCGCGCCTCGCCTGTGACAGAAAAGTTGGCTGAGCAATACTGCCTAAATTAACACAGCAGTGCGAACGGCAACGTGCGAACGCATTAAACATTAGCAAGAATGATTCACCAGGTTCAGGGGAATGTTGTAAGTGATGCGTAGGTACGGTCTATTACTGTATTACTAAACCTACGTACATAACTGCCTTCTGCTAAGTTGAACAAGTGCTTTGCAAACAGAAACGTCAATGTCGGCGCAGGATCAAATTAGAAAAATGCTCGATGAGCTCATGGGAACAGGAAGAGATGGTAATTTTGCATGACGTCGTGCTTGACAAATTTTTCTGATGCTCCTTTGGTGGTCGCCTTTTATCTCTGTTGTGACCAACGATCTCCGCAGGCGAATCTCGGCGCGACATAATTCCATACACCGACACGCGAGTTTGCCGCACGTTTCTTCTTGGTTGCTGTCCGTTTGACGTTTTGGCGAACACGGTAAGAACGCATTCGAAAAGCTCACTTAGCCTCGTGACCGTTGAATCTAGCGCATGGACATGGGCATATGTCCAAAAATTCACGATCCAGCGCTGAAGGCCGATTATGAAAAAGCCGCCAAGGACGGCAAGGTGAATTTTGACGTTGATGTAAGTGCATGCATTTTGTGAGCCGCGGGGAGGCTAGCTGCCTTGTTTAGGCGCTCGATCACTTGGACAGGTTCTTCGCCGATTCGGACAGGAAAATGGAGCAGGCGAAGAAAAGGCTAGCCGAAACGCAGGAAGAAATGAACGTCGAATTAACGGAAAAAGCCGACAAAGTGCTCATATTGAATGAGGAGATTGGCAAGGCTTTAGCGCAGGCGGAAAAGTTGGGCGAAGAAGGCAAAGTTGAGGAGTCACTTCAATTGATGGAACGGGTGGACGATTTGCGGAAACAAAAGCAGGAGGCAGACGTAAGTTCGCTCTTTCTTTGTTCCTTCGCTACCTGTGTATGGCTATCAGCTCTGCTGTCCATTTAGATGGACTATAGAAATTCAATGCCTGCCAGCAGCTATCAGCAGCAGAAGTTGCGCGTCTGCGAAGTCTGTAGTGCCTACCTGGGCATACACGATAACGATCGCAGGTTGGCTGACCATTTTGGTGGAAAACTTCACATGGGGTATGCGTACCTGCGGGAACGACATGCCGCTTTGAAGGTAGTTTGGCCTGATCAGGTGGCACACTATTGCTTGTGTAATACTCTTTCTGAACGTAAGGAGGCGTGGGAAAGCCGGCGTGCACAAAAGGAAGCACGCTCTTCCGAAAGACGACAAGAAGTCCATCCTAAACGTTCCCACAACCACAACGACGACGACATTGATAGAGATAGGTGCAGTCGCGAGGCAAAAAGGTAGGCCTTGCGCACGTGGTTAAATTATTTGTTAGCTTTTGTTTCGAGCCACAACATGTACCATACAATTTATTCCCTCTTTGTGATAACTTTATTAATAGGCTTCCAAGTGCTTGCTGAACTATTCGACTTCCATTAGAAACGTTAATGCCGGTACGCTTCTGCTTGCGTAATTGAAATACCGACAACTGAAGCGATAAGCAGGGACATTAATTTTGAAAAGTGGTACGCAATGTGCCACAAAAAGTTTAACTACTTATCCTGGCGGTATTCTGTTGGAGGATTAAGTTTTCCCTTCGTATAAGTTTGTCAGTTGTGTGTATTTGGAATTCCGTTCATGCTGCGATTGGAACCGAAACTCCCGTTGTGATGGTTAGAATGGCAGGTGTTGCGTTTTGCATGCACCCGAAGGCATCGGGGAGAGACACTCTTCTTGGTCGCTTGGACCAGTATGACATTTTGAGCACATTCGCCAAATAGGAGCCTTAGTTCACCTGCGCAATGAGGCCATGTGTTATGGTATTTTTTTGCTTTTCAGTATGCGCTTGTTACAAGAAGCTCCGCTAGTTTGCTTCGGTGAAGTACGGTAGGGCGGGGAGATTACGCGTCAGTTCAAAATTTCGTGGGGCAAACGTCGTTGCATTCGTGCGTCTAGGTTACTTCATCGTTAAGTAATGAAGTATTATTCTGTTGCGTTTTGCAGGGGTCCACGACTGTTCGTAAATTGGGGTATCGTCTTCAATGAGTGTACTTTCAGGGCACGAAGTCCGGATCCGTACGATCGTGGTCGTAGAAGGTTAGTTTTGTGATGTTCCCCATTGATGCATAGCAGCACTGCTAGCGTTTTGCTGAATCAGTTTGTAAGAGACTGTTTTTTGCTTTGTCAGTTCAACGAACGCCTGCTTAATGCCAGCGGATTCAAATCGTTTGCGTGTCATTAGTGAGGCATTCCTTCAATTCGTTTGAGTGAAGCCAGTAAGTTTTCCCGAAATTTGGGTACGTATTAATCATGGACACGCTTCATTGGTGCCATGAGAGAGAGCCAAAGTTTCGGTACGTAACGGTACAGCCGTCCGGTCTATTCCGTTCACTTGTTTGTGTTTACAACTTCGTAATTCGTTTGCTTGAAGTATCCTTGTAGAATTAATGGAACGTCTGTCCATTCGTGCTTGGAGCCAGTACGTTTCCCTGCTGTTGCATTCTTTCTTTCACTCGTCACATTATTTGGACTGCTCACCTGAGTCGTTAGCAATGTTGAGAAAATAATTATGAAATATTTGTTTCAATATCTTCCGTAAGTAGTTCCTATATCTAACCTTTTAATCCTCAGGCAGCATGCCAGTTAATTTGAATAACAAATCTTTGCCGACCATATTCCGTCAGTGTACTGGAAGAGATGTCAGCTCGCTCAGATTTGTTTGACACTTGTTGCAGGTTGTTAAGATCTGCAAGCGAAATGGTGCCTTCTGTATCGACGATGCGCTTCATTTGCGTAAGACAAACCGCGTACCATTCGCATTCCTTTTTACTGTAGTACTTACACGTTTAGCGTGTAGAGTTAATAAGTCGCAACTACATATAACCACTTTCAATGCGTGAGTGAACGTTGCTTGGTAGGGCAAATGTATTCCTAACGCGAATTTGAAGCCCTCTTATTAGATCGTTGGCATTATTGAAAACAATTCATCAAACATCTGATAGGCCTGATGATAGAAGAAAGGAGCGTGACCGTAGTCGCAATAAGGAGCGCTACCGCCGAAGTCGGTCAAGAAGTCCAGAGATGTCAAAGCGTCACAGGCACGGGAAGTACGTGGAATCTGGTTGGAAAAATCGGGAAGGCGCCAGTCCGCCGACCGTTGGTTTCGGTGCACGGTATGTATACCATATGAGTATGGTTTTAGAAAACTGATATTGAGTTATAGTAATTTGCTTTATAGAGATCGGCAGGGAAGACGGGGCCGCAGCCGAAGTCGCAGTTGAATATAAAAGTGAACGACGGTTTTGTTAATCATTTTGCAGTATATCGTTTGCTTTTCCTTCTCCGAAATATGGTAATTCGCTTGTTTCTTTATTGAAGGATGCGTGTTTAATGCATTTACAATGTTTTGCTGGTTCATTAGAATCTGGCTATTCTTCACATCGTTTAACAAAGTCGACTGTATGAGCAATGTTGTAGTATTGTTGAACCTTTGCGTCTACATTTCGTCACTCGACGTTAGCACAGAAATGAGGTCCTTCATCTATGCAATTTTTATTGGCCAGCAGTTGCTGTTTACCAACTGGTCGGCAGCTTTTTCAGTTTGTCCTAGGAAGATCAGGTTTGGTTGATTCTTTTACTTCTGCGTATTAGTGTCGTTCGAAGTTCTGTCCGATCGTAAACTTCATGTAGTTCACATTTTTAGGCTAACAGATTTGTAGAGAATGTTTTCTATTACCATACTTGAACGTTGAAATGGCTAAGAAGGACTGAAGATTAGTGATACGTATTCAGTCGATTGTGTATCTAGCCACGAAATGCAGCTGACCAGCAGGTAATTCGTAAGGACAACTTTCAAGGAATGGAGTACAGTATGTATGCAATTGTTCTTTCTCAATAATAATCCAAGTAAATGTCATATCAGAAATGTCAGTGTAAGAGTTGACGCTATAATTGTGCCACTACTATACCGAAACGTTTCTCTACTGCAGTGAGACATGGTATGGCGTAGGTTAATGCACCAGTTGAAATGCCTCGACAGGTGGACTAAGTTCAATGGGTCAGACGTTGGTATTTTCCATGGATTTCGTCATTATTGTTTGTATGCTCTAAAATAAAATGTTTTGATATTCCGCGGAAAGAAAAATCGCTGACTGGTTGTGTCTTTTTAGTGTTCATACAGTAAGGTTTCCTATATACCGTAAGTAGAACCCCCGTCGGAAGAATAAGGCAAATAAGCGAGGCCGCTTCTACGTTGAACAGGAAAAGTGAGTTTTGTTCATGTATCAGCTTGTGGGGCTCAGTCTAACAAGATGAGATTGTTCAAACGACTATTGCTCGGCGAATACATCGTCTTTGCGAGTCTTTAAATATTCCAGATCATGTGACTCGAATGATGATTTCATTTTAAAAAAAATTTTTTTCGAACTTGTAAGGATGCTATATATGAGCGGTAAGTGTCCGCAAACAGGTTTTGTTGTTCCAATGCCGGCAAGTAGTACTGTAAGCCCAGCAGTAATCAAGTATACTGATCAAGTAAGCAATAATGCAGACAGCAGAGGAAAGTAAACATAAAGTGTAAAGCGCTCCTATGTTCCAGCGACCTTGCTGCTCGTCCTGTTCTGTGCGTACTTAAGCCAGAGCCAAGATTTAACGATGGTACAGCCAGCAGGGCCGCGAGGAAATCAGGCGTCGTGCAGTAAGCACTATATTTACTCTCGTTGATTTACTGTATTGTTTACTTGAGGGTTGTGGGCATGATGGTAATGCGACCCATTTGTTTGGCAGTTTCACGTTGGAAGGTGACATGCTGACGTCAGTTTAAAAGATAATATTCTTCATGGGCCTAACAGACTAAGCCAGCTCCGGTTAAGTAACAGTATCTCATTCGTTCAGGACACATTGAAGGACATGTCAGTGGTCTTTGACAGAAACATGACAAGTGTGCGCATCGTCTTTTCATTTGGTTTCGCAATTGGAAATTCAGGATCACAAATTTGCAATATACTGCTTAGTCCATTGTCGTTCTCTCTACATAATTGTATCGTGTTCCGTGCGTGCGAGGCTGTGCGTAGATTTGTTAACATATTACAAGACATCATATGTCCCATATCGCCTGTGGGAGCGCAGAATGATGCGGAGGTTAACACGCAACTTAGCGGCAATTTGCTGTGTACTTCGACGGAAATGCTTGTCAACGCAGTGAACAACAAGTGAGAGCGCGAGCGCATATTGGTCAGTCTTGATCTGCTGGAATACGTGAGAATGCGGCAAAATCTGGAATATTGGCAATGAAGGAATGACATCTGTCGCTGCATCACTGTTATTTGGGCTTATTTCGGTCGTCCTCCCGGCAAATCTACATGGACTGATGATGAAGTGCTACAATGCTTCCGTCTGACCTATTGCAAGCAACGGACCATTGCAGCTGAGTTTATCTCGGGCGAAACACATGATAAATTCTTGTGACAAATCTATTCCCACTGCATGCAGGTTCGATCGCATGAATATTTCAATCATAGGTGGCCATAATCTGTTAACTTTGGGTTGCAATTTAGCACGTTGCGCGAACGTAACAAAGGTTCAACCTTACATTCATTGAGCTTGTTTTTTACTCGGCTGATGGACACAGACGATGATTTTGGGGTGCTTGATTATACGGATTCAACCGATTGGGAGAAATTCATTTCAAGCATTGAAGCAGTTATCCAACAATGGCGTGTGGACAATTTGGAAAGGCCCGACTGCGCAGTAAGTTGCCCTAATACGATTGAATGCTGTTTTGCTTGGCCGAGGAATCTATCAAAATTTCCGTTATTGACAACATCTCATGTACGTATTTCGTTTAAGAGAAAGCACGATGATTCTGCAGCCTGCTATCATGCTTCGTTGGTATATAGAGACCACTTGCTGAATGCGTCGTACTTCTGTAATCTGAACACAGCGTACAAACCTGGTACTATTTGCGCTGGCCACGAAGGGGATACTCATGACTTTCCCCCGACGGTTGCGAACATTCTGCGCGAGACTACCAGCGAAGAACTTCTAGAACCGTTGGAATTGGGTTTGCGTTTTGCAATCGACGAATACATTGTTGTAAGACCAGTGGACTGGAATACTGAGGAGTTCGAAATAGAAAAGCACGCCATTTTGTCAGCATTCGCAGTTGCCGCCTCCAACGATGACTGGTAAGCATTCCATCTGAAAGTGTGCATTACGTGGCACGTACTGCTACAAATGATTCCTAATAAGCTGTGCAGGTTTACTAGCAATATTGCCTTAGCTTAGCGGAACTTTCCGCTGGAAAATTTCAAACAAACAGAAATCAAGCTGTATCAGTAGACATAGTGTTAGAGTTTAGGCAGCCCTCGTTGTTTGTCATTTCATTATTCTATCTTTCCTAGCATTGCTCTCAGAGAAGGCACCATCTGAAAGTGGTGCTCAGGTTATGTATGTTAGCTATTGCGTATAAATATTACGACCGAAACAAACAGTTTTGTAGTAGATTTGGAACGTCCATGTTTCTGACTTCTCAGTTACTTCCAGGTATCCATTGTCATTTTCTGCGTTGCAGGCACCTATTTCTATGTTTAACGCTGTCCTAATGAGTGTTGCACGTGCATAACAAAACAAGAAGAATAAAAGTTTAAGAACAATAGAACGTTTTGTTATGCAGATAGAAGCAACGAAATGCAAGCTACGTTTTCTCAAAGAATGTCGAGACTATGGTATTCTTCCAGTTTCCTTCCAATTGCGAACAGGACAAACGAGAAACAGAAGGGTAGAAAAGATCCTAAGACAAGCAGGGTTATAAGAAACAGGATCAAAGAAAGACGCAAAGAACTGGCTGAGTTATTTCCTTTATTAGCTGACAATGAAGCGAGGTTGATTACTCAAATTGGCGAGAACCTAACACGTGTTTTCAAGCAGAGGATAGAACGTTCAGTTGTGGATATCTTGCATGATGAGAAGACAAGGTTGGAAAATAAGTTTAACAGACGTTTGTGCTCTCAGTAATGGGAATTTAGTAATCGGCGGAGAGGATTAGAGAACACAGAAATGAACTTGGACAAACTTGTCAATCTCAGCTCTAGACCATTTACGCAGGTTGAAAAGAGTGTCTTGTCCAATGGGTTGAATTTCGTACCCACCAAAAGGAAAGTTGATTGCGTAGACCTCATCAGTAGGATAGAACTGAGGATCAGGAATGAGAATCAGTCAAGAGCTAATCAGATCAGAAGCTTAATTACTGCTTGTCTTATTAATGTAAAATACACCCCGAAGATGAACTTAACATCGACCGAAATCAAGGCTACCAAAGATCTTAAGGAGGAGGATTCTTTGGTAATCACGAAAGCAGACAAAGTTAATGTGGTGGTTGTAATGAATAAAGAAGCATACAGCAATAAAGTGGTAGAACTACTAAAATCAGCGACATATGTTAAACTTGGTAAAGACTCGGCGAAAAAATTAGGAAATGTTTAATGGAGAGGCCGTTTGAAATATGGGAAGAAACAAAGGAGAAAAACTGGATACTCTTGTTAAACGGCTCAAGTTTAAAGCAAACTTCGAATGCCCAGAACTATAATATTTTGCCTGCCGAAAATACGTAAAGAAAATGTTCCTTTGCGACCAGTAATTTCAAGCAATGGAAGTGTAACAAGACAATTGTGCCAGTTACTAACAGAAATTCTGAAACCTTTGACTGGGGAAAAGAACTCCCATATAGAGAATTCAACATCTTTCATACAGGAAGTAAAAAATGCTTGAATTGACAAAGAAGATATTTTGGTAAGCTATGATGTGAAAGACCTTTTTACAAGTATACCTCTGGGCTATACGTACAAAATTATTTTGGAACTATTATCGTCAGATTAATCTCTAAAAGAAAAAGCAAAACTCAATTCATTAACATGTTACCGAGCTAGTAAAACTCTGCATAGAAGAGGGAAACCATTTTCAGTGGAAAGGCTTGTATTTTACCCAACAGAGAAAAGCACCCATGGGGAGCCCTCTTTCTCCCGTGTTTGCAGAGATATTTATGGAACACTTGGAGGGAAAAGCCTTCGTGTCACACATCCCAGTTCGAAATCCCAAGATTTTCAAAAGATACGTCGATGACATTTTCGCCATAGTGAAAAAAGGCATGGAAGAAAACTACAACTAGTTTAACAATGGAGAAGGAAGTACAACGACAACTGCCCTTTCTGGATGTCCTGGTAGTGAAGAAAGAGAATTGTTTAAGAACGAAGGTTTATATTAGAAAGCCACGCATTCGAACAGATTTCTAGATGTCACTTCCAATCGCTCGACTAAGGTAAAGAGGGTCATCATCATAGGAATGGTTGACAGAGCCCTCAAGATATGTAGTAGAGAATTTTTACAAAAGGAAATTGAAAGTAATTGACCACACGAAGCTTTCGGGACACAACCTAGTCCCGTCTTCAGCGTGTACAATGACTATTTCACTGTCTCAACATAGGTTGATGAACTTGTGTTTAAACGAAATTCTATAGAGTTTGAACTGTCATGCGGTTTTTCTATTTAAGGCGTTTCCTAAACTTGTTCCTCTCAGGTAGCTTCTTGTATTGGCACTGTTCGCCGAAATAATATTGAACTGGACGACAGTTTACAACATTCAATGGCCATAATCAACATGGTCCAAATATCAGTAAAACACTCCTTCATCCCTGTTGATGCATTCATTGTTATGAATGTAGAGGGATTCTTTTATCTTCCTTATTCTAAAATTCTTCTCTTGTGTTAACGTTTCAAAGTAAACCTGGTCATTAAACAAACTACGATCAGTAACATGCTCAACAAAGGCAGAGGATCTTTTACATTCTTCTATAACCACATTCTGTTCCCCGGTTTGTGGTCTACCTCTGCCAGCCACAGTGTCTCCCGTAAGCCTCCTGTATTCGTTACGGTATCTTGTAAGTCCCGCTAAGTTCTGTTGAACCTGGTAAGCTGTAGAATGTCCAGTTTCTCCTATATAGGAGGTTCCGCAGTCACATTTCAGCTGTAAACTGATCCTGGCCTTTGGTTTGCTGGTATTCTGCTTGTTTCAGTTCTTAAGATAGATCTGAGGTTGAAAAAACCTTTGAAGAATGTCGTGATTTCTACTTGTCTAGTGACTCGGTAGATAAGATCACTAAGACTGGGATAATATGGTAATATTCACTTCAATTCTCCAACTGTGTCTTTTCTCCTAGTAAACTCTCCACCTATCCACTTCCTCAGTCTCTTTCTTATGCACTCAGTAATGAAACATCGCGGGTAATCATTCTGTATCAAAGTCCTGTAGATGTGAGTCAGTTCTTCTTCTAGGAATTCTTCATCACACAGTCTCATTGCTCTATCCACCATCCCTGAGATAACTCCTATTTTCACACAGAGGATGGTTGAAATAAAAATGCAGGTATCTGTCCGAGTTCGTGGATTTTCTGTATACCTTAGTTTTAGGCAGGATCCTCTTCTTATTACCATAGCGTCCAGGAATGGTAACTGCCCTTCTATTTCTTTCTCCATTGTGAACGCGATGGGATTTGGAAATATTCCGTTCAAATGTTCCATTAATATGTATTCCTTACCGTTCTCTACTATAGCAAATATGTCGTCCACGTACCTTTTGAAAACTTTCGTATGGTACTCGTGGATTCCTGTTGGAAAGGCTTTTTTCTCAAAATGTTCCATAAAGATTTCCGCTATCACTGGTGACAGAGATCTACCCATCGGAGCGCCTCGTTTCTGGATAAAATGGGAATTGTTCCATTTGAAAATGGCCTACCTAAAATCCACAAAGAAAACATATCTTTAAGACCTATTGTTTCCAGCAGAAAGAGCATTACATCTAGCATCTCTAGCTACCTTGCCGAGTTGTTAAAACCATTAACTGGAATGAATCAATCTCACACAACGAACTCTGCTAAATTTGTGGAGGAGATCAAAGAAATTACTATTGACTCAGATGATATTTTGGCGAGTCTTGACCTTAAGGATTTATTCACGAGCATTCCTCTTAACTACACATACTCTGTCATCTGCGACTTACTATCCGAAGATCCTTCCCTTCCGAATAGAACCAGACTTAATCCTCCTCACATAACTCGTCTGGTAAAGTTTTGTATGGAGGAAGGATGTATGGAACAATTCCCATTTTATCCAGAAACGAGGCGCACCGATGAGTAGCTCTCTGTCACCAGTGATAGCGGAAATCTTTATGGAACATTTTGAGAAAAAAGCCTTTCCAACAGGAATCCGCGAGTACCATATGAAAGTTTTCAAAAGGTACATGGACGACACTTGCTATAGTAAAGAAGGGTAAGGAATACATATTAATGGAACATTTGAACGGAATATTTCCAAATCCCATCGCGTTCACAATGGAGAAAGAAACAGAAGGGCAGTTACCATTCCTGGACGCTATGGTAATAAGAAGAGGATCCTGCCTAAAACTAAGGTATACAGAAAATCCACGAACTCGGACAGATACCTGAATTTTTATTTCAACCATCCTCTGTGTGTGAAAATAGGAGTTATCTCAGGGATGGTGGATAGAGCAATGAGATTGTGTGATGAAGAATTCCTAGAAGAAGAACTGACTCACATCTAAAGGACTTTGATACAGAATGATTACCCGCGAAGTTTCATTACTGAGTGCATAAGAAAGAGACTGAGGAAGTGGATAGGTGGAGAGTTTACTAGGAGAGAAGACTCAGTTGGAGAATTGAAGTGGATATTACCATATTATCCCAATCTTAGTGATCTTATCTACCGAGTCACTAGACAAGTAGAAATCACGACATTCTTCAAAGGTTTTTTCAACCTCAGATCTATCTTAAGAACTGAAACAAGCAGAATACCAGCAAACCAAAGGCCAGGATCAGTTTACAGCTGAAATGTGACTGCGGAACCTCCTATATAGGAGAAACTGGACATTCTACAGCTTACCAGGTTCAACAGAACTTAGCGGGACTTACAAGATACCGTAACGAATACAGGAGGCTTACGGGAGACACTGTGGCTGGAAGAGGTAGACCACAAACCGGGGAACAGAATGTGGTTATAGAAGTATGTAAAAGATCCTCTGCCTTTGTTGAGCATGTCATTGACTGTACTTTCTTTAATGACCAGGTTTACTTTGGAACGTTAACACAAGAGAAGAATTTTTGAATAAGGAAGATAAAAGAATCGCTCTGCATTCATAACAATGGATGCATCAAAAGGGAGGAAGGAGTGTGTTTTTGTGATATTTGGACCATGTTGATTATGGCCACTGAATGTTGTAAACTGTCGTCCAGTTCAGTATTATTTCGACGAACAATCCCAATACAAGGAGAAGTTGCCAGAGAAGAACAAGCTTAGGAAACACTTTGAAGAGAAAAACCGCATGACAGTTTTAACTCTAAAAAATTCGATTTAAACACAAGTTCTTCAACCTATGTTGAGACAGCGAAGACGGGACTAGGTTGTGTCCCGAAAGCTTCGTGTGGTCAATTACCTTAAACATGAAATAAGCTGTATGATGAGAATAAAGAATGATGAGAAGATATCCCGCGATAAAAAAATTCTGTTTTTAATATCAAGAGGAAATTGAATACACTCTGAAGATCCTTGTGGAGAACCATTATCCTTCCCACTTTTCAACATGCTGCATTAGAAATAGGATAAAGGAATGGATGAAAGGTGAGCCCATGGTTCTGCAACACGATAGTATTGACACAACACTAATCATGCCATACTACCCTGATCTGAGTGAGAGGACACAAAGAGCTATAAAATCAATGGGGGTCAAAGTATACTTTAAAAGTCATTTAAGCTGATGAAGTATACTACGATTTGACAAAGTAAGGACCCCACCAGAAATGACACCAGGGGCTGTTTACAAAATCCAGTGTGGGTGCGGAACTAGTTACATTGGTGAGACGGTTCATGCCATTGAACACAGATATAAACAACATCTGGCTCTTGTGAAGAGATACAGGAATGCTGAAAGAAGGAACAGGGGTGAAGCAAATAATAGGAGAGGCCGATCCCAAACGAATAATCCCGTGTCTATTATGGAACAATGTTTAAAGGCTTCTGCAGTGGTAGAACACTCTGCTTCATGCTCGCATCCAGAAGATGGTTTGAGAATAATTGGATTGGAACAAAAAAAGGGACTTTCGATTAAGAAAATTGAAAGATATCCATATCCAGCACAGTACATGCATGGATAGGGACGAAGGTGCTGGGATTAGCGACATTTTTCTCCGCATTGGTAATTCAGAACGCCACTGCGAACGATGTATTCAACGTGAGACCGTAAGCCAGAACTGTATGACTTTAAATAACAGTTATCACACACGATTTAAAATTACGACCGCGTTTGAATATATGTAGTATTAGTTACACATTCGCTGAAGACGATGTCAAGGTAGGACGCCGAAAGGTCCGAAAAATAAAAGGATTACTACCGAGTTGTTTGCCGTGTGTCTGCCTAAACATGAGATCACGCCCCGTTATCAGGAATCCTATTTTTCATGTTGTAGATATTTGATGATCGAGTGTCTTGTAACGAGTCCAGGCATGTTTGAAGTATTCACGGCTTGTACCCGTTCTTGCGTATTCCTGGTGCCTGAAACTAACGTAAACAACGCTCTACCAACGGATGGATGGGCAGTTATTAGGAAAATATCAGAGCACTGTAGAAACCTTTCGGAGCGTTGTGGTTCCGTCGTCAGCGATTAAACCATTAAATCGCTGGCGACGGAGCCAGAACGTTCCGAAAGATTTCTACAGTGCTCTGATATTTTCCTAGTAACTGCCCATCCATCCGTTGGTAGGGCTTTGTTTCCCTTAATTTCAGGCAATACGAATACGCAAGAACGTTGTAGATATTTCGTGTAAATGCTGACGTTCAGCGATACCCGTACCGGCGAACTCTTCTCTGTGGTTTAATATTTATAATTGAGTTTAAAAAATTAGTTGACTTTAGTGTATCGCCTTATGTTAATTAGGAGTGTTATTCCGATTAAATTTATGTGCTTCTGGCAAGTTGTGATCGTCGAGCCGAAGAGCTTCGGTTTGTAGCGATTCCTTTTCCTAATGCTTTCAACAGTGAAAATAAGTAGTGTTGCCATAAAGAAGTATTTTTAGCCTTGAAAAACTTGCTGGCGCTTACGATATCCTTTATAGAATTGTTCTCGTTGACAAATTTCATGGAATGACGTTCTCCCTGTTGAGCTCATATGCTTTGCTAATTGTAATTTACTACGGTATTTGCACGGAACTTCGTTACCGTCCTTGGACTAAACTTGAAAGTTATTTTTGTTCTCAATATTCCTTGGCATTTTACTTTTGCAGTGAAACGACGTAGTACATCAAAACAATGCTTGCTAGTATACGTTCGATGTCGATTATGTGCAATGGAATTTTTCTTTGTGTCAGAAGACCGCAGTAATACCCGTTGAAAAATGATTTATTCAAAGCGTAGCTTTCGGGACCTTTCGTGGTCCCGTCTTCAGCGCTCTCCTACGATGGACCTTTCTCGTGGGCGTATCTGTCAACAGTCCTCTCTCGTGACACGCTCACGAGAAAGGTATATCGTAGGAGAGCGCTGACGACGGGACCAAGAAAGGTCCCGAAGGCTACTCGTTGATCAAATCATTTTTCAACGGGTATTATTGCCATCCTCTGATGCAATGAAACTTAAACCCATCAGAATTCCTTTATTCCACTCTTATGGAATTTTTCAGTACAATTGCTACGCGTAATAGGAAGACAGCATAAGAAGGCGATGAGTGGCTCCTCAAGAATTCCTATCATTAATCTCCTTTCGTTTTGCTATACAATGTTAGATGTTTCCTGTTAACGGTGAAGTTCATCATTTTATAATAGTATGTTACGGTGGCAACACCCTTTTTAGACAAAATCTTTAATATCCCGTGGCTTTTGGAGTTCTTCTGTTACTTTGTTCAGCGGGTAAGTAGAAAAATAAGTCAAGAATTAAGTTCGGTAAGCAATTCGTCTTATTAAGTAAGTAGTTCAGTGAGTAAATCTTCAGGACCAAGAGCTCCGAAGGCTACGGGATATGAAAGATTTTGCTTAAAAAACAGTGTCGCTTTCGTAACAAGTTACAATTCACTCACCACTGATACAGTTGTGTCATACCATTGCACACACTGGGCAGTTGTTGAATCATGTAGTCTGGTTATTTTGCGCCCACTTTAATTTAGGCAAATTCCCATTATGCTCGCCTATCCGGTGGACGCAAGTTCGGTCTACGGTAGTGAACCGATTTACGTTGGCTTCTGTCGAAACAGCTCCTTCCATACGCGTTTCGAAACAGCGCGTCTTCCGCTCGGTTCGCTCGACTGTCGGTATCTTAGCGATTGGATCGACCTTTTCCGCACGGCCGTGGTGAGTGCTGCTCCCCTGTAGGTCTCCTTTAAATTGACGTAAGGCTTGGGAACGTTCAGAGCACATTGGAAGCCACGCCGGAAGCAGTCACAGTTTCCGTTTCCAGAACATACGAGCGCGTTGGTCATTCATCGAGACCCTTGTTGATGCAAAACATTTTCTACTGGTGCGTAAGTGGGTGCGGCGAGGCCGTGGAAAGTTTCAAAAAATTAACGCCCTCTTGGTGAGCATCGCCCTGCGAGGTGAAGACGCCAATGGGTGTTTCCACCTCCACTTTGGTGCTTTGGCAAAATCGTTGTCGCTTGCTCTTGTTTTAGCGTTGACTTCCCCTGCTCCTTCGAACTGATGATACTTTGGCCAAATCGGAGTGAAGAGATGCTGTTGGACACCGCCTCCTATTCGGACTTGGACCCTTTGGCGACTCCCCATTGGTACTTGCAATTGACGTCCGCTAGTTTTGAACTCGAAAGTTGTGCTCAGCTGTTTTGACTTGGCTGGAAGTAGTGTTATTTAGGCTCCCCATTGGCGAAGCTCATTTTATTAATCGGAAGTTCCACGCCAATACGCGATTGTGTGGATCCGTCAGTAAGGGATTTCAGTAAGTATTGATAGAATTCGAGCGTCAGTGACTATAGAACGAGAGTTCGTTTGGTCAACATTCTCTGTATGAAACCACCAACAGGTCCAGCTTTCCTTGATGTTAAGCAGTAATTGCTTTTATGCAAATAGCGTTCCTAATGCAAATGGTGTTGTTTTTACCATTCATTCGTAACTGCAGAAAGAAAATTTAGAAGCTCTCCTTGGCGTTATACTTCATGGGTCGGTCATCCAAGGAGCTTGATGTTGCCTTCAGTGACCTCTTAAGCTCCTCCGTATGACCACTTCACTGGTTAAACAAGAAAGCATGAATCATCATGGCATGTATCCTTGGTATATTAATTCTAAGGGCATTTTCGTCAGCCCAAGTCCACGTCTCCACGCTGAGATTGATTTCGATTCATTGAAGTATCAAATAAGCTTAGCCTCATTTTTCAGGCGGTATGGATAGCGAAGTTTATAGCCTTATCGATTACATTTTTGATGAGAATCAACCGAGCGAATTGCCAGTGGAAAACATGACCTGGTGTGCCTCCTTTGAGCGGATTCAAGTGGGCAGTCCGTTTCGTCAACTTCGCCTAATCGCCAAATTCATTAATACAGAAGATGATCACGGATTACCGATCGACTAAGTGCGGTCTCTTGTGCGAACGGATAGGCATTGCCGTTTCGCGATTGCTCGTGGACTGCTCCTCGCGCTTCTACCACACAAACGTGAAGAAGGCCTTGGCCTTTCTGTGGGACAAGCTGTTATACCACCTTCGTTCCAGGTGGTTGGACGGAACGCTGCTGGACGCGTATGCGCCTTTTCAAGCGTTCGCTTTTCCATTTGTGTTTTTCAGCAAGCACGTTGGCCTGCCAAAAGTTGCCTCCTGCTCCTTGCAGCAGAACATCGAGGTGGGTTGGTAGTTCCTTCTTTGAGAGTCCTTACTTGCCGATACTCGTCGTCAGATGTTGAATTTTGGAATTGCGCAGAAAAGCGCGGATAACTTCCACGGGTTGGACGAGACGTTCGCATGCGTGGCGGATTCAAGTTTCGAAGAAGAATTTTTCGATTGCGACGAACCTGCAGTTTGTTCAAAGGAAGCTGACTTGCCTGAGGGTCGCTTTGCCAAAGCGGAAGGCATGTTTCAATTGGAAAACGAAAATGAGGCATTATATATACCTGTGTATCAGGTTGGAGTTGATTGCTGTTACTCATCATTGGAGCGGAAGAATTGTGTTTCCAGGAAACGACTCCCCTTATGGTTGACCTGGGCAGGGAGCGACCTTTTGGCGAACGATTGCATGACGTATCGCCTGAAGAGATCGCGCAGTCAAAGCGTTATTCCCGTGCCGTGCTTTTTTCAGACATGCAGGCTTTTAAAGTTTGTAGATCATTTCATATGCTTTAATTAGTTTAGCGAATAATTGTAGAATGAATCGTTTGAATATTGGATGTTTGGTAACGGGTTTTATGTTTTAATGTGGTGGTATTCAGGCTTTCCCGTTTTTTGGATGATACCTGTAATAAAACCGCGAATGCCCTGCCAACGGATGGATGGGCGATTGTTAGAAATATCACAGGACACAAACACTTCTCGAAGCTTTCGGAACGCCCTGGTTCCGTCGTCAGCGATGTTGAAAGGGTTAAACGATTGGACCTGGGATTCAATGGTTCAACACCAACCACCTTTCAACATCGCTGACCACGGAACCAGGGCGTTCTGAAAGCTTCGAACAAGTGTTCTGACTTGTGATACTTCTAATAATCGCCCATCCATCCATCCGCTGGTAGGGCATTCGGGGTTTTATTACTGGTATCATCCAAAAAACGGGAAAGCCGGAATACCACCACATTCAGAATGAATCGTTGGTAGAACCAATAGTTTAGCCCTAATTATGCAGGTAAATTCTTATGTTATATCTCGAGAGGGCCACTTTGGTTCTTGTAGGTAATCACCAGTACAAGGATCTTGAAAGAGCGTTAGCAGTCACGTGAAAACAATTAGCAGAGCCCACTTTTATACTTGGATTTGCTTAAACTTAGTGCAGTTTAGACGTTGACGATATAGCTCGCATGATAAGTAATTGAGACAGTTGCAACAAGTTCACGGTTGCGGACGCCTTTCGGTGTACGAATATGATGCTGCGATGGTTAGCAACGCTAACGGAATGCGTGAAAGTGTCTTAACTGACATTAAGTTAAAGTAACATCAGTTTTAATCATCAGCTCGCTAAGCAGTATAGCATCTTATTTGGCTTTCTTACTTTCGCTACCTATGAGTAAAGAAAGCAAGAGTTGCGACAGCCTTCCTTGTCAGACTCTTGGAAAGAAAGATTAAAGTTGAAATAGCTTGTTGCCGACATTCCTCTTCCTTTACGCTGTTTCTATGTTGTTTACGCAGGCTGCGAACCCTGGATGTTGTTTCCAAGATTTTCTCCGTTTGCACTCGCCGAAAGACGTTGTGCAATCCATCGACGAAACCACCGGCAAGCGCACTTGTAACCAATTCAAATTTCCCAGACTTTCCCTACCTTGGCGGATCATTCCGTTGCGTTGCAGACTGCTTATCGCCAAGAATGTCTGCCGAAGAGAATATGTGGCGTTCTATGTGGGAGAAAGCCCATCCAGTCGCCGCAGCTTGCCAAAGACCCATTGTCCATTATGTACGCAGACCAGAAAAGGTGCGTTTGGCTTTGTTTTCTTAGGAAGCCGTACTAGCCGTTGCTAGGTGCATGGGCAAAATATTATAGATATCATTGCAATCGCATTGCAGCGCATTTTTTAGGTATTCGATTGGCTGGAAAACCTTACTGTCGGTGAAATCGTTTACATGTCCCTAACGTACGCTTTCGCGATGGTAATTGAACAACTTCTGCCAACTCTAAGTATAAAGCCTTAGCTAAATCTTCTCCTCTTCTTTTCGCGAAGTTCAACGTCCTCGCAGATCCCACGCTAAGAAATTGCCTAAAAGAGGAGATGGCTTTTATATGCAGCGGGTTTGCCCTTTGCTTGCAAGAAAAGAGTGAAAATCATTTTCAGGTAGTTTGCGATCGTAAATCGACCGCACCTTTCGTGCCGCAAGCGTCGCGTTTTGTAGGAACTTCACGAAGCGCTATTGAAGCTGGAAACAAAAGTTCACATGTACGAGACGGTGGCATTGACGCTCAAATCACACTGCGAAAATTTTGCAAACGATGAGGTCGAGAAATTTGCTTACCAGTTGGTTTCGTCCAAGAGGGAACGGATCCCCGGTGGCGCTGCTTCGCCAATTGGTCAGGTGGTCGATCACCTTTTCAGCATCCGCACAGCGTCAGCGTGCTCAGTGAGTTCCTGTTTGTATTCTGAATTTTCGAATAGACCTCATCTTGAGGTAAGCGTTGTCATTTCAACAGGCAACAGGAAATCGTCACGTAACGGGGAAAGTTTCCTTACGACTTAGATCTCTTTCGTATGAAGGTGGGTCTCGTGACGGGACTCCACTTCACCTTACGTGCTCTCCTAACGGTAGTTTGCCTTTTAGCTTGGTTACGTGAGTTCAGTTTTATTCAGTTTGTCATTCTATAAGCTGAGCTGAAGATTGCCGTGAAAAGAGCACACTGGACTATTTAAATTTTTTGTTGAACAGTACTCTTCTTCTAACAGACCGCAACTCCGCTATGTGAGGTTGGCTGCGTTGATTATGAAAACGCAATTTTTGTTCCTACTCAATCGATACTGAATTCGACATTTTAAATGCTTTCTGGATTTATGAAACTTTTGTGCGTTGCAGTAAACGCAATGTGGCTAATGAAAAAAATTTTTAGGACCAACAAAACGACGGGACCAATGACTGCGCCCTAATTAATGAGCGTTATATTTTGCGTTGGTTTGCGGCGAATCCAAGCCCCTCGTCCCGTCGCAGCCCTCAAAGAATGTGCGTTGAATTGCGGCATAGGGATGGCTATTTCGTTTCTACCGCTTCGTTGACGGAAGATACTGACTTCTTTCTTGAGTAGTCCGTGTTAGCTTTCCTTCAACGGTACATTGTTAGCTGGTTAACTTGCTATTTTCACGGTGTAGAAATGGGTGCTATTTTGTAGCTATCCAATGTACATCATAGCGATCTTCTGCACAGATTGAGTTAAAATTTATTAAAGCAGGAGGGTTTCAAGTCTCGTTACACCGCAGCAGAATTCAGGAAATCGCCGTCAAGGCACTTCAATGTACCAAAGGTAAACTTGTCCGCGGGAAGAAAGTATCCACGTGGAAACGGCTGAAGAAGTATCCTCCTTTGGCCTAAGTACGTTGTATTTCAGTTAAGCGTTTGAAAGGAGCAAACCTTAATTATGCCAATATGTAAAAGGGCATTTTCTTGTAGTCGTTCCATGGCAGTATTTCGTAGTTCTCACCCTGCTGGAACGCGTACGCCTGCTTGGATGAAATGTTTTAATTTTGGTAGCACTTGGGAAGCCTCGTCTTCCGTCGTGAACATCAATCGAAAGCAACGCAAGTAAAAAGGTGAGCCCCCTATTGACCGACAGACTTAAAATGCTGCGATGATAATTGAAAATAGGATTTACAGGAACGGGGTAAAACCTCATAGTTTCTTCTTAGTTGTAAACGGCAATTCCCCGTTTATTTCTTTTATTGCGCAATAAATATTGCGGAGCTTTCGAAGTTGCCTCTTTCGTCATCGGCGCTATTGTCAAGCTTGACATTAGTGCTGATGATGGAAGAGGCAACTTCCGGAAGCTCCGAAATATTTGTTCTGCAATAAATGAAATAAACGGGGAGTTGCCGTGTTTCCAACTAAGAAACCAACGGGGCACTACTAAATCTCAGCCCGCCCCCGTTGGTGGCGCTACTTTCAGCTTCGTCGATTGGTTGCCGTCAGAACGGTTAGGCGTACGCTGATTGGGCGCTATATTGCGTGTAGTAAAATAGAGAATCGTTGGAAGTCATGATGAAGCGATGGGAGAAAATAGGAGAACTGGTAGTGGGGATGGACGGAAAACGATGCCTATGGTCCTGTTGCTTTCGTAATCTAAACGGGAGACATGGTTCTCATTTTATGGTTTAGGCTTAGGCTTAGGGCAGAAAACGATGCCTATGGTTCTGTTGCTTTCGTAATCTAAACGGGAGACATGGTTCTCATTTTATGGTTTAGGCTTAGGTAAGGGCAGAAAACGATGCCTATGGTTCTGTTGCTTTCGTAATCTAAAAGGGTGACGTGGTTCTCGTTTTGCGGCTAAGTCTTTTCTGATTCGCGCTGGGAATAGCGTGGCGATGGTGGCGCCACCTGTAAAAATTTTCAGGGGGGGGCTGAGATTTAGTAGTACCAAGAACGGTGCTGCGATGATAGCTTAAGGCGTCCCATAGTAAAGCTCAGCTTCTTTGTAGCTTATTACGAATTCAGGACTGCTTTTGTCAAAAGATTATTTAATTTCTATGGCTTTTGGGGTTCTTCTGCCCCGTTCCATAGAGGGCCAGTTCAGAAAAGTAAAGGAGTTGTCTGACAGTTAACTTCTGACGCGACAACCGATGTAGGGAGCGATGGGAGTATTCTAGAAGTTTAAAGAAAAGTGATTTTGAAAACCTGAAGACGATTCATTACCTTTAAACATTTCATTCCATTGTCTTCCGATATCATCGTTCAACGGAAGACGGTTGACTACCCGTTCGGTCTTGCTCGCGGTGTCTGTAATCACGTAAACAGGCCTCACCTGTGGCAGATGGACGAGTTTATTAGTAAGAAACAGACGGTGGCAAAGAACTGCGAGCAATACAATATCTACCGTAGCCTTCGGAACAGCCTAGTTCCGTCCTCAGCGGTTTGCAAAGGCCATGTGTTTTTATTCAACGTGTATAAATAGGGATAAGACGAGCATCAGGAGGTGGAGGGTCAAGTGTGGACTTTGCAGCAACCGGTCCGATTGATGCAACCGGCCCACACTTGGCTGACCTCCATGCCGTGGTTTCTGTTAATGGTGCTATTGTGTCGGATAAGTAGGGTCTCTTCTATTTTCCGTTTTTGGAATAGGCCCTCGCGACACAGTCAACCGTCTTCCGTTGAACAATAACACCTCCACCCGTTGCAATAATCCCCGTATTCAGCATCTTTCAATATCATCATTAGAAATCAGAGTCCATCGTCCTCAAGTGTTTCCATTCAATTGTTTCTTGTAGCTGAACATTGGGTTTCCGGGAATGGGGTAAAATCTCATAATTTTTGATGAAGGCAGGGAAAATCTCCATTAGTTTTGTTTTATTGTACGATGATAATTGTGGGGTTTTCGGAAGTTACCTCCCGTCACAAGCGCCGATGCCAAATGGATACATCTGAGTGATATTAGGTTGGCGCCTTAGAAGTTGCGGATTTTTGTGCTTGTGTTTGAATGAATATATCTCTACTGAACGTTAACTTTAATCATCAAAGTAAGCACCTTTCGAGAGAACACAACGTTCCCAACGTGTTGCGAGAGAATATATTCCTTGTTCGTAGAATTTACTGTTGCGAGACTCAAAAAATGTTGGACGGCGTTTTCTAGCGCCCTCTGGTCAGGGTACAGTTTCTTCGACAGGAATGCGTCTAGGGCTAGGAAAACATGATAGTCCGTGGGCGATAGATCTGGTGAATATGCTGGATGAGGGAGACAGTCAATGTTCAACTCTTCCAGTTTTTGCTGGGTTTTTACTGAAGTATGCGGTCTAGCATTGTCATGGAGGAGGATTGGCCGACTACGATTAAACAACCACGGCCATTTTTCTCTTAGCTTCTGCACTGCAGTTTGTAATTCACGGCAGTAGACCACTGCAGTGATAGGTTCACCAGGTTTGGTGAAGGAATAATGAATTATGCCCTTAATACATCACCATACAGAAAGCATGAGCTTCCTCGGATGAAGGTCTGGTTTAGGATATGATTTTGGCGGAGCATCCTTGCAGACCCAGACAGAAGAACGTTTTCTGTTGTCGTACAAGCACCATTTTTCGTCACATGTAAAAATTCTGCGAAAAATGGATCAGTTTTGTTACGAGCTATCATTCTTGAACAGACATCGTGCCTTGCCAATTTCTGTGCCTCAGTCAACTCATGTGGTATCCATCTTGGTAA
This sequence comes from Trichuris muris, assembly GCA_000612645.2. Taxonomy (NCBI): domain Eukaryota; kingdom Metazoa; phylum Nematoda; class Enoplea; order Trichinellida; family Trichuridae; genus Trichuris; species Trichuris muris. Next base: position 352,388 of record CBXJ02000765.1, read on the forward strand.
CTTTTTTACCATGCCCATTTGGGAAAGGTGCCTGCAGACTGTTTTATGATGGACACCTAACTCCTCCGCTAACCTCCGAGTACTGGTTTCCGGATGTGCCTTTACTGCTTCCTTCAAAGCCTGATTTTCAAACACCGGCTTCTTGTGCGCACGACGTCTCTCTTCGATGTCTGTCTCTCCCGCGCGCAATCTTTTGAACCAAAACTAAAATGTACGTTCTCTCGCAAATTCTTCACCCCAAACATGAGCAAAGTCCCGACAAGATTCAGCCGCATTAAGTCCATGTTTGAACCGATCTAGCAAAAGCATCCGAAAACAGCAATTTTTCATGTTCACTTCAAAATAATTTTAAAGAACAACCAGAAAAGTTAACGACACAAAATTACGCACATAAAACCTAGGAATCAAGTGCTTCAAGATGACAGTAACAGGAAAGATCAATCGCGCGCAGGTGCGTGAAGAATTACAATGAAATTCAACGGTAAAAGAATTCCGCAACTTCTAAGGCGCCAACCTAATATTAGCCTGTTCAATCTTGTTTTACACAACGTGGAGGTAACTTTGCAGTAACTTTCATTCCGGGAAAGTATGGAGTATTAACTGGTACGTTGGACAAGCACATTGATAAATAAAGTGTAAGAGAAGAAATTTCATAAAAGATAGGGAAACAGGATGATATTAAATTGAATTTGTTTAACTAAATTCTAGTGCAACTGGGTGAAATGAATACATCACGGGTGTAAACATGAAGTAAAGATAAAATAATGTATGTCTAAAATAAAGGAGTAAAGAAGATAATGAAAGATACGGTATCCTTGTTCAACGAGCTTTATTCAGCGTAGCTTTCGGAACTGTCGTGTTCCGTCGTCAGCGCAGTTGGAAAGGGTCCGTCAGCCCTTTCCAACTGCGCTGACAAGGGAACACGACAGTTCCGAAAGCTACGCTGAATAAAGCTCGTTGAACCAGGATACCGTATCTTTCATTATTATGAAACGCCTTGTTACTAATTTCTCTTGCTTCAAGTAAGGACGATAACTTAAAGGGAGGAATGTGAGGCCAAACTGGATTGATTGTAGCCTGTGAATTGGTCTTGGGGAAGTATTATTCAATCGTTTCTGTCGTTCCGTCGGCAGCAGTTTCTCCGGACGGCTATTGTGCACCAAATGTCACTGACCTCTTCTCCTTCGTCCCGATTCATGCGTTGGTTGTGCCGGATGAAAAGTTCTTCTTTAATTTTTCTTAGTTTGTAGTTGCTTTCAAGGGCCAGTTTGGACACCTTGATTTTGTCGTCTGATTGAGAAGAAGTCATCACATGCTCAACTATCTCAGAAGCATTTCTAGATCACCTAGCGTCCTGTTTCACCCAAGAGGGGTCGTTCATTTGTGCTCGTCCTTTTCCTCTGGGATTCTCTCTTCGCTCCCTGCTTTCTTCAACCCAGTTTCTATGTAAAGCAGTTCCCCGGTGTTGCGGAAACCATCTGTCAATGCTATAACCAGTTACGCCTGTATGTCAGGCTTCACCGCCACACTGGATCACATAAACTGCCCCATTTTTGTTCTGATGGGATCTTGACTTTGTCGGATCTCAATATTGACCTCAAATTATGCTGATTTTTGTAGACGACTGTCACTCCTAGTCTATTGGCTGTTGTTTGTAGTTTTCGCTTAAACTTGGATAGTATGGCAGAATGAGTTTTCGTTCATTTTCGCGTTCCGCGGTTTTGCGTTGTTATTCATATAAGTGGCCAATGTTTATTGATCAGCCATAGAATGAATGCTCTTCTATTTTTGTGCATTTCCAGGCAGTATCAGCTTGTCATTTTGTTTTCCTTAATTTTCGTGAAGTTGTTAGGGGTTCGTCCATTTGGGGTCCACCAAGAAGTAAGCTTAACCCTTTTTGTTGCACCTTTAGATTGTGAAATTGGTTTTGGAAATTAACCTCGGTTCAAGCATTGCGTGTAACTCTGCATGTTATATGCCATAGAGTCCGTTCTTCATTATTCATCACAACATGAGGAAGTAATGGTTCGCGTTTATAGGAACAAGAAGCTCAGGTCAGTTCAGTTAGCCGTTGATTCGTACGGCTTGTGTCCAATTCAAGCAGCATTCATTTGTCAAACTTTTTCGACTTACAATATGAGGCAAATTTTAGCGACAATCTTGTGGGACATTGTGCGAATCCCAAGTATTCTGGGACATTAAAGTGTAGACTCTTATCGTACTTCTCAGCAGTGAGAAATAATCTAGCTTGAACAGAGTATCTGAAGTGTGTATATTGTCAGAGTGAACCCATTTTAGTCTGAAAAGTTTAGAGAGGATGCCATAGTGTGTACACAAAGCCCTGATTATGCGGACTACTTGTTGCACGGGGGTATTCCGGATATTGGAAAGTCCGGATAATTGAGCGTTTGTTTACCGTACTCCTTTTTCTCAGTCTGTAGGCTTTTCATGCTTCATTTCTTCAAGACGAGGTTGCATAGACTTCGCTCGAGCACTGCCTAAGCGGTAGGAATACATTAAAAAGTCAAGCATTCGTGAAAAATTCAGTCATCAACATCTGCTCGAAAAATGTTCTGCACTTTGGAGCTGAAAGGGCACGGATGTTTTTTAAGCGCACAAGGCGTTACGGATCACACTCTTCTTGCGTTTCGAACCACCTTAGGGCCTCTTCTATTTAATGAAAGTCATTGTATGAAGGAAGTATCCGTTAAGACTTCAAGACCCGCAAGTTCATTCACTTTTTTTCCGTCTTCTACTTTTACTTCCGTATCAGCCGCTTGGTCTAAAACGAATTCGATAATTTCTTCGTCATTCATCACTTGTTGGCCTTGATCTTCAGAATCACATGCCAGCCACCTGTCAATAGACCATTATTGATATCACCTAGAAGAAATAACTGCTACCTTTCAATGTCAGTCATGTCGCAATAATCACATAAGGAAATCATTAAGAAAGAATGAATAATTTCTTCCATTACTTGGTCTGCATCATTAGCGCCGAGGCTGACAAATGGCCTACGGCCAGCAGGGATTTTGATCCAAACATTAATTAACGTATTCTGCGTTATAAAATTCCAGGTTTGTGCAGCCATGGAGCAACAATCCCTTAAGGTTGTCTTCTTGTGAAAGTTCGTCACAGTCTGCATTTTACTATGCTCCGGCAGTAAAGGTTGCCGAAGTTGCTTTCTGTAGTGCAGCTTCAAAGTTTCAGTTATTCCTTGATCCATTGGTTAGATTAATGCCGTAACGCCTGGCGGAAGAAATCTAACCGTCACAAGTTCGTCAACCACGTTAAAGTATTCTGCTGAAGCGTTTTAGAAAGAAAAAAGTCACTTCACACCGTGGCGGCTTACAACTTTAACGTCACTTATTCATTTTGTAAGTCTCATGTTTACCCTGATGAGTCTGGATAATCAGGGTTTTTGTATATTTTAAAAGGAACGTCAATATCCGCTAAGCAACATATCACTCATGATGGCGTAGTGTTTCTGGTTTACTTCGTTTTAACGCTAAGGAGGAGACTCGAAAATGTCTACAGCTACGGTCGAAAAATAAATAAACAGAAAGCCAGTGTTAAATTACATTAAATAAGAACAGAGTAAAAGCAGCAACAATATAAAAAACAGAAAATGTACATACGCAGCGGACAGGATTCGAACCTGTGCGGGCAGAGCCCAATTGATTTCTAGTCAATCGCCTTAACCACTCGGCCACCGCTGCACATTATATGTAGTGGAGGGAAGCAATAAGCAAGAAGAATCATATATATTAAACGCCAGTATACGTAACCCATACGCACCTGTTCTGCATACTAAATAAACCGATAGACTAACTGTGGTGCAGAGTACCTCGCATGGACGCAGTTTGCGCCGTTGGACTATTAATGGTATGGCACATGGCTTATCAGGATAACAGTAGGCCTTGAAGACAGGTATTGGCGTACGCTCGACGTTTCGTGTCGTATTGTTGGCAGACATTAGAAAGTCACTTTTCGAAAATAACGGTTTCAACCTATTTTACATTTTTGACAACGCATAACATGTGTTACATAGCAGCGGTGCCCGACTGATTAAGGCGATTGACTAGAAATCAATTGGGTTGTGCATGCACAGGTTCGAATCCTGCCGCTGCGAAGATTTGGTGAAGAATATTAGTTTTCCAGTCATTGTATATGTGACCAATGCCTCAACCAATCGCACGCAGGAAACGATTTAAATCAGTGGCTGAACCTGAAAACCAACGACGGTAGGAGAAGCACGAAGATAAGGAGTCAGTCAGTGTTAAGTGATGTTGAAGGTCGGTTGCGAATAAACATTGTGTGCTAGAAGTGTGTTTGTAAGCTGTACCGCGCGCAACATGCTTGATTTTCGGAAAACAAGCACCTTTTGAAACTGAGGAGCTTGTTTTCCGTTGTAAGAAGCGAATATCCCTTCGCTCACTGCGATGAACTCTGATCATCTGTAGCATTATTATTACTTTATCCTGCGTTGGTATTGGCATTCTGAAATTTCGTAACAGGTACGTGAGCTTTCGAGTTTCTTGTTGCGGATCAGCTGAATGTACATACAATTTTTATGAATCTGCGATCCCTATTTGTTTCACCAGGAGAACTGCAACGCAAAAACTAGGGCCTATTTGCCTTAGGTCGTTCAGCCGCGAGAAGCGATCCTGGGTGATTTAACCGTGAAACCCCATGTGCGAAAGGAAGCCAGAGAGCTAGCAGACGTCGAAGAGAAGTTTTCCTGCACATTCCTCTACGATCTAAGGCAGCTCTTGATCAATTCCTGGTGCAAGCCTGCACCCTTCGTGCTTAGGGAACCCATTTTACATTTCTCCTTTCGCTCGAGCAATGGCTATGAATTTCCAGCTTATGTGCACGAGATTTAGCGAAGAAGACGCTGCAATATCTTTCCTTCAAGGGAAAGGTATTTTGCATGAGGAAAGACGCTGTACCTGCGGCCAGCCTATGAAGCTGACGGGGAAGAGAGGCGCTCAGGCGTGCAGATGGAGGTGCCACAAGGCACAGTGCAGAAAGGAGGTTCCCTTGCGTACGGGTACCTTTTTCCAAGGTAAGGCTAGTGCAAATATGTAGATTTACGCTTAACGCGTTCTTCACAGGGAACCAGCTGGACTTCAGAACGGCCATCCTGTTCATGTACTGTTGGACTTATGGGTACACAACAACAGCGTTTTGTTCCACTGAATTGGGTATCACCGTAGTTGCACCTATGAATATGTGCATTTTTATCGAACATCTTGCAGGCATGAAGCAGAAATTTGCAGTCCACTGCAACAAGCAGATGCGAGAGGTTGCCGCGGAATCCCTGCTCAGGGTCCCTCTCTTGATAGGCGGTCCCGGCCTCACGGTTGAGGTCGATGAGACCGTCTATTCGAAGAGAAAGTATCAACGCGGCCGCACATATCCGCAGCAATTGGTTTTCGGGGGCGTGTGCCGGGAGATCGGTGAGTGCTTCCTTGTGCCCGTCGGTGGCCATAGTAGCCAGACACTGGCGCTGATGAGGCAGAATGTCAGACCTGGCTCTACGGTCGTAACCGACTGCTGGGGAGGGTACCGCAGTCTGGCGGGGAATGGTTACACTCATTTGACCGTGAACCATTCCCGTCAGTTTGTGCACCGCGAGACAGGGGCGCACACACAGACTGTGGAATCCCTCTGGGCACAAGTGAAGCAGTCAAACAAGCTCCGGCGCGGCACGCATAGGAGCATGATGGACTCCGATTTGTGTGAGTTCATGTGGCGCCGGAGGGTCGCCCCCATGAAGACCCATTGGAAAAGATCATCCAAGACATCGCAGCCTACTGGCCGCTGGAGTGACCTTCTCTTTTTTGTAGTTGCCGTTGTTTCTTGTACACGTTTTAGTGAATAAAATCATGCAGTTTTGTGCACTATTTTCAACGATGCACGCTTAACGAAGCTTGTGTAACCTAACGTTTAACGAGGTTTGTTTGCACGAATGAAGTACTGCCCCTTGACTGGTACGGGTTTTCGTTGTGCAATTTGGAAACACTGTACAGATCACCAACAAGTTGTAAAATACAGCGCCTTGTATGAACAGTACTTACGTTCACCGCAATGAATCGCACGCAACTGCAAAAAGCACTTGTGGCATCTGTGCTAAACCGGAAAAGATCTATGTGAAAACTACGTCGTGCTCGCCACAAGTCGTTCAGCTGTGGTACACAATCCTGGGTGCATTAAGCGTGAAATCCCAAATACGATAAAGGATCTCCAACGTTCGGAAGCTCTGCTTGTCTTGCTGGGTATCTAGAATCGCATGAAGTCGATCGCTTCCACTGAACTTTACGCAGTGAAATATTATTATCTTTAAAGGTAACATCTGTTAACATAAGTACGCTTATTGCTGAGCAATTGAGACAAAGTTAGTGAAATCTGGTTAGCTAACAACAGAGAAATCCAGACGCGTAGCTGCTTAAGAAGAACGAAAAATTGGATACAGATAGGAACATTTGCATATCCCAGTGAGATGTCAGGATTAAGTCACGTTCAGTTCAGACGCTATCAGTGGCAACACTCCTGTGAACACGCTTACGTGCAGGCAACAACTGGTATTGCAACTGGCAATGTCCGAAAACATCTTGTTCCCCTCGGCTGCACACGTATACCAGTGAACAAATAGTACAGAACGCATTTTTCTTTCATTGTTGTCAACCAGGCAGAGGATATTGCAGTTATCCTGCTCTTTTGCATTTCAACCCTGTAAGCCGTATCAGAAGCAGATTCAGTTACGCGTTTGGGTCTTATAGCGAACTGGCCCGAAAGCGATTATCATGTAGCCGCTCACTAACATTATCTGTGACTGCTTTCTACGGCATACAACTCCTGGAAGGCAATCCAGAGTCCGTGACGCGGGATCGGTGTGCGGTGCAGTGCGAAAACTACGTCATCGTCGTTTTGTTGTCCCTTGAGAGGCGTACCTGAATTTCGTTGTTTTACGTCCGTGGATTACTGTATTTTCTGCGGGACTCAACGAAATTGCGGGCCAATTCGGCGCAAGACCCCAGAAACCCTCAGGTCAATGGTGAATCTGCGGCGACTATCGTGGCTTAAATGCGATCACGATACCAGATCGGTATCCTGTCCGCACATACAAGACTTTACGTTCTCAATGTGGGAGCCGGGCCACGCACTTGCCCCTATAGCAGGGGAATGCAGACTATTAATCCGCTGTCCCGTCTCTTACGTCATCGGACACCTGCATGCGCCAGGGCATTCACCATATGAATGGATGCGGGATTAGGGTAATCCGATTGCCCCGGTCTCTTGCAGCGTCGGCCACCTGCCCTGCGTGATGGCCTTCATCTGATGAATGGGTCCGACGGATTACGGCACACCTGCTGGCAGCTATTGAACACCTGCAGCGGCAAATGCGGCGATGACCCACAGCTAATGGGAGACCAGCACTGAAGGCTGCGGGGAGTTGGATCAGTCTTCGGTCCGGAGAGTGGTTGTGCGCTTTTCGCTACGTTCTCGCTATCCATTTACTCAGTGCATATACTGGAGAAATAAAAGCGTCTGAGACCAATGTCTTCCAATGGCTTGCGCGCGAGGCGAGACGCTACCTTAAAGACCTTTTCAAAAATTGACCTGGTTCGTGCTTTTCACCAAATTCCAATTCATCCAACGAGCATTACGAAAACTGCGGCGTCTACACCTTTTGGTTTGAATTTTTGCATATGCCTTTTGGATTATGAAACATAGCTCAAACCATTCAACAAGTCATTGACCAAGTTTTGCGAGGATTACCATTCTGTTATGCTTATATCCAGCCATTCTCAACCTTTTTTCCGCCCGGCCCCCCTTTCTGGAGTCGGCTGAGCTCCTGGCCCCCCTATCAGAGAAAAGCTTGAAGGAACACATATTGATGAAATCATTTATTGTTGAGCGCAAAGAACGTTTGTTCCTTTACAGGTAGCCAAGTAAACTGAAGATCTGCGATCATGGAGTTAACAAAACCGTGTCCGTTTGGCTTAATGGGATCCTTGGGCTTGGTACAAGGCCAACTGGTCGATATTTGGTAAGTTCAACGACACGCAGGTCACCTCTTGTCGCAACATCCAATCTGCTCCTCGTCTTTGTCAATGAAGCTACTTTGCTGAATCCGCATTCAACTAAGTACGTCGATGGAAAGGCGACGAAAAATGTTCGAGCTTGTTCCCATAACGTCGGGTATTTATTCGGCAAATCATTTTTCATCCAAAAGTCTTTCTCAAAGAGACTAAACTGATGACGTGCACTTGTATCACTTTGCAGATCAATCAAGCTCTCTTGAATTTCTGTATCCACTTCCGTTGGGTCTACAACGAATGGGTTCAAGATCCAGTCTGGAATATTGGTTATTAGTCATGAATCTTTCTTCCATATCAGGTTTTGTACTTAAACATCACGGAGGTGCAGTAAACTATTCTTGATGGCTGTCTGCAACATTTTCAATGTAAAATCTCATGTCTATTGTACCGTGTGCTTTTTGATTAAGTACTTCATATGGAACGATATTTTGCAGCAACTGCTTACTCACCTTCTTTATCAGTGAAAACAAACGTTCGTTTTATATTTGGATTTTGCAGCTTTCGGCCATATACAGAGCAGTACACATAAAGCGTTTCATGTGCTATTGAAAAGCTTTTGGGCGTTCGATCGCAAACTAACGTTTTCCTATGTTATACGTACCACATATAATGCGAAACTTTCTACGAAAAGATTTTTATCTTGCATGGGAGCAAGTGGTGTATGACAAGGTAATTTTTATCAGCCTTAAAATACCATTGCCTTGAATAAAAGCACGCAGCGGTGGCCGAGTGGTTAAGGCGATTGACTAGAAATCAATTGGGCTCTGCCCGCACAGGTTCGAATCCTGTCCGCTGCGAATAATACTATTTCGGAAAATGTGATTACTGCAAATCAGGACAGTTTCAGCGGGAGATGGTAGGGTTGTATAACAATGGACAGTTGAGTTCCTGTTTTCGTCTTTCCACGCGCCGTCCTTGATTGCGTATAAGCAAGCTTCATATGTAGCAGGTGAGCGAGATTAGTAGTAGAAAACAGACTATGATAGTTCAACGAACGATACACGATTGCCCTAGCTTTCGGAAAGGTATAACCTAATCTTGCACAGTAACTTATGTGCACACTTCCGAATGCCATAACTAGCCTGAAAAACTACTTTAGGATGTATAAGAAGCACCGTAAAATGGAAGCATTGTCATCAGTGTAACAGAAGCGAATTCATTTAATCATACCGAAAAATCCTGGATCACAGGACTCGACAAACTGCCGGAAGGTGCTTTGCCATAGTCTTTCACAAGTGATTCCCTAGTCCAGAAAAAACGATAGGTGGCAAATTGAGTGTGTAAGAGGGGAGAGGCAAAGTCTCAATACCCACTTCCATTGGAGCATGGTGGTACGTCAGTTTTACGTTTTGTATTGTCCTGTAAATGTAATTTTCGGATGTATATATAATCCAAAATTAACCAATGTCCTGTGTGAATACTGGATGTTTTGTAACGGGTCCCATGCTTTCAAATTGGTGGTATTCCGGCATTCCCGTTTTTACTACCGGTACAGGTATCATCAAAAAACGGAAAACCCGGAATACCACCAATTTTTAATGTCCTGTGTATATGAATGCACTCTAAGAGCTTCCATTTGTGTTCATTTTCGTCCATCTCTGTCGCACCAATAACGCTAGATTTTTAAAAATGATCCTTTACACTGCTGATGACTGAAAGATATAGCATAGCACAGGCGTTCTGGAGGTATTTACGATGTAATAATAGAATGATTTTATGAAAAAATTTCATACTTGCCTTCGTTTTCCATGATGATATTGCCGGTCATAACTACACCTTTCAATGACGTAAGTGCATTTGTGTATCGAGCTTTCGGGTATGTCCCCATCTGTCATCTGCGTACTTTCCGTCGCCTGCTGAGTAATGTTGTTGGGACGTCAAGTTTCCGCTCCACCAATTTATCCGTTGACGCCAGTTTTTAGGCCTGACTCTGTCCCACCAAACGTCTGCCTTAACCTGGCAGGTCACAAAAGATACGCTGACGACAGGTGGGCGTAAACCTGAAGGTCTTGTATGTGGATTACATCATTAAAAAAGTAATTATGAAGGCAACATGTTTCTTAACAGGTTTCATGTTTATTCAGTTCGCTTCAGCCGGAATACAACAGAAACGAAGGGCAACATCGTAGAAAAGCAAGTGAAAATTTCTAAATCAAATCTATAATGACAAAATGAAATTCTAAAATGAACGTTAAGCTTAGCTTTAACTTTTTCTTGTGTATTAGTTTGTTGTTTAAGGTGTTGTTCATTAGCGAACAACATTGGAAGCTACAACAGGGCCAAAACATTCACTCTTTCTCTATATTGTGATGCAACATCTCTCACGTATAATTACGACGAGGTGGCCGAGCGGTTAAGGCGATGGACTGCTAATCCATTGGGGTTTCCCCGCGTGAGTTCGAATCTCACCCTCGTCGTTACTTTTTTATCAGTGTTTTACTTTAGCGAACGCAAAACCCGTTGTTCAAAAATGCGAAAAGCTGCAACAAGCAAGTTTTGCTGAACCGACGTAGATAACCATTTACTTATGTTCGCACGTAAGCACCACATTGCAGTTCGTCTTTGTTCGCTAGCGTTTCAATACTTCATGCATAGTTATATGGTTGTGGCTAACAGTTGGCTCTGCTACTTTCATATAGCTACGTTTGTTCATTCTTGGAAGTTCTGATCAAGACCTTCGATCAGAAGTAACATATAGCAATGTTTCCAAAGTCAAAGTTTCAATAATCTGCGTATCCCATGCATTCAATCAGGACGCCTTTTCTATTTGATAAACATTTAGCATTGCAACAGCTGTGGCAAAACTAACTGAGCGATAAGCAGGTGCGGTTGCTCTGCGGGGAATGTGGCAATAGCGCATGGTCTCCCAAGGAACGCCCAATGAACAGGCTTGTTGATCCCTAATAGCGAATGGATCCAGGAAAAAGAAATTGGGTTACGCGACAGATGCCATGATCTCGTGTTGTGATCACATGGATATATAATCACGGCGCAAGATTCGTTAGGGGTCGTGTGTGATGGTGTTAGAACGTTGAACTGAGTAAAACTTTGATTGTTTCTTATGGAGTCTGCTGCAACAACAGCTAAATAAGCAAATACACTATGAATTATGTCAAAATACGGCGAACACCCGTTGACAAAGTTTTGATTCTTTGCGAATCTTTCGGGAAGTCCCGAAAGATTCGCAAAGAGTAAAAACTTCCTCAGCGCATTTGTCTATCCCTAGTGAAATTATCGACAAAACATGGAGCCGTAGAGTATTTTAAACTGGAGAATCATTGTATTCTTTAAACTTTTTCTTCTTTTCTTCAATGTAACCCGTTGGACTTCAAAGTTATCTAGATTGTCAATGTCTTCATAATACAATTCCTCTATTTCTGTCTTTCTACTGTGATCCTTCTTTTCTTTTTGAAGGTGTGGCTCAACCTTTCAAGTTTTTTCATGTTTGTTGTTTCAGTTTGCGGGTTTGGTGAAATAAAAGCACAACCCGTTTTTATCGCCATCGTGGTCCATATATTGCTAACCTCAGTCCCTTCATCTCTGTTAATACAAACGTTGTGACGAATGTAAAATGCTTCCTTGATTTTTCTAATCTTCAAATCTTGTTCGTGCTTCAAAATGGAGACATTTATTTGATTATCTGTTTGCGGACAACTTATGGAGTGTTCCACCACGGCTGCGGCACTGACAGCTTCTTCCATGAGCTTTATTGTTTCCTTTATTTGTGGTCTTCCTCTTGACCTTATTCTTTCACCTCTCTGTCTTCGCTCCGCATTTTTGTATGTAGTTAGTGCCATTTGGTGCTGTTTCAGCCTGTGTTGTATAGTGTTTCCGGTTTCCCCAATGTATTTTGCCCCACAAACACATGTAATTGCGCAAACTACTCCTGGTCTCTTATCTGACCTAATTTTAACTTTGTCTGATCTTAATATCGATCTTAGATTCGGAGGACTTTTAAATGCAATCATTATACCAAAGTTTCTTGCTAGCTTCCGAATCTTCTCTCCTATACCAGGGTAGTATGGAATACAAAGTGTTTTTGTTCTTTCTTCTCTTCCATTCCATGTTCATATGGCATGATGTCGATGCTTCTCTAATCTTTCTTTGATGCAGACATCAATGAGTCGTTTTGGGTAGTCGTTCAACAATAGAGTTCTTTCTATGTATCCAATTTCCTGGTTGAGGAATTCCTTATCGCAGAGATTGACTGCTCTGTCTACCATTCCTGTTATGATTCCTCTTTTTAAGTTCATCGAGTGGTTCGAAAAGAAATTTAGGTATCCATCTGAATTTGTTGATTTCCGATAAACTTTAGTCTTTAGACGATTGTTACACCTCATTACTAAGGTGTCCGGGAAAGGTAGTCTTCCATTTATCTCCCTTTCCATTGTAAGTGCGATGTTTTCTGGGAAAAGGCTATTGAGGTGGTCAAGTAAAGCTGTCTCTTTTCCTCGTTTGATGATGACAAAAATATCATACACGTAACTTTTGAAGATCTCTAAATTGTACACTGAAATGTCGTTTGGAAAAGGTTTTCCTTCCATATGTTCCTTGAATATATCAGCTACAATTGCGGAAAGGTGTCTTCCCATCGGCACTTCCTTGATTTGTGCAAAGTACCCATCGTTCCATTGGAAGTAGTTTCCTTCTTTCATACAAAATTTGACCAACTGTGTTATGCGGTAAGGGTTCATTTTTGTTCTGTCTTTCAATTTTTCATCTTTGGATAATGAATCCAATATAATGTTGTAAGTGCAATCAAGTGGTACACTGGTAAATAGGTCTTTCACATCGTAACTAACTAGAATGTCGCCATTTTCAAGATCCACCAGTTTCATCTCTTGTACGAACGGACTTTCACACACGGACAACTCCCCATCGTTCGTACAAGAGATAAAACAGGTGGAACTTGAAAATGACGACAAAATTCTTTAAACGCTATGTCGACGATATTTCTGTATTGATAAAGAAAGGTAATGAAGAAAAGTTTTTGGAACACTTGAATGGTTTGTTCCCAAATGCCATTCTATTCACGATGGAAAAAGAGAACGAAAACAAGCTCCCATTCCTCGATGTACTGATTATGAGAAGGAATAACAGGCTTAAGACGACCGTATACAGAAAACCAACTGATTCTGGATTATACCTCAACTATGCCTCACACCATCCTAAACCTGTCCTTTTTGGCATTGTCAATGGCATGATAAACAGAGCCGTTGAACTCCGCGACGAAGAGTTCCTTCATCATGAACTCAAATACATGGAAAGGGTACTATGTCAAAGTGGTTACCCGCGAAACCTTGTCCGTTCAGTAATCCAGAAACGAAACAGGAACAGAACGGAAGGTGCAAGAAATGATTCTGACGAACCCATTCCTCCTCCCCGGTCTTCCTCTCTCCCAGTTGTTATTGTTGATTATTACCAAGGTTTAGGGAGAAGATCAAAAGATTATCAGATACCTTAAATTTCAAGGTGTATTTCAGATCGGCATTGAGTCTGAGGTCGCTGTTACGAAATGACAAGGTTAAATTGACAGACGAGTCAGTTAAGGGTTGCGCCTACACGCTAGTCTGCTAGTGCTCAGCGATTTACATTGGTGAAACAGGCAGAACTTTACCAGACAGATTTAAAGAACATTTAAATGACATCCAGAGGTACAAAAATGCCGAAGACAGACTAAATGGGATAGTGAGGCCTAGAGGACGAGGTCGCCAACAAACGCTCGACCCACGTATCATCATGGAGAACTTACTGAGGACATCGGCCGTCGTCGAACATATATCCGTATGTAAGCATGACCTCGTGGCGGTGAAGTTGTGCAACGAAAGCCACAAAGGCCGCAGAAAAATCAAGGAGGCACTGTTAATTCAACACAATGATTGTTTGAACAGAGATCGAGGGGTCACAGTTAGTGATATTTGGTCGAATTTGATTCGACATCTCAAATGTTGTGAAACTAGTGACCCCTCAAGGTCAACTGAAGTTAACCCTCAAAACGAACGGTTAACCGCCATTTCGCGCTGACGACGAAAGCAGTACGTGTCAACAGCTCCGCTGCAATTTGTGCTTTTGCCAATACAGGTAAACTGTTACTCCAAGAAGCATTTACTTTGTGTTGGTAATGCTCACACAGGGATACAGCCGTAGACCATTCAGGTTGTTCAATGCCCCTGTTAGCCACCTTGCTATTATTATTATTATTATTATTTGTTGTTGTTGTTGTTGTTGTTGCTGCTGCTGCTGCTGTTAACAATTTGCAGATGTATACTCGATGTGTTTCGCTGATATCACTAACGAACGTGAATTTCGCTACTTCCACTTATTCACAAACTCCAAAAGCAAAAAAAATAACATAAGATGAATACCTCGTAAGCATGCGCATGCTTTCGCATAACAGTAGGAGCCAGTTTTTATTCATATAAATCAGCAACAATGCCTTTTCCTAAAAAAAATATTCTCAACAAAGCGAAAGCACAATGGCTAAAAAATTAAACGAAAGGGTGCAAGTTCGGGAAGAAGTAATACCGCGATCTTAAAGAACAGCACACTATACGTTGATTGCTCACTGGCATTCGTCGAACTTTTTCATGGAAAACGTGATGCACTTTAAAACGAAGGAAATCGTGTGGAAAAATTGTTTAAAAAACATCCCTACCTGAGTATCAAGATAATTCAAAAGGCCCCTTAACGAACAACGTGCACCTGCCTGCTTCAGGCGCTGATGAACATTCTTCAAGTTCAATGGCTGAAACAACAAGGTCACCTCTGATTACCAGCACCGTAAATTTACTGTGTAAGTCAGTATATCTTCATATATGTCCGTGTTAGACGTTAGCAGGTCGCGTAGATTTTCGTCATCGCATATGATCGCCTGGAAAAGGATATCGAACCGAAAGTGACCTCCGTAGCTTACCTTTTTCTCCGGAGAGTTTGACGCAGGAACTTTGGGAAGGAAAGATTCTTCCAATGACTTCCTCCCTTCAGATAACCTGAACCAACAGGCCAGAATAACAATCCACATCAATAAGAACAATAATAACAATTTAACACGTCAGGTATAAAGAAGACAAACGCATACGGATGAAGGAGTGGCACTCCCGGCGCATCATAATTCCTGCACGTTTTACGAACGCTTCCCTTGTCTGAAAGACCTTCAATCCTACGTTTTCTTGGAATCTTGGGGTCTTCCACCAGGGGAAATTCAACGGTGCCATCTTGGTAAACATCTAATGCACTTTCAATGCAGATATCATGTTGCCAAGTACACGCAATGCTAACTTACAAGGATGAGTCTCATTGTAAATTCTTTGAAGTACAGTTATAGCCCTACGCTTCGGCAGAGCACGGACACCGTACCTTCTCAACTTATTCTTCATTTAAAAAAAACATTACTCGACAAATTTGAACACACAGTAAGATGCACCTGTAGCTGAGGTGTCGTCATTCGTGACAGATCAACAGATGGAGTCACGCTTTGAGTTTTGACCACCATCAACCCTTGCTGCTTCAACTTTCGCATTGTAGGAGTTTTAAGCAGTGCATTTTTGAGCAGCTTGCGAGACATCTACGATCAAAAGACAGGTTTGCTCAAGCAATGATCCTGTTTCTACGAACGCACCCGAGCTGAAGGAGATGAACGACTGAATTTAGTTGCGGATAATACGCTGGTCTGATGTGGTCGTTCTTTGCAAATCCCTTTTCTAACAGTTTGCTGTGGAGTTCCAGTACTGGATATCTCTTCGTAAACGTGCAGCGAAACTTCGGGAGATAACTGAGAATAGCAAGCAGCAGGAGAAATCGCTCGATCATCCGTGGCAGTAAACGAAACTTGTTCTAACAAAGCGCCAGCAGAGCTTCCTACTGAAACAGTTTCAAGGCAAACAAAAGATTCGGTTGATCTGTCTTGATTAAGCTGCTCATCAGCCGGAGTGGTCGACGATGGACTTGGCATATATTCACGCTTATGCACATCGGGATATTCTTGCACTTTGCAACTCGTAGAATAGCCACTTTCAATTTTGTTGCTCGTACAAGGGTAGTCAGCTTCATCTGCGGAACTACCGCTTGTCAGAACGGGCATTTGGGTGTCCTTCTCGACCCCCTTCTCAGGTTCATCCGCTGTGAGATCGATATCTACGACGACTTCTTCTGGGCCAGAATTCGTATCAGCTTGCCGGTCCAGTATAGTACAATCAGAATGTTGACTTTCAAGATCGACCATGCTCGCATCGTCATTCTTGGCGCACAAGGAGGGAACATCACGAGAAGATTGCTCCGTCAAGCCACCGATTGCCATAGGGTTCCAACCTGACGGGGGAAATCTAAACAAGTTAACTACATACTTCAATTTCCAAGTTAGGTGCAGCACTTTCAAGCGAGCAACCAGCACGCCGCAAAGCGAACGTCAAGTGCATTTACTAGTATCAATAAACCTTCGGTGAATTCAGCTTTGCTAATTTCACCCTACTTAGGAGAGTTCAACATGGATAGGGCTTCAACGGAAGAGGGATACTGAAAGCAGGAAACGATAAACAAGACAAACTGCTGCTTGCTCAACTGATGGTTAAAAAGACCTTCTTTTAGCGCCTTCATATTATAAACAACGGATATATATATATATATATATAGTATTTGAAGAAGGGGTTCTTTGTAACTGGTTTGTTGCATTGCATATCACTTCAGACGATACAATTTCCGATGGGATTGTTCAGTAGATCTTTAATTACTCTTAACGCCATTGAACGTACGAACTTTTATTTAGCCTACTTATACCCACATTCCATTACATTCTTTTATATTCCCTGCGATGGAACAAGGCTGCTTGAAAACTTAGTTCGAACGCTCGGTGGGCTGGCTTTCGGCCAAAGGTAATCACAAAGCCACTGAAACACTTCAAAGAGTACAGAGTCATCTGAAGTGGACGTGATACCCAACACTAGCAGAAGAATAATTCAAAATCAGCTTTCTACCGGATTTAAAAAAAGTTTTAAGATTTGATTATCGCACATGATTTTTACATAGAACTTAAGAGTTCTTAAGGAAAAAGTCACATTCGCAAGTCAGTCTATTTTGAAAAGCATTCTATTTCCCTCATGTTCAGTAACAATAAGTAATCATACCTTTGCAAAACTTCAATGGCTGAATCGAAGGACAATGAGCTAAAGAATTCTTCGTCCGCGAAGTAGAGGTACCTCAGGAAGCAACGCATACATTCGAGAGTGACGTCCGGCACGAACAGATCATATCGGCCTCCTGCACGCTTGGAAGCGCTCTAAAAACGGCATAACCTGCCAACTGGCACAAAGCATCAGCGCAGGTTTTTACCTTCAACAAGGACGGGCACCTTGACTTCAGAATGACCGAATGAGCTTTGCACATTTCAAAAGTTGGTCCACAAAATATTTCGACGTCCGTGCCAACCTCCGAGTTCAACAAGGAATGCATATCGGCTAGCAAGAGCTCAATGCGCTGGCTTTGCAACACTTCCAACTCATTATTTGGCTCCTTCACGACGGGATCAATAAGGGAACAAATGAAGGCATCCCAACATTAGTTTACCGCTCTCTCCGGACTTGCCGCATCCTCGCAGTCAGCGTCCAAAGCCACCTGAGGAGCGCTGTACACGGGACCATCCAATTCGAATGAAGGCCAACGGTACTAAAGCGGAACTACCGAAGCGATCAAATGCTTAGGAAACATGGTAATTCCAACCTTTGGATTGCTTATCCTCTTTTGCTCATTACAGCACGATAAGCGATGAACTAGCAAATCGCTCAGCCTGCCTTCAAGAAGAGCCAAACGAGTCTTCGGACTAGACATTTCCAACTTCGTTGGAAGACGGGTCCTGAAAATCATTTAACTACAGAACGCCAGCGCCGGGTAACACTACTACTGTGTCAGGCTTTTCGAAATGACGGTTGACTCCATGCCGACGGCTCCCTCCTCCGCTAGACTTCGACTGAGCGCCTGCGCAAGATGAACTTGCTCATCGAAAACCCTGAACAGCCGTATGATAAACTGCCAAGTCGTGCGGTGCATACGATTTAGGAACGTCATTTTCCCTGCAAGCAATTTCACGGCGGGTGCTGGAGATCGACGGCTTCTTCAATCTAAAAATTGCGCCTTAAATTTGCAATAGATGACAAGATCGCTAACCTGGTATGCGGTAGCCCGTGTTGCTTTCTTGTTTCGGCAATCCTTTCCTGAATCTGTACCAAACGAAGCAGCTCACCCGGCGGAACGTCGTGCGCTTTGCCACACCGCTTCAGGTGCGCCTGGCGGAACTGCAAAACGCATAGTAGCAACCGCACTTTGCAAAGGCGGAGGGCCAAAAACTGACCGGGCCAAAATCTAATGGTTGGTTGCACAGTGGACAATCGATGGTACGATTCCAATGTTCGCGTTGGCGCGTTAACGTGGCACGACTAGCCGCCGAGTCGAGGCAGCTGAACCGGACGGATGTTGAAATGAAAAAAACTGAAAGCCACCTTTACGTACTCGTTAATGTGTTGCTGACGCTGTACGATGCTGCAGTGGGTCAACGGTTTGGCGCAGGCGGGACAAATTTCAGCCGAATTGGCTTCCGACACCGAAGTTGAGGAATTCGGAGGAGATTGGGTAAAATCGCCGCTCTCCTCCAGGCGAAACGAACCGGAGAACAAAATTTCTTGGGCAAGCGATACCGTCTTCTTCGACATCTCAGGCGAAGCAACGGCAAGTAGAAGCGCTTGACGTGCTCACAAAACTTTCACTGGATTGAGCACGTCCGAGCCGCCGGCGCGCATATCTTCCATCTCTTCGTACACACTTCCGAACATGCGCAAGCGCTTCTTCGTCTTATCCTCCAAGTACAAGTTTTCGCTTGTGTCGATATTGTAGCTCTTTTGGAGCTTGTTGTAGCGCATCGCAGGCGTGGGAAAGGCAAACTGGCTAAACGCGCAACTCGTTCCTTTTGCAAAAGGTCCAACCAAGCGAAACTTACTAGCTCAAGACGCCGAGGCCGCAGAAAACCAGCGTTACAACCGCGGCGGCCGCATTGCCGGCTAAACGTGCTTTCCGTTGCCCGTAGGTCAAAGGGCGCCAAACGCGAAACTGCGGAGCTTTAACCATACAACCCACTTAAGCCAAGCCAACGGCATGCCAAGCAAGGCTTACTTTGGCCACCTAATGATGCGCAAGTTTGTGCGCAATAAATGATGCACAGCTTCCTTCCGTTCGACGCGCACAGCGCACAGTCCAAAGCGATCAACGCGTATGACGAGACAAAAATTTCTTGGCGCCTAAAAGTGCTTCAAAATTCGTAGCCATTTATTACATGAATGCAGGTTTTGACCCCATACGGTAGCCATGTTCCACGAGCGACAACGCATCATTGTATTGCCTGGCCGGCGCGGGAGCGAAGCCAAGGTGAGGCGTTTGGATGTTTTTTTGTTTTGCACGCACGCTCGTTTTTCCCTGGCGCATTCCAATGGTCCTCTGCACTTATATCTGCAGCGGCCTACTGATTTGCGGCGCTGCTCGCCAAAAGTGCTATAAAAACGCGCTCATCGTTAAGGGATACTCTTCAGGCATCCCGTCGGTACCGACGCGCCACATGCAGCTAAGCGAACGTGAAGTTTTTCATGTAGACCGGCGTTTTGTGTCGCCTGACTCCGTTAGCAAAATTGAAACTTTCGCGCTTCGACTACACAACTGTTGCGACCTTGCCGAACAGTGCGTATCTGCTCTTGCTGGTATGAACATATCCAGGCGGCGAGGATTGTCAAAATGTCGCTTCTTGACCTTCAACGTCAAGCCCCTACCTCCTAGCTTTTACTAAAGTTTCTCGATGAGAACCATTGGAATCTGAATGCCTATTTGAACTAGCGTGAAGTCCACTAATTTTAAGAGCAACGAATTCGTCCAAATTTTTGCGATATCTTCTCGTTGGACTTCACTTTAAGGAAGTGATCCACACGCTCGAAAATGTGATAGTCCGCCGACATGTCCGATGAGTATGCCGAACGAGACAGGACCTTGTAGTCCACTTACCGTCAGTTTCCGCATTAATCGTTTCCGAGCCATCGTTCCGCAGAAAAAATTGGCGTCTTTCTGTTGACCCATTTCGGATGTAAGCCCTGTAAGTGTTGGTTCATTTTCTCTATTACCTGACGGTACATCACTGTGCTGATAGCTTCGTCTGAATTGAAGCAGCCGAAAAGAGTGATTCCATTTGGTGGTCACTAGGCAATGATCGTAAGGCATTTTCGAAGCCACTTCGATTTAGGCAACCGTATTTTAGGGTGACCTCGGTGCACCCATTTCGCGAGCGCTGCCGGTCGTTGCGTCGGTACAGTTCGCTTTCCCGAAGGGTTATTATTTTCAATAACTGACAGACGCAAGAAGTTTCGCAAACCTTTTTGGCGCCATCATGGAGCATTCCCGCAAGATCTTTCATTTGAAGAACAATAAAGTACACCAAAACATGTAGTCATAAAGTACGCAACTTGTATGGTAAAAGTACGCTGCAACCATAACTGCACGAGTAGCTCGCGAGCAGTGCCATTCATGAATGCTGGAGGACTGGGATCGTTAATTATTAGTGATTCTCCACGACGAATAAGCCCAGGCCTAAGCCTCATTCGAGAAAATGACTTTCGGGAGAGTGAACGGCGCTTTGCCAAAGCTTCTCATTGATGCAGCGATCGGCTTCAGCAGTTATGCGACAGTTTCAACTTGCGATTTTCCCGTCCGTTGTTTAGCGGCCAAAAATACCACGAGGGTAATTTCAGACCTCAAATCCAATAGTCTAACTTTGTAATGCGATTCTTCAAGTTTACAACTTTTCGCCCTACTCGAATGTGAGCGCACAAGCGACGACCAGAGGTGAGGCCGTGAAAAGCCGCGGTAGTACACGAAAGCGGAAAACCCTTTTCGCCGGCTGACATTCGTACTTCAAAAATGTAGCGACCTTGGGAAATCGACGGGATATAGTGGGCCTCCCGCGATTGCGACGAATATAAGATGCCTTCTTAACTCCACATGCGGCTGTTGAAAGCTCCGCAAAATGTGGAACGTAATATTTATTTATCAAATCCAGGTTGCCAATCTTTTTCTCGATCCATTCTTTGCGACGTTCCAACGTACGTTGAAAAAATTTGCTCAATGAAATCAGCAGTACACTATTTGTTAAAGCTATATAGACGCTTACAGGAGGCAAAAATGCTTAGAGACCATTCACGTCGATGTAGAATGAACGGAGGTTCATTTGTTTTTGTTTTTCATGCGGACGCCGACGAACCTTCGTCCGCATCGCAAAGCACATTTATCTGCTTCAGCTTGGAGTGGTGTCGACCGAAGAATGCTGCCGCGTAGGCTTCCCTTGTTAGCCCGTACGGGGCGAGCTGCTGGGACAGCACAATCGTTGGCGGGGACTTCTTGAAGACTTCAAAGTTCATCTGCGTTTTGCTGTTGACGTTCGGAAAGCGCAGCTCAAGCTGACCCAACGATTTCAACAGACCTTCGTTGGTCAGCTGCTCAATGCAGGCGTTTAGCTGCAACGTCGACGAGTTAAGGAGCAAAGGTGCGCAAGGAACGCCTACCACTAAAGGAGAAACGTCGGAAAGGACGCTGGAACCGAACTTGCGCAGATGATAGGTCGAAAAGCCGCGTCCAAGAAACAGAAGCACCGCCTTTCCCATGGCCATGTCCAGGTCTGACTAATCAATAGCAGGTGAACACTTCTTTTTCGAAATTCAAATAAATGAGAAAGAATATTACTTTTTGCGCACGCTCGACGGTAGATGCTTTAACCTGAACGACCGTCGTAGTGGGAGCAGGAAGAGGAGCGGCGGATGCAGCGGGAGGGGAAGCTGTTCGTACATTGCGACTAATCTGTATCGGTTTCGGCGGAGTTAACTTTCGCTCCACCGGAATGGACCGTTGTTCGCCCTTGCGCTTGTCCGGCCATCGCAGCGAAACGTTTGGTCTTGTGAAGACCTTGAAGCTTCGCTCCTTTTGCTTCGAGATTCGAGGATTTCTCTTTGGCAGCTTTTTGCAAGTTGAATCGGCACCCTTCTCGGAGGAGTCTTGCTTCAGGCTTTCCAAAAGGGCCACAATAGTGTCGAGTTTCCAGTCAAGGCGCTTAACGTGCGACTCCATTGCCCGAAAGCCGTTGGCGCACTCTTGGCAGGCTAATACGTAAGCAACAACTTCAGACGACCCAATATCGGATGCATGCAAAAGGTGTACTTTAGGCACGCTCTCCTCTAACAGCTTCGCGTCGTTGTTTTGACAATTTGTTCTCTTATTCATTTTACAGCTTTCAGAACTCCGCGCAAGCCGTTTTCAGCTTACAGGAAGCAATTCGACTGTACGCAAGACGCGTAGTCCTTCGATGAAGGACGGTTGGCGCGAAGTCCCGAAAGCTGCAAGGGAAACTGAGGAAATAAATAAAGACAACGGCTACGCGAAGTCGTTAAAGAAAGTCGTGTTAATTGTTCAGCAAAAAATGACACCAACAATAACGTACGATTATTCTTCGTCGTCCCACCATTGATTAATTGCTCTGAATGAAGCAAAAATAATTGACCCGTAGAGGTTGGCCGATGCTCACCCTTGGGATGTCTTTTTGCGTGGCGTCTCGTCTTAGTTATATTCAGATTTGCAGACCGAATGGACACCGGCCTTGTTGACGTTTCTGAAAGCCATTGAAGCGCATGCGTCGGCGCAACATTGAGGCCAATGATACGTACTACGGGGTTGGTACTTCTTTGTTAGCGGTTCGCTGCTTTCGCCTTCCTGACTTGACAACTTGTCGTTGTTCACGTAAACCCCTAAGTCGGATAAACGAAAAAGCGTTAAACCGACGTGCCGATCGCACTCCGCTGTCTACTTCGGCCCGATCGACGAGTCTTCGATTCGTTGGGGACCACCGTCAAAGTACCATCCATTTCTTGCTGATCGTTCGGTTGGTCATTCTTGTTTCGCTTCCTCTTGCCCTTTGGAAAAAGCTGACGAAGCACCGATTCAAGAATCTCCGTGCTCGCTTGCTTGAACGCTGCAAACCATGAAAATACCTTTCCAAAGTTGCAGCCGATCGCCGCCCACGTACTACCGGTTTGCATAGATTCCGCGGTTTGCCTCCGCTTTCCTTCGGCCGAATCGTCCAGCTGATCTGATCCTTGCGGGGAATCTATCGTCGGCTGGCCATTCGACGACGTTGCTTCCGGCTTCAAGCTATAGAGATGTCGAGCGTTTGATCTTAGTAGTTCAATGTTGGGTTTCCGGAGTGATTATGAAGAACAGTTATGCCGAAGTTTCGTGCCAATTTGGTAAAATTTGCCTTGTCGACGAAGGGGCGCTTGAAAAAAGGGACCCAAGCAAAACGGCCAACGCGCCCCGAGCTTTCCACGCAGTGCTCATTTGTTATTCCGCATCTAATTTCAATGTTCAAACGAAACGCGTTCCCTTTTTTAAATAAGCCGTTTGCTTGACAAGCACGTTTCAAGCAGATCTGATAAGGCTCTGCGCGTGCCAAGCGATATGTTGGTAGAACGAATGTTAAAAAAGGGTTTACTCTAAAAAAAGGAAAAAGTAACTACGCGAATTAGGGAGCCGACTTGCAAGGGCCGCGTGAAGCCTAAGCGCGAGCAACATGGTCGAACGTCCACTGCGCGCTGTTATGAACTTTCGTTTGAAGAAGCCGGACGAAAAAGTTGCTCGACATTGCGGCCCAACGGAATACGCCTTTTCTCACCTGCCGCGTCGTGTCGTTAAGGAGCCACACGTTCGCGGCATCGTCTCAACAGCCTACTCTTTAAGGGCACCCAAATGATGGGACCAATTGGAAACTTCGCGGCTCCGAGCGGAAATTTTGAACGGAACCTCGAGTGGGTTTGAGAATGAAAAATCGAAGGCAGCCGTGCTCGAAGGCGTATACGGAATTGCCAAATGGCGCCCAAGTTGTTGGAACGTTTTAGAAGAAGGACGAAACAGCGCGAAATGCAACTACGCCTACCTGTTGGAATCGTGTTCGCCCTGAAGCACCGGCTCGGGTACCGCCTCGCGGTGCAACAAAATGGTCCCATTGGTCTGCCGAGTTAAGTGTTTCTCGTTGAAGTGACGTCCGCAGACGTATCCCGAAATGCCGATGTCCTCTTCCGTCAGCTGGAGCCGCTGTAGCCACTGCTTTCGTAGGGTTGATTCCTTCGGGAAGCGAAAGAGACAGCCCCCTGGTTCCACCTTCGGGCAGCCTTTGACCAAGCAACAGCCCAAGCTCATCGTTGGAATCGCCATTGCTTATCCCTTGCGCAACCGTGCATCGTCCGGACCGTTCGAATTTGCTGCAAAACCGAATGCGCAACTTTGCGACGCTTAGCAGTGGAAGAGCAACAGTAAGCAGCTGTATTCAAGTTCAACGACGAGGTGGTTGGGGACTTCGGCTGGTTGACAGGCTGGCCAATGGGCGTCAAGGGCGGCATCGATTGGCGTGCGCAGCTCGTGCACGCCGGCGTGAATTAATAAAGTTGCGCCGCCTTTCGGATTGGGAAGCGCGCGCCGTTGCGCGATGCGGGCGACGACGGCGCGCCTAATACTCCGACGAGGCGCGCGAGCTCCTCGGTGCTACGCTTCAGCGCAGTGTTTGCGAAAAATTGTACTTGCATTCTATTCTTACTGTAACTGTTATTTGCCTTCCTTGTGGCCGAGATGTTGGCAGGGATTTGCTTTGCGCGCCTTCGTGCTCCTCGTCGAGAGGCAAGGTAGGGAACGTCGAGAGCGCCATGGTTACATCGACGGTTCCGTCGTCGTTGGGCGCCCTGCGCAGCCTGACCGACGTTTACATAATGCTTCGCAACGGCGCCCTGCAGAACAGGCACATATTCGTCGAGGAGGCTAACCACCGATCGGAGGACCGAATGACGCTGATACCGCTGCACGACTTTGACTCGGATGGTGCCATCGCTCGCCGGGATGAGCGCGTTCCGCCGGAGTGGGTTCACGTCATTGATGAAATACAGTAAGTTATCTTTACTATGGTTTGCCCAGCCTTACTGCATAGCGTTGACATTCCAAGAGCAGTCGAAAGGTCGCCAATCGTTTCTGCGCACTGCATGGCGTACATCCCATGCAGCCCTTATGTTTCGCTTTATTGATCTTTCTCGCACCGCCCTATGCTGAATATCACTAAGAAATAGAAACCTGCGTGAGCAGTAAGCAGACAGGGTTTCGGCGTTCACAAGAGCACGTTCTGTCCTTTGCAGTCAGCTGTGCGGTGAACATTTTCGTGTGCGTTCAAGCAACGTATCTGACCGCCTAGACTTTGGGCAGTGTGGGCAACGTTACGGTTCTTGCTTGTTGAGCTATGCCGATGGGTTACTGTTACCGTGAAGCCGTTACACAAGAGTGTGTTTCTTGCTGCAAGCAGCACTCCTTGTTTTCTAACAAGTATCTTTTCTTTCTTGGTGTTTACAGTGTTGGCCCTGTACCAGTGTGTTTACAGGGTCAGTATTGTAAACGTAAAGAGGAAAATGAGAATAAATCCTATTGCAAGTATCCTTCCTTCCTGTGTAAACACCGGACGCGACGGGTAAGTTCTCCGTTTTTCGCCTGTCAAGGCTCCCTGAGCTCGTTCGTCCACCGGTGCATGACCGAGCGATCTGATTTTCAGGTTCGAAGCTACGAAAGTACGGCGCCAAATTAGGGAGCTCAAAGGGCTCCAGCAAAAGCACGTTTCGCGGCCCAGCTTTAGCGACGAGGTTTCCGTTGAGGAGCAGAAAATTGAACAGGTCACCGCCGACATAACCAGGACGCTGAACCATGCGCAAAATCTACTTCACCTGGTCACTCGTTCGAGCAGCAGTTCGAGCACAATGGAGAACTTCCGGTCGAACGTCGTGGTAGCCCACGTGCAGCTATTGCAGCAGTTGACGGCTGAATTCCAGCAGTGCCAGAATGAATATCTGCACAAAATTCAAACGCGAGAAAGCAGCTACGAGAAGTACTTCGAACCATTCCAGGAGGTGGGCGCCGCCTGTCTGCCCGATTTCGAGCAGACCGAGCCGCCCGCCGAGCTCGGCGAAATCACAATGAAGGAGCTGCAGATGCTCGAGGAGAACACGCTGTTCGTCAAAGAGCGAGAACGTGAGATATCGCAAATCTCGAAGTCTATTGGCGAAATCAATCAGCTCTTCCGCGATCTCGCCAGCTTTGTAGTGGACCAAGGAGCCGTGCTCGACCGGATTGACTGCAACGTCGAACAGTCTTCGATAAAAACGAGAGTGGCTCTGACCTCCATTAAAACGGCTGAAAAGTACCAAAGAAAAAGTCGAAAACTGATAGTCATTTTTGTTTTATTTGGTCTGTGCGTATTTCTTATCTTTCTTATCATCTTTGTAAAGTCTTGAAGCGGCGGATGGCGCCAAATTAGGCCTGCGTCCACCTCCTGCTTGCGTTGGTTTACTAGTCAAAAGTTGATGTGTTGTTTTCACACTGCTACGAAAGCAGCATCGCCTGCAATGTTACAAGAAGAATGAATGAATCATCTTCTCTTCCGTTTCCGCCTGTTGGACTGTCTAGTCTCTTTCGCCTTCAAGGCACGCATATCCTTTTTCATTCTTGGGTCTACCACCTTGAAACGCCCCTTGACGCCGGCCGGTCGGCATACACGTTTGCCAACAAGTCCCTTCTTGGAAACGACGTATGTCACTTTCTTTCGCTTTTCCTTGCAACCTTTGTATAGTCTGAAAGCGCATTTAAGTAAACGAATGCAAAGCAAAGTTCTGCCGATGTTTCAGCCGTAATTAAGCTGTCAAACTTCATTAATCTCAAAGATCTCCGTATTTTCCAGGAGATAATGCGGAGCTCGGAGCATGGATTACTCGATAATGGCTCCGCTCTGCATCATTTGCGTGAAACGGCAGCAAGTATACTACTTATTATGAACGGACAAATGCTAAGCGAACTGTTGCATGTCCAACTGTCAGTGAAAACGGGAGTACTGATGCTCTACAGTTTAATGGCCAGGGCATTCCAAGTCAATGTGTACCGTCATTGATGTTCAGGTATACATAATACATTCGTTCTCATTTTACCGACAACTACGTATCCAACTTGAGAACTTATTCTCTTGGCTATAGACACAGATTGCAATCAATGTTGGTAAGCCACCTCTGGATTACATTATTGGAAAACACCCGACCGATAAAACTGAAAAGCAAACAATTGTCTACGAATGAAGCGCACTCCAACTAATAATTGCTAGTTCCCATGCAAACTGCTAAGTTAACGGCTGGAACTTCTGCGCATCAATACAATAGACTACGTACTACAAAAGACAACAAGGATCAGTTATCTCATGCAGACGATGGAAACACTTTCGAAAGCCTCATACCGCACACCAATGGAAATAGACCAGTTCACCGCAATTAAACTTAAAATACAGTCTTTGACATTTAAAACGTGTGCAAGCGACATCAACTTCAAGAAAATTTAAACCCGATTTAAGGAAAAGCAGAATACTTACTGTCTACAACTGCAGTCTACATGCCGATAAGTTTCGCTAAGTTTTACCCGAATATTGAGAATGCAAATAGGCTTACTTCTTCAGTTCCCTCCTTTTTTCAACGTCCGTCAGTCCTTCGTTGTCCAACAAACTTTCCGCCTTCTTTTTAATTCTCTCCATTCTTTTTATCGCCTGAAAAATTCAATTCCAACTTGGAAAGGCAGGCCAACGACCGTTAGGCACCCTTCGTTTCTTTCTCAACTTTGCCTCGACAACCTTTTTGATTGGACGAGCGTTAATTTCCATCTGGCGTCGCTTGTACAACTCGACAGCTTCCTAAGGATGAATCGCACCACTTAAGCAAAGCTCAATGGGCGTCCGAGTTGAGCCACCAACCTTTGTAATCGGCAGATTTGCTCGACAATGCATCTTCTCGTCCGCGACAAACCAATCCGGCAGACTGTCGTCGTTGTGCGCGTAACGATTGAAGCCTGCGTCCACTAGATCCCGTCTTGCTTTCGACGAATGGATCCACAATTGGCCCAGTGCCAATTCTTCGGGGCTTAGGTATTGTTTTGCCTTTTTTGATCGCGTATCT
This sequence comes from Trichuris muris, assembly GCA_000612645.2. Classification (NCBI taxonomy): domain Eukaryota; kingdom Metazoa; phylum Nematoda; class Enoplea; order Trichinellida; family Trichuridae; genus Trichuris; species Trichuris muris. The sequence continues at coordinate 380,574 of CBXJ02000765.1, forward strand.
ATTAGCAATTATGACCCTACCTCGAGGGAACGCTTAGAACTGCTCATTTACCCATGGAACGGCCTTCGATTTCCATTTTCCAATCTGGATCATCATCATCGCTCATTCCACTGTCTACGGTCATGCGGCAATGAAAAACAGATGATAATGCGCTGCACTCCTACCTTCCCTACCTTCTGCTCCCTCCTGAGGCGCCGCGACCGCTAGAGATAGGAAATTAGTCAGTGAAACGCAGACTCAGTATGCAAACAGCTACTTTCAAAATTTTGTTGCGGATCTTCGTCCGTTTCGCGTGGCCCTAAAATTTGCTACCTCACAGCACGAGGGGGCATAAGCCTTTGCAGGAATACCGTCAATCTCGGAAGCTCCTTTTCGACCGCCTTTGCGAGACTGCGCCATGAGCCGATCAATTTCAAAATCTTCATTCTCCATTTCTAAGAGCTCCGTGTCATCCTAGGAATTTTGAAATTTAAAATCAGGCCGTCTTCCATTACGGCGAAGCCGCAATAGGGTTAGCAGATTAAAGAAACGCTCAATCGCAAAGTAAACTTACGTCTCGGAACCATCTCTTGGTCACAACTCCGGCATCGTCTTCCTTGGTAGCCTCTTCGACGACTGACTGTACGTTATCGTACCTAAATATGGAAAATTAAAACTGGACACGCAAAGCCTAGCAGTAGAACACCATTCATTCTTTCCCTCCTGTTCGAAATCGTCACCACTACATGATTCAGCCACGTCACTGCCATCAGCTGCAGCGTCAATCCGTTTGGGTTTCTTCGCCTACAACAAACGCACTATGGAAATTATTAAGCCAACACAAACAACATACCTGCGCTATAACTCGGTGAATGCTGAACAAGTTTTGATCTTCCGCCGCAATTGGTTCATCTCCTGGGACTACCATTTCGTACTCAAGTTTTTTTCTGTAACGTCTCTTTTCCTTCATTGTTTTCCTTCGCTTTCTACGGCCAATTACCCAAAGTAAAAAACAATGCTAACGTTAGTTGTTCAGTAACCTCTTAGCATCCTTTCGCTCATCCTCCATGGCGTATGCCACTTGATTGTCAATTATAGTGTCCTCGTCCGGTTCTTGCCGCCTAAAACAGCAAGTCACTTAACCAAGTTGATAAACTTAGCACGAACGCATTGCTATCGTTATAGCTTATTTTCACAAAAAAATCGAAGAAAAGGTTTACATGGATTCGAATTTGTTAGGATGCAAACTACATTATTCAATGAAAGGAGAAACACTCGAAAGATTCCTCACGAGTCGTTTGCCTCTAGCTGCGGTTTCGGTTCGAGCGATTTCAAATGCTGTCGCATCTGATGGCGCCATTTCATTAGTTGCCGGATTTCCTTTCGGCCCAAAACCTTTACGTCCTTGCAATGAGTTTTCACCTCGTCGTTGGTATCCGGATGAGCAAGCAAGCGTGGGTCATCCAGGATGAGCTCGTTTGCCGAGCCCAGAACTTCCAAGTAATTTTCGCTCGCAACAAAATCCATAGCGTTTACTCTGTTGAACAAAGTGACGGCGCCGTCCGCATATCCCTCGGCTTTACGCTTCTGCTTTTCCGGGTAAAGTGTGCTGATTCTTAAAGGAGAAATACTTAAACAAGGAGACGAACACTACGAAAATACTTGATCTTTTGAGGTTCCAAGGAGAGATCCTCGAACACTTTCTTGTACTGTAGAGAAACAGTTTTCTTGTTCTGTGGCTGAAAGCCCTGACAAACGACGAACACCTCGGCCGATTCTTGGCGCGAAGCCTGCGGTTTGGTGACCTGCACTTTTGCAAACAGCTTTCGCAAAACTTCCACCAAAGCTGGGTGGTCCTTCGAGCGAAACAATTTGGTGACAAACCATCCGCCCGGTCGTAATATATCAACAGCCAACTTCAACGCTTGCAAAGTTAGTTGGGCTGAAATCCGGCAAGGTATAAGATGAAACAATAACATTACCAATATTGACTTTACCTTGCTGGAATGCGTCGTGATGCCAATTTTTGCCAACGTTGGGCGAACCGTCGTGAAGAACACAGTCCGCATTCCAGGTCTGCAGGTGTTTCTTCACGGCCACTTTACAACTATCGGTCGTGATGTCCCCTTGGATGGTGACTGCATTTGGCAAAGGCTTGATTGGAACTAAGTCCACCCCTTCAACAGCATACGGGCTACTCAAATGACATTTCTTTTACCAGAAATTCACCTATCAACAGCTTAGAAATGGGCATAAATTGGGAAGCGACTTGCATCCATCCTCCGGGAGCCGCGCAGAGATCGACAAGGCATACTGACTGTTCCAAAAACTTGAATTTTCTATTTAACTGTATAAGTTTGAAGGCAGCACGACTTCGGTAGCCTAGAAACAATATTCGAAGCGTCAAAGAACGGTCCTCTTGAACAAGCCGCCCTGCATAGCAAAAGGTCAAACCCTACATTGCCTAACGAGAACTTCAGCCCATTTCATCAAATAGGCACCAAATGAGTTACATACTGAAACGGCTTACCCGCTTCCTTAGCTAACGTGTAGTATTTGTCGCGTCGCTGCTTGCCAATCTTCTTCTTTCCCATACCTTTAAAACGTTGCTTTTGGAAAGATATTACAAAGTAATACACGTCGCCTAGCCAACAACGGACTAGATAAACTACAGTTCACCAACTTAGGCTGCAAAACGTGAATCAATGGAAGCACATTGTACGCAATATTCCTACTGTATGTATTCAAGTTTAGCATACCGTAGAAAGAAAGCACATTTGGGAGACTGGCAGACTGCAGTCATGGTAAACGTCCATGATGATTGTCCTGTGCGGATTTTTGATGTAACCTTTAGAGGTATGCTCAGTACTTTAACCGTGACGAAAAATATTATCCCTCGCGCTTTTGACCGAGAGGCGCGGCACATGTAAGTTGCACCTGGGCGTAAGTGAAGTTGATGTGCCTGAGCTTTCCAGGTGAGGCAAGCAGCCGACAGTACGTTATGTAATCGGCAATCTAATTTCAAGTGGTAAGGTCAAAGTGAAGTTAGGATGCATCGTGGATTAAGTGTTTACTTAATCGTCAAGTCCTACCTAGTAGTTATGCTAATTTGACAGCAAGCTATTTTCGGCTCACCTTTGTCGGCAGCTTAAATGTTGGCGTAGCGTACTGCTTCTGTAAACAGTCGCGTTGAGACAATATTGGCAACAAAATCGTGACGTTCTAATGGACAGGATGAGCAGTAAGGAACTGGGAATACTGATGCTGAATCTCAGTACCTCCAGTTAAAAGATACTAAACGTTTAATTCGTTTACGCGGCAAAAAGTTTTCGTTTGGTGAAATTCTGTACTTCATAACGTAATTCAAGTAACTTATTATTACAATGTTTCCTTGATGCATGTCGGCTCTAATTTTGATCTTCACATTAGTAATATTTGTATGCTTTCGTACCGGACATAAACGTTTTGTAGAGCACTTGCACGTTAGCATACAAAGTCAGTTTCGCAGGCTTATGAGTATTACGCCTATAAAACTCCGTAAGTTTGTTGAATTCTTATATACATTCTCTCTCTAACGTTGGTTAACTATGGTATCTTCTTTTAGCACTGCTGCAATGCTGAATGCTTTGCATAAAGCAGTTTGGTCAAGCGCTGCACGAAACTACTTGAAATTCGTTCTTTGTTCGATGGAAACATCATACAGGAAGTGGTCTAATCTTTAACTGTGCATAAGTTTCATTGGGATATTCCTAAAAATGTACATAGAGTCTTATTAATACTTGTAGCGTCTGCGCGCGGCATAACCAACTCGAAGCGGCCAACAACTTTATTCGGTGATATCTACAGCGAAACGCACACACAGGAGGAATGCCTCAACTGCCCTGCCGAGGCAATGCCTCCGTACATATACGTGTCGGAGGATGCGTCATCTGGCTCGCACGTGACGCCAACCCGTCTCGGGTCCGCAATTCGATGCAGCTGATGCATCCTTTCAGACCCTAATTGGCGCGAGTCCATAATCCTATGCTGCTGACGCATCCTTTCAGATCCTATTGGTCGGAGCACAATAGTTGTGCGCAGTGCCTCACACAATTCAATTAATGCTATGATTCTAACAGGCTACCTTTACTGGGCTTATGAAGTGATCCCTTTTATTAAAGGACTAATTATACTTACGGTACTTTCGCAGATTTCAGGAATTCGATTGTATTGTAGTGAATTCAAATGTACACATAATCGGATGAAAATTCCCTTGCCTTATTTTTGCTCTTTGGTATACATTGAAGTTCACTGCTGATGTCTGTCTGCACAGTTTCATTGCCGTCCTTTCTGCTAGCATCCGCGTGAGTGAATTAACTTTTATTTATCACTTCCGTAGGTCTTTTCCTGGATTGCTAGGCATGCGGTATGAAGGCAAGTTCATAAAATGTATCGAAATATTAATACGATGCTGCAAAATGTACCTAGGTTATGGTAATAGGAATGTAACCTTCTGCTCGTGCAAAATATCACTTCCATTTCCTTTATTATTTAGCGCCAGTCCTAGTACGCACATCTTTTATTACTTTTATCTAGTATTACTACTAGATAAAAGTAATAAAAGATGTGCGTACTAGGACTGGCGTACTAGATATTACTTTTATCTAGTACGCACATCTGCCAGACATCTTTTATTCAATGCAAGCAACACAATGAACGCACCGATCACCACCACCAACACACACACACACACACACACCGTCTCCGTCTCCTCTCGCTGTTCTATCCTACCCCCTCCGCAGATAAGCACGTACCGTCACACATACATACACAGGTAATACATATTCGTCATACTGTCCCCTCCGAGGGACAAGACTTCCCGGCTTGTCAACCTGTTTCCACGAAGTTTTCTAAGCCCATGGGCGGCCTACGATGCCGTTGTGGGCAATCTGGCCGGGTTCTTTCGGATTCAACCGTGTTCAGCGTTTCCCTTAGGTGCTCCTGACGCTGGTGGCACCTTTTCAGGCGATCATAATGAACTACCATGACCATTGACGGTCTCTCGACGCTTTGGACCTTGTAGTTGACCATCCTGATCGTTTGTAACACCCGGAACGGCCCTGTCCACGGTCGATGCAATTTACCGGTCATTCGACCCGAGTCCAGCAGCCACACCAGCTCTCCAACACGTAAGGGTTTGAAGTTCATCTTTTTATCAAATAGCTTCTTCTGGCGCTTTTGCGCTAGGCCTATGTACTGCCGCGCCCTGGCGTACGCAGTCTCTAGGTTTTGTCGAAGATCAGAAGCATATGCGTGCATATTCACTTGGCGCGGCCCCTCAGGCAAAGGTCCGTACATAATGTTGGTTGGCAGCCTTGCTTCACGGCCGAACATTGCTTGAAACGGAGTCATCCCCGTTGACGAGTGCACACTGGTCCGATAGGCGAGCAAGTGTAACGGAACTTGTTCGTCCCTATCGAATGGTCGCTCTTCCACCGTTATCGACAGCATAGTCAAGAGAGTCCGATTGAATCGCTCGACTTGCCCATTACTCTGTGTGCGGTAAGCACTCGTCCTTAGTTTCTGTATGTCCAGCAGCGTGTACACGCTTTCCATAAGTGCTGACATGAAATTTCCTCATTGGTCGGTTAGGATTTCTTCTGGTAGTCCATAGCGACAGAAGCATTCGCTAACAAACACTGTCGCTGTGCTCTTCGCTTCCATATCTTTCACGGGAAATGCTTCAGTCCATTTTGTGAAACTGTTTGTTACCACTAGAAGGTAACGGTTTCCAGCTGTGGTCTCTGCGAAAGGGCCTAAAAAGTCCAAACAAATGCACTCCCATGGTTACCGGTGCAATGCGGTTGGAGAGGCGCACGTGCACGTCTGCTTTCGCCCGGCTTCCTTCGGGCACAAGCGTCACAGCATGAGCACCAGTTAGCGACATCTTCTCTCGGACCATCCCATTTGGTCCGTCATCAGTGCAATAATTTGGTCAACTGCCCAGTCAGTCGGCGGTCCTGAAAGCACCTATATATATATATATATATATATATATATATATATATATATATATATATATATATATATATATATATATATATATATCTCTTTCCGGGATGTTGACTTGATCGTTACGTAAGAGAGATCTCAGATTCGGCGAACTCGTGAAATAAACCTTGAAAACTATCATCTTTGCTATTCGTTTGATTTTTTCATCCAGGTATTGGTAGTATGGGACGGTCAGAGTAACATCTCTTCGAGTATTTATTTCATTGTCCGGATTTCGGTTCAACCGTTTCTCTATTACCGAGAATATGAATTTCTTAGGGTATCCATTTCTGTGGAGGGTTTCTCTTATGTGCATCAATTCTGGTTCTAAGAATTCCCTGTCACACATGTTCATAGCTCGGTCGACCATTTCGTTAATTATTCCTTTGAAGACCGAACGAGGGTGGTGGGATGAAAAATGCAGATACCTATCCGAGTGTGTTGTCTTTCTGTAAACCGTCAGTTTCACGTGGTCTTCATGCCTTATTACTAACGCGTCTAAGAACGGAAGAATTCCGTTTGTCTCCTTTTCTATCGTGAAGATAATTTGTCCCGGCAATAAGCCATTGAGATATGTCTGGAATCTTTCTTCTTCCCCTTGCTTTATGATCGCGAAAATGTCATCCACATATCGTTTGAAAAACCGAGGTTTAACAACTGTATCACCCGCTGAGAAGGCCAACTCCTCTAAACCTTCCATGAAGATTTCAGCTATGGTAGGAGAAAGGCTGCTACCCATAGGAGCACCGTTCTGTTCCTGGAAATAATTCCTTTGGAAATGGAAATAGTTTGCTTCAAGCATGCAGAAGGACGTTAGTCTTCTTATGTGGTATGGGTTTAGCTTAGTCCTGTTTGTGAGATCTGCATCGTTACTGAGCAGCTGTTCAAGCCTTGACAAGGTGTAATCCACCGGAATACTAGTGAACAGGTCTTTGACGTCATAGCTAACCAAAATGTCAGTGCTTGAGATAAGTAAATTTCGTAGCTGATTGCAAAAAGCCCTACTGTTCGCCACGTGTGAGTCCCTCTTTCCGGTTATGGGACGCATGATGTTCTTAAGGTAGGTGCATAACTTGGATGTAACGCTATTCACCGTCGATATTACCGGTCTAAGAGGTATGTCAGGTTTATGAATCTTCGTTAATCCGTAGAGCTCCGGGATATGGCAATTGCTGGTAAAGTGTTGGTGTTTCGCGATTCTGTCTAGTTCCCTATCTTCTGTTTCAGATGCAAATTCTTTTAAAAGACCAATTAAAGACTTCCTGATCGAATCACTAGGATCCGTCTGGATTGGTCTGTAAACGTTACTTGATAGCAGGGTCGACATTTTCTGCATGTAACTTGTGCGATCCAATACAACTACTACGTTTCCTTTGTCAGCCTTGGTAATGATAACGTCCTTGTTCAGCTTTAAGTCACGTAGGAGCTTCCTTTCGTTTCTATTAATGTTGGGTTTTGGCTTCGGTAAGTTGTATAATAAGCTAGCTATTGATCCTTTAATCTCAATAGCTCTAATTGGTTCCACTGTGGAAAGGCTATGTTCCACTGAGGCTATTATGTCCAGAACCGGTGGATTTTTCGGGGCAAGCACGAAGTTTAGCCCATTAGCTAGTACGACGTTTTGGTCTTTAGTGAGAAACCTTGAGCTCAAGTTTACGACGGTCTTGTCTAATTCAACCCGTTGCCTTCTACCATTCAATTTTGTGTTCCAAAATTCTAGATCCTGGTTGTAAAGAAGGCTACTGAACTTCCTTTGCAGCACTAATTTCTGTGCATTGTAGGCCGACAACCCAGTAGACGTGATATGACGATTCAATAGATACCATGTCCTCTGGTCCAACTCTATGGACAACCGGGAAGATAAGAACCCAAATTCTTCCTTAAGAAAGGCTAGGAAACCTCTATGTTCTCTGATTGTGCTTCTTAGTAATAGAAAGCCAGCATGGGTCAAAATGTTGATATTACGATTGTTGTGTGAATGAGCCCATTTTAGCTTGAACGTCTTGGGTAGGATGTTGTACCCTCTACATTTGAGAAGGAAAGTCAATTTACCTTTCGTCAGTTGCATCCGAATGTAGGTGTCTTCCAATTTTCGAGTCAACCTGAGCATCTGTGCGTCGTAAGCACGTTTGATGTAGTTAAAAACAGGATGTTTCGTAGAGAGAGATGTTACTCTGACCATCCCATACTACCAAGGCCTGGGTGAAAAAATCAAACGAATAGCAAAGATGATAGGTTTCAAGGTTTATTTCACGAGTTCGCCGAATCTGAGATCCCTCTTACGTAACGATAAAGTCAACATCCCGGAAAGAGAAAGACAAGGCATGGTATATGCAATTCAGTGTGATTGTTCGAGAATATATGCTGGGGAAACCGGTAATAGCGTCCTCCATATGTTCAAGGAGCACTTAGCAGGAGTAAATCGTTACAACAATGCTAAGGCTAGGCTAAATGGAAATATGAACATTCAAGGAAGGGGAAGGAGGCAAATACTCGACCCAAGAACAGTTATGGAACAAGCAATCAAAGCTTCAGCGGTGGTAGAGCACGCGTCCCAATGCACTGGGTCCTTGCACCCTCTACATATTTGCACCGAGTCGAACTTCACACGACCGAAGATAAAGGAAGCCTTATTCATCCGAAACAATAACACCTTCAACCGTGATAAGGGTGTTGAAGTTATTGAGATTTGGAGGGATGTCATCCACCGACATAGTTGTTGCAAAATACCACAACGTGTTATTCAAGATGATCAAGAAGAAGAACGACACAATACAGAAACCACGGATGCCCAAAATAGAATTTTGGGTTAGCTAAAAATGGGGCACAAGAAAATCATTTAGTAGCCTTAAAGAAACTTGGCCAAGTGCCGCAGTTTAAAGCATTGTTTTAAACCAATTGTCACGCCACTAGCTCACCTGATGTTAGACGGTTAGGCATTATCGCTGATGACGGGGTGTGAGCAACCCCGAAAGCTCCGATATTCAGTTGTGTTAATGAAACGGTGCTACTCGTATTAATCTGGTTTGACATGCATAGCTACACCGTTACGAAACATCCAGTTTATATATATATATATATATATATATATATATATATATATATATATATATATATATATATAAACTGCAACAAAGGAAGCAACGGACACGTGGCTGATGACCCATTATCCATCCACGTTGGACGATGCCACCTTCCCAAACTTCACTGTACGTTGAGCCACCACTGGGGACGGACGACAAGGCAGTTGCTCCACCGCCTGGCCGAACTTGGAGGGAATCCGCCTCGAGGGATCAAGTTGGATCCGACAGGCCTCCCACCGATGTTTGGCTAGATGGAGGAGCTTCTCCGTAAGACCCGACCTGGTGGTTGGCCAACGAAGAACCTGCGCTGACGACGAGCCAAGGTTAGGCTCGAAAGCTACGCCATGCTTTTGTTTTTGCCTTTTCATGAAATAAATCCTTACCATCACTTTCGTGAAGAAGGACTACATGAACGGGAAGAAATGCCGTGATTTCTCTTTGAAACTTTTTGAACCCCGTTACCAGACTCATCTTTGATATATATATATATATATATATATATATATATATATATATATATATATATATATATATATATATATATATATGAAGCCCTCCTCGAAGGTTTGCCACCTTTCTCGCTGACGACGGAATCAGACGATTCCGAAAGTTATGAAATAAACCTATCGTACGTTCACTGTCATGTTTTTTCACTAACATAATTAACCAACCAGCCAATGGTTAGGTTGCTTTGGTGCTCTTACAGGTAGCAGTGAATTGAACTCAACGGGCGCTGCAGCCGTTATCTTCCAATATGATTCACCGCCCCGTTACAGAAAAACCAGTGTTCAAAAATATGTGTATATATTTGAATACTGGATGCTTTGTAACGGATTTCATGCTTATTTTGGTCGTAATTCCGGCTTTCTCGCTTTTGATGTTACCTGTAATAAATCTGCAAATTCCCTTCCAGTGGATGGATGGGCGCTTATTAGAAATATCACAGGTCAAAACTCTTACCATAGTTTTCGGAACCAGTGCATTCCGAAAGCTACGGTAAGTTTACTTCAAGAAGATCGTCAAGCAAGCGAGGTTTAAAATGTGTTACATGTCCTAGTTTAAAATAGCCACCTTAAGTAGACGCCCAACTCATCACGCAGTTATTGTTTGCTCCTGGTGCTGTCGAGGAAGGATGTGCCGCTATACGTCTCCGGCAAGAAGGGTCAGAATGGTATCACAGGCGCGGAGCAGAAGAAGAATTACTGCACGCAGTTGCAGCAGAAGATCGCTATCAAGAGGAATTACGTGCTCGCGCTGCGGACGCAGGATTAGTAGGAGCCTATCCGCTCGCCGCAGGACAGTCAGAAGGAGAACTGTCCAGGCTGCTCCGAGAAGGCGATTGTATGGCAGGAGACGGGTTGTCCGGTCAACATCGAGAAGTAGAAGACGGTCAGCATCCAGGAGGCGAACAACCAGGGGTCGTGTAAGCAGGGCAAGAAGGAGAAGTGCAACACGACCAAGGAGGCGTACAAGGCGACGTGTGTCAACAGCAGCATCGCAAAGAAGAAAGCAGCCTGCCCAAGTCCGCAGGGTAACTCGGCGAGCTGTTGTCAGCAGGGCAAGATCTTGACTGAAAACTTGATTAACCCGCACCGAATTTAAACCTTATCGTGCAAAAATGAAGGGACAACACTGTCCGTCACTTTTGCGTGCTTTGGCAAAAAATGTCTGAGTATTGTAAATTAAGTTGGTTTCTCTTGTGTATTGTGATCACAATGCCTTTCTGCTGCTGTGTATAATTGCTGTGTATAATCCAAAAGGCGCCGCGTGGTAATTAATAAAGACGCACGTCCTGCATAACACAGCAATCATACGATCGCGTCAAACGGAGCAGTTGGATTTAACGTTCAGCATTATGCACACGGGGAAGCTTCCAACCCCTTTACAGCTAAGCAAGAGTACCACAACTTCAGCTGCTCGCAATGCCACAATAAATGTAGAACGAGATGGAGTCCGGTCAAATATGTACCTGTTACGAACATTGTTGCCCCGGTTTTTGTGGGACGTGCTTCTGGCATCCAAACACGGGTTTGTTGCTCCAGTTGTGTAGAGTTTTCTCCTGAGAAGATGTGGGTATGATCTGGTGAATGTATCTTGCAGTAGAGGGGTTAAAGCCTAATTTCGCAGCGGAAATCTGTGCTCATGACCATTAGTCAACACCGTGGAAGCACACAGACACGTTCGGAAAGGCTGACTGATGCCGATACTATTGTAGCGCCAGCCCTAGTACGCACACCGCTGCCAGACATCTTTTATTCAACGCAAGCAACAACGAACGCACCGTTCACCACCACCAACACACACACACACACCGTCTCCCTCTCCTCTCGCTCTTCTATCGTACCCCCTCCGTAGATAAGCACGTACCGTCCTACATACATACACAGGTAATGCATATTCGTCACAATGATATCACTTCCATTTCCTTCTTATAGTCGGATATCTTGCTGGTGTGACATTCTGTTGGAATAGAGCCAAAACCTGAAGTATGACACCAAGGCCACTCGCTGAAGACGGAACTAGGTTGTTCCGAAAGCTTCGAGATTAGCAAGTGTTGTGCTCTGAATTTTTACCTAATAACTGACCCATCCATCCGTTGGTAAGGCGTTGTTACGTTTAATTTTCAGACACACAACAAACGGGAAGAAACCGTAGCAAAAGTTTCAACCGAATAGAACCAAAGTAGAATACAAAAAGGCTGTTTACGGTAGAAGTCGCTTCGTATGCAAAGTAACAACGAGAAGCTTGAATCGAAGTAATTAAATTTTCATTTTAATTAACATAATGGAACTATTCTGCGATGAGCAGTATGACATTCGAGCCATTAGTTTTTGCAAAATGATTTGAACTGTAACTGAACGGCTTAAGACGATTGATTTGAAGCTCATCGTCTCTGTGACGTATGTTTTTAAGCGACAATGAATGATACATCGTAAATCAATGGAAAGGTGAGTGTCCCGCTGCCTCACTGCAGGCGTACGAAGTGTGTAATGCAGTCTCGCATGGTTGTCCACTTTTAGTTTTCCCAAAGGGAGATTTTGAAAATTAAGGACGCAAGTTGACGCGAGCCTTCTCCAAAATTTCCTGACGCACCTTCGGGTAATCCGGGCGCATTTGCAGAACTGCGTGGCACGTACCAATGGCGGCCACGTACATCTTTGCTTTAAGGTAGCAGTATGCCAGTTTATAGCCTGAAAGTACGCTGTGAACACCCGATTAATCCGTGGCCATTTCCCAGCTCAACCTATGTCGACGTCTCGCTGTTTAGACAGTCTCCACGCCTTCTCATAGTCGGATATCGCGTTCTTCCACATTTGCAGCTTTTGACTGATCGTACCCATGTAGTCCATGGCTTTTATGCAAGACTGAAGTTCAGCTATCCTGCAGTTGGTGTCAAAATGCCGATGTACGCATACCGCATTGTGCTTTACGCATGTCTTCAAGACTTCCAGCGCGCTTTCGTTTTTCGACTGGCCAATGTATATGTCGGCCAGCAGGAGCCAGCACTGCTCCAGCCAGTTGGCGTTTTCGAAATTCCAAGGCATGTTCATCGTTTTCTTCAAATTAACTTTTGCCTTCGCATTCTGTTTCAGCAGCCGGTAGGCTCGAGCCAATCCAAGTACGACACCAACGTTCAATTCGTCCTAAAGTTGCTGGTGTGTCTACTCCGCATGCCAATTTTAAGTTTGAATCTCTCTATTCGAATAGCCATTCCGATTTGACAGTCTATTAATATCGGAGACCACATCGGTCATTATGAAGTAACCCGTCAGCTTCATTGGTTGTTAAGCGGGAAGGTTGTGGTTAACCCTCTGAATGTAATCTGAGTAGCCATTTAATTTATTTACCTGACTTTCATCGTCGCCTCCCATTCGGCGCAAATTGTTCAGTACTTTCTCGGGAGCAGTTTTGTCCTTGGAGGCGAGAAGCAGAAAGTTCTCCATCAGTTTGTACTTGAAGTCATTCTTTTGTTTGAACCTCAGCTCCTTGAAGACATTCCTGTCATTCTTACCAGCTCAAGGTGGGATGGTATTTACAAAAGCCTTATGCTTACCTTCAGGTACATGTCCGCTATTTTCAATTGTACGCTTCCTGCTGAATGATTTGCAAGTCTAGTGTTTGACCGCTAAACTGCAATGAGCCTTTCTTGATCAGTAATGCTTACGATGCGTCCGCTTCGTTGAGTTGATCCGTTTTCCAGGCTTCGCTGCCAACTATTTTGTTCTCCGGATTCAGCAGTATTTCTATCATGTTGTAAGTTGCCTGCTCGCCCCACTGGGCATCCTTGCGAGCCTTGCTAAAGAAGCTGAGCGCTCCGCTTGGGTTGCCAGTCCGCCTAGGTTATCGAATAAGAAATGTTCATGTTGCGTAAGCGCGCTCATCGATAATTTACCATTCATAAACGCCTTTGCAATAGTTGAATCCGCAGTCGAGCGTGGCACGACGATTCTTCGTCAGGGCAGACGCAAACAGGGATTCCACTAAAGGAGTGCATTACTTTGCATATCATAGCAGTTTGTCATTTATTTATGCCTATTCTAGTTTGTCATTTAGAATGCCTGTTTTTAATATCATAGCAATTGGTCATCCATACCATCCTCCGTTGTTCCCACACGCAAGGAGAACTCCACGACGCGCTGAAGGGCGTGGTACTGATCTACATGATGGAGGAAGCAAAGTTAGCTTTCACCCATTGAATTTCTTTGTGAATGATTACTTGGGTTTCTTTCGAGCAAACTCTTGAACAGATCCAGAGCTGTGCTCATTTCATTCTTTTGGTACATTAAATCAGCCAGCATCTTAAGCATCCCTTATTTAACATGAAATAGAATGCTCAGCAAATGTGTAGGACAGACCAGTGTTGCTTCGTCGTTATTTTTGTCAATTTTCGTGACAGCTATACATTGCTGGTGACACTCTTCCAGATTATCAGTGATAAGGTGTATATGCGCAAGGCTAAGCATTAATTGGATATTCTTCGCATCGTACTTCAATCCTTCCGTATAATGAATGGCTGCTTTGGAGTAAACATGCTGGCTCTCATAGAAATTGCCAATTCTTTGGGAGAGTCTGCTGCGGCATGAGCATTTTACTAATAGCGCCCATAATGCCCGAGCATACCTGGAAGCTTGAAGCAGGTGTTCCTTGTTGTCCTCTCCACGAATGGTCCCTTCGCTCTTTGCTAATCTGTGAAGCAGCGACGTAACGTCTTGCCACAATACTGACCGTACGGGAAACTTAACTCATGGTAAAGATTCTTCGCCTTCTGCAATGTTTCGATGGACAGCTGATGCTGATTCATAAGAAGGTACAGCCGAGAATAGAGTTCGTAAAACTTTGCGGCAGTCTTCAGGTCAGACGATTCTGAAATATGCGACTTGCCTTGAATGTTCACAAGAAAGGAAGAATATTCCAGCCAATGTTTTTCCTATTGCAATCGCAGGTCGTCTGGAATAGCCTCCAAGGTCTTCCAACGTAAACAAGCTCACCGTTGCAATGTGATATTGCACACGTTTTACGTAATTACAATTTAAGGGTGTTAAAGCTACTTTTATCCTTTTGTTCCTTGAATGCATCAAAGTATTGGCGCATGTAACGTTCGCATTTGTCGTAGTTGCCGAGCTTTAGCAGAAGGAGCGCCAGATCGTAGCTGAAGTCGACGCATCTGAAATTCCGTTAGTCGCCAACCATCCTTTACCGTATCAAGTCGTGGCCGCTCCTTTTTAGCGCGGCTTCAAAATAGCTCACCGCCTGTAGAGGACTCATCCAAAGAGTGACCGTTGGCATTTGGGAAAAGCAACTTACTTTCAGATAGTTGTGAGAACGAACGTACACTTGGCCGATTTTCCGCGTCAGGGCAAAGTCCTTGGGATTCTTCCTGAGGGCTGTTTCGTACGTTTCGATCGCCTTTTCCATCTGTCAACAAATCGTGTGAAACGGATGCGAATGGAAACTGCGAACTTCGAGTATTCGTGCGTAGGCGTCACCGGCTGCAATGAGGATTTCGGGCGTCGGTGAACTGTGCATCATTTCTCTGAAATGTTGACAGAAAGATTTGATCAAGACATGTTTCGTTAATTGGAGTTGTACTTGAAGCATGCTATGTACTGACGTTTATCCTTCTTGTAGGTCAGATAAATGTCGGCCATAATCTTTCGAGTTTCGACGTAGTACCATTTGTCCGCCGAAACTTCGCTTAGAAGACGTAGCGCCTTGTTTACGTCTTTCTTTTTCAGCAGTAAGTCACACTGAATGAAAATGATCTGTCCTTCATGTTCCTCTCCGTACTCTTGGCGTAAGGCATCCAGAATTTTCTCCGTCTCTTCAAAATTGCCGTCTAACTGCAACAATTTTGCCAATTCGAGCTGTATCTTCAACTTTGTCGATTCCAGTGATTCATACGTAAGGAACGATTGTTCTACATTTCCTACTACGTTATCCATATGATCTGAAAACTTAGTTTTACCCTTCGATGGCTTGAGTGAATACAATTGGATAGCGTTGGTAAGAATGGCGTTAGCATCCTTTGTTTCGTGCGAAGCGACCGCTATGAGTGCTCGGATTAGATGATAGCTTGGTCGATGTCTGACCTGCGAAGATGAAATACTCAGTGACAGAAGCGATACACTCCACAGTGCTCTCCTACGTTGAAATCGTAGCTGACGGCCGCTTCGAGAGTGCTCTTGGCGGCGTCGAAGTTTCTCTGGCGAAGGGATATCTCGGCAAGGAGCAAATAGACGCTGGGATTTTCAGTATCCTTGGCTAGGCATTCCCTCAGCTCCTCAGTTGCCTTGTCCGGTAGATCTTGCATAAGATAAAAGCATGCCTTAAGGAAAAAGGCGGCCAGAAGGCCTGGAATGTATTCCAAAAGAATTGTCAGAATCGACAAGGCCGTTGAGCATATGTGATTGGGCAGTTGCTTCTGTAAATCTCCAGCCTAAATACGGCCACCTTCAGATCAATTCGCTTGTCGTCGTTAGCTTGCCATTGAAGGTAGACGGTTCTGTACAAGTTGGAGCATCTCAAGGAAGCGGTCGGCATTCAACGCTTGTAAAAGTTGTATTCCGTTAGGATAACTCTGCAAATATGGTAGCGTAACAAACACGCTTATTCAATTGCTGCCAGCATTACCGATTTGACATTTTCTATGTGGTTTTGAAATTTTGCTTTAAGGTCATCCAGTGAGGTCCCAAGGCTGGCCAAATCCTTGGCTCGTTGAAGAGACACTAGGCACAGTAAGAAAGAGCCTTCCTAAATGTATGAATAAACATTCGACGCGCGAAAGGTGAGCATTATTAGTTTTCTGTACTGCGGATTGTTGCCAGCTGCTGTCGACTGCTGTCATAAGTTCCAATTGAGCTTCAGCATCGTTCATTTTTTGCTCCATTAGCATGCAGTGAGCGATACCTAAAATTAGCAAAAGCAGTCCTTGCGCACTATAGTGGCAAACGCACGCATCCGGTGTCAGGAAATATCTGAATTCGCGCGCACTTGTAATAGTCAGAGGAAAGAAGTTTATGGAACATATTTGAATAGATTAGTATTAGTGTTACATACTTCAAACATACTGAGCCTTAATACAAGCTTCAACGTTAATGATATAGTGGTTGCCCCGTATGTAACGCAAGGTAATTAGTTCAGACGATTGCAATAGAGATCTGCAACTGCGGAAGCTATTTGGAGACTGTATACCTACACATGTACACATTTATTTATTTATACGCAGTTATAGATGGCGATAGCTTAAGGAGATTAAATTTCGTCAACAGTTGGCGTCGACTTACCTGTAAAGAATCGTGAAACAGCGAATGGACTGAATATCTGACATGGTTAAAACGTGCGGTAGTTTGCATGCCTCCTTCAGAGGTACAATGTTAATGTTAGGTACAAAACCTTCAGCTGCGTAATTTCGGTACTTTGATTCTTTAACATTGTACTACATCATTACGCGTCTCCTTTGAATTTAGAAATTTAATTTCCTTGTTTTTGTTGACCATTAATTTTAAAAAATCGCTACCGCCACTTGCCAGACTTTAGTGGATGGCAAATCCTGGACATTCTAGTGTGCACCATGCGAACCGTGCGAACGAAAGTTTCGGTTACTTTGTTTTAAGATTCATAAAGAATTTATGAACTGAAGGTACAATGTTTTGGCCTAATTCATTTTTAACGCAATCAGGTTTGCGTGTGCTCATTTGCTCTGCAACAGGGCCGAATTCTGCAAACGCAGCGTATGCACCAAAAGTACACTATGCGTACCTGAAAGGCTTGGTAACGACGACCTCTGAAGGAGGGCCGCCGCTTGGTACTCTTTCAACGACTCTGAATACGAGCGCTTCATTCGGTAAAGTTCCCCTAGTAGGCATTTGACGTCGCCATTGTTTTGTTCATTGTTCTGGATGCTTTCTATTAGTTGTTGGCTGGCTTCAAGGATGCGCTCATCTCTACCACTCTGAAAATATAGTAAACTTTGATTTTTCTCGTCTTTATGCAATTTCGGCTACCGATCGAATGTACACCGATATAATTTCAGTCATGAAGCAAGCTGATTTCACCCGAATTTGTGCAGCCACACCGCGCAGCTGGACCATGCACTTTGAAGCCTTCAAATGGTGGTATTTATCTTCCATGTCCTAGCAAGCGTAACAGTAACGGAATGTTGCACCTCCGCGTATGATCCGTAATACACTATTAGCGCAAGAATCCAGAGTTTCAAGAAGCCATAATCGCCAATGAATTGCTCCTTGCAGCTTCAATGTAGAAAATCCCGTTAATCCCGGATTGCTTCTTGTCCCCAACGTAAAGCCACCTTTGGAGCTCTGCTGCAAATGCCTCCCAGTTCCGCTTGCTCAGCAGAAGCTTCGCCCTTTCGACTGATGCTGGTAGGAAAGTTCCATTTGTTGAGCCAATCTTGCTCAGCTCTGCCAGAGCATCGTCTATTCTTCCTGACAGTTCTGCGCATTTCGCTCGACCCAGTAGAATGTTGGGATCGTTGAGAAAATTGTTCTTGCTAAAATTTGTCGCGTACTGTAGGGTTCACAACTCAGCGTTCACCTGGCGCCCATTTCAATGTGTCGAAGTGCGGTTTCCGCATCAGACGTCGTTGCCAGTTCCAGCCAACCTTTTAGGATTAATGCCTGGATTGCTCATACTCGTGCTGATATGGCACATTTATGTTTAGGAGTTCTACCTCAGCTGTGCGAGGAAAATTCATAAGCAATCGAACCAGCTCTTTATCGGCTTCGTCGTAGTGGCCGGTGAAAAATAGAACCGTTGCAAGCGCGTACAGCGCCTTAATAGAAGGGTTGCAGTTGGCTGAACAGTACTTGCAAGTTACCATTTCACTCGGTGTAGTCTTCATGGCGTCCAGGGTGCCTTTAAGATCTGAAATCCGCTGGTCGCCTGAATGTTCGGTGAAATGAGGATGCCCTTGATCTACAGTACGGCTTACCAACGTCGCCTCTGAGTTGATGAGCCTCGATTAGCCCCATCATAGCTCCAAGGCCAACTTTGGGATTTCTAGCTATTTGCTCGAATTCCGTAATTGATCCGTCGATGTCGCCTTTAAACGGCTCAAACGTAATTTGCTAACGTTTATGCGATACTTTTCAAACTTGACATTAGCAAGGCAATGCCCAGCAGGAGCCGATTGAAGCCATCGTCCAGCAGGTTCTCCTTACCGCGAAGTCGTTGCAAAACGGAGGCGTAATTCTTTTCCCTCAGGTGGTACAGAAGTTCAGCCTGTAATAGAATGTGCTTACAATGCTACGTGTGTATTTTCATTGCTATCAGTACATTTAGCAAATGATCAGACATTGCTGTCAATACCTTCTTGCCACTCTACGACGCAGCGTTTCTGGTCGGCGAACTGTTGCTAGGTTACCGGCGCGCCCTTCTTGCTGTAACCAAGCACATTGCATTGTCATCGCTTTGACCATTCGGAGGTCGTACTTTTAGAATTGAGTCTTATTATAAGTGAAGTTAAGGATAAAAGACAAGTTCTCTACACAGGTCTTCCGGAAGCATTCCTTATCTTTGAACGTGCCGTTGACGAAACGAAAGCAATTCCGGAGAGTCGGTGAAGGATCCCCTTTCCTCCGCCAAATATCATATGTGTTTCCTCAAAAAGTTTAAACGAGAAGGAAACCTAACTGAAAGCTGCGCGCCCACGATCAGCAAAGCTAAAGTTTCAGTTTCCCGATTTGTTATTTTCTAACTTCACTCCCATTTTCCATTGAAGTAAACTCGAAGCGACAGTTTCCTCAGGACGTCGGAATGAAAGCGGACTTGAACAAAATTTTTTAGCAGAACTTTCTTGCAGCGTTGTGCAAAGGCAAACGTCGTAGTTGTTCAAGCAGCATACCCAGAGGTTTTGTGGTTTAAGCTTAGATTTGTGAATGATTTACGCTTGAGATGCTTTACCCCGTGGCTGTGCTGCTGCCATTGTTGACATATGAAAGTTGGCGCGAACTTCCTGTTCGGAATTTTGAAGCGAGAAATCGAGCACAGCAGTTAAGCAGTCTGAGAAGAGGCAGCGTTTGTTCCGTTTGAGCGTTCCTATCACTTGGAGCGCGTAACGAACGGCTAGGAGACGCGTTCCATATATGAAATGTTCATTCTTGAAGTTAGAAAAGTTCATTCATTACTTTCGTCCATTTTCCCATCGTTACACTATTCAGGGAAGAATTTGTTCGCAAAATTTGTATACAGCGTCTTCGTGTGGGTGTAATCATTTGCAGTGTCTTTCATCGAACAGTCGTACGTAGGGAGCAGTTTCAAAATTCCAAAGCGTGTTTATTATGATATCGACGGTACGAGTTTTTTATGTTTTACTGAATTTTCGCGAATTTAGGGATTAGTCTTATATACCGTCTTCAGCGGATGACAATGTAGGTTTGTACTGTGGTGATGTTAACGTCGGTCATCGCAGAACGACTTGATTTTAAACAAGGACAACGATGAGTTTTTTCAAAGTATAATAGTTTAAATGTCTTCGCCCTTCGGATTTCTGTAATCTTGCTTTTCCTTCTTTCAAACCTTTCGCGGTGACAGTTCTTCTTTTACATGCTACTTAATTTTCATATTTGCGTTCAGGTTTTGCACCATCCCTTTTCATTAAAAATGCTTGTCTGAATATTGGAATCTCACGTTCTTCCAGGGAATATTGGACACATCTGTCAGGAGCTGAGCCGAGCCATTGGAAAGGGCGAAAATGCTGGACAATTTGATTTGCATCTTCCTACAACTGATCAGACGGTTATCGGCGTCGTCATTCATGTCATTCGTTACTTTCAGGATGTGACTGAATGGAATCTGAAGATTCTGTTTGTAGTGACACGTTACTTTCGCGTATGTCCGCCAATGCGTTGAAAGCACCTGTCAGGAGCCGAGATGACACTGTCGACATTTGCTTTTGAAAGTATAAGTCTGTTTTCGAAAAGGATTTTTAGCATCAACTCATAAGATTGTAACACTAAGCCATGGATAGGCTGTTGGCAATTACTGGAATTCTTCTTTCGTCGTTTATCCTTTCCGCGCTGAAACAGTGAACAGGCGATCATTTTTGAGTTCGTAATTAATTTTTATATTTTACTTACGTATGCGTGGATATTGATTTGCATCAATGTACTCATTCTCTTGATGAACAGTCCAGTGCGGGTACGAACCAAATGAACGAATGCGCTCACTGATACATTAGGGAAACTGTTAATAAGTCAACAATATGGATCCTTCCTTGGAAAATGTCAACCATTCATTTCGTTAGGAACTCAGTGAGGATTCAAACCTCGTTTGTTGAGGAACCTGTTTGATCATCTCTTATTATTGCCGTCCATTTGCTCTCGATGACATGCATTTAATGGCCCTTCGATTTATTTCAGCTGATGCATACATCCAAAGATTCGAATTCAGGTAAATTCAAAGTTGTACACGGACTCAGCCTATTGTCCGTTCCTGCCAAAACTATGCCGAGGACATTAAAATTTCTATCCATGAAAAAATTAATTTTCACCACCTTTTCAAGAACATTGAAAGGGTAATCCTGGAAGCTAAATGTTCAATATGTGCAGTAGCAGCGGAGCAGAGCAGCCTTTGCTTCGCTAATTCGCTCTTTAATAAATTCGTCCCCTGTGACAGTGACGCTACTGGGCTTGGAATAATCAAGGTTAAGACAGCATGGTTAACCAGTTTCATCAGTATGCAAATTTAAATCTCCTAATTTCGTAATCATGAGAGTTACGCAAAACCCAGAAGAGTTGGTTTATCACTTAGTGTGTCTTTATAGATGCAGTAACGCGGCGGGCCAATCTGGATAACAAACTTCTCTGCGATTTCGATTTTGCTCGTAAATTTCAAACGTTCGCCCATATGTGCACAGGAA
The DNA here is from genome assembly GCA_000612645.2 of Trichuris muris. Classification (NCBI taxonomy): domain Eukaryota; kingdom Metazoa; phylum Nematoda; class Enoplea; order Trichinellida; family Trichuridae; genus Trichuris; species Trichuris muris. The sequence goes on from CBXJ02000765.1 coordinate 402,045, forward strand.
CTTTGAACATAAATGAAAATGCCGTTGTGGGTCACCGGATTTGGACTTCGCAAGTGCGCTGCGCTTTGCCCAGAACGGTAACGTTAGTCGCATGAGGAACAACCGCTGCGCCGTCGTCACGTATGTCTACATCGAGCTTACAAACAAACAGCTGGGACCGGTTGCGCGTTTGCATTTGCTTTAAGCCTTGCGCTTAGACAAAAGAGAAGCTGGGCGACCATTTTGCTTCGCATGCGCCTATCTCCAACGGACTCCAAGTTCAAATGTTTGTAGTACGTGTTTACGCGGTTGCGCACGTTTGACTGATCAATTCTTCGGCGAATCCGCAGCACCGCACCTTTGATAAAGTCAAATACAGCGTGGCATTCTTAGCTTTACGCCACCACTAATGCTTGCCATGATAGTAGATTCACTTTGCTTAATGTCAACGCTTCATAACAGAAGTTACGGCACCGTTATGCAGCGCCATTACAATGCGAAATAGCCGGTTTTGCAAAACCGTTTTCAATTAGGATTTCGACTCACCTGCTGGATACGTTGGCTCAGTTTTTATTTCCATTACTGAATTTAACTGACGCATGCTAGTTCAAAATTTAACTTGTACTCTGCATGCCGGAAGCGACTTCCTAGCCGACTCCTTCTGCGTTTCCATCCGCTCCGAAGCAAAAGTACCGCTGATTCAAGAAATCGTAATTCAAGAGAGGTGTCGAAGTCAAATCCCAATGTATAGTTTGTCATCGTAAAATGCATATTCACATAATACGATCTCGCGTCTGCAAAATTGTTCACGTCAGTAGTTGTGTAGATATTCATATCTAATTTGAATAAGCAGCAACACTTCAGTATTAGTGATGAATCTGATCTATGTAAGCATCGAAGTTACCAAGACCTTATCTTCATGCTAGGATTACGCAATCTGTCCTCGTACATTCGACGCTGGCGTTGATATTGCGCTGCACATCTCAACGTTAACCAAAAGCGTTTATTTGCGCAAGACATAACGGAGCTTTCGCGAACAGCGGGTTCCGATCGAGATAGAAATACTGGAAAAGCAACAAATGCTCAATATGTATTCTACGCTGCAATGACTCACGCTTATTGAGTAGAAAAATAAGGGCATTCACATGTGTTGCGCTTGGTGCAGCTTAGAGACACACTTCCAACCATGTCCCTGCACTCAACGGCAGCTCTTTGCGGCAGTTCTTCCGTGGGCATCTCCAGCGAGCAGATGGACGATGCATGTCCAGCACCATGTCTTTGGTGCAAACACATCTCCTCAGCTGGTGCAGATTCCCCTTCTCCTGCATAAAAGCGACGGCCGCTTTCTCGTTGTTGAAGAATGTAGCGCTCATCTGTGCAAAACCCATTTGCTGTTCTCGTTCAGACATACTTGGAAACGATAGCGACAAAACTGAGACGATTAGCAGCACGATCCAGAAGAAACAACACCAATGTCAACCTTCTCTCTCTCCGGCAGCCCACGTCCACTTACAACCACCTGCCCGTGGTAACCGCATTGAAGTAACGCCTTTATTGAACCCAAGACAAGACCGCACAAACACACACTGCCCAACTCGGAAGGCGCACCGACGCACCCCGTCGACCTCGTCACCTGCGCGGTGTCCTATTTCTGTTAACTGACAGCCGGCGCACCCACGCTCCCTGGGAAGCGTACTGCACCCCCGTTTTTCATGCCCATCAGGGGCACAGATGTGGCTCGCTAGGCGCATGGCCACCGACTAATCGCTACACGCACGAAGTAACAAAGTTAGGCAACCATGAGGAACATAAAACCAAGATGACCTGCAGCAGGAACGAGAAGAAACGGCACCAAATGACAGCCTTCTCTCGACATCCCATGTCCAGTCAGCACCACTTGTTGCAGAAAGTAGAAAAGAGAATCCCTACGACAAAAACCTCTTGTCTCTGACACATCGTTTCCACTTCGGAAAGCCATCGGCAAAAGTAGACACTCACTTCGTGATATCAGCCGTCATTCACGAAGTTGAACTTCAGCAAACCGATAAATGAGAAAGAGGCGACATATGCGCGCTGAAGTGTTAACGCCGCGATTCGAGGGCGGTAAATGCATAAACGGATGTTTGCTGACAGCATTTACAAATGTAATTGAAAATAGGATTTGCATGTACGGGATAAATTGTGAAAAACCAGTGATACGGAATCCTTGTTCAACGATCTTTATTAAACGTAGCTTTCGGAATCGTCATGTTCCCTCGTCAGCGCAGTTGGAAAGAGATGGAACGTATGGTGTGAAACTATTTATCGGTAATGGAAGGGGTCAGGTGTTTAGGTGACAGCACCTGGTTTCATTTATCAGATCAGTCCAGAGTTCGCTGATCTCGACCCCTTTGTCCCTATTCATCTTGCAGGTGTTATGGCGGATGAAGAGGGCTTCTTTCATCTTTTTAACGCGGAACCGGCTCTCGCGACAAATGGTCCTTGCTTGCAAGTCGCCTGAACATTGGGAGGAATGTTCGACGACTGCTGAAGCTTTGATCGCATCGTCCATGATCTTCCTCAGATCCTTTGTTTGAGGTCATCCGCGTCGTCTTTGGTGTGTTCCGTTGAGCCTCTCCAGTGCGTTCTTGTAACGTGTAACGCCTGCTTGGTGTTCTTTAAACCTGTCAAGTAAACTGCTGCCCGTTTCTCCTATGTAGGAGGCGTTGCTCTACTGCAGGTTATACGGTAGAGACACCGGGCCTCTCTTCCATAGGAACAATGGTCTTATCATGTCGTAAAATATTTCGTAATGACGCTGAGCTCTTGAAAAATACCCGAAAGTTTAAAGTTCTCCCTAACCGTTTAATTCTCTCTCCGATTCCTTTGCAGTAGGGCAGAACAACTATTGGTTGTTGTTCTTTCGGGTGTAGGAGTTGCGGCATGTTCATCCTGCGATGTATTATGGACGAAGTCAGTTTACCGGGATAACCATTAGTTGGGAGAGTGTTTGTTATATGCTGCAACTCCTTTTCAAGGAACTCTACGTCACAGATGGCAATTGCACGGTCCACCATTCCGTTTATTATCCCCTTCATCACCGAGCGGTGATGGTGGGAAGAAAAATCTAGGTAGCGGTCGGAATGTGTTGGCTTCCTGTGAACCGTGGTTTTGAAGCCTTCAGCGCTCCTGATGATTAGCGCGTCAAGAAAGGGCAGCTTGTTGTCAGTTTCCTTCTCGATGGTCAATGAGATGTATTCTGGGAACATATTGTTGAGGTGTTCAAGGTAAAGTTCTTCCTCCCCGGCTTTCGTGATGGAAAAAATGTCGCCTACGTAACGCTTGAAAAACCGTGGGGTGATCGAGGGATGTGCTGTCCTGAATGCCATCTCCTCGAAATGCTCCATGAAGATCTCTGCTAGAATGGGGGAGAGTGGACTGCCCATTGGAGCTCCGTTGGTTTATGAGAAGAACTTGTCTTGATACCTGAAGTAGTTCCCTTCTTGCATGCAAAAGGAGACCAATTTTATAATATGGAAGGGGGTTAACTTCGTCCTATGCGTAAGTGTGCTGTCTGCAACGAGCAGATCTTCCCACACGGTGAGTGTATGCCTCATAGGGATACTCGTGAAAAGGTCCTTGACGTCATAGCTTACCATGATGTCATTTGGTGCCGTGGGAAGTTGTCTAATCTCGTTGCAAAAGTCCATACTGTTCTTGACATATGAGGACCTGTGACCCGTTAATGGTCGTAGTATGGTGTTGAGATACGAGCATAATTTTGATGTAACGCTGTTAATGCTGGATACTACAGGCCTCAGCGGGACTCCGTTCTTTTGAATCTTGGGGAGACCGTACAGCAATGGACAGCGTGTGTTGCTGGTATAATATATGTGGTGCTGGATCTTCTCTAGCTGTGCGTCCCCGGTTTCCACAGAAAAGTCTGTGAGAATTGCAGAAAGGGTTTTTCTAACTCTCTCTGTTGGGTCACAACGAAGTGGTTTGTAGATGCTGTTGGACAGCAGAAGTGAGATCTTATGGTTGTATGATGTTTTGTCCAACACTACAACTACATAACCTTTGTCTGCCTTGGTTATGACGATGTTCTCATTTCTTCGTAGTACGTTCAGTGCTCGTCTTTCCAAAGCGGTCATATTTGGAGCTGCACTTCGCTGTTGGTGCGACAAAGCGTTCTTTATAACTCCTTTGATGTGGGCCGCTTTGGTTGGCTCTACTGACGCTAGGCAATGTTGCACAGATGTAATGATGTCGAAAATTGGTGTTTCCTTGGGAGTGGGTACGAAATTTAGACCTTTCGCTAGAACAGCATTCTGTGTCTCACTCAATGGTTGAGAACTAAGGTTCACCACGGCCTTGCGCATGCTGTTATCTGCGAAACGTCCATTCGTCCTGTATGATCTAACAAACTCCCACGAGTTGGAGCAGTAGAGAGTCTAGTTTTCTCCGGAGAACTTCTTTTTGTGCAGTGGAGACAACATGACTGTTGGTACAGATTGACGGAGTAAATTCTCATTTTTGCTTCAGTAAAGATACACGGCAATTCCCCGTTATTTGTTTTTTATTCAACGGTAACAATATTTTTTGCTACAGGAATATTTCGCAAAGGGGTTTCACGTTCTTCCGTTCGAAATTGTCAATTGGATAGACAATATAGGATGTCTAACAGGGGCGTTGAACGTACTGAAAGGCCAATGCTCAGCGATTTACATCGGTGAAACAGGCAGGCTTCTACAAGATAGATTTAAAGAGCATTTAAATGACATCCATAGGTACAAGAATAAGGAAGACAGACTAAATGGGATAGTGAGGTCCACAGGACGAGGCCGCCCACAAATGCTAGAACCGCGTATCATCATGGACAACTTGCTTAGGACGTCAGCCGTCGTTGAACACACGTCCGTATGCAAGCATGACCTCGTGGCGGTGAAGTTATGCAATGAAAGCTACAAAGGCCGCAGAAAAATCAAGGAGGCACTGTTCATTCAGCACAATGATTGTTTGAGCAGAGATCGAGGGGTCGCAGTTAGTGATATTTGGTCGAATCTGATTCGACATACCAAATGTTGCGAAACCAGTGATCCCTCAAGGCCAACTGATGTTAACCCCCGAAACGAGCGGTTAACCACCATTTCATGCTGAAGACGAAACCAGTACGTTTCGAAAGCTCCGCTGCAAACTTTCTGTTGCCAATACAAGTAAACTGTTCCTCCAAGAAGAATTTGCTTGGTGCTGGTAATATTCAACAGGGATACAGCAGTAGACCTTTCAGAATTGGATAGACAATATTAATTCCTCTGCAAAACTCATCTCTCTTATCCACAACATATCGTACTAATCGCAATGCTGGAAAACAGCGCTGAATATATGTATTCCTTGTGTTGGAATAGATGCATTTCAGGTTGAACGGCGGAGGTGTGCCTCGGCTGAACTTTTCCAGCGGAGGAACTCGTGTGGAATACTTTCCCGAAGACCCTATGCTGAGTTTCCCAATTTTTGCAGTGCAAGACGTTAGGCTTCCGTTCACTTTTCAAAATTGCACTCACCTGCGAGCACCACCACCCTATCAGCTGCCTTGCGAACAGAAGCATGACGCCATTTCCACAGACGCTGTCGCCACCCATCGGAAGAGGGCAACAGCCAACATGCTCCGCCTAAAGATAGCGGCGCCGTCTAGGGGGGGGGGGACTTGAAAATAGTGCCGGAAAAAGTCCTTTCACACCATGACGGCTTACGCAACTTGAACATCATGTATTCATTCTGTATGTCTATTGCTCTCCTCGGCGAGTCCCAGGATTATCTCGAGTATGGATAATCGAAGTCCGCATCATCGAGGTTTTTGTGTATTCGCATTTACCGATCTCTGAATGACGAGATACAATTCACAAGGAGAAGCAGTCCTGTTTAGCAGAGCACTTCCATTTCTGTCTCGCTTCTGCCAACGCTCCAATGGCGCGTCTAATGCGTAGTGACACTTGATCTTTTCTGCGTGACAACGTCAACGACGCTTATGTTGAGTCCGACTTTGCACTTCTTCGATAGTCGGCGACAAAGACGATGACGGTCAAGGAAGCGATCCGCTCACCGGCTGTCTCGTTGAGGAATTGTAACTTCGAAGGTCAATACTAAGTCAAATGTTTAACCTAAGGCAAAGCCGCGCGTTCGTTCGAGTTTGTCAAAGTCGAGTTGTCGCGCAGCACCGCGATAACGAATGAAGTCGAGAAACGATCCTGTTTATTTTTTGTTTTCAAATAAGTAGCAAGCGCCTGACAGGAAGTGGCGGGAAGAAATACGCTCACTTTGTTCAACGGGGCACATTCGCAGCGTTCAATTGATTCCCATCTTGCATGGGCGTCTTACTTATAGGAGTCGCAAATACTCGCGCTGATTCACCTGGCGCAGATATGGTTATTCAAAAGGGCGTTCAATTCTACGCGCTAAAGAGAAAATGCTTTGCACAGACTCAGCACATGCTCGACTCGTTTGTCGCTCGCTGACGTGCATACCGTAATCTTATTAAAAATAGGGTTTCTTATCACGGGATAAGTTCTCATCTTTTCAATCAATCACACGGCTCTAATCCCGTTAGTGAAACACAAATGAGCACGAAGCTTTCGGGACACTAGCTTGCCCCGTCATCAGCGTGTCTACACGCTGATGACGGGGCAACGTAGTGTCCCGAAAGCTTCGTGCTCGTTTGTGTTTCCATACCGTAATCTTTTAAGTAATCCACCTTTACGACTTTTCTGACAAATTCCCAATGCGCTAATTCCCGTGCGCTTCGCAGTGCGTTCATTAAACACGTCTGTATAAACGGTCCGTTGTCCCAACGTATATTAAGCTTTCGCCTAGCAAATCAGCCCAAGTTGCGACGTCACTTGCTGTTCTACATAGGCGGAAAATTGCAGTCTACTTTCGCGCAAGCGTAACAGCCATGTAATGAATATAGAGGCCTCTCCACCATTTCATCTGCACTTTTCTTGCACACCGAACGCCCTCCCATTGTAAGAAAAGAAAATGTTGGTGAAAGCTATCTTGCCGTCAAGCCCTCCAGATTGTCTAAAACAGCTGTTGGAAAACTTCTTCGCGCTATTGCCCCTTTCCTGGCTAAAAACCCTGCTACTGCACCCAACCTTCCACTCCAGTTGTGTCAGAGCCGAAGGTGGGACAAGCCAAACCCTGAAAGCTGCACTATGATGGCCTTAATGGTTTGGTCAGCACATTAAACGGTTGCTTTATAAAATAATGAAATTGCGAGGGCTTATGCACCGTGCTGCGTTTAATAAGGTAAATGGCATACAATAAGAAAGGTTTTCCAAAAAATTGACAGAAAGTGAGTACAATTGCGGTTCATTATCTTTTTAGCCCTCCATCCACCCATTCCAGTTGATCCATCGCCCACTGGGCAGCCGCTCAGCTTCCATTGCCCCCAAGAGGACGATATCATTCACTCTGGGTATCACCGGTCTAAAACTACAGTCACCCGTTTGGCCAGCGGTTGCGTGGCTGATTGCGTAGATTAGAAGGAGAGAAAGACCGTACGTAATATACACGACAGCGTCTTCCGAATGATGCGCACTTGACACTGTTCGCTAAGCAAAGCTGAGCCAATGATTTTATCTACTGTTTTCTTGAAGATTCATCTTGCTCTTCGCTTAAGAAGAACGACATCTGTCTGACGCCCATCCGATTAGGAAGTAACCAATGTCTCTCTGGCGCCCTTAGAACAAGTAAAACGTGCACATGTGTCTTTTTGGAAGGCCACGCAGTGTGTGATTAATGGCCAACGGACGGCCACGTCAACAGTGGCAATGATGGAAAAGGCAGTTCTGTTTTTTCCTTTCTTCAGGACGGTTCATGGTGAACCCTGTCGAAGCGTACTGTGGGACTGACTTCAATAATGGTCGGTTGCCAGCACACGGGGGCAACAGCATACCTTAAGGAAACGTACGAAAGGAAGGGAAGAAACCTCCAAATCCTATTTGGAATCATTTTTGACCCACAAGCTATGCCCAATATTAAGCATATGACATGCGCCCGTCGCGTAGGCGCAATTTTCAAACAACGAGGAACCGCGAACAAGTCAGATATGTTACACATCCCCTAGGGCAACTAAAGACACGGGAATGCCGGTGCTCAAGTCGAATCGACCGCTCAGCATTGGGCAGTCGCTGCGCCACCACTCGGAAACTGTGGAGTTCGGCTGTCAGATTGCAACATGGATAACGCAAGTCACTTTGAACATCCGCTGGCCGAAAGCGTTTGCCTCTTCCGCCAACAGTGCAGCCCGTAGGTAGTCTCCCATTTTTGCCATACTCACAACGCGAACATGGTATGGTCAATTACCATTGAAAATGAAATTTCCCACGGAACGGCCGCTTTGGCGTTGGAGCAACCTCGACGCGATAAATACGAACTTGCAAAGCGAGTTAACCAGCCCCAACTTACCGGAGTTCCACAAATCGTAACCGGTTGCGGGCCAGGGCGCTCTGGAAGAACGAGTCAACCTTAGTGGATCACGTGTCAGCGCTAGCGCGTCGGCTTGTCCATACTCCATTAATTAAGGGGAGCCGCGGCGGAACAAAACGCTCCCGGAATTCGAAAAGTGGCTGGCGCCGCCGCGCCAACGAGCCCCTTCCCTTCGCGGGGCCTAGCCGCGGCGCCCGGAGAACTTTCCGCGCCCAGGGGAGCCGGCACTTTGGCGTAGGGCATTTGAAGCGGCGCCGAAACTCCTTTCCAACCTTTCCGCAAGGGGCACACTACAGTTTACGGTAGGATTGCAGGTACGCGCGCGCGCGCCAATAGCGCATTTCGTCCGCATTGTTGCGCTTGTTCAAGCAGCGCCAAGCGTAAGGCGGGCGCCCGGTTAGGAAAGTCGCCACCCATTATCCGCCAGCCTAAGCGCAATGCTTGGTCGCCGCGAGACCGGTGCCGCCGTCGAAGGAAGCAAAGTTTCCGAGCGAGTCGCGCTTTGTCGCTTCGCCTCCCGTTCGGCAAATGCTGCCGAAAAATTCGATGTTGCGCGTCCGGCGCCTCTTGGTGGCCCCTCATCGCGCAACCCCACTCCGCAAAGCGCAATGCGCCGCCTTCGGCAAGTCCACCTAGGCGCCCGAGCGCCGGAGCTTGCCTCCCTAGGCCGGGGCGAAGCAGAAATTCAGCCAAGGCCAACTTTGCAATCGCCTTCTTCTTTAAATTGATTTTTCCATATGCCAACCTGCGCATCGTCGACTTTTCGACAGTGTCTCCTTGGTTTGTACGTTGGTGGTGCAGCTGGCTGGCCGATCCTTTGGCTCCCGTTTGCCGAGCGAGGCTTGGTCGCCGCGCTATTCCCAGGTTCCCCAAGTTTTAGCTTCCTGTTTACCCGAGGTGTTCCGCTTCGCCGTTCCCCGATAGCCCGCATGTTTCGTTTGTCGCCTAGTCGCACGTCGAATCGACGGATTAGGCTGTGTAAGAATTCCGGCGGCGCCTGATCCGCCCAGGCAGGGATGCTCGCCAAGCGGACGGCTCCCGGAACGCAGGTGGATTCGTAAGCGATGGTTTTGCCATTTTTTGCGTGCATCCGGCGCGGTCGGTCGCCCCCTGTAAGCTCCAGACTTGAACTGCGGTGCATCCGCGGTCGTCCTGGCTTCTGGCCGGGCGAACAACCTGCAAAGTTCGTTTCCAAAACCGCCCCGCTCGTTAATGCAATTGCTCTGCGGCTCGGATCGACCCACCGAACCGCCTCGATAGTTCTGTCTGCACCAAAGTAGGCTGGACGCCGTATACCCGACGCATTCCGACGACTGTGCTTGATCGCGTTCTGGGGATCGATCAGTTTCGCGGTTCCTTTCTTAATGCTTTATTTTTTGATCGATTCCATTTTTGCCCATCCCCTACGCCGTGCACCCATCTTATTGTGCTTTAATCAATTTTCCTTTGCCATTTGCCCGTATTGAAGGAAGTAGCGGTCCTTCTTTTCCGCACCCAATCCGGCCGAGCTGCCTCCGTGGTCGCTTCCCGGGCGGAGACGGATTCACTTCACGAATCCGACCGCCGATGCTGTTTGCACTTTGTTTATCGTATTTGTCTTGCGCGTTTTAATCGGCCCGAACACAATGGCATGCGCTGGTTGTTGCTTTTGGGCAACCTACTTTCTCTCCGCTACTCTTGTTTGTCCGTCGTTGTTGTCCTAACGTTGCCTTGACCGCAGTCGCGTTGAAATGCGCTTGCATGATCTCTGCCGGACGGGCACTGGACTAACAAAGCTTCAATTGGTCGCAGTCAAGTGCCCAACGGACGGATGCGCATATTGTTTTCACGTCGGCCTCATCTTTGCGGGCGTCGACGGCCGGGCAGTTCGCCAAAGCCGGGAATTTTGTAGGAACGGAACGCGAACGGCGGTTAGCTGGTTTCTGTAAACATGACTAATTCGCTCGTCAAATTGCGACGTCTCCTTAGCGACTGGTCCTCCCCCCTGTGTGTTACTGATTTGCTTGCAGCGTCCATTAAAGATGTGATTTGCATTTCCGAAAAGTAGCGCTGTTTCTTAACCGAAACGGTGATGCAATGACAGTTCCATTTTTCCTCGTATAGACGACAGCCGCAGATCGTCCAACGTTGTTCCGCACGAGAATTGGTAGCATTAGCAATGCTATTGCTAGCCATTGATTGGCTATTTGGTGTTGCGTATTCGCGTTTATGGCAGTTCGCCGTTGAATAGAGTGTTTGTGTGTCCCAACTGGCGATGGCTCACTTATGGATGACTCATCGCGAGGAGATCGTCACTCTGTGCAGTTGCCATTTTTGGCGCGCGTTTACCGCTCAGTGAACGTTCGATTGCACGTTCGAATTTTGGAGATTCTTTTAGTCGGCAGAAGTTGCGAGACGAAATGCCGAGCAAGCAGAAGGAAGCGGTAAAGAATTCGAGGTCGCCTCCTCACATGTCGCCCGACAAGAAGATGCACTTCGACCTGGACGATCCGGACTACATTCGCGATTTGCAGCGGCCGGCTGTCATCAAGGTAGGTGTCGGATTGGGTTTCCCGACGTCCCCTCACCGTTGTGCCTTCAGGAGGACTTGAACGAGATGGAGCGGCGCAAGCGTGTCCAACAAATTCTGGAATCGAAGGCGTTTCGCGAAGAGTTGGAGCAGTTGATATTGTCCGAGAAAAATCAGGGAAGCGGCGTCGACCGCCTGAAAACGCTGGAACAGTTGTCCCAACTCATTCTTCCCAGCTCGCCGGCGAGGCATCCGTCCATTGGCGCTGTCAGTGAGTGGTCAAGCAACCTTTTGTCTTCCAAATAGCCACACCGACCGAGTCGCTTGAAAGTTATCCCCGTTCCGCTCGAGCTCCATTGATTATCGTGAGGTTGGATTGAAGGTTCCTCTCAATTTCCGAACCTCAAGCCTGTATGCACAGCTTGTAGCGGAAGCGTATCGTTGCAAATCCGAGCTACCTAGAATTCGTAGTACGCATTTCAGTCAACGAGATGGACGAGTCTATCAATGAGATGACTAACCCCATTCATTCCCTCAGGGTGGAATTCTGGAATTCCACAGGCAGCCAATTCTTTAAAATACCTCTTTGGCGTCTCCTTGGTTGGTCACGACCTGCCTTTCGAGGGGATGAATCAGGTGCTCAAATAGGTGATAATCCGAGGGCGATGGGTCTTCCGAACGTGCTGGGTGACTTGGGATTTCGTCACCCAGTTACCTCAATTTGCCCGGAGTCCTTTTTTGGGCATGCTGTTCGTGCTGTCGTGCGGGACAAGTGGTCCCTTTCTGTTAACCACTTTTGGGTGCAACGTGCTTTGCATTTGCTCCGTTTCTTGGCAGTGGTCGCTTTGCCAGATTCTAAGATGTTTTAGCGGATGGTAGGTAGGTACCCTCGGTAGGCAATCCGACAATGACAATTAGGTGTACTGTGCGTTTTGGGAAGCATTTTGGAGCTTCACGCTGGCCTGACCGTTGGGCGGAAAACTTTGGGTTCTCTTGCGGATAAAATCCGCCGTTCATCAGGCGTTCCAATTCGCGCGAAAAGTGGCTCGCTGTTCTGACGGAGAAATGAGAACGGTGCAGACATAGTGGCGGCTAACTTCTTGGTTTTCGTTCAATCAGTGCGGCAGCCATTTGTCAGGCTCTGTTCGTCTCTCCACTGAATGCAGAGAGATGCCTGCTCACGGTGGTACATTTATCGTTAGGTCCACAGACTGTGCTCCGTTAGGCTTTGCTTTACTTGTATCTATTTCATTAGAGGCCTCAAGTAGCGGTCATTAACTTTACGATGATCCATACTTTCAAATGGTTCATCTCCATCGGGGAATTTTCGGAAGCAGCGATGAGCTGCGCATTCGGCGAGTGAGTCACTGCCAGGTGCTTTGGGATAAGTTTTGAAAGTTCCATGAGGATGTTTGAACTCGCATGGTGGAATCACTGGAGTTCGTGGTTTTGCCATTACGATTCGGCGCCGAGAAACGACAAATGCAATAGCTTGAATTAAGACAGTGCATCCCCCAAGCTATGCAGCAATGTCGCACCCAGCGGTTTAGTAAACCTGAGAGCAGAAGTGATCGCTCGTCGAGCTCACCCATTCACGGCCATTTTTTTCGCTATCGAACAAGGCCGAAGCGCAATGGAATCGTCGAGGATAGTCATTGAGATCATTTATTATTGAGCAGCAGGAAACCTTGAGCCCGAGCAAACTTTGAAAGGGGGCGCGCGAAATAAGTAGTGCTATCCTTGAGCCTGGCTTTTTCCGCCGCATTCGCGACATTCCTCCAAATTGGACGTGGCACCGTCGCGGATCACCTGTTGCACCACGAGGTCCATTCCGCTCGTGGGTTTTGTTAGGGAAGTCAGCTTGCCAAGTCCACACCAATTAAACAATTAGGCCGACGGAAAGGCGAAACAAAACGTTTGCGCCTTTTCGCGCAAAATGTCGGAAACGCATTTGACAGATTTTACAGATCCTTCCTGACATTTTCCAATCCAACTTGAGAGATGACCGATCGGTTCCGCGTGTAACGAATTGAAATTCCAATCCTGGATATACAGTTGGGCTTAAGAGATGACATATATGTATAGTATGCTACTTCGTGACTGCCAGAGATGTATGGCGACGAAAAAAGCAGTAGTGACCTGTTTAATGGTAATGGATCCTTCCTGCCGGTGTATGGTGAGAGTCCTGGGTCCAAAGTTAGTAATAGCTTTCCTAGTTGAACATTTCCACCCGGACGATCGCTCACCAGGAAACAGAAAATGTACAGTAGAAACAAACGAGGGAGCCAGTTGTCCAAGTTGGATTATTCGTTATCACTATAGTATCAACGTTTGTTCATTGTTAGTGGTCGCACAGCAGCCCATCCCTAATAATCATTACTGTAGCGGAGAATACAAAGGTTCAAAATTGGATGGGCTTCATTTTCTCTCGAATGCGCCAGCCATTCTTCTCTTTTGTGACGCAACGGTAATTCACACGCACGCACACACACACATACACGAACAAGTCCGTACCTTCTTCGGCTGTCGATCTTTGCCGCTGGAAGGCGAGCGGCATTTTTTACTGCCTTCAGGTCGATACATTTTGGCGACGTAAAGGCAGGAATGATCAATCTTATAGGGGAAGCGTTCAATTAGCCAAGCGGGCGCCCATTTGCAACTTCCTTTCGCGGTAACGTTTCTTGAAGGACCAAACCGACGTGCGCGGTCGTGTGCAGTCCTTTCAATGGGCGAAAGTAGTTGTATTTATCATTCTTCCTTTCGTTGCTTAATTGAATTTTTACTGCTCCGTCTATACCGAACCTTTAATGCCGCCGTCGTTTAAGCCAATAGTAGTTCCAATTGGCTCGTCTCGTGTCGGTCGCCTTCTTTTCCTAGGCGTGTATTCTTTATTTTTGCTTTCCATTTCAAATTCCCTTGCAGAGCCGTCCTGCTCTTAGCCAGCCGTCCAGGGTTGCGAATACGGGTTGCATATTGGCAGTGGAGTTTGGCAGTATCTTTTTCAACGACCTTACACTGCTATTGCGCTTGTTTATTCATTTCGCAAGAAGGACTGTATGTATTATGTGTGAATAGATAAGTGATCAACTGGAGGCTTTGAAATTGTTTTTGAAAGACGATTGATGGCATTGGTAGCGTTGACAGTTACTCTTTCGCCTAAAGATTCGAATCCATTTCATTTTGCTTCCAAACACCCTGTGCGTTTGGTAGGCGGAATTTGGGTATCGCCTTTTGCATTTCTCAAGTGCGCATCCGACCGTGGCTTCGCAACGATTATTGCATGCAACTACATTTAATCAACTGAGCTCACCAGTGACGGCATTGCGTGCTTCCTGGAAACACCGTATGGTCGCAATTTGTCTTGACATTTGCTGGTCACTACTTGGTCTTAAAACAAGCTGTTGTCGCGATTGATTTCTTTACGGCGCTTACGTAAATGTCGAGCTAATGTGGCACTTTGAATGGGCACCAAAGGTCGTCTATAGCTTTCTGGTCTTCCGGCGCCCATGGCCCGCCGTGCCATAATTTAAATTTTCGAAATTTGAATTTCAACCCGACTGCCGCTTTTTTCGTTTCGGTTTCGCGCAACAAATTTCAGCCCATTTAGGGTTACCAATGCACGCACACTTGGGAAGCCGGCGGCTCGTTAAGTGAATAAATTCGGCGATTAACGGTTCCATGAACGAGAACGCAGCACATGCGCTTGCGCGACAACAGAACTTCACAGCCGAACTTGTTTCACTGCGAGCCGGTTGGAGCCAGTCGATCCAGAAGGCTGCGAATAGCGATCGCGTTATTGTTTTTGTTTATTAGCTCAACCACCATAGCTGTTTGTTCACCCTTTTCGCGGAATTGCCATTCCACCGCAATTGTAGCTCCATTGACCAACAACAGCAACGTCGAGAAGCGATTTCCTTACACCGAAGCAAATGTCGATCCCTTGGCGAATGTGCATCGTTTTCCAAAGGCAATTTTCCGTTTACCTCACGGAGTCGTATGTGCTGCTCGCAACAAGGCCAGCCTGGAAGTGTCCCTATTTTGACGTATACGATTCCAGCCAGTCGCGCTGACTTGTCATTGCCCTTTTAAAAGTGGCCGACACATTTCGTGCGGACTTGAAGCCACCTTTGCCATATCGTGTTCTTACCTGCCTTAAATTGGAAGCGTATAAATGGGGGTTCTTTAAATCAAGTTGCAAATAAAAACTCGAATATGTTAATAGTTAAGCGTGAGGAGCAAGATTTGCGCGCATTCCATTGCAGCCATGCCCTGTTACCATTCCTTACTCGCAATTGCAACTTTTTTTGAATTCTTCGGTTGGCTATTGAACGATACTCGAGCTGTTCAGTAAATCTTTGTTAAATTCAGACAGGGTGTAACAGTGTGTACCCCAAATATATATATATATATATATATATATATATATATGAAAATAGGATTTCGAAATACGGGATGTGATCTCATATTTAATATCATAAACCAAGGAGACGGGACAGGGAGAGTCCCGAAAGCTCCGTGTAGTTTTTCAGTGTTTCAACGGGATTGAAGCCGTTGGTTTATGATATATATATATATATATATATATATATAATGTATGGCTTGGAAATTTGCATAAACATCATTTTCCCCTCGAATCGCCAGTTGTGCTCCATTTTGCTTCATACTTTGTTTGCAGGGTCGGTGGTTATTTTGCCGATCGCGGATTTGCGCGGTGCGGAAGTGTCCAAGTTCACCAAGCAAGAACGAATATTGCGCAACAAGTTGGCCTCCCTTTACCGACTCATTGATCTCTTCCAATGGTCGCAGGGCATCTACAATCACAACAGCGTACGCCTTCGCCCCTGAACATTTGTTGCTTTGCTTCAATTTATTCCATTGCTCTTTTTAAAGGTGCGTATGACCACCGAAGGCGGCGACGTCGTGCTGACCAATCCCTTTGGCCTTTTGTACCACGAGATCACTGCCAGCTCTCTGGTGAAGGTCAATTTCACAGGGCAAATTCTCGATCCGGGATCATCGGGTCTTGGAATCAACGACGCCGCCTACGTACTGCATACGGCTATATACCAGGCGCGCTCGGACATCCGCTGCATTATCCACATGCACACGCCGGTTGTAGGCGCCGTATGTCGACAACAGTCCGTGTAGCTTCGCGCGTATATAGAGGGCCGGGCTTGTAGGTGGCGGCCATGAAGTGCGGCTTTCTTCCAATAAGTCAGGAAGCGCTGGCAGTCGGCACGGTCAGCTATCACGAATATCAGGGAGCGGCGAACGAAGACGAGCAGCGCAGTGCAGTTGCCTGTGACATAGGCAATAGCAAGGTACGAACGAACGTTCGTTGTAGAATAAACACTTTTCATCTAATTTGCATTTTTTAAAAATATCCCTTGAAGGTTATGTTTCTGCGCAATCACGGTTACGTTGCGTGCGGATCGACCATAGCGGAAGCCTTTCACCTTGCCTACAACGTCGTATTGGCATGCGAGACGCAGGTGGGGAGCTAGGGGAAGAAGGTCGGCGTTTCCAGGACTTTAATCGTTTTTAGATTCGCGCTGTCCGCGCTGGTATCGACAACTTGTTCTTGGCCAGTGAAGAGGCGAAAAGTCGAGCTGCCGAAACGGCTAAGGAGGGCGCTGGCGGTGGTTCCCCGAACAGGGTGCAGGATGGGGTCAAAAAAATACAATGGGGCGTAGGTGAACTTGAATGGGAGGCTTGGATGCGCGTCCTCGATAGCGCGGTACGTTCGCCTCCACGATGTCGCTGTTGGTTGAATGCAAACGGTGCTCCTCCGTTCAGGGATATCGCACCGGTCACGTATACCGTCAGCCGTGGCTCAGCAGCAAGGCCCCTTTGGCCCATTCGGACGTTGCCCAACCGCCAGCGGCCACCGCGCGCGGACTGCTAACCGAGAGTGATCACCCCCCGTAGGATTGTTTCGCAGTGCGAGCGCGAAACAGCTCCTCAGTCAAATCCTTTGCAGTGAGGGTCAAATATTGCACGGAAAGAACGAGGGAGTTTGGATGAATTCGCCAAACGCGTATACGAAACTGCTGCTGAAGGAGACGGGCACCAGCGAACCTAAGACTTACACTAAGGTGGTGACCCTTAGTCCTTGGCGCTAAAGGAGCTCATTGCTTTTCTTCTTTTGTCCAGTGGGTTCAGGACATCAACGTGACCGGTTCTACTCCCGTGAAGATCGTGCCGCCTCACCAGTTTGTCCCCGTGGCGCCCACGACCAGGGAGTTCAAGGAGAAAAGGAACATGGTACCTTTCGACTAGAGACGTTGCGGCGGCGAGCATTTGAAAGTTTCAGCTGAAGGAGGCCAGACGCGTTGACACAATATCCGCTGGACCGCAGTCCAAGGTGCTCGATCCAGTAGCGTGGCAGGATATCGAGAAGATAAAGGCAACGCTTTGCTTGTTGTTGCCTAGCCGTTTCCCTTTGAATCAACGGGATCGTTTTTCTAAGGAGGCGGACATGACCGGCTCCGAGGACAAGGTGATGATCGGGGCCGCCAGCAAGGGCATAATTGAACGAGAATTTCGGCACAACGCCCAAATATACCAGCAGCTTTACCAGCCGAATCCGTTTTCCAGCGAAACCGACGAAGACATCAAGGCATACTTGAAAGCGGTCGAGAAGAAGCACGGTAAACAGTGTCATCTTTTTTTCGTTATAATCTATGACAGCGGGGGAGGGGCTTACCGCTGTATTCATTCAAGGCGTTTGCATAGATAAGGGAGCAACGGGCGCAGTTGTCAGTTTGACCAGCTTTTGTTTAAACGAAACAGCCAAGTCGTCGTTTGCTCTTGTAGCTCGCAGTTTGCCTAAAACGTAGAGGCGAGTTTGCTCTAAGCGTGCAATCGCAGCATTCCCCGATATTCGAGCGTGGGGAATAAGTCCACGCATCCTTTAAAATACGTCACCGTTGTAAGGACAATTCTTGAACGGGAAAATACGCGCTTGCAGGAATGGCATCGGGGTGGATCCCGTTTGTCGTGACGAATGCAAAGTCGAACTTACGTCAACGCGCATTCCTCAAGAGTGCATCCGCTTGGCGCCACGCCAGATTTGCGCTTCAAGGCGTACCTTGAGTGTATTTCCATTTGTTTTGACACCAGCCGCTCCCTTCCGTCGATGCATAGGATATTGCGTCGCCTTATTGAACGAAGAGCAGCTTCTTGGCGGCGGCGGAAGTATTGAGCAGTTGGAAGCACCAGATAATTTTTAAACGGGACTCATTCGATAAATTGGGCTGAAAGCTGAATTTGAAATTAATAAGCTCAACAAGCGCGATGACAAGTCCCGTTGTAATTGCCATTAATGGCTTGCACTCGTGAATGCCCAACCTTGCTAATGAATGGCAATCAAATTGTTCAATGAAAATTTGATATACTCATCGAGATGGCCTTGCAAGTCCTATTTTTTGCGACTACGCCTTGCAAGCGGCGTTGAATAATGCATTGAATTTTCGCGGGACGTTTTTGCACTCTTGGTTTGTAAACTACGGTATCGGTATCGTTGCCTTTTTCGCCAAGTCCACGCGTTTATGAATTTGGCGCGCTGTCCAAACTAAGTACTTCGTGGCTCATTAAGCCGCTTGACGCTGTTGGAGACGGTGCCAGCTGGTGCGTACGCATTGCCATTGATTCCCCGTGGTAACGAATTGCCAGTGATTCAGGTGGTTTTGAGCTTACTTGTTTCGTCCTTCAGTCCTTTCGTCCTTCCTTTGTTTTTTTGCCTAGTAGTACTGCTTTGCAGATTTGCTTCTCGATTCCAGCGGAGAACGTCACGACGAAAGCCCATCGCCAGGTATGACGGGTCCCCCACCCATGACGCTGCGTGCAAGTGTCGCCTTTCGAATAGCGATTGCCTTTGTTTTTTAAGAGTCCATTTCGCTTATGCTGGCCGCCCGCGATCAGCAGTCGCCGGCTTTTCAGGATGAGACACCCACCAGCACAGGTAAGCGTAGTCCTTGTTTGGCTAGGCGTTGTTGCTTTTGCTGTTGTTGTCGAAATTAACATACCGGCATGTGCGGCACGCTCACCCGTAGCTAGCTGCTTTGCCCCAAAATGCCTTTAAGCGCCTAGCCGCGCGGTACTGCTTTGGTCGCACTTGTTTCAAATGTCACTTTTTTCCGTACATTAGGCTCAGGTCTCGTGACGACGTTTGACGCCATGTCGGATCGAGCAACGACTCTCGTTTTCGGATCCCCAAAGTTGATTAGTGACATATGTGAGTACTTGAGCATTTTTTTGCCTTCCTTCTTCCGAATGCTCGGTTTGGCGGGCTTGCGCTTGGCTTCGGGCCAATATCCAGGGCAGGGAGATAGCAGGCGGAGGTTGGGTTCCGGGAGAAAAGACAAGAGGCTTGCGGGGTCTTTAAAGCCATGGCGCCTGTACCGTCAGCCACCGCCGTGTACCGCTTTGCTTTGCAGGAGCAGCGACCCGCCTCCCTTGCTCTGCTACTGCTACTACTTACATACCGACGGGTCGGGGCGGTCCGAAGTCGTTTGCTTCGCCGGCGTGGACCGTGAAACGTCCGTCGGAAGTTGTCGGCCATTTGCTTCTCCGGGCGGCGAACGAAAACGTGCTCACCTCCCCCCTCCCTCACTTACTGGCCTCCATGGGTCCCGCGTACTGGCACTAGCTGTTGCCCTCCAATACACACCTGCGCCTTGCTTGCCATTCACTCCCTATCAAATTGTGTATCCACTTAATTTACTCACATCTTGTCCAGTAAACGCCTTTCTTGCTGTGCATGTCTGCCAGGCTTCACACTCCGCGGTAAACGTATGCGAAGAGGGAGGAGAGGAAGGCGTTTGGTTTTATGGTCCGCCTTTTTCGCTTGCCGTGTTTTCTTGACTTCTTCTTGCTGCTACTGCTGCTTGCTTCTCGTTCGTGCTGTGTATGACGTTGTGATTGTTTGCATCCAGCCGCATCGCCCGGTCGTGGCAGTTGGTTTCAACGCTCCAAGTCTGAACGATTCCACCGCATTCTGGCGAGTAAGTAGTGCTCCTTCTTTATCCTATTCGTTGTACACTTGCGCGCGAAGTAGCCCGTTTCAATTGAGCGGGCGCACGACGAGCATGTCGCATCGAGTGGCCTTTGCTCCACTCAACCCTAAGTTAGTTGTGCTCTCTCTTCTTGCTTGCCCATGTTAGCTTTGCAAACGCCAGTCGAAGGGCGCTTGCAAAGATCCGTTGGCAGGGAGGGCAGCGACGGGCGCGCGTTCCCATCGAAGGGAGCCTCGTGCAAATTGGATGCCGCGCGGTCAGCGATGGGCGCCCGTCGGCTCGCCTCCTTTGCCGGCTGAGTTCTCCGTACATGGCTGCACGATTAGCCTTGCAAAGCGTTTCGCCTCGTCTTTTTTCCTCATCAATTGCTCGTTGTCATTTGTTGCTACTTGCTTATTACGCAGGGGACGCAAACACGGCCGGCGACGATGGCAAGGCGTTATCGGATGACGAATTGCAGGTGAGTGGGCGATTCGGCTTGGTTTGCTTCCTCGTTGCGGCGGAGCGGTCGGCTTTGCTCCTTCCTCTGCTACATTGCTCTTTTGGCAATTGCAGGCGGACGGAAAGAAGGACAAGAAAAAGAAGATGTTCAAAACGCCGGCCTTTTTGAGCCGCGGCAAGAAGGACAGGAAGAAGAAGGAGGTGGTGACCCTCGAGCTGAGCGAATAGGGTCGCCGTGCACTGTGAGGCCGCTATCCCGTGTGGACACACGTACGCACAAAAGGATATTTATGATCGTGTGCCGGCTTTCGCTTTGGCAGCCTATTCTCACTCCTTCTCACGCCCCCTTCGTTTTATTGCACTTTAACTCCCTATGTTTTCTGCTCGGCCGGCTCGTCGACATTTGTAGTCGTAATTCTCCGCTCTGTCCTTCCATTCATCATCTTCTTTCTCATCTCTTTTAACCAAGCCAAAAAAACTGCCCGTTGACTTTTGTACGCGGATAAGCCGCTTCAAGTGGTCCCATAGTTGATCGTGGCGCCTGTTCATCCGTCATCGCACTGCGCATAATGGTTCGCCGCCATATCAGTGTTGCCTTTGTTGTTTTCCTTTCTTCCATTTTAATGGTCAACGCAACGTTGCAATCCTTAAAGCAGTGTACACACACACGCGCGCGAGCACATACGCATCCACTATTATTTATCGTGCCAGTATGTTATCCGTTGCTTTGTTTGTACGATTTGCTCGGCCGTAAATGGAGCTCTACTCCTTGTCGACAGCTGTCCGCCGCCGTTTCATTCACCAGTAGAGTTTGAATGCAAACTTTTAGAGGAAAAAGTCAATTCGCATTTTGCATACCATTGGCGAAGCGCGGCGCGTTGCAAACGGACACTTTCGCGTTTCGCGGCTGTTTCGGTCATTTTCCTTATTCTTTTGCTTTTTTCTTGCAAACCGTCGGCAGATGCTTTACACTGTGGGCGATAACGACGACGACAACGAAGGGTGTTCGCAAAGTGTGTCTAATCGAGGC
This sequence comes from Trichuris muris, assembly GCA_000612645.2. NCBI lineage: Eukaryota > Metazoa > Nematoda > Enoplea > Trichinellida > Trichuridae > Trichuris > Trichuris muris. Next base: position 423,487 of record CBXJ02000765.1, read on the forward strand.
CAAGGCTGAAAGCGCCTCTTTGGGGACGGCCACTTGGAGCGCAGATGGGCTGCGGTACGGCCGGTTTTCATCGGCAACAACTTTGAGCGCGCCCAAGGAGAGACGCGGCACCGGACGGGTGAAAAATAGTTCTAAGGGGAAATCGGGCACCTTCGAACAATAGACAGAATAAGAGAGGCGTAAGGACGAACGGGAGCAGCTGCCCATCGAATGAGCGCCTTCGCGCATACTTTGCAGGCGATGCGCCAATTGCGAAGGAGAGCCGTCACTACTATCGATCGACACAATGGCGGCCGCAGCAGCAACTTCGCCTCTGTAAGTGTATGTGTGTGTACGTCCAAGCGGAAGCTGGAAACATTTTCTTCGATTCCTCAAAGCTGCACCCCAACAGCGATGCACGAGGCGACGCGGAACGCCGGCAAAGCCGGTCGGCGGCCGTCCATTTAGTGGGGCCGCAATATATTTTGGGTTAACCAGTTCTGCCGACCGATCGCTCGCGGAGGCGCGCTTCGGCGGCCGGCAAGCAGGCGCGCTCGACCTCGCTCCAAGGCGCCCACTGGCGCGTCGGGGTCAGAAAACAAAGGCGACGGGCGCAGCGGGCGCCCGGGTCGGTCACCGCGACGGGTCGCCGCGTCCACGCTCAATGCCGGCCGTCGCAGCGGTCGGCAAAGGTATTGTGTACTTGAAAATCAAATATACTGTAGATTGTAAATCGGCGTCCTTCCATACTGGGCGCCGGCCGGTGGACCGCCGCAAACGAAAGCGTAAAGCAGTGCGTGCGTGCGCACGGCGAAGTCGGGCGGGGAAAAGTTCCCTCCATTTTCAGTTCCTTTACAGTATTGATCTCCGAAGCGAGGGCGCAAAGCAATGGCGAAACGGCGTCGTTGTGCGTCGCTGTGGCCGACCCATTGGGCGGCCAATCAACGCGTATTGATTGATTCGCCAACTGCGGCGCGTCGCCGGCGCTGTCGGCGACCAGCCGCCGTGACGAGCGGCGTGTAATCAGGCCAGCCCGCGTCAACGTGTGTTGATACGCTCCCTATACTTTGTACGCGCACAGCGCGCTGTGTTCGCCTGCCTGCTGCTGCCGGCCGTGCTGTGTGCGTCTCTGTGTGTGTGTGCAGCGTACGTACACGCTGTGCTGTGCTCTCCGTGGCCGCCTCGCTGCTCTGCCCTATTCTCTGCACGCTGTGCTTTCGCCTTGGCCGTGTGCTTTCCAGTCGCAGTGCGCATTGTCGTCCACAAGGTGCCCTTGTATAAGTGAGCCGTATCCGTTTTTCCTGAAAGTTTGTACGTATACCATGGCAGCTTTCTCCACTTTGGCCAACGGTCTTTGTTTCCCGTTGGAAATTCGCGTAAGATTCATTTTCTCCCTCCCTCGGCCGCTCGGCGCCCAAGGAAGTGCGTTTTGTGCAACCGAATCGAGCCAGCGCGGCGCTGCACCGTAATGGGACGTAGTCGCGCCGCCAATTTGTACGAAGCGAGCCTCCTCGGAGCGCCCAAGGGTCTTTGGGTCCCGCTTGGCCAGGCGGAGCGCCAGTAGAAGGCCCGAAGCGACACGCCGGCGTGGGTACCTCGGTGGTCTTTTTAACTTCCCGCCTCGTGTGTCGATCGTTCTGCCAGCCTTGGCCTGCGGTCCTCCTCGCCGGCTGCCGAGCGGCGCCCCGTCGCCGACGACTACAGAACGAGCCGACTCGTCGCGCCTGAGCATCATTGCTCGGCAAGTCGTTCGATTGGGCCGGTTTCGGCGCTACAGGGCGGCCCAACCTGCGGATCATTGGCGCGGATACAGTACGATTTTAAACAACGCTAACAACCCGTCACTACTGTCTACAGGAAACACTGCTACAAGCAATGGTTCGAGAAGCCGGCAAGCCTAGAGGGAAAACGTCGCCGTACGGATTTTTCGTCAAGATGTGCTACGAGGAGCACAAAAAGAAGTATCCGTCCGAAAATGTCCAAGTGACGGAGATTTCGAAAAAGTGCTCGGAAAAGTGGAAGGCAAGTGTCGCTTACCGCAGGCGTTTTCCTAAGCTTCCTTTGCTCGCGCTGCAGACGATGACGCAGCAGGAGAAGCAGCGTTTCTACGAGCTGGCGCAGAAGGACCGCGAGCGCTACCAGGCCGAGGTGGCCGCCTTCGGAGGCGAGGACGCCCTTCGCAAGCGAAAGCGCAACAAGAAGGACCCGAACGCCCCCAAGCGTGCACTGTAAGACCTAGTGCAGTTTTGCCGTCGTCGAGTGCTTTGTTTTCACGTTGCCCCGCGCCTTAGGTCGGCGTTCTTCTTTTTCTCGCACGTCAAGCGTCCGGAGGTTCAGCAAGGCCACCCGGAGTGGAAGGTCGGTCAGGTTGCCCAGGAGCTGGGTAGAATGTGGAAGGAGTTGGACGAGGAGCGGAAACGCGAGTACGAGGACATGGCCGTCAAGGACAAGGTGCGCTACGAGCAGGAGATGAAGGAGTACAAGTCGGGCGGCAAGAAGCAGGCGACCGGTAGGTCCAACCCGGGCGCCGCCCGCGGTACGGCGACCACGTCGGCACCGGCCAACATGGAGGACGACGAAATAGACGATGACGATGACGAGGACGATGCCGATGATTGAGAATGTCGTGTGTATGTCCCTTGCGCGTTTACCTTCACAAGTTCAGGCATGCTCGCCTCGCGTTTTTGTTCCTTTTGTCACATCATCACCTGTAAACGACGCTGTTCGGCGCACTTTGAATTCGTCTTCATTTGTTGTGTTCTTTTCACATTAGCTTAGGTATATTCTTTCTCTTACGAAACATTTACACGCGTATATATTGTATATTTATTCGCATCCATGTCTTCATTGTATGCAAAGTGTGCGCGTCGTAAATTCGACTCGTTTTATCCCACTTTACTTTGGTGTGTAAGGAGTAAATCTTTACTTCGATGCCCGGTTTGGCCTTAAGGCGCCGCACTGAAAGTTCCGTCGAAGTCAGCTTGGTCGAAAAGAAAGACCCATTTGAACAGCAGAAAGAAGTGGCGCGCGATCGTAGCTCCGTTATTGGATGGTCAGGTTCGTAGGGTCTCCGTGCAAACGCTGCCCTTTACGTGCAGCGCTCCTTGTGGAACCACGCCCGTTTCGTAGTTTGCCTAAGGAGCAGTTCTCCGTAACGCGCAGTTTGACGAAAAGCGCTTTGTAATTGGAAATGACTCGGTCGTCTTGACCGGCGATTGCTTTTCTTAAGCTAAGAGCATACGCTGCGTGACTCCCACAGGACAACGTCGGCGAGTGCGTTTTTTAGCCGCCGATACGCCTCGATTGGTTTCGTAGGTTTTCTTTTAACCTGTCGAAAGTAGGCTAACGCGGAAACGGTTTGGAAGTCGCCTTGCCGATTTTTGGAGTGGATTCGGTAAACTGGCTTTCGCCCGCGCCGCCTTTCTTTCACTTGTTTTTAGACGCACAAAGGAAGCGTAAATGCTGTGGATAATCAGGCGATAAATTCACTTAGCAAAGCAAACGATACTGTAGGTATTTAGGCTACAAACATGTTAAAACAACAATACAAGGCGCAGGAAAGCTTCATTCCTACCTGTTTACGTTGTTCAGCGACCTTACGCCGCTATCGCCCTTATTTACTTATTTCGAATTCAATCCAATGTTTTCGGCTCTTCTCGTCTTCATCTTCAGCGGGGTAATGGTTCGAGCACGCTAGAGACCGATGGACGATAAATACTGTTGGCAAACTGGAACTATCCATTTTAGTCGTGGTGTCAACACATGGGCGCTGGGGCTTCGCGAAAATGAAAGGGGAGGCCACCTGAAGGCGTAAGCTAACAGTACGGTTATTGAAGACGGTTAAGTAAATGACAGTTGAAAGCGACGGACGGTCGTCCGGATAATAAACTATAAGTAATGAAACCAGCTCTCGTTCGTCACGCTTTAATGAAATTTGGATATCTGTCAAAGTATAAAGCTCCGAATTGTAATGTAAAATAAGTAAAGGAATAATCGCAGGAGTTGCGTGCGATGCTTAAGGAAGAGGATACTCGACTATGCTGTTGCCCAGCGTACCTGTTTACGGAGGCTTCTATTAATAAAACTGCCTTGTCTCCGTCTGCCTGCTATGATTTTCTCGATGGCATGTCCAGCCGTTGTTCAGCTTTTGTATTGCGAGCGAATTTCACAAGGAGACTGCGGGATGTGTACAAGGACACGCTTTATCTTAAAGCCAAGTGTAGTATTGGATCGCAGCGTTTTGGGATGGAAGAAAATCCACCGAGAATGAAGAAGTACGTGGGGCAACGTCAGTACGAAACTTCGCGGCTGTCGAGATGATAACTTTGGAAAGTAGAAGGATGTCGATTGCAGAAATCACCTGAGGCTTTCTTAAATTACCATATAGTACGGATGAAAGAATTTTGTTTGATTATCTGCGGACACCAAGGGCTACATCGCGCTGAGCTTCGCTGTTTGAGAGAGTTTCAGGTTGAATATCCTAAGGAAGTTGCGCCGCTCTAGCAGGCGTCCGAAGAGAACTTTCTGATGCCCAGTATGACTGGCGATGGACAGTGGGTTCGCCATTATGACCTGAAATCCCTGGAACAAAGCAGGCCGTGAAAGCATTCGATTCTGCATCACCAGTCAAATCACAAATGGAACGCCGACCTGGAAAGGTTGTGGTCACCATTTTCTAGGTTGCAGAAGCAATTCCATTAATTAACTACTTACGATTGCAGTTGACTATTGTGCCATGTCGCTTCAACAGATTCTGAAAGCGATTAAGGAAAAACTTCGTGGGATGCTGAGCCATGGAATTCAGATGTTTACGACGGTCACTGGTCCTTACGATTTTCTATCTCGATCGGATGAAAATTTCTTTTGAAAAATTAAAAGCGCTTGAAACAGCGGCGTGAGGAATGCACTTAGCCAGTGGGTTTTATGTTTGAGCATAGTAAAGCTTCGTAGCGCTAAATTCATTGAAAGTAACAAAGCCAAGGCTTTTGTGCACCACTGGATTAAACCGTACAGCATTCGAACACCTCCTTCGAGGTAATGACGGCCACAAGTCTTGCTCGCATCGTGTTAGATACATAAATGTTGGATCAAATCCCGATATTAAGCATAGCAAGCTATGCAAGCGCGTCGATCGGCATCTCCGACTGTAAGCAGTGCCTACTGGGTGCCAAACGCGTTTAGACCAGTTCGTTCGTCCCGGGCAAAGTGAGAACGCTTTGCAGGCGTTCCACGTGGGCAACCACGTCAGTTATTGAAAAATGGTCACTTCGATTATTTGAAAAGTGAAATTGTAAATGGCGTTTCAATAAGTCGTGTGTATACTTTATGCGAAGGCAGCGTTCGCAATTTGATTCTGCATCATCCTTTCTGCCGCCTTTCAAGGTAAACGCCCAGCTACGTTCATTTGACGTAGACAGCTTGCTCTGAAAGCCTCCTTTTCTCACTTTACTGCTAATAAAGTTTATCGACTTATAATAAATATAACGGTAAATGTACCGTGAAATATTGCACAAAGATGAAGCGGCATCATTCGTAAAAGTCAGCAGTTCTAATTTCATTTGCGGCCTTAACCTACACTTATGAGGGAATCGATGTTTTCATGCAACGAGCCAAGATGCCATTTTCAGGCAGCGCAAATCAATGTGCCACAGATTTTAGTGCTGTAAGCTTCTTTTGGGGAACATTATCCAATAACCAGAAGTGATCGCGTTGACTGCTCGAACTGAGCAACCATTACGAACTGCATTGTTAGTTTCGCTGCGTTCATCCCCAGCTTGACGTAGGTTACCCTGAGGCATAAATGAAACGGTAACTCACAACCGACTAAAGTCTTCCAGACTTAGCTAACTCAAAGCAGTTGCAGAAATAAATTACTCCTACTCTTACGAACCAGTTTCATCTTTATTCGAAGTTACGTTTTAGGCAGTACACATTCTCATAGACTCATTTCTATTGCCTGATGTTTCCCCTACAGGGTTTTAGGGACCGCTCTTGTCCAGCCTCGTCAGCGTGTTACAGGACTGCATATTCTCCCGCAGCGCGCACTTCATTACCTAGCAAACTTGCATCGTCATTGCGGAGATCGCATTGCATCGTTGCAAGGCGACTTGCTTCTGCATCTACAAACAAACAGATTGGTATCCCACGGATGTTGCAGCTATGCTCGACTTTTGGAAACACTTTGCCCCCTATTGCCATCAGCATCATTGCTTCACGGTAGCGACCTGCCCTGGTGCATATAGCTTATTGAGCTTCGACAATGTTCTTTGTATCCATGAGGCGCTATGTTCCCTGATTCCCCTCTGTGCGCGAGGGTCCAACTACCCTGCTTATCAGACTTTACGTTGAAAGAACTAAGTTCATTGTCAAGTCGAAACATTAATTTTCAGAGTACAAAAAATCTACTGCGCGTGAGATACCTCGTCAGGAATTACGAGTTAAAGATTTCGCTCGACGACGAACGTGGAATTATTCGCAAAATTATAGGAGAAGCAGACAGGCTCAGAGAGCACACGTTAACTTCAACAACCGTAAAAAGTGGGAATTTAGGTTGAATGTCTCTTCCGGCAATTACACATTTGCGTCACAATTGCTGATCCATGGCGACAGAGCATCACAAAGCGCGCTATAAATTAAGCAGCAGTTAAGAGAACCGCTTTTCATCCGACACGCTACAGCCATTAACCTATGAACAAGATGCAGTAGTGTACAATATGTGGACAAGTGCGATCAACAATCCAGTGTGTTGCGAAACGCTAAACTGAGGGAAGAAGTTCCAGCGTCGCAGTGACCAGAAAGGCTGGCCAATTCCTAGAGCCTTCACTTAAGAAGTGGACTTCTTGTAACGACGAGGTGTACCGCTGTTGGAGGTGAAGGCTAAGCATCCTTCGGTTCTTTAGTTCAGTGTTCCTTAGAAATCCTCCTGAGCACAGATACTATCTTAATGTATAGGAGGCTTAACCCTTTCCACGTGGTTAAACTCGTACCTTTCCGCATTAGGGACGGGAACTACTGATTTCAAGAACGTTTCTTCTATGAACACAACGGAGCACTAATGGAAAATCCACTGTCCCCTATCCTTGTTGAAAAATTTGTACAGCACTTCAAGCATAGAACATCTAACACAGCAGTTGTTTCCACAGCGCCAACGCTCGTTAATAGATATGCTGATGCCATATTCGCGATCATCAAAGTGCACACGAAGGAACGCTTCCTTGAAAATCTCAACAGCCTGTTCCCGGACAACATCAGCTTAGCAATTGAGAAAGAAACAAATCAATCTTTGTCGCTCCTGGACACACCGGTGACGAGGGAGAATACTTCCCGAATCACAAGACTAGCGAACACCTGCAAGATCAGATAGATACCTGCACTTCAACTCACAGCATCATGTCTCAGTGGAAAAGAGGTCTCATTAGTTCGACAGTAGATAGGGTTCCAAAATTTTGCGATTCTATGTTCCTCTGCGCTGAACTGAGGCATATTAAGCAGGTTATTACGAAAGACGGATATCTGACGGCACCGATAACGTTAACGGCAAACTGCTTGCTGCACATGTTAATGAGAGCTGCTCCCACCGCAGGAATTTGAGAGACCCCTTGTTGCCTGCTTTTATCATCAAAACAAAGGTAAGCAAATGAGACAATGGAGGTGAACTTGCATTCCTTCACCAGGACCGGCAGGATCAAAATTCCATTAGAGGACAAGCCTGGTAACGTTGATGAAGTCAAACGGGGTTTCAACGCCCCCTATATAGGAGGAACGGGCAAAACTTTATTTCACAGATTCGCCAGATACGGGAAGGCGGAAGACAGACTCATTGGGAGACAACGAGAAGTACAAAGACGACAACCTCATACGCAAGTCCTAAAAAAGCCAATGGAGAAGGCAATCAAGGGATCTGCAGTCGTCGACACGTTCTTTCTTCTCCATGTTCGCACAACCTACGCAAAGTTGTCGTGAGAGCCTATCTCGCCAACGTAAAATCAAAGAGGCCTTATATACCCGACACAATGTCCCTCTGTCCTCATGAAGGCAGACAGTGCAGCAAAGGTAAACCAGGTGTGAGACGGTCGCACTGCAATTCCTGCCTCACCGTCTCTCTACGTGAATACCCGCTGCCCAAAGGCGTCGGACCTTCGGCGTTCGCTGACGACGGAACGAGGGTGTTCCGAATGCTTCGGAACAAAAAATTTCTGTACGCTCGTTTACCTGCGTATGCTTTGCTAATAAATACGCCGACCAGTCGCTGATTAGGTGGCATTTCCTATTATACTTATAGCCAACACCGAACGAAAGAACAACCGGATGCTCAGTCATCACGTCGAATAAGTGATGCGTGCATTTCAAAGTAGTGCAAACGAGTTGTTTCGTTGATCACTCGCGCACTGTCAATTCTTTTTGCTGAATAGGGAGATAAGAGGAACCACGATAGCAATGCGAGCAGGAAAAGGGCCCGAGCTGCGTAGGAAGTAAATAATAATAATAAAAGTTGTGCATGTCTGAATATTTGGAACGAAGATTTGCGGCTCCACTGCGAGGAGCCCAATTTGCAGACTCGACTCACTGGAATTGCCCTTCCGGAAAGGATTGTGGCACGTTGTTCTGTTCCAGAAGGATAATTCCATCATGCCAGCGCCAGTTGCAAGCAATCCAATATTCGGTACGACTTACTGTGCTTTCTATGTTGGTCTTGCCTTCCGCATTTTCTCTACTCGCCATTCCAGCTTGATCATCTCAGTGCCATGCGAAACGTTCGAGGTAGCCAGGATTGAACCCTTTGATTATAGTTTTCATGGTCAACTACTCACTTTGTTGAAAACGGCTGCTTCCTGGAGCTTGTCTGTATCCTATACGCCAGGATTAAGTCTGTAATCTTTAGTTTTCAAAACACGGCCAGAGAGGTCTGTTCTGTTGGAGACACCTTACTGTGAAATAACCGCCAAACTCTCAATTCGTGTTTGTCGTCATTGAGCTCTTTACGCTCTCAGCTAAGCTCGTAAAATCCACTCTCCAAAACGCTGCTGCTTTCAATTAGCAACATGAACACCTTCGCAAACGATCGGCGTGCATATGTAGCGCCGCAATATTGTCTACCAACAACCTGCATTGCTTACGGCCATCTTCGGATGTTCAAAGTGCTGTCAAATGTCCATACCGTTGACGAATGTTTCAGATGGTCCTTACTTCCAAAGTATGCCTTGCGTAGACCCGTCCACATTGCATCCAAAAGTCTATTTACGCAATCAGCTTATCTAATCGGGCAACTCGTCTCGCGCGCACTGTCTTCCTCGTTTCGTGACTGTCTAACAACTTGTGGAAACACGTTCCCCCATCCCACTTATCTCCCCCGCTTCGGCCAACGGTACCATCAGCGCCGCCAAAACCTAACTTCCACCAATATTGGCTAGGCGTTGAAGTATGCTCAAGTACGCCACAGGTACTGTGGACCTACGCTAAACGCACGCGCTATGTGCAGTTAGCGATGCTTGATCGGTGGAATGGAGCGCAATACTTTTTCATGGCGAGAAAACTACAGATGTTGTTCTCGTTTCAAACCTTGTCTCTTCAGCTAGATTGGGATTGTAAAAATAAAATAAAAGTTTTCAGCTAGAACGCGCTCGACAGAGAAGTCCCACCATTAATTGCGTTCCCAATAAATAAGCAGTTTCGCGTGTCCACGACGTGGTGCGTCGCAGTCCATACGCCGAAGCGCAGGCGTAGCGTTGGAGCACGTTCGTGCAAATCTTTTTCCGCGTTCGATCTACGGTGAATGACAACTTTGTTAAGTCATATTCCGTTTGGGTGCCTCGTTGTGATTGTTCAAGCTCAGGAACGCTTAGTATTTCGTTAGTAAACACTGTGTGCATGTTTCATTGAGTACGCTGTCGTTGGCCCTTGCTAGTCAAGCTAAATTGTGCGCGTAACGGCATTTCAGTGAAACGGGCCTCCCCCGTACATCTTGGGTGTTAGTTTGTTCGCGTGGTTGTCTTTGTCGGCGCATTACTAATGTTCTAGAGCATTCCGAAGTTTCGGTACGGGCTTTCGGGGTTGCGGAAAGAGAAGTTGCTACTTCAAGACATGACGATGGTGCTGGCGGTTGTACTTTTTGCCATTGCCTTCGACTGGGTGAACGGGCAATGTAAGTTTCGCATGCTGGAATAAAATGTTAGCATTACGCCACCGAATTTAGCCGATTCGAACGTTTCTGGTTTCCCATGTCACGCTTTAAGCAGGGAAAATTACACTTGCGAACATTGCGTGCAGCAGCATCCAACTTGCGCCTGGTGTACCATGCCGGTATGTTCGTCCCAAAGTTTTCGTTGCCCGTATATCTTTCGCGTTAAGGGCTACGATGACAATAATCGGCATTCGCGGTGCGATACGTTGGAAAGATTGAAGAACAACGGTTGTTTCGACGATTTAATCGAAAATCCAAGAACAGCCTACAGCATTGTTAGGGTAATGCTGGTTTTCCCGCGCTTGCAGACTTGTTGTTTTCACCACTAAACTCTTAATGGCGTTTTTCCCACTTGGAGTCGCCTTGCATGTATCTGCCTTCGCTTCGTAGGACGAACCGCTTAGCAACGCTGGCGAAACGGAGGAGGAGAGCGAGGCGGTGCAGCTGCAGCCCCAAGAGATAATGATAACTATGCGTCCAAGTAAGCTGTTGCCACTTGGCAGACCACGCTGTTTATAAGTTTACATTACTCCAATTGCAGAGGACGTTCTATCTTTTGACGTTACGTTCCGCCAAGCAGTTGATTACCCAGTTGACTTGTACTATCTGATGGACTTGTCTTTTTCAATGGCTGACGACAAACAGAAGCTGACCGAATTGGGCGATTTGCTATGTAAGCTGATTGTCGTTTCCAAATTCCAGGTGACCGCAGAACCGATTTTCAGCCGAACGTATGCGTAAGATAACTCGAAACTTTCGTCTTGGTTTCGGCTCCTTCGTTGATAAAAAAGTAATGCCGTTCGTTGATGCCAGGCCGGATAAGTAGGTTCCAATAACGAAATGTCTTATGGTGACCCTACGTTTTTACGTCTAGGGCCAACAGACCATGCGACACGTGCGTACAACCTTACGGCTTCAAGAATCACATGCGACTTACGAAGGATACAAGGCGTTTCGCGGTAATTTCCCGTCCAAGCGAATTTTTAGCAAAACCCCGCATATCACGTTGATTTCCAGAGGGAGGTGAACGAATCGGCAGTATCCGGCAACCTGGACGCTCCGGAGGGCGGCTTCGATGCAATAGTACAAGCTCTGACATGCACCGTATGAGCAAAGCGAAGTTGGCTTTTTGTTTCAAAGTAATGGCACACCTTAAGGACGAAATCGGTTGGCGGGAAAAGTCAAGAAAAATGATCGTATTCTCCACTGACGCTGGCTTTCACTACGCCGGAGACGGAAGGGTACGCTTAGCCGTTGGCCTCATGGGAGAGCGTGTCTGATTTAATCCGTTTTTTAAATTTTAAGCTTGGCGGTTTAGTTGTGCCAAACGACGGAAGCTGTCATCTTGACAAGTCCGGATACTACTCGATGTCCACCGAGTTCGATTACCCGAGCATTAGTCAGATTCACCAGAAGATACGCGAAACGCAGGCAAACATGATTTTCGCTGTCACCGAGGAGCAGCTGTCATTGTACCAACGCCTGCGCAGCGCCTTGCCGGAAATCAGCGCTTCCGTGGGCAAGCTGGCCAATGATTCATCGAACGTGGTCGAATTGGTCCAAGAGCAATACGACGTAGGGCAGAGGGAAAGGTGAATGCAACTTTCAAGGCGCCTTTTCTTTGTTCTTAGAAAATCTCGCAGAAGATCGTCATGGTGGACAATGTAAATGCCTCCCAAGGTATCCAGATAAGCTACGCGACCGCTTGCAAAGGGTAGGCGTTTCGAAAAGTCGAAAGAAGGCGAAGAACTTTCGCGGCACTTTTGCAGGAAGATCGTAAATCGGACAAACGTGTGCAGCGGTATCAAAGTTGGAGATACCGTAACGTTCAACATATCGTTGGAGGTAACACGTTGCACGGAGCAGCGTGAATTTTTGATAAAGATAGGTCCGTCTGGCCTGTCGGACGTGCTCATCATTCGACTGAACGTCTTGTGCGATTGCTCTTGCACATCAAAACCGTTGGACGTACGATCGTGAAATATTTAATTTTTTCTTAGTTTTTCTCTACGTTTCAGTCCATTACGAGAAAGGCAAAATATTGCAACGGCAACGGAGATCTTGTGTGCGGCGTTTGCCAGTGCTACAACAACCGCGTTGGCCGTCGGTGCGAGTGCGAAGCTCCTGGGATGTCTACGGTCGCGTTGGACATGATGTGCAGGAAGTAAGTCGCAGCTTAGCCTCTGGTCCCAATGATAGCGAGCCGTATCCACAGGAATAACGACAGCCGAGCTCCCATCTGCGAAGGAAGGGGCGACTGCGATTGCGGTCGCTGCGTGTGCTTCAAACGGGAGGTAGGAAGCAGTTTAGCCTTCATGTGACAACATACCGCTTTCGTTCTAACAATTGGTGCCTTCGTAGAACATCAACGAAGTGTATTCCGGCCAGTTTTGCGAGTGCGATAATTTCAATTGTCCGAGGCACAAGAAGAAGCTGTGTGCAGGTACTCTAGCACTTTTTCCATTTTGAATTGCCGCGAAGATAGGGCTAGCACCCACGCACCCACGTTTGTGATCTGCGCGGTCGTCTCCAGCTAACGCGAAAAAGTTTTCCTTGAAAAATGTCACGTTAGATGAAACCGCCTTGTGCGGGATATGTAGAACAGGAAAACAGAACATTTATGTGCAAGTCTGCTCTCGTGCAACGCGAGCCCGTTCCTAGTGATAAACAAAATTAGTGAACAATTGACGTGTAGTTTTACTGACATTGAGGCTTATTACGAATTCAGCACCGTTGTTTCGAGATCTTTTATTTTATCCGGAACTTTTGGGGATCCTCTGTCCCCTTCTTCAGCGGAATAATAAATGTGTGATGTGTCACAAGTGAAATTACAATTGAAAGTGAATTGAAATTACAAGTGAAGTCACAAGTGAAATGGAAATTTTACTTGTGATACATCACACATTTATTATTCCGCTGAAGAAGTGGACGGAGGATCCCCGAAAGTTCTGGATAAAATAAAAGATATCGAAGCAACGGTGTTGAATTCGTAGTAAGCCTCATTGTTGAACTCCACCGTTAACAAAAGACATCTGATTTTCAACCAGACAGTTTTACTGAATAGAAAATTTAAATTCATAATCATGTGCAACGATGCGGAGCATTTTGCAGTGTAAATATATTGGAGTGTCTGTATAATCCTACTCGTTTTTTATGTCCGTTTTATTTGGATGATCTGATGTCGCGTTAGATATGAATAGGCGCATTTCAGTCTCCTTACTGTGTGGCGAAAAGTAATGCTCGAGCTTTGGTTGTTTTGCCAGCGTTCCTGCTTTGTACAGCAGATGTTAGTATGGTTGCAGGCTCTTCCGATCGGTCCTTATATTATTAGGTACGCTGCTACATTCCGCATTGTAACCATTGCTTAAAAGTTACTGTGTAACTTCCATTGTGTACTTCTCGAAACTAATGCAAGCTGTGCAGTCTTTGGTCAGCGGGAATTAATTTTTTCCTTTTCTCCGTTGCCCACTTCTTCTGTTACCTCGAATTCCTCGGTTGCGGAAAGTTGCAGCAACTCTTTTGCAAATGCATAATCGAGTTGAGCATTCAGATACAATATTTCGAAGCTCAGGTTCGCCAGATGCCGCGTTCACTGTTAGTTGAACAGAACTTTCGGTAATTTCGTTTATTTGTTGTGAAGATTCGCAATCTTCGATGGTCGCAAATTCAATGGGATGGGATGGGTCACCGTCATACAATATGCAAGCACTGTTTTGATAGGTCATTCCAAGTATCCGAATGTTTCCTTGATGCCGGTAGCTCTCATGATGCGTTAATTCTCGTTCCGTTCATAATAGCTTATTGTTTACAATTTCTTTCCAATAGTCGGAGACTTCCGCTTTCATCCACTTTTGCAATTTCGAACCAGATCACTTGGCCGATTACGAAAAAATCAACGCAAGTTTTAAGACACTGGATTAGTTGAAGTATTTACGAAATATGCTCGCAGTACTACGAAATCCGCTGCTCTTCGGCTTGGATATCCGTGTATTGGTTGCCCTCGGATGGACGAATAGCAGCGGGCACTTGCAAAGAAGCATGGTGCGCCCCTGAAAACAGCGCTCCCGACGCGAATTCGAAGCGCTGTTGCTGTTTGCACAGATCAGTAATTCCCAACGAGGGCCCTGGAAAAGCACAGGAAGGTCCCTGGAAGGTGAAGGGGTCTCTGGAAAGCCTTGACAAGATTAAAGGCACTCTGGTGTGGCAATGGTAGGTCACTGAGCGCTAGGAAGTTCAAAAGGGTAAAAGGCGATACGGCTTTGGTGATTTCATGCAGGAGGCGAAACAAACAATGTTTTCGTTCGACCCAGTGTTCATGTAGCTCTTAACTTGTCAGGAGTAGTGGACTTCTCGCTTTGTGATACTTTGTGACAGCGCTTACGTCAAATTTTGTTTCTTCCAAAATGTCAGAACCTGATTCCACCTTACTCAGATTTGACAAGCACTATGATTGACCAACGCCTTCAGTCCGGAAGTAAACGCCTTATGTAAGAATTCGCTTATGGTTGAAGAATTGTTAGACGACTGTGCCCTGTTGTTTGGCCTGCCATTGGGCAAATCCCAATGGTGACAAATTCAATGCTTCATTCTGTACTAAATGCTGATCATTACTCAAATACATATCCAAGCAAGTTTACTATGAATTCGCCTCTAAAAAGCGCAAAATCTCGTATGGAATTTAATGGAACAATAAGGACGGTTGTGAAGAGTTGATGGGGGCCCCAGGATGATTGTCAGCAATGAAAGGGCTCCCTGGATCCAAAAAGGTTGGAAAACGCGAGCACAGATCGTTTATCGGCGTTGAACATTCCTTACGCATCTATTCACTCGACCGGACTCAAAATCGCGTTACAGTGACGTCGGACGTCGCGTTATGATGGGATTCTTCCTTACTTGTAAGTCCCATAGGAGTGAGACCAGGTGAAAGGAGATAGTGCACAAATGAGGGACGACCGTGTACATACACACACACACACACAGAATGCCATTGTAAATTTTTACGTACACCGTTTTTAAAAAAATGGTATTGTGCTAGTAAAAATTTACAATGGCACGTTCCACCGTTAATAAGGAGTATCCGATTTTCTACTCCACTGAATATATATATATATATATATATATATATATATATATAATTCGTTATGGTTCGGTTTCAGGGTCCCTCGCCATTAACTGTGAACGCTGTCACTTGTATAGCGCGATTTTGTGGTACATATATTAACAGTATGCTAACTCGGTGCATAATACAGGCAGTCCTCGTTATACGTCGCTCCCGGAGAAGACTGAGACGCTACAAAAGTCACTCAGGTTCAGTGTACTAGCAATTGTATGCTGTAAGTGAGAGGTATAGTTTTGCCGTCGGTTTAATTCTAAGGTCTTTATTTTTGATCGCCATTATAGTGCCAGATATCTACTGTCATCTATTATTTTGTGAACACTTGCTGCTTTATCTACGTTTGTTGTAATGAGTGCTAAACGTACATTATCTCCCGTGCTCACGACGGAAAGGATGATGAACATGGGAATGCAGAACCACAGCGCTTTCTAACAGCAAAAGACTTGTCTGAAGCTTTTGACTTGCTAGACAGAGCAATGGTCGTCTTCACTGAAAAGGATCCACAGAGGGAAAGAAGTTGCGAAGCAAACGGAATAATAATGAGTGGATACAAATGCTATAGAGAGTTATATGAGCAGAGGAAAAAACGCGTGGGGCAACAAACGTTGGACAGTTTTTTGAAGGTCCCAGCAAATCAGGGAATACGTTCACCAAAACTTGGTTAAACGATTATCTAATCTTATACGAGTATCTTAAAAGTTTTTAAAAGCACGTACTTGTTTCAATGTTTGAAATTAAAAGCTTAATGCGCCACAGTTCAGAAGTTAAGTAATTTTTTCATGGTCACAGGTGTACCGGCGGAACGTAACTCCCACGCGTACTATGTTTTTAATGGTAACAATGGTTTCGTTATACGTCGTTTCGTTATACGTTGCGTCTCCGGGAACGCATCTCCGACGTTAAGCGAGGACTGCCTGTAAATTTGTTTTTTTATTCAAGCGTTATTGCTTGTATTAGAATGAGTTTTTATTTATTTAATAAATTTGTTAAAGCAGTTAATCTGCTCTGTGGTTCGTGCTGCTGGTGTAGCAAGTGTTTTTTCCTGTTTTCTGTTAGCTGCCAAATTAAGGATAAGGAAGAGCGAATTCGAGCAGTCTCACTGAACACCAGCGATGCAGTAGAAGCTGACCTGAGCTCCTACGAGGGATCTTGTTTAGGGATCTAAGCGTGCACTCCAAAGATTTCGTATCATAGACTGGCGTGTTGGAAATGAGGTTGGTCACATTGAACGCTCACGTTTAAACGTGGGTGCTGCGAAGACCTGCTAGCACAAATGTGCAACGAGGTCCGTGGGTCAGGCTGACGGAAGTATACTGTAGTGTTAGCCTTCACGTGAAGGACTTAAGAAAGATGCGTCTGAGAAATGTAAGTTATTGGATAACAGATGAAACAATGATTTTGAGTTTGTTATTGCAAATGCATTGTTGGATTGTTTGGCGTTTTTCTGGAACTTTGTATTTGCTTTTATTGAGTGATCGAGTTACGAAGAAAACCTCGCATAAAAGGATCTTCTTCCTGCATATCCTTTCCACCGCGTCGCCGAGTTGTGCACTTCAAGAATTGTTATCTCCGTTATTAGCGTTTCATCAATGCCAATTCGTGCTACTTGTGGTTGTTGTTTGACGAAAAGTGTACCGTGTTTTCGTTATCGATTTTGATTTAGCGTATGAAAAACTGCTTTATTCTAGGTCGTCTGAGCTTCACATTTCGCTCACATCAGTTTTCGAATAATGTTAAACATTTCGTGAATTACTTTCGGCTCTCTTCGTAAACATACCGTCACGTGAAAGTGTGGCAACTATGGTTTACGAAGTTTCTTGCATTTTACAATTTTTTGAACGTAGCGCTTCACGAGTAGATTCGTAATATATTACGTTATTTTAATTATGATTTCGGCTTTTTCTCATCCTCGTCCTCTTCCTCGGCGTCGTCTTCGTCTGATTCCTTCTTAATCGTTTCGTCCTTTGCTCCAGCATCTGCTTTACCTTCTGCGTCTGCTAGCGCATTAGGAGATGCGCCGGCATCTAATGCCTTTAAGGTGAATGGTTTAACCTCCTCCGGACTTTCTTCGGGTAACGTTCTGTCAAATGGCGAAGCCTTTGAGTACGAAATTGCAATGGGCAGTCGCTTCTGAATTTTTGGCGGACCATTGGGACCCTTCCAGAAAGTAGGCGTCGTGACGTAGGTCTTTTCATTAACTACGGCGATGACAATTGTTAGGCGATCCTTGGTGGCGGCGAAGTTGTTGTCAGTCAGTTTGTGAAACTTCACCTTCAGTGTCATGCCGCTTTGAGGCTTTATGACTCCAAAGGCGGGGGCTGCGACCAGTAGGTGCGGTCTGGTACTTTTCACCTTGAAGGCAACCGAACTGTTCGTCGGATTCGTAATGCGCACCTTCTCGGACTTTTCCTCCTTATTCGACGGTGTTATGTTAAATCTGTCGTTGTCAATGGAAATTTGTTTAAGAACATAGTTCTCGTCCTGCGGCGACGCGCCCATCTCGTGCCGATAACGTATCAAACGCTCCCGGTTCCTTTTGTCAGCCGCCCAACTTTTCGAGCAAGCGAGCAATAATCAGAACGGCGACTGCTAGCTGCGCTATTCAAACTTGGTTTTAAAGTGAAATGTAAAGTCACAAACTTTTAAAGTCTCTTATGCTTGTTAATCGTTTACAATGGCACGCGCTTATTTGCAGGACATGGTGACTGTGTTTGCCAGCAGTGCAAGTGCCATCCAGGTTGGGTTGGTCGTGCCTGCGAATGCCCCGTCAGCCAGGATAGTTGCATTGCCACGAACGGAAAGATTTGCAATGGCCGCGGCGTTTGCGAATGCGGAGTGTGCAAGTGCTTCACAGATCCCGAGGGCATACGCTACAGCGGTCCTACTTGCGAGATATGCCCGGTAGGCGACTGAACTATTCAAGAGCAGAGCAGCCTCGGTGCTATTTTATTGCCTGTTTAGACGTGCCCAACCAAATGCGTCGAATACAAGCCCTGCGTTATGTGTCAGCAATTTCAAACCGGTCCGTACAACGAATCCATGTGTGCGCAGTGTCCATTCACGGTAATTCCGGTGGACGAGCTGCCAGGTAAGTTTTGTTATGTTTTTATTAAATTCCAAACACTGCTCATTCAAAAGTACCATTGGTTAGTGCTTTTCTTAAAGATCCGTGCTTTCGGGTTCAGCGCACCTAAGGAAAATCCAAAATAAGCAAATCTTTAAAGAGGATGAGATGAGGGAGGGGCATAAATTGTATGAATAAAGCGAATGTTCATGTAAATAAATTTTAAAAATGTAAAAACGGTCCAGAGCTCTCAAAACAAGACATTCCATAAAACAATGAGCAGCAACAATAAATTACAGCGGGCAACGCTTTCTCGTTGCTAGTTATTCTCACTTACGCCGACATCGAGGCACGATGCGTCCGGGAAGCCTGCGTTTGGCGGTAAATCATTTTTGAGCATCTTGCCTGCCGTATTTTCGAGTAAGAAAAGTTTCATTAGGTACTTCAGCTTGCTATCCGTTTAGAGACCAACCGTTCTGGCGTGAAATGCCAATTTGTTGATCAAGCTGACGATTGCACATTTTACTTCTTGTACGAATTGGATCCGGACACGGACAATGTGACCGTTTGGGTACGAAAGGAGAAAGGTACGTTTCGTTGTCACCTTAATTCCATTTCGTTTCACTTCAACATGCCCAGTTCCGCTTGTGCAACCTGTTACGTTCGATCAAGGAATCCATAGCTGCATGTTAGCAATGTTTCTTTCTAAGAAAGCACGTCGTGAGGACGTGTGGGTAAAACTACAGTAACATCATCTTGTTGAAGATCGGGTGTCTTTTGTTAACGGAATTCCACATGATGACCTGTTACGATATTCGACGCCGTTGTTTCGAAAAGGATCTTTTAGTTTTGTCTCCGGAGCTTGCAGGAATCCCAGGTGACCTGGGGTTTGCGACATGTTTTCACTCTTATTCTGCTGAAGAAGGGGACAGAAGATTCCCGACAGTTCCGGAGAGAAAACTAAAGGATCTTTTTCAACACAACGGTGTCGAATCTCACATAATATAATAATGGAGTAGCAACATCGTTGAAGACTCAACGCTGACGAGTTGTAAATGTTTTGTTTAAATGAATGGCAATTTAGCCAGCCGTTCTCAGCATAGGATGGGCCGCGCTCCCCAGGGTCCTGTCACATTGCAAGGGGACCACAGTTGGAAATGCTGAGCGAGAAGGGAGATCAAAAGGAAGTCCCAAAGAATGTCTACGGTTCGTGCTGACTAGACAGATCAATTACCACAACGTGTCCGCGCATGCTAAGTGCACGAGCATCCGCAAGATGGATTTCATGACTTGCTCAAATTCAGCATATCGCATGTTGAATTTTCAATCCACTCGAGGTAGTACCTGTTCCAAGTTGGGGCAGAATTCAGGAAAGTGACTGATTTGCACAGTGAAACATTACTAGCTGCGCGTCATCACTTGGGCAGACTTTGAAAAAGGAGCGACTTGCCTAGTAAATTTCCACCATGTTGAGGGAAAATTCCAAACACTTTCCTTTCATTGCCTTTCGGTCGGCATATTCAGTTGGATTGCGCGCCTACAGTAAGATGGTTTCTTTAAAAGAAAATTCAGGAACATAACGGACTCGGTGGCGCAGGAGATGATTTTCCTTGCTTGGTCGCCTGATTTTAAGCCTAATGCAGTAGAAACTTTCAGAAACGTGACAAGCTGAAGGGCTGCATTAGTTCTGACTTAAGTTTTTCTTCGTGCAGGCATTCTAAGGTTGTTTTAATGGTTCTTGCTGTTGATGGTTAAGTAGTTCCATGATTGCCTGGTCGGATGGTGTCGTTGGTTGACAAGGGGGTTGTCACACGAGGAGAGCATTATGTGGGGCCCAGCAGAAATAAGGCTGACGACGGCTGGCCTAAACAGCATAGGCCGTGGAAGGTTGAACGGAAATGAGCGGTTTGAAAACATCGCTTTGCACTGGTGACCGATTCCAGTTGTAATTTCAGACTGCCCACCGCCTGTTCCCGTGTTGGCCATAGTACTCGGAGTCATTGCTGGCATTGTTTTGATTGGTCTTATTTTACTGCTTATTTGGAAACTTCTTACAATGATACACGATCGACGCGAGTACGCCCGCTTCGAGAAGGAACGACTGATGGCTAAGTGGGATACGGTCAGTTCGAACGGGCATGAACGGCCTGTGACGATCTCTTAGGCAAAAACTTTTTTCGTTTCAGGGAGAGAATCCAATTTTCCATCCCGCCACAACGACGTTCCGAAATCCGGCCTATGGTGGAAATAGGCTTTAGCCGGCGCAAAGCAAGCACTACCTCTCGGCTCAAGCATAATAGGCGTTCTACTGTTTCGCGGTCGCCGCCCGTTGCCTTAGTCACGCACGCTCTTAGCTTAAAGTTGCCGACCTGGGGAAACTGTGCCATGCCAGTATTCATAGCTTTAAGTTTAAAAGCGGCATTTTTCTACTTGGTTATTCTTGCTTTTCTACATAGGCTGCCGTTTGGTCGTTTGCTACCGCCCTCCGTAATGTCCACTGCAGCTTCCTATGCCCACCTGTGCGTTCCCTGTAGCGGGGTTGCCTTGTTTCAACGCTTGTTGAATTGCGGTTAACGCGCCTGCTTGTACACGCACGCGATCTGTATAACTCCATTTCAGGTGATAAACGATTTCCGCCAATGTTTCTCCTTTGCTTATTCGAACAGAAGTTTAATCGACCGAGCGCGTAGATTGACTTCGGGGCATCATGCCGCGACGTTGGGCGGACGGAGCGCTCTTGTCCATCGGTTTTTCGACGTTATCCCTGAAAGCAAGAGGGCGATCGCAAGGAAGTAAAAAGTCAGGAGTAATCACTTCCGACCCCCCCCCCCATCCGAAGTGCCGAACTTTGCCAGCAGGAAGCGTTTGCACTTTCGGTCGTGGCACCCAGGCGACGGGCGCCTTTTGGGAGGACTTTTTGTCTCACACTTTTGCATGGGCGTTTACGCAATATGGAGGAGAGCCCCGCAGCCCTTGGCTACTTGTCGCTCGGCAACCGCTGGCGTCAGTGATAACGAGGAGCCGGAAGCGACAGTCTGCTTCGTCCATTTATGGGAAAGTGCTTGAAAATAGATATGCTCACTCGTGAAAGCGCAAAGCGTGGTTTAGCCTCATTGATTTTCCTCCCGTCGTCCTTTATCTTATCATAACATCTTACATTGTCCGATTAAGGCTCCGACATGAAGCGTCTATTACGGTGTGCAACCACCGGAAACCCCTTGCAGCTTGTCACAAGGGTCGACTTTTTCTACTGAGGCAATGGACAGCGATCATTCCGGTGCGCTGGAAAACATCCGGTTGCAGTGGTTCGCATCCGCCTTATGCTGATGTTTAGAGACTCGCTGTTCTGTCCTGCATAGCCGGGGGACATATGTAACCTGCTAAGGACCCTTTGCCTCGGCTCAGCGCTGGAGCAATTTTGCCCAATGGCAGAGAAAGGAGGAAGTGCACACCTCGGAGGGTTGTTTACCCTTAACCTGCGCCCTTTCGCCTTAGTCAAATTTCTGACTTTCGCGCAAGAACTAGCAGCACGGAAGTGATCCATTGACGCGTGGTGGCGTATGTGGATCTTTCTGCAATATGAGAATTTTGTCCGCTTGAAGAAACGGCAGTTTGCATCCCCATGCGAGTCGGACAGATAAAGCTTATGCAAATGACTGCTGGCCATAGCAGAGGTGGTTTGCGAACGCGAAAGCTGTACAAATTGCGCAGCACGTACTCGGCCTTCGATTCCTTGGCAGGATCTTCGACCGTTGTCGCAGCTTGGTTGTCTTTCTCCTTGTCCTTGACCGAAGTTGCCTGCTTGTCGGCGGCTCCTTCGCCGTTGGGTGCCTGCTTTGCGCTCTTCTTGCGGCTCGCCTTGCTTTGCTGTTTCCTGCGGAACTTGTCGTGCAGCAACTTTATGCCGAACATCGGAATGCGAGGATGGTCGTTTAAGCCCGGCCGACGAGTGCTCAAGGGCTGGCCGGAGGAGTGCGGACCGCCGCAAGGACGTGCTGGCACATTTCCGTAAATGCAAAATGGTTCTTCGGAATGGGATACGTCGATTGGCCAGCCTTCGCCTGTCCACCAAGCAAGCCTGTCTTCTGGTGGGCTGTCGCTTCGGTTTGGCGTCAGTGAGCCTTTCTACCGGTTTCAGGGTCGGCCTTATCGACAGTTGTCAGCTTGGAAATCCGGTAGAATTTTCGATTGGTCCGTATTGATTGATCCCTCTCCCGCGTGCGCACGCAGGCGCGCCACTGTTGCCATTCGGTATGCGGTCCCAGAAGTTCGAAAACATGAGCTCCAGGATCGATTCTGAAAGGCAATGAGATTTTTAATTAGATTCCCGAGTTGCTCCTTTGGTAGTTTGCCGTGCGCCCGCCAGCGTTCGTTTTGATTGGGTCATCCTTCTCCGGTTCGCCGGCGGAAGCGGATGTTGAAAATCAGCACGTTTGTGTCGCCTGATCGTCGCTTTCGTCTTCTCATTTTCGCCAACCACTCCAGGGAAGTTCTGCCCAAGGCGGCTGCTTTGCCATCCCGTCCCTACAACTCCAGTTGGCGCTTGAAAGCAGATACGGCAGCTAGCGACACTTGAAAGTGGCTAAAGTGATCTCGTCTTCCGGCACGACGCTTTGCTCAGAAAACGATGAACCCATCTTATCTGATCAAGCCATTTCCACTTCGTTAAGGGCTTCGATCGGCTGCCGTCTTTGGGAGAAAAGCACTTATGCAAATATCCCATTAATAGTATTCAAAGTGCAGCCATCGTATGCGTATGCAATGTAATCTTCATGAAACCCCGCTGTCGATGAAGTGCCAATGCGCCTTTGTCGTGGATGCCATGCTGTGGTGGCGCGCAGACAATTAAATTATTTCCCAAGCAGATATGATGCCCTTCTTACGCGACATCACGCGTATGTCAACTTGATCACCGAAGCGTCAGGGCGACGTCACGGATTTGACGTATTGTCGAAAGCTCAATCCCGTTATTGATATGCCAAAGTAATCCGCATGGGCGTACTGTGACATGCAGTACAATGGGACAGTGTTGCTTCGTTGGGCATATCGTATTCCCCTATTTCGGCTGCAAGTTTCCCTGTCAACGCAAATGCAGACGCACTCTACTGGAGAGGCTGCAAGTTGTTTTAAAGGCTGCTCAAGGTGCCAGCCGGATGTTTGCCCCTCTTTGCAATGCTCGGCGACGCGTAATGTAAGATCAAAACCGCTTCCGGTTGCACGAAGGGCACAGCGGCTGGTATGCCATCTACAGTTGAGCTAAATTTCACTTTTCCTTCCAACGCCGTGCACGTAACGGCGCCAAACTGACCTCCGCAAAAACGGGGCACTTTAGCGACAGCCCGCGGAGGCGCGCGAATCGTTGCCTGAAATCGGCAAAGCCTTGCAATGATATCCGCGGTTTTTCTTGGCCGCTGAATGGAAGTACGATCGTGCTTTTTGAAAGTTCCATAAATTATATATGCCATTGGTGTGGCAGGCTGCACTTGCTGATCGATATCGCCGTTTGGG
Organism: Trichuris muris; assembly: GCA_000612645.2. NCBI lineage: Eukaryota > Metazoa > Nematoda > Enoplea > Trichinellida > Trichuridae > Trichuris > Trichuris muris. The sequence goes on from CBXJ02000765.1 coordinate 447,334, forward strand.
CGCCCTGCGCAAATTTTCGAAATCACGCTGCGCCTTGTGCAAAGTGACCAACGGTTTATCGGGAAATCTAATTTGCAATGCATCCATCTGCCTCAGTTGGGCGCCCAAGGGGAAAACCAGCAGTGGAAAAGAACATGCTTTCCAATTGAGGGCAGTTAATCAACTTTCGCCACACAGATATTCGCTGACCACGTGAATTTGTGTGTGTGTGTGTGTGTGTGTGCTTGTATGAAGATACTGCGGCGGTAGTATGGCTTGCCAATAGTTGACAGAATGATTTATTTGATATATGTTGGAGCGAGTTTTCAGTGCTGATTACTTGTTTGTGAGTACATAGTAAATTGTGACCAAGCGTTCAACATACCAACGTTAATGTTGCCTTGTGCCTAGTTTCCACAGCAGTAACTGATGTATCCCAACACCCAGGGTATTACTTTTACTTAAGTAGTCACGTCTAGCGGCAAAACTGTGCAGCGCAATTAGTTTACAGAGTTTGATATCTGTAATGTATTTTACTGCTCACTGGTTAATGTGTGCACAGCGAATTTACGAGAAGTGAGAAATAATGGAATTTCATAGTTGCAGGCGCAGTTAATCCAGACGATACTCCTTTGTAAAATGCACGTAAAAATTACGTTGCCACAATGTCGGGAAATCTAATTTGAAACGTTGGATATTAATAAACCTCCATCTATCCGTTGGACAGCTCTTGTAAAGAAGCGCATGCGCAATTCCGCAAAACAATTTTGAAACCATGTTCAATCGAAGCAACGAAGAAAGCGAAGACATACGGCGCAGTTACACTGCTCAGAGCGTGACCGACTTGAAACCTGATCACATGCCTTGCCACGTAAACGAAAACAGTAAAGCATTTTCAAATGTGGTGCTTTCATAATGAAACTGTTGAAGCCACGCAGATATGCGACAGCGTTAGCTAAGCGTAAATCCTGACGTAATTGACCGTTTCCGTTTGGAAAGTCATGGTCAGTTTTAACAGCGTCGATGAATTAAACGTTGTTCAAAACTCTTTGCAAGCGACAACAACTATTATGCCACCGACGATGAGATGAGATGATTCCGAGAGCTGCGGCAATAAATTCTTTCGTTTAGCATCGTTCATTTTGCAGAGCGCAGTTACAAGCCTGCTAAACAACCACAACGGGAATACAAGCACTTTTCAGCATTGGGGTGAAGGGCTTTGGAGGCTTGACGATGGTGAGCGAACGTGATCGTACTATAGACAGGTTAAATTTTCATGAACGAGTACTTGAGCGAAGTGCCTTGCTTTACAACGTTTAAAGCAAACGAATTCGTAACGGGCACACAAATTTTCATTCTCCTTTTAGTTACGGATAAATCCGGGCTTAACAATAGCGAAAGAGAAAAAATGAAAATGCATTGCTTCATGGCGAATGAATTTCGGATCCATTTAGCGCACCTGTTATTTTCTACCAACCTATTAGTAGCAACGACAATTGCATTGTACGAACCGGTATCTCCCCTCCACCTTTGTGAAGCATTAGACTTGTCAGCCGCTTCGGCATTGAAATGGCAGATGAGTTAAAGAGCAACTGGTGTTCCAAGTTTTGCGCACTTTCACAGCTGCAACGCTGGAGAGAATTGCCAAGTTTGCTTTTTAGAAGTGTCCATCCTTTGTGCCATTACGTCCGGGAATGGAAAGATCCAAAATGTTCAGTACTTTCTAAACACGTGTTCGACATTTCTAAATCGTCGTCCTGATTCATGCAATTCTGTTACCATGGCGTTTGCGCAACAAAATTATTGTTTGCACGTTTACAGCAAATTCAAATGGAAATAATTCATGGCGTATTGGCTAATTCACATAGCTGGGACTGTTGGCATGCCTGATCAGTGAATTCGTCAGGTCTGTGGTGCTTAGGTAGGTATATATTGTAGTATTCAACCGTGGCCAGCTGAATTGGCGTTTGCAGAATATTACTTAAACAAAGTGATTAACAAAGAGGAAAGGCAGACTGAGCGAAAAGCGGCTAGAGTACGGTGCATACTTTCAGTTACTTTGCTGATTTGTAAATTAATTGCGGTCACACTTAGAGTGAACAGCCGAAGTTTGGTATTGAGCATCTGCAAACCAGGAACTGCTGGCGAAACTGAAACGGCACCTTCTTCAGAAACTGGGAATTGGGAATCGACAACACTGAATTCTCAAATGTCGTTTCCTTTTTAGCTGTTGTGTATACGCATCACGCAAGCTTTGCTGGAGGATGCATAAGAATATTGATAATACCATGATCCGCCTATTCTCTAAACTGTAAAGGTTTATTACTTCTTGTTGAGCTGCAAAACTAATAATACTTTGTTTCAGTCTCCATGGCTCTCTCACTTCATGAAATAGACAGGGTTTTCTGCAAACATGAATTTGCAACGGGCATATAAGTTCTTCGTTTTTCAAGTTACAAACAAAGCACTTATTATGGTCTTCAAACATTCTGGAACACGCCCAATCCTTTCAACAACAAAGCAATGTCAGTTTGTTCATGAAGGGCCTACCTGTATTGTGGGAGTGCGGAAAGTCATAAAACTGTACATGAAAAGGTCTTATCCGTGACAAGATAAGGGAGAATTATATCTATTTTATTTTCCTTACATTTATCACTGCTTGACTGTACGGAATCTTGTTTTCTCGCCCTTACTATCTACACTACATCTAGCTCTGAGAAAATGAACCACGACAGCTATGACAGTCTGGAAGATTTGAAAACATTTACGCGGAAAACACTCTCATATTTTATTGATAGGGGGCTGGACGGCCAGTGGCCGAACTGGTAGTACATGACTGGACATAGAGGTACGTGGACGTCAAAATGCAGCGCAGAGTAGTTCTCCTTGGGCATTAAATTAAAATTACCGTACAGTCATTCGACCGCTGTCTCTTCCGAAGATTTCTTTGGGTTATGCTCAAGATTTTATTGAATAACGAAATCGTAGTGACTTTTTAGACCTTCACTCTTGTTTAAAGAGAACCTATATTTTGTGATTTATCATTTATATATATATTTTTTTCTTGTAATATTATTAAGGTACATGATCCTGTTTTATTCTATAATTCTAAACAAGTGGAACCAAAAAAATGATTGACGTAGCTTTCGGAGCTATCCCGCTCCGTCTTCACGGTCTTCTGTTATGTTTGTGTTCCCGACATTGACGTGATTACTTAGTTTACAGCATTCCGTTTTTTGAATTAAACTCGTCCATACTTCGCTTACAAGCGTTCCTTTGTCCCTGTTTAAACAACCATTATGCCTTATAAATAATGCTTATAAATAATATAATATATTTAAATAATGAAAATAATGAAATAATTTTCCTCCGTCTATGGTGTTTCTCTTTGCATAGTCTCGTTACATTGAAACAACCACTACATCCGGCGGCATGTTCCACCAATGCCGAACTTTGAACTAACTTCTCCATTACTTTATGGGCATCTAATGCCGGAGGTCTACCTATTCTAAGGACGTGACCGTTATCATTCAACCTTTCTCTCGCATTCTTATATCTGCTAATGTCCGACAGATGTTGCTTGAATCTGTCTACGACTGTTCATCCAGTTTCGCCTAAGTGGCCGAGCAACTGCGTGTCAATCTATAAACCCAGCCCTGGGACATTTCATTAGGGATGTCAATCTTGTCATTCCTTAATAAAGCTCTAATATTTGGTGAAGATCTGAGAAATACTCGGAAACCCATGTTGTTCCCCAACTTTATGATCTTGTCACCAATATCATAGAAATACGGTATTGTAATGGTCGGTAAAGACCTGTTGATTGTTTGCGCAGTTTGATTGATTCTTCCATCCCGTTCCCTAAGCTTTCTTTTTATTACGGAATCAACCAAGTTTTGTGGATAGCCATTGTGGTATAAGATCCTCCTTATATACTTTGATTCCTTCTCCAAGTATTCCTCGTCACATAGATTTATAGCTCTTTTCACCATACAATTAATAATGCCCATTAAAACCGATCTGGGGTGTTGTGAGCCATACTGCAAGTACACGTCTGAGTTTGTGGGTTTTCTTTATATTTCTATATATTTGAACAATGGAATTCTGACGGGTTTAAGTTTCATTATGTCAAATTACGGCAAACACCCGTTGACAAAGATTTTATTCTTTGCGAAGCTTTCGGGACTGTTCTTTGTCCCGTCCTCAGGGTTGAGGACGTGACAAAGAACAGTCCCAAAAGCTTCGCAAAGAATAAAATCTTTGTCAACGGGTGTTTGCCGTAATTTGACAAAATATTTCTATATATTTTTTAATAAGCATTATTAATGGTATGGTGAAAAGAGCTATAAATCTATGTGACGAGGAATACTTGGAGAAGGAATTAAAGTATATAAGGAGGATCTTATACCACAATGGCTATCCACAAAACTTGGTTGATTCCGTAATAAGAAGAAAGCTTAGGGAACGGAATGGAAGAATCAATCAAACAGCGCAAACAATCAACAGGTCTTTACCGACCATTACAATACCGTATTTCTATGGTATTGGTGACAAGATCATAAAGTTGGGGAAGAACATGTGTTTCCGAGTATTTTTCAGATCTTCACCAAATATTAGAGCTTTATTAAGGAATGACAAGATTGACATCCCTAATGAAATGTCCCAGGGCTGGGTTTATAGACTGACACGTAGTTGCTCGGCCAGTTAGGCGAAACTGGAGGAACAGTCATAGACAGATTCAAGCAACATCTGTCGGACATTAGCAGATATAAGAATGCGAGAGAAAGGTTGAATGATAACGGTCACGTCCGTAGAAGAGGCAGACCTCCGACATTAGATGCCCATAAAGTAATGGAGAAGTTAGTTCAAAGTTCGGCATTGGTGGAACATGCCGCCGGATGTAGTGGTTCTTTCAATGTAACGAGACTATGCAAAGATATCCGACCTCCCAGGGCAGTGCCAATACTATAACTGACTATATATATAGATTCAAAAATGGTATGCATGAAATGGCCAATTTTCAATATCCGGAGTATCAGATTTCAAACAAGGTATCCCCCGTTTGTGATGAAAGCCATTTTATTGGAACCAACAGCATAGCTTTCGGGCACCAAGCTGTGCCCGTCATCAGTGCTCAAAAATAATTGAAGGCTACCGCACAGGTTGGTGCCCGAAAGCTATGCTATTGGTTCCAATAAAATGGCTTTCATCGCAACCGGGGACACCGTGTTTGAAATCTGATATTTTGAAAAAAAGAACCCCGTATGCTTGAAGAAAGAAAAAATGAATATCCGGAGTGTAACAGACTTTCCTATCTCGTACTTGCCGACCTTGTGCCGTTTTATTTATCCACGATTCCTCCCTATCACCCGCCGCGCAAGGAAAAGAAGCAAGAACCATTCACCATACAAGCTCAAGCAATTACAAGTTCAAAATCATTGTTCTATTCAGTCGCTTCCCATTAATCTACATTTGTCAAACTGATAGTTCCTTAGTCTTTCATGTACATGCACACTAACACTGCAGGGCCTTCGTCAGCCTCTCCCAGCGATCTCGTTGTACGCATATGTTATCACAAAAACTCGCCCCCTGATAAATGCTATTGGCTGCACTTACACCGCTTATTGTTGTTTCAACGTGGCCAATCTCATTTCCAACATTCTGGTCTCTGATACAACATTGCTGAAGTCAGTGAGTGCATTGAGACGCCCCTGAACGAGCTCCTTTGCAGAGCTCTGACCATCTTCCACTGCATCGGATGTCCAATAAGACCGCTCAAATTTGACCTTGCTTATCATTAATTTAACAGCCGCTAATTAAGCAGCGAACGTGACTACTGTTCAGCAAAGGGACAAATTGGACTGCAATTCAGGTAAAACAACGACGACAAGCCAAGACATGGCAGAACAGTTTAATATGAAGTGAATGTGCATGTAACACTTACACACCGTTTTATGTAATATACAACTTTAAGAAACAAGAATTATGCAGCCGTACATATTTCTTGTGCATATGTGCAAGCAACAACCGAAGAACTACTTTGCCAACTCAATTCGATTGAAAACTTATTACGATGAAGATCAGTGATCTCGATTTCGACCGCGGCTGGGCGGTCGATACTCGCCCCCATGATTTGAAAAACTTCGAGAGTAGCCGCCGCTGCGGGGGCGACCACCCGCCTGGCCCATGTACCCCATATTGTCAAAACGCATGCCAGCTTTCACTCTCATATCGTCAGGCTCGGAGCCAATTGCTGTGTTTGCCGGGCCGGCGAAGCAAAGTTTCATTATAAACGGACTCTTGTTCCCTTGAACAGAAGCCAGACGGTGTAAATACTTACAATTACATCAACAAACTGGACAGCTTACCTGGACAGTCAACGCTTGCGTGATTGCAAAACATCAAAGCCTCAGTGGCCGCAATTGCATCTTCGAATTGGAGTATGCCCGCCGAATTCTTTACCATTTCTAAACACGCCAAATTAACTGGGCAGCTAAGCGCAAGCTCAATAACCTCCTCGCTTGCTAAATATCTTGACATGAACCGGTACTGGGGCGCGAGCTTCTTCGAACAGAGAGACCAGATGGTCTTCAGTGACGTTCGGAGGTGCGTTAAAAAAGTATAGATACTTCTGCGGCTGAATAACGCGGTTCTTCGTGGCAATGTGCGGAGAAGTGAACCTTTGCAGACGACTGTCACTATATTCCTTATATGACGGACTGCCGTCGTGCATTGGCGGAGGATCTCTGACTTCGTTCAAATACGGCTGGCGGGAAAAGCTGCAAAAGAAGTTCAAGTCAACGATAGCAATCATCAACACAGTTTCCTTCCTACCAAACGTGAATGGTCTTATTGAAAATGACTGCATTGTGCAGATAATCAATTACTCTCTGAGCAGATTTTGGATCGCTCATTTCGGCCATGACGGTGTCGCTGCGTGTTATTAAGAACTTTATCTAAAATATTGCGTAATAAACGAGAGTAAAGCGAGGACACGTTCACCTTCATAACGTTGCCGTACAGGCAAAGTAGGTTAAACAGGCGGTCGCAATTCGCCAAGGTCGGATCCAAACCGTAGATCATGATAACCGCGCTGTCGTTTTGATAGCCATAATCGCTCACTCGAGAGGGTGGACCGTCGTACGCGCTTCGATAACCCATGTCGGAGTTTCCGTACATCATTGGCATGTAGCCACCACGGGAATTCATGAATGGAGGATGTTCGTCAGGATAACGAGGCATGTTGTTGTCATATGGAGTCCCGCTGTCGTGATAGGCTGGCCGTGGTTCAATATACGGCTGCCTGTTCATAACAAAATGCGATCTGTCGTCATACGGCATTCCAACATCTGGATAGGGAGCTTGTGGCTCCACAGTATACAAGGGTCGTGACTCGTAGTAAGGCAATCGTCCATCGTGTTCGGGTCGGAATTCGTCCGGCGCGCTCCGCGCAGTGCCTCCACTGCTTTGTAGCATATCCTCGACCCTTCGGTTGTAGTACTCCTCGACAGACATACCGTCCGCTCGAGGACAGCCAACATCGTAAGGCGGTCTTGCATTGTCATTTACATGATTGTCATTCCCTGATGCCCCATGCTGCAGCTGCGGCGGACCCAGTTCGCTCTGCTGTGGTGCTCCTAAATTGAAATGTTAACGACTTTTAGCTGCGAAATTTTATTTTTATGCCCAACATTGTTATTGTATCTTAGGGTTTAGCAAACATCGGCTGTGCTCGCTCACAGCAATAGAGAGCAAAGACCGGAAAGCATAAATGCAAAACAACTTCGCGATTACTTTGAATAGAATCGTATCTCATTACAATAACGCGCAGCTTGGGAGCGCAGGGAACCGAAATAAGCCTTTGGTGGATGCCTGCCCTCCTGTACCATGCCCAAACACACATACCGTTGTTCCGCGCCCATCACGTCGACAACTGAAGAAAAGATCTGTTACCTACCTGCATTTGTTGTCGTATAGTCAGCCTGGTCCTGATCGTTTCCAGTAACGCTGAGGCGATTTATCTAAACAATGCAGCAATGTCACCTATTACTCTCAAAGTTTGAAAGCAGTAAACATATTCTAATGATACAGTAGCGTACTCTCCATTCGTTCTAAAGCTAAAAATGTCAGGGCGGAGGCATGCTAGGCTACACAAACGCTTGAACGGTGCCTTTGGAACGGTTGCCCACTTGCTGGTCAATGTTTTCAATGTGCTGAACGTAAATACAAAAGCGAAGTGTACCGCGGTCAATGACACAGGCAACCAAGTGTGTATTCAACCGACAGCCAAATAATATTGGTACAATAATGGCCGGATATTACCAAAAGAGAGCGAAGTTAAATTACTCTCGAAACTTAACATTAACCAAAGTATTAACTTTCTGCCGGAAAGTGCAACGTAGCGTGGCTACTTGGCCAAAGTTTTAGTAACACTTAAAAAGAGCGCGACAAATCGGTGCTCACTTCCAAACCATATTTTCTATGAGTTCAATAATACAATTGTACAGCGGATAAGGTTAACGGTTAAATAACTTTTGTACAGTACTTATTATCGCTTGGAACGACTGGCAATCACGCTTAACCGCGCTCCATAGTTACGACTTACTACGGAGAGATCCGTTCCACACACAACCTGCTTGCTGAATTCGAATTTTAGTAGGTCTGTAAACAGATAGCAAACCCTTCGTTCTTTAGCGAACAAGCAATTCACTAGAGAAACACTAAACATTCGCTAAACTGTACGATTCAGAGCTTTTTGCACCTGTATCGTCAGCGAGTAGCGGAAGCCCTGAACCGTTCATGTAGTATTCTGCCTCGCTCCTCCAATAAACAGCCCGTCCATTACCGAACAAAGAATTTATTTGCTTACAGTCCTATCAACACATCGCGCTCAACAAATAGCTTACGTCTGTGAAAAAGATCGCTCACTGCAACCTGTGCGCGCACCGGTTACAAAGAATCCACTTTTCAACCGTGGCATACCGCTGGACAAATAGGCAAAACAATGTCAGGTGACCAAAACCTTAAGTTCAAGCGATGCGCAGAAGGCACAATTCCACCGAAGTTTGCGCACTGACAAATAACATATACGGTCTCTGGCCTAAGCAAAAAGTGGGAAGCTACACGCCTGCGCAAACAGGTATTAATTTCCACGTTGCACCATTTTCACTTAAACATCAGTTGTAACGATACGGGATTCCTTTGAACGGCATATCGCCTGGGTTGCGCCTTCACTGAGCGCACGCCTAACTAAACTCCAGATAGAAAATTCGCTACGCGAACCAGCCGGTTGGCATACTGACCAAAGTTAGTAAGATAGCACGACATCCACCGTTGAATGAAGTTTACTATACAAAAACTACGCGTAGCTTTCGGGACCAACCGTGTCCCGTCATTAGCGGATGATATGATTTATCATATCATCCGCTGATGACGGGACACGGTTGGTCCCGAAAGCTTCGGGTAGTTCTTGTATAATAAACTTCATTCAACGGTGGATGTCGTACTATCTTACTATGTTTGGTTACACCGCTACAAAAAAATCAAATTTTTTAATTATACTGACCAAAGTTCTTAGCAATAGCCTTTAACAGCTACGAAACTAATTGCGTAACGTAAAATAACATTCTGGCGCGTTTGCGCAGCAGGTCAAAGATGATGAACGAATGTTGGAACTGGTTGAACGTGACAGTCGGATCACATTCAATAAAAAGTTCACTGCATGCAATAGTTCTATTCGATTTTTATGCAATCCAATTCCCGGTTAGCATGTACGCGGCCTAATCGAACGTGCGGGAGTTTCAACTTAGCTCCGTCGGCTTCAACCGGTGCGTTTTCGTAGTTTCGCAAATTGCACACACTGACGGAACGCCAGTTACGAGTTCACAGGTATGCAACCGTTCTTAACGAACACGTTACCCATTACGCGTTGTCCGCATTCAAAGGGGGTGCTTCGACGTAACCAGCGTCATTGAAACGCTATTTCAATTGCCTTTTTACGGAATGGAGGCATAATTAGTGAGCGAATTTTTCCTTCAAGAAGAATTCAACTTTTGGGCACGCAACGCACATGCAAAGCTGTGAGAAGTGTTAAAACATTGCTCGCTCCAATGGCCTCATTTCGGTTTGATCTATTTCCGCTTTGAATACCGCCAACGAAGGACTACAAGTTTCAAGCGTTATCCATTAATGCTATCCAAAAACGTCATTTCGAACGACGGATAAAACGGGGCGCTCTGGCCCTCGCAATGGCTGCTGAAACGGGCGGATCAACTTGCCTTACCGTTCAAAGGCGAATCAAGTTTTCTGCTGCGTTAGGTGTGCGTGGGCAATGCTGCGCCGTTTCGATAGTTTCTTACAACGCACCGCACCACCAAATGACTGAAACTTCCGCGCCAACGTTTTACTGTCGAGCTCCATAACTAATATCGATGGAACCACTACAGCCCCCAGTGCTTCCAATAGCCGTAATTGTCGTATCTCGCCATCGTGCTGCCAATCCAGCAGGCAACTACAATCCCTTTCTGAGAAATGCTGGCAATATTCAGTGAAAGCAACGTTCGCCAAAACCTTATTAATGGCTTTCGCAATAACTACGGCAGTTGCACTAGGCTACGGTTGTTGAACTTCAAATACATTGGTCACAATGCAGCAGCAAGCCCAGCTTTTGGGGAACGATCTGTAAACCGACGATTTCGAGCAACCGTCTTAAGACAACACTTGAAGTACTGGCGAATTGTTCATTCAAAAGAAGTTACACGTCGTTCTCAAACACGGTGCACCATAGTCAGAGCATTCGTTTTCGTACGTGAGCACATTGACCAACTGCACAAGCCTTCACGTACGGCATGTTCCATGAACCAATTTAGCCGAGCCTATTCGGCCACCCATCGAAATGCACGGAAATGTGCGCAACCAACGCTCCCACTAACCACGCCCTTCTATCTTGACGATTCAACAAACAGTTACACGTCAGTTACATAGTTGTGTTTACAATTACTTCCGTAAATAGAAAACGTGCTGAAACTTGAGCACATAGCCGGCATTAATATTTGCCAAATAAAACAATCTAAAACTTCCCTACTGTTAATCAGCATCTTGATTAAATTAAATTTTTACCGCCACTAAGGCTTGCATGCGCAAACAGGCCGAACATGCGGTGAATTGCATTACGGAGTACGTTGGAGGCATGTCGAAACCAACTGGAACAATGCCTAAGCTGTCACCACCGCCTGAGTCTTACTGATCAGTTCGTCATTTGGACATGTCAATGAAATTGCCAATTACAAGTAAAAAATACCGGGATAAAATGCACCTGCACGTTGACAAGGCAGTACTCTCTGTGCACTTGGCGAATTTCAGCGTTACAGGTTGATTGCAGTTTACCGTATGCTTCTTTCGGTTACCAAACAATTAAACCATGCTTACCATCTGCGGTGTTCTCAACGGCAGCAAGCTGCGTGCGTGGACAGCCTACGCCGTCACAGTAGCGTTTGCACCTTCAAGCTTGAATTCGTTTCCTTTCGTCAACGGAACCCTAACGACGCATTTTCAGTTCGCCATTTTTGGATGAAGAAAACAGAATACTCGCGGCTGAACGCAGATCCCATTGTCTTGATTGAGCTGAGATCTTAACTATAAGCAGCAAGGATGCCGCCCCGTACAGGGACGAGCGTAGATTAAGGATAAGTTGAAAAAGAGCATAATCATGTCCCCATTTTCATAACTGTGCGTTCAATCAAAAAACAGATTTTTTCGTACCTGCGCGTTGACATGCACATAATACGCTTTACAAAATCAGTACAGATCAAGAAAAAACAAAACGAAAGCAGGCTGTACTATGAAAATTGCCCTCACTGAATTTCTGCTCAAACTGACAATGCGCAAACGTGAGCATTTGGTGACAAATTTGTTCAGTAAGACAAAACTGCAGCCGATTTCAGCAATGAACTCAGACATAAGCATACTATTGTCAGCTTTGCATTTGGTTTACAACCTACTCACTCGACATTATCTTCTGCGTGTAAACTAATTATGCAACCTACAGTTGATACCCTCTCGAGGAGAAGGCAATTGCCTACAATTACGTCCGTTGTCTTGCACTTGCAGCCCGTATGTACGAACCTAGCAAAATAGCTACGAATTCTGTACTTTAAATGTTCACCTAACGGCGGCACACGCGACTGCGCATGCTCCGCTGGCAGGCTTACAGCACGTCAAGATGCAGTGGATTTACATAAGCAAAAAGTTATGAATTCGCCTATAATGACAAAAGAAGTTGCGCTCGTCCCACTAATCCGAACAGCAGGATACGAAAGTAACTATCCTAATGCAAATTTCTGAACGAAGACTTAGTCAACTTCGTCCAAATATCATTTAAACAGACGTCATATGACCGCATACTGAACTTCAGTTAAGTGAACAGTTTCACGTTATTGCGAACGAGGCACTACACCCTGTCATGTGGAAAACCTGACAAAAACTTTAAGGTCGAACTCGAATGGTTACAAAAGCTTCGCTGTTCATCTCCAGCGCTAAACGATTTCACTGGAGAAGGGCCTTACCGTATTCGCAGTAACACGAAGCTTTTTGAGATATTATTGGCAGGAAATTAGTTTTTGAAAATTCAAAAGATCGTAAATCAACTGCTTAAAATCACATTATTAAGAAACAAGGGAGTCCTAAACGATGAATTCGCTCGTACTAAAACAGCAACGTACTAGAAGGAATAGCACTTTCCTTGAAGAGGATTTGAAACCGAAATTTTCTAATTACTATCGCCCCTTACATTACGCTACTCAACAGTCCCGACATTATCACATATACAATCGACTAGCAGTGCTGCTAAACACACTGTCATTACCGAAAGGAGAAATTAAGCAGAATTACAATTCGGCTAAATTTCTCCATACGGAATTACAAATTCGGCTTGATTAATCAAAAATGCTAGTTAATTACACCGTCGCTTGCTATAGCTAAATTTCAAACTTGCCGACGGGACTAGCGCAAACAGCTTTCTAGGCAACCGTTCACATAGCTTTTCAGCGTAGTGGTTCACACGCCAACATACAACCGCTCTGAAAACGCTGGTGAAAATCTCTCTAAGTAGTCGTGCCCAAAATTTGCCTATCCCGTAGCATTCCCACCGAAAGCTTAAACTTATGTGTACTTTCGCAAATTCGATCTTCAATGTGCAACAGTTGGCGTAGATGTCGCAGCCGTTTAGTCTTTGCTTCGCAGCTCGGGCGGATTCGATGTCGGGAAATTCGACGAGCGCATGAACGCCGTCACGACGACTTATGATGATGCGATTCACGGCGGCGATGGCCTTGCATATCTGATGTATCACATCCTGAAAATCAAGAATACGGTAACCGGTGAACATTAGCACGGCACGCTCTACCGTGGTAATTGGATACTTCACGTTCTGGACGTACATAACCAAAACGTTGCTCGGTCGGTCGCTTTCAACTCTGAAAAGGGCATTTTAGGGGAATTACTAGATGCGGAGTTCTACCCTTGACGAGGGATGATGCGCATGTTAGCATAGGCAAAAAACGCGGGTTTTCCCGCAACCAAAATGTCTGTTGTCTGGAAAAGCCATAGCACTAGAAATTAGCATAGATGGAAAAGACACAAATACCAAGGTCATCGCAATGCAACGTTCGGCAGCCGCCTGTTCCTGGAACAGTCCCAAACTGAAAGCCCAGTCACGTAAAATAAAAACACGTACTTCGAACTCAACCAGAGCATTTGATGATCCTACCAGGCTTACATAACTGAAAAGCAATTATACAGAGGAACATTCGGATAAAGAGCGCGACCAATTTACTTTACGGCTCCGAATTGAGACAACGCGTCTATTAGGTCAGCTTCGGCGGCATGCTCAGGAAAGTCGGAGACGCGTAACACACGGCTGGACTGAGAATGCGGCTGATACTTCTTCAGCGCTACGGGATCAGTTAAATCGTCACTCTAAATGGTCAACGGTAGAAGCAGTTCTAAGTAATACCACTAAAATGGACATTTGAACTTAAGACCTGAACGTGGGAAGGAAAAATTAGAGATCGTAACAAGGGCTGCTAAATATTTATCTTCACTTGGTCATCCGTCGCTACGTTTAGGCGGCTAAATATACTGAGGGAAAGCTGAACACGGGAACGGATGACAAAAACAAGGACGAAAAATGTTCATCCGAAATCGACAAACTAATGAAAATGCTTACCTCGCTATGCGGACGCTTGGAACTCATAACTGGCGAAAATGACGGTCAAACGGGAGCAGTACAAAGCTACAAGGTCCAATAGTGCACAAAACTGCCGTTACAAAAGAGCAGTTCTAGACGTCGTGAAAAGTAGGTTACACTCAGCAAATTATTGAAAATCTAAATAAACAATTGGATGGAAGTGATCAAGCGCTTTAAAACGCAGGGAAACGTTTAAAATATTATTTACAAAACATTTATCGAGAGAAACGCTTTGCGTTTAATTTCTTTCTATAACATTCAAAAGCGCCTTAATGCCTGTTCTCGTTTAAAGCAGCTTTCTGAGCTTCCTTAGTATCGTTATTACGTAATTTCACTTAGTCTATACTACCTTGATAGGCTAAGTAAAATTACCAAAGCACACGCGCACGATACGAAGGGCAGCAGTGCCAGGATGATCGATGGCTAAATTAATTCATAAACGTGGATTTAACGGGCGCTTCAGCCGTAACATTCCAATATGATCCACCTCCCCGTTACAAAGAAACCAGTCCTCAAAGCGTGGATTTAACTTAAAATAATAATAGTGCTGCCCTTGAGTAAAACTATTTGGCACCGCTTTTAGGCTAAAGCTAGTCACGACAATGAAATTACCAGTCGGCAAACTTGGTTTACCTCAGTTTGTCGCCGGTGATTTTGACGCAAGACGGTTTTGTACTGACATGGTTTCGTAAAGCTGTGCGAGAGCTTTCCAAATTCTCGCTGACCACAGAATCAGACGATTCCGAAAGCTGCGAAGTATACAATCGTACGTTCACTGTTCGCCTGTTTTTCACTAGCATAACTAACCAACCAGCCATTGGCTAAGTTGTTTTGCAGTGTTCTTGCAGGTATCTGTGAATAGAACTCAACGGGCACTTCAGCCTTAACATGCCAGTATGCACTGGAAAATTTTGTGTATTTACTCCCATTTGCGAGAAAACTCAGCTCGCCTAGGGCTAAGCTATGCTGCTTACACCCATACCCTGTCATTTTAAATCCTCCGCTGCTAGTTCATAGCAGCGGCGAATTGTCATATCAAATCGTCACGGCGTAAAGTCGTACATGTTAGAGCGGAATTAGCACATGTCAAGAAAAATTGAAAGCATAACCTATTCATGAACAGCGACTGATTGAGAGTTGCTACCACTGTTGAAAGGTGCATCTACTCAGACGGATGCGTAAATGTTCATCTAGGATACGCTGGAAAAAAGATGAAGCATAATTTCGCGTAAAAAGCTTACTGAGGATTTCGAAAAATTCCATACTCCGGATGCTTTAACTTGTCTTCGGCTAAGGAGATCCGACACTTCTTAGCTCTACCTCGCTGCTCCGAGGAAATGGAATAGAACACCGTATTTTTTAAGAGGAAAAAAGACTTGATCGTCGCCTTACTTCTAACCGACCTGCATTTCCTTCATGATTTCTGTAGTTCTGGTCAAATGTCAGCAACTCGTACTCGTGTGGTAACGTACACGGTTTTGATTGGATCAATTGTTGGTAAGACCCCCCATTACCATTATTGTGGTTCCAAAATGCTACTGTTAAGATGTGCCTTTATCAGCCCTTTGCAAAGCAACTAAAGTTCTACATTGTTTCCATCCTACAGTTTCCAAGTTTTTGACTAGTTGATGCGAGGAACGTGCTGTTTATTAAAGGCGCCATCGGGCGTAACGTTGATACTTTCTATTGGACAGGAAACAGAACCTCCTTGGGAAAATGCTTTGTCATAGTTTAAATTTATCCTGCCTGTTCTTGAACGCTGCTTCCCTCCATCGACCCGAGCTTTTGCATATTGAGTATTGGCAACCATAATTAAAATTGGAACCTTTGTAGCGGTGTAGTTAAACATGAATTTGATAGTGCGACTTCCACCGTTGTGTGGAAATTTATTCGAAAGTTGTACCGTAGCTTTCGGGACCAACCGGGTCCCGTCTTCAGCGGTTAATAACGAGGGATTGCACTGTTGTGATGTAAGGAGTGGTAAAACACCGTCTTGTTTTTACCAGAATAATGGTGAGTTTCCATAAACTCGGTTTAAACTCCTTCGTTTGATCCATGTGTCCGCCTTGATACATCGCCGCATCCTTTCTTCCTTATGATGCTAGTCCAAATATCACTAATTTCCACTCCCGGTTCTCGGTTGATCGTTCCATTGTATTTTATGAAAAATGCCTCTTTGATTTTCTGTAAATGAAATCGTGTCTCGTTGCAAAGAATTCGTGGTTCAAACGGACCTGTGCATTGAGACGCATGTTCCACTATTGCTGAGGATCTGATCGCTTGGTCCATAATTTTCTTTGGATCGAGTGATTGTGGGCCACCCCTGTGTCTAACCAGTGAGCTATTCAGTCTTGCTTTGGCTTTGTTATACCGGGTTATATTTGCCATGTGTTCACTGAATCTATGATGTAGTGTGTTTCCCGTTTCACCTATGTACGAGGCTGAGCAACTACATTTAATCTCGTACGCGATGCCTTCTTTTCCTACGGGCGGTACTTTGATCTTATCATTTCTAAGGAGAGATCTAAGGTTCCCCGAGCTATTGAAGAACACCTCAAAATTCAGTCTCTTGCCCTTCTTTTGAATTTCCTCTGCTACGCCTTGGTAATAAGGTAAAACGAGAGTTAGGTTTTTCTCGAAGCAGTGTGTTGTTATTCATGTGGTTGAACCTCCGACTAATAATAGACGTTACACGTTTCTGAACGTAGCCATTGCCAGATAAGCTTTTCACAATGTGTCTTAATTCTGCTTGTAAGAATTCCGAACTGCATATATTCAACGCCCTGTCCACCATGTCCTTGCTAATGCCAATGAATACTGAATGAGGGTGGTGAGAAGAAAAGTGTAAGTATCTATCTGAATTGGTTGGCTTTATGTAAACTGTGGTCTTCAGACGGGCATCATCTTTTATGACCAAAGTGACTAAGAACGGAAGCCTGTTGTTTCATTCTTTCTCCATCGTGAAGGAGATTTGCTCCGGGAATAGACTGTTAAGATGTTCCAGGAATACGTCTTCTCTGCCAAGCACATGGCAAATATAACCTGGTATAACAACGCCAAACAAGACTGAATGGGGGACAGGTTAGACATAGGGGTCGCCCACAATCGCTTGATCCAAAGAAAATTATGGACCAAGCAATCAGATCATCAGCTATAGTGGAACATGCGTCTCAATGCACTGGTCCGTTTGAACCACGAGTTCTTTGCAACGAAACACGATTTGAATTATGGAAAATCAAAGAGGCATTTTTCATAAAATACAATGGAACGATCAACCGAGAACCAGGTGTCAAAATTAGTGATATTTGAACTAGCATCATAAGGGAGAAAGGATGCTGCGATGTATCAAGGCAGACACGTGGATCAAACGAAGAAAGAGTTTAAACCAACTTTTTGAAAACTCACCATTGTTCTGGTAAAATGAAGGCGGTTTTTTACTACTCCTTACATTACAATAGTGCAATTCCTCATTATTAACCGCTGAAAACGGGACGGTTGGTCCCGAAAGGTACGGTATATCTTTCGAATAAATTTCCGCATAAAGGTGAAAGTCATACTATCAAATTCATATTGGCAACCACATCTAGTAGTACGCAGCAATTACCTGCATCTATCCGCGGCTCAACTTGTGGAACCATAACTTTCATTACAACAATTTTAGGGTCCATTTATGCCTGGTGGGCTATGCAGGCAAACCCGGTGCTTGTGCCGCCAAATGAACGAGGTGACGTGAAGATAAAAGAGGGACTGAAGAGCCTGAAGAGGAAAGTTTGCAAAGCCTTCGATCGTCAGAAGAAAGAGGAGGAATAGAGTGCTGTTGCTCTGCTAATTGAAATCCTTTTTGCTTCGTTGTCGCTGTTATGATTGTGCTCCGTAGAAAAGTGCAGTAAGTAGATTTTGCAATTGGAGAACTGTTATTTAAAAAATAATTGTGTGTGTTTATCATGTGGCAGCATGTTAAACTACAGCTAAGCGGAGCGATTCTTATTTTGAACACAGCACGTCATTGTGGTTGCATAGATCGAAAGTGAGCAGCCGCTTGTTTATGAATGCCCATTCGTGTTGCTTCGAACAGATTTTCAAGTTCGGTTTTCTCGCTTGGATCGACCAAGAACGCGCCATGCCTTGGTCTTGAACTGTACAAAACGACTGAGATGAGCGTAGGTCATTTTTCCAAATGTTGAAAATCAAGAAGTAGGCATCAGATCATGCAAGATATTATTCCGTAGCTAACTGATTGATAATGGAGCGCGGAACGTTGTTTCACTGACGCATCTCGCCTTTTCGGGTGTTTATTATTACTACACCTGTAAACAAACAAATGCAGGTACCAATGGCAAAAGTAAACGTGAGGTAATTTGTGCTACGCGACGCGGCTGTTCCGTGTTAAAAGTGAAGCCTTTAAGGTGGTATCGAAAGCGGTAAGAACTTGCAAGCTACAGTTAGCATTAGATAAAGTCAAAAACCAGCCTACTTAACGCCGCCCCTGCTGGTTGCCCTTTTCTGCCTTTATCTAAGCTTAAATCTTAACGGCAGACCTATTTTCTAGGCTATGCTTAGGTAAAGCCAGAAAAAGGATGGCTGACAGGGGATCGAAAAAATTGGAACAAACATTTTGTTGGTGAACTGATGCAGGATGGTCATGACGTAACTACGTTGCGGTCTGATCATACTACTGCTACTGGGTCGCGCCTCGCATAAACTCACACGAGTGTACTACGGTTGCAATTCTGATACGCACTCATACGTAACCCCCATGGTTGTCTTCCCAACTATCAGTTATTACACCATTCCAGCAATCGTCATTGTGCATCGTCGAAAATACCGAACAAAAACGTATGGCTTTATTCATAAACATTTACGCTAAGAAGTGGGCCCAACGAAGAAGAAACGACCGCTACTGAGACGACCAATAGGCGACAGTGTCTTCAATGATTTTTTCAAATGGATCTTCACAGGGGCGCAGCTCCCGGTGCCACATGAACTCAAATAGGAGTCCAACATCTTCCTGTTCGTGCCGCGGCTGAGCTTGTTTGGCTGCTTCACTAGTGTCCAGAGGGATTCCACAGTCAGCATGTACACCCTTGTCTGGAGGGAGTGATTCAATGTCAAATGAGTGTAACCACTCCCCGACAGACCGTGGAACCCCCATTGTGATGGCGAGAAGAAATGTTGTCTCGTTACCCGTAATTACGACTGTACAAAGCCACTACATTTACGTAAGAGATAATACATTCGCTGCAGCAATTGTTAGGCGACTGTTTTGGCCATCAAACCGCAAGTAGGACAGTTCCCTCAGGAAAATGGGTGGATACCTGCAGTAAGCATGCCAACTGCCCGGGACCGCAGAAATGTGATACTGAACTTTATAACCGGTGTACGGATGTTGGATTAGTGGCAACCCATGGTGCAAGACCAGGCAACTGCCCAAGGGATCCAAGACGAATAAGATGTGCTAAGTGCGACTGCAGACGCGACGACGACTGTGTTGGAGAGAAAAGTGCCGTTACACTTTTGATGGATTTGAGTGCGTCGACGCTATGTAGCATTAATTGATTGGCCCGTTTTTAATAAAAGTTGATGGATTATTTTGACTTTCCCATGCGAATTGAATGGTGGCCGATTTGTATGTGGAGCAAGTGCTGCAAAGTTGATTTTCTCCATAAAGCCTATTTTAATGGGAAGTTGTATTAATCATCTGCGCGCTTTTATTGCTGCCTACATTCGAGCAATGTTAAGGTTTGTTCCATTTGAACGACTTTACATGTACGCCTTATGGAAACTTTTATCCTTGCGCTCTCCAATAATTTTTACATTTTACCCTCACTGATTATTATGTGGCGTTTATTATGGTAACCTCGACAAGCTGCGCACGGTCTGCCAGTGGAATTCAATTGGCGCTTCTGCATAGGCTCACATACAGTAACACAGTACTTTCTGAGCTGCGTACACGTAGGTTCGAGGGAATGAAAACAAAAAGTAGCACAGTGAGCGATTAGCGACTCAGGAACTATTGAAACCGAAGCGAAGATCCAGTATCGAACAAGAAGTTGACTGGGACAGATATCTGCCGGCATTGTATTGTATTAACAACAGATTCCGCACTGAACTGAGTACTGTAAACGCAGCGAATGTACTGTTTTTGTACTACTGATGTTTTTGCACTTGAGTACGACAGAAATGTGCAAACTGCCCAACCTTACTGCATTTATGACATTTAGAATTCTTCGCAACGCAGCCTTTAAAATTTGCTACGTGATTTGGTATCACCACAATGGAAACACTTAAGATAATTCTTATGAAACAAGCCGTATAGGTGGCGAACAGATGAGCTGAGCAGGGCGTAACGTCGTTTCATGGTACCTACGTTTCTGGAACTTCGTGCTGTTGAAGAAAATAGGATGCTTTGTAAGTGATCTACTTTGTGGCATGACGAACTTGAATACGGATTCTGCCCTTTTAGAAGTTAGTAGCGTTTCGATATGTACTGACAACAGCGCCCTACCAGCGAACAGATGAGCAGTTATTAGGAAAGTTTCTTCCGAACTGTGAAACCTTCGTCGATTTTGGAACTACGTTGTTCCGTCTTCGGCGATGGTAATGTTAGGGTTTACTCCAAAGTTGAGTTACTTAAAAGCTGGGGTCGGCTGGCAAGGCACATCATTTGGTGATACTAATATGTGCATTCCGTGTATCGCTGCCTTCTACTCCTCTGTCACGATTCATGCAGTTATTATTGCGAATGAACAGGGGTTCCTTTATTTGCCATAGATGGAAAAGGCTCTCACGACATTTTTTGGTTGTAGGTCGAGTGAACAGTGGGAGGAGGCTTTCTTGGCTTCATCCATGATCATTCATGGATTAGATGCATGTGGGCGGCCTCGTTGTCGGGTATACGTTCCATTGAGTCTTTGTTCTGCGTTCTTGTACCTGGTCGACGCTGCCAGGTGCTCATAGAACCTGTGAAATAAAGTGTTACGAATTTCCCTACGTAGGAGGCGTGGCGGCTGCTTTAAATTTTATAAAGGACTCCGGACCTTTCCTCAGAGGGAACTTTGACTTTATCGTTTTTTGTGATTGTCCGCAGATTTTGTGAAGTGTTGAAGTAAACTGGGAATTGGAGTAGGCTGTCTCCTAGATGTTGTATTTGTTCACCTATGCCGTGGTATTA
Organism: Trichuris muris; assembly: GCA_000612645.2. Taxonomy (NCBI): domain Eukaryota; kingdom Metazoa; phylum Nematoda; class Enoplea; order Trichinellida; family Trichuridae; genus Trichuris; species Trichuris muris. The sequence continues at coordinate 468,729 of CBXJ02000765.1, forward strand.
CAAGGAAGAATTAGCACTGGCTCTGCTCAAGCTGAGCTTACGGAAAGCCATGAATGATGAAGTAAAGTGGGACAAAGCAGGAGCAGTAGTAATTCTTCCTTACTACGAGGGCATAGGCGAGCAGATACAATAGCTAAAACCCGCCTATGCCACTTTCAAATTTACTTCCAATCTTCACAAAATCTGCGGACAATCACGAGGAACGATAGGAACAAAGTTTCCTCCGAGGAAAGACCCGGAGTCATTTTATGTACGATTCCGTACATTAGTTACGCAAATTCATGTCATCAGCGTGACGGAGCAAGGTAGTGTCCCGAAAGCTTCGTGCTCGTATGTGTTTCATTAACGGGACTAAAGCCATGTGATTGATTGAAAAGATGAGAACTTATCCCGTGATAAGAATCCTTATTTTTAGCACCCGGTTTGTTGTATTAGACCATCCCACATACGTCGAGAGTGCCTATTACACCATCGCGAAGTTAAAGAGGCCCTATACATCCTACATAATCCCTCCACCATAAACCGAGACAATGGGGTCGAAGTGAGCCAAGTATGGGACGGTCTAATACACCAGACCGGGTGCTGTAGAATCCGACCGGTCGACGCCTCTGCGCAAGCGGTCATCTTAGTTATTGCTTCAGTGCCACCGACTTTTGGCTGAAAATTCCCAAAACTCTTTAAGAACACTGTTGATTGTATTGGGTTACCATTATTAATAATTGGGGAGCTATGTACTCGCAGGAAATCAACTGCGCAGAGGCCTCTGCGCTGGTCGGTCGGAGGGATTACAGGTTCCACTGCAAGATTGACTGGGCGATCGACCAACGCTGGATGGGGTCAAGGTTCGACCTGATTGGTGACGTCGTTTGCTCGGATGGTCGAGCGGAGGAACCTGCGGACCCACTGACTAAAGGCACAGTCGGCACACAAGCGCTGAAGACAGATCCAGGGGAGATCCGAAAGCTCCGCATATTCCATTTCGCGCTTCTTTTTTACCATCAATAAAAGATGCGAACTGAACGGGTTTTTTCCGTGACAAAGATCGGCGTACTTTCGATCGATAAGATTACGAATTCTTACATGAATGCTGACAGTACTATGAATTCAGTTTTTAAAAAATAACAGTTAAATTTGAGCGCGATACTCCAGGCAGTATCAATTGCGACCCAACATTTCAATCATCGTGCCTGGCTAAGGCGCACGCGTTTACCCAAGGTTTTAAGCAGGAATGAAAAGGCAGTCGAAATGCCTGTTTGGTCAGCGCGAACTTTACCTTACCGCTTTCGCCGACTTCGTTTATTAATGTATGCAAACAGCCAGCACACATAAATGAACAAACAGCTTTGCTGCAGCTCACTCACACTGAAGATTTGTTGCTAAGATTAGGCGTTAATGTGTACATGCCAAAAATAATACTGCTCCAAAGATTCTTCCTCTCCAGGCGTGTTATGGGATTTTCTCCATAAAATTCTTTTTCACCTTTCCCGCGACCCGTTTCATTTAGAATGTTTGGTCATTCTATCCAAATTGTTTTGGCCCATTGGATTGGAGAGGTTGTTTCTCCAGGAAGGAAATGATCTGTCCGGGGATTGGCGAAATCGCTCCTGCCTTCTGCTAGTGTTGCCAATGATTCTTGGGGAATGACCCGGGCGACCGCCGAGCCAAGACTTTGGCAACCTGAAGTATTCTAATGATCGGCAACTTTATTTTTTCCCAATCCAGTTTAGCAATACGTTGGCTACAGATGGATAAACCGTATTGAATGAAATGAATTGTTGAGCATGCTTCTTATTAATGGGAAAGTTGCCTATTCAGAGCTAGAATGAAGTTTAAAGTAACAGTTTCTTCAAACGTGCTTCTACGACTGCTAATTTATTCTAACTGGAACCAATGCTTCAATATTTTACATAACGAATCGCTATATTGTTTATACCTAAGATCTGCAGTTCGCACTCGTACGCGATTGCCGAAGAGCGTAGCGCCGTTTAGTCTTTCGGCTATCCTTCTCGCGGTTTCCCGGTCAACGGTTTCCACGCAAGCCAGAAACTTTCTTCCATCCCTTTGCAATTGCGTCTATAAGTCATGCAGCATATTCGTTATTTCGATGATTGAGTTCTCCACCGTCAACTTACATTGATAATACTGCCGTAGCCTTTCAGCAGATCGTTTAAGCTGTCGCGGCTAACACGACTTGGCTTCAAGCCAAATATTACCAAGTGACCGTGATCATGTGAATTGTCTTCGTCGAATGGCATCATGAATTCGCGAATTTCTCGTTCGGTAGGCAAGGGAAAGTTTCCATCAGCAAAACTTTGGGGAGAAGGCCTGCACCAAACGTCGGGATGGTCAAGCTGCGGCCTTGGCATCGTAGGTGAACTTGAACTACTGCTAGATGTACAGGGTTGCGTCCCATTGAAATGGTCCATCTCCATTTGCGTCGCATTGAAACCATCAAGACTCAAAGCGTGTGAGCAACTGGGCGCTGGCACACATGAAACACTTTGGACGTCCAGCTCACTGCTCAGAGAATCAGAGCAGCTTGTTCGGTTGCGTAGATTTAAAGTTTCAGATACTTTATTCAACTGATCCGTGACGTAATCTGGAATGGAGGTATTTGTTAACATCAAAACGCGAACGGTCTGCGGAATAAATTTTCCTGACTTTCTCAAAGCCGCATACGGGAGAGGAACTCAACATCGCAAGCTCTGTCAGATTACATGAAAACATAGGTTGCCTACAGCTTGCGCTACACGAAGCGGTAATCTTAGTTATTGCTTCAGTGCCACCGACTTTGGACTGACAAATTCCCAAAGCTCTTTAAGAGCACTGTTGATTGTAATGGGTTACCATTATTAATAATTGGGGAGCTATGTACTCGCAGGAAATCAACTGCGCTTCTTTATCCCATGAGAAAACTAGTGTACGAGGCACAATAGCTGCAATAAGCATAAATAGGTTTAAAGAAGAAAACGTCGACAACGGAATCGCTTCTGCCCATCGTCACTTCTTGTTTTACCACTGTCGGGTCAGTTGAGTGGGATGCTCGCATCTTTGCATGACTGACCGGATGCATGACAAATGCTGAACGGGTCAAGGGTCGAACTGATAGATGACATCGCTAGTCTGGCTGGTTGAGTAGAGGAGCTTGCTGAGCCAATGACTGAATGGGGAATGGCCGACTAGCGTTAATGATGGACCATGAGGGGTCCGAAAGCTTCGCATTATAAAAGACGGGTAGAAAATAAAGGTCTTTTATACGAATCCGTGAGTATACTTGATCATGAGAAAAGCTAGCACGTTACGAAGACGAAAGATTTTTCTGAATTCGTGTTCATCACGCAAAGTCCAGTATTCAATGAAATTCATGTTCATCTCTTTATAAATGTTCCTTTTCATGTTCATTACATAACCTGCAGCCCTAAAATTAGTTCAAAAAATTATTCCCGGTTTTGAAGAAATGTTTCGCGTACGTCAACTATGGGAATGTAGAGATTGTAATTCGCGTTTTATATTTGTTTTCACCTCTACTCTGCTCTTAGCGAACGACTGACGATGAAACCAAAATAGCATTAGCAACTTTTCTTCCTCAAATTTCGAAGATGCCGCAAAGTAGCGTTGCAATAAAATCGTTTGGCCCCTTAACGAAAATGTCATTTTGGATCTCTCGCGTGAGAGGCGAAGGGCGCCGCAGCAAAGCACAATGCTAAGCAGGGAACAAAGGTTGATTTGACTGAAGGCGGCTGCATTTGTTTGCGCACGACAAAATTCGAAAAATTTACATCGCATTTTAATAATTCATTCTAACAGCAACGCTCTTCTAAAATGCCGCCATGCCGTGATAATTTGGTCATTTGCAATTGCGGTCATTGAATACGTCTGTAGCGAAGATATGGCATTTATCGGGTGTATAAAACAGTTAAATGTGATTTCCGCAGCGAGTAAAAGCAGGTCACAGGATATGAACTATCATATGGACCGTTGGTCAGTGAGAAAACAAAGATCATTATATGCTCAACTGAGAAGCGCATGTGCACTTATCTTGTTGTAGAAAGAAGTGCAATTGAAAATACTTTGAAAAGGGATAATTGATTCATTAATTTTAAGCACTTTTGCTAAGAATGTGGGATTTCGCAAGAAGATACAGACTTGCATTTCACAGGCAAATAATTTTAACCATGGAGTAAAGTGTACGCAGCCGGTTTGAAAATGATATACCAATAGAGAAGGGCCGTATCAAAACTAAATTGCTTTCCAGGAGCTAATTCAATACGTCGACTTTCTCAGGAAGAGTTAGTAGCTGAAAGTTACAAATTTGGATATCAGACATTTCCTCTTAAAGGTGGAGTTCATCATTGTAAACCATTACGAGAACAACACCGTTTTTCTGGCAAAATCTTTAATATTCCGAAGGGTTGAGATAGAAAGAGAGAGCGACAGAGATCTCATGACTTATTGCACGTCAGGCCATTGGTCCTTGATTTTACTCTAACTTGCGCGCTGAAGGGGCCGGAAGAACCCCGAGAGCTTCTCAATATTAAAGAATTTGCCTGAAAAAAACGTTGTCCTCGTAACAATTTGCAATGACAAAATGAGAATGTTACAACTCCATATTAGGGCGGCTTTTGCGTGCAGATGCCAATTCAAGGTATCTTTCCTTGTTTAGTAGTATAGTCTCGGCAACTGTCTACCTGAATTCATGGACTGTGCATTAACTTGAGATACTGTAAATGGGTGTCAAGTCAGGGAAGCCTATTTTCCAACGCAGCATAGAAATTAAACAAGGTTAGACGAAAAGGAATAAATTATTTCAAAGAAGAAGGACAGGGAGGGTTAAAATTGGCTAGTTGTCACATGGAAGCAGTTCTTACCAACATCTTCAGTGACATCAGGACCTTCACTCGCGCTGCTGCTGGAAAAAATTTTCTTAACCTGCAAGCATAAACCTTCATATGAAGCAAGTGATGCAACGCTCATTACATCCACAAATTCAATATAAATAACACAACATCCCGGATACACGCTGCAGCCGTTTAGAAGACGCTTGGCCCACAGGGCTGTATCGACGTCGCAAAATTCAACTATTGCTTCCAATGTGTCCTGCCCCTGTTGAAGAACTGCAACGTTGTTCACAGGACCAACTGTGCTGAACATCATCCGTATTTGAGCCTATGAATGAATTCATAAACTTTCGTTGTCCGACGGAAAGGGCACATGGCGAACCACAGTCACTGGAATTGTTAGTTTTTCAATGCACAGAACGAGCCCACTTGTCAGCTTTGCCGTTCCTGGACTGTAGGGAAAATATTTTTCGAGCGCTTATGAACATCCGTGAAACTTACTATTGCCGAGCAACGCTGGTCATTAAAGTGCGATAAATCTTAACAGGCCAATTAAATATATGTGGATTTAAAACCTGAAGATACAATCCCTGAAAGCCGCATCGACGTCGTGGCTATCTGTTACTGTGCTGTTATATCTAATGCAGTTGTAAGCAGCTCCAGCTTCCTAGAAAACAAAACATAAGAACAATGTTCAAAGAGCGAATACATCATTGTACTTCAAACTCCACCAGCGCCATACCGTCGCAGGAAAGCCTCACGCTACTGAAAGTAATTGATCAACTCATGTAATTGGTTGTTACTTCGTGGACAGGTGAACAATACCTCACGTAACCAAAGCAGGAGAGAGCGCGAACCACCTCAGCTCTAGTTACTTCGGCTGGTAAGCCGACTACTTGAATCACCTTGCCAGCCGGGTGCCTTTGATGGACTTGTCCAACTGTCACTTGAGGTTGATACTGGTCAAACATCTTGACGTCTTACACTACAAGTATACGTGAGGATCATTTGCAATGAATGGGTCGAAAAGTAAGAACTGAAACAAACAACTGAAACCTTTCTCCAATTCAAAGCAATTTCATTCGGATATATTGCACCATGCGAAATGCAATGTCGCACAATTTGTTGTCGAATTGTCTCTTCGGAAGAATCTTCAATAAGCAGCGTTTCCGTACGCGCGCAGTCCGCGGCACTGGCACTCCAGTATAAACTTGGGGGCAAATGCTATTCTGTAACCTGAGAATCATAGTCTTGGACGGTTACTTTAAACTACCTGAGAAAGTGAACGCACAATTAAATTATTACTTTTACACGACGGAAATTTCTTATTATTGCCCATGCTCAGGTACCCCAACGGGAAAAGGTGTCTGAAAGCATACTGTTTTTAAAGGGCTACCTGGAGTTTTTTCGAATAAGTGCAACAGTGGAACAAAGGAATTCTGACGGGTTTAAGTTTCATGGCGTCAAAAAACGGCAATATACCCGTTGAAAAAAGATCTTATTTTCTGCGAAGCTTTCGCGATCGGTCTTTGTCCCGAAAGCTACGCAGAAAATAAAATCTCTTTTCAATGGGTATATTGCCGTTTATTGACACAATGAAGTGCAACAGTGGTTTAAACTGCACTCACTTAGCTGAGTCCCACAGATATCATACATGCTATTGTGTTACAAAAGTAACATGCCTTTATTCCGTAATTATTACCTGGTAGATATGGTTGAAAACTGGATGCATCGTAACGGGTCGTTGAGATGACATTTGTGTGTTGCACACGGTTTTTCCCGTTGGTATTGTTTCAGTGTATCTGCAATTAACCAAAGAACCTCACCAGTCAACGATGGGTTAGTTTATTGGTAAAAGTTGCGAGAACACTGTAACGTACGAATCGAAGCTTTCGGGACGCTCTAGTCCCGTCGTCAGCGAAAAGGAGATGGCAGATATGCTATTAATAGTGGTAGATATGCTATCCTGGTAGATATGCTATTAATAATATGCCTTCGCCATCGGTGAGAAGGGCAATGCTGGTTTTACGTCAAGCTTGAAACAGAAAGCTAAAGGTGCATCCATCTTTCGAATAAGGACAAAAGACAAAACGCATTGCAATGCTTCTAATACGATGTGATGAAGATGTTCACTTTACGATTGATAACAGTTTGTAGTTCAGGAGTTTCAAAATCTATAAGCAGATAAATGAAGCGTCAAGTGCGAAAATTGCAGGTGAATGAATTTCGAAGCTATTAATAAATTACACATCATGGTTTTGTGGTGCCACTGTTCCATTTTCTTAGTCAGTAAAATGCTAGAGAACATTGTGCTGACGCCAAAAAATCTAAGAGGATCTTCGAATCTCAGCTAAGGCTAGCCACTATACTGATGACAGGCGCAAAACAGCTGTGAACAACCTTCGTATATATATATATATATATATATATATATATACCGTATATCGCGGCTTATAAGTCGACCCGGTGTATAAGTCGATCCTCGATTATCTGAACCGTTTACCCATTTTGCGTATGTGCGGCGTATAGGTCGAGGTGCAATCGCTGCGGTTCGCCCAACGAAAATAAACCTAATATATTCCAATACATCTCGTGTGCAGGCGCAGATAGCTCAGCCACAGCTTTAGTTTTCAATTTTTAGGGAGACTGTGTAAAACGAAGCCTCTAGATTAACCTAAACCTTTGAGGTATCCACTAAATAATGTGTCCAAACCTTTGTGGAGACAAAGTCTTGACAAAGCGGTCACTTGAACCAAAATGTTTTCGCTGGGAGTGGCAGATTTGTGCCCCAGACGTCTTACTGTGGCGGCCACCTTGACCCTGTGGGTCTAGGTGGAACCCGCATCCGCGTATTCGTGCCGGCGACTTGCGGCCACGGCGACCGATACGTAAACAAAGCCTTTGAACATGTAAAGCAGAGGCTATTGACTTGGCATATTACTGCCCTCGACCGACAAAACCGTGGAGATAAGCCAGGTTTGCACAGGAGTGACCAATCGTTGCACAATACCTTCGTGTCGAACCACTTTTAGCAGTGCCTACTGACCCGCTGTCCCATTGACCTTAGTATTCGGCACATTTCTGCATTAGCTACTGAGGACGCGAGTGAGCAATTCGAAAATTGTGGGGGGAATATGGACGAGACGCCCGTGTTGTTCGACATGCCGTCAAACGGCACGGTCGACCGCAAAGGCGTGGGTGAGGTCGGTTACGATAAAGACAAGCGGCCATGAGAAAAGCCGCTTCACGGTCGTGCTGTCGTGCCTGGCCGACGGTACAAAGTTTAGGCCGATGGTCATTTTCCGTCGCAAACGACTACCGCAAGAAACTTTTCCGCCCGGTGTGCTTGTTCACTTCGATGAAAAGGCTGGATGGATGAGACTGTGGATCGGTAACGTCTGGAAACAACGGCCAGGACACGCTAATGAAAGGAGCTTGCTGGTCTGGGATTCGTTCCGCGGCCACACAGCGCGGAGTACAAGGTCATGCTTGCGCGAATGCAAGGTAGAAGCAGCTGTGATACCTGGCGGGCTTACGTCAATTCTACAGCCGCTGGACGTTTCCTTGAATAAGCCCTTTAAAAATCATATTCGCGAAGAATGGATCACCTGGATGGCGAATGGGCAGCACGCCTTCACCACTGGGGGATACATGCGGGCACCATCGTTCGCGGAGCTGTGCCATTTCGTGATCAATGTGTGAAATAAGATAGGGGCGGAGACCGTAGAGAAGTCTTTTAGGAAGTGCTCGATCTCCACCCCGCTGGAGGCTCCGAAGACGACGAGCTCTGGGATAGCGGTGAGTCGGAAGGCGTTGGTTCCGAATCGGGCTCCGTTTCCGCCATCGAAGAGCTCGTCGAGGAGGAGGAACTCTCCACGGAGGCTGACCCATCGACCAGGGACTGAGCACGTCCTGGAGGTCTCCATGACGGTTTCCCCTTCTATTGGCTCTACGCGCTGATGGCGAAATGGCAGCTCCACGAACGATGGTGCCTCATCCCCAGCGGTGAGCGAGTGCTGTCCATTCGGCGCCGAGCTGTTCCATCCCAGCGCCTATGACCTTTGCTTGGCTTACTCAAGGACGACAGTGACTGTAGGATTGCCGCCCTCCGTCCCGCGGTTTTTGTGGAAGTGAGCAACCGCACCGGTCCTTCCTTTTCATGTCTGCTGTTGTTCGCTTCATGTGGTCAAGTAAACTTGTGACTTTCTCATAGTTCTCTCAATAAGCTTGTTGCTGCGCAGTCATGCAGGAAGCTTTCATCAGAAAGGAGACTTACAGAGGACATCCCTAATTCGCACTCCCTAAATGTACGCTACGTCTATACCGCAATTGCGCTCGACCAGCTCTCACGGCATGCTCATCATGACCGCATACACCTAGGCTGACTTCAGCTTTATCAAAACGGTAGTTCCCGAAATCATCCATGTCGTCACGTTGTAGGCATCCCTTGGCGAAGCATTTTATGGAACCAAGGTTCGTGCAGTCAGAACACAGCAGCGCGAGAATTACGAGCATTGTCCGCTTGTGTTCGAGTGCATAAACGTAAGGAGCTCTAGGCGGTACAGTCGGACCTCTTGGAGTCCACTTCACACTTGTCGAGTCAATAAAGGGATTAGCAGCAGCGGCTACAGGGAAACTCCTAATGCCGACTGATTCCGCCCTGGCAAGTGAGCACGGATGTCTCAGTGCGGTCGCCTTCAGAAGCCCGAAAATCGAAATCCCGAACGTTCAAAATCCCGAACGTCAAAATCCCGAATGTTCAAAATCCCGAATGTTCAAAAGCCCGAACGTTCAAAATCCCGAATGTTCAAAATCCCGAACGTTCAAAATCCTGAACGTTCAAAATCCCGAATGTTCAAAATCCCGAAAATCAGAATCCCGAACGTTCAAAATCCCGAAAGGTTGTTTTCAACCACAAAAAGGAACAGTCGTATGTTAGGTCTATTATTTGCAATTGCAGAAGAGGAGTTATGGTGTTCGTGCCTCTGCTGCTGACTTCGTTCGAGCATCGTGATCCTGAGGAGAGAGTTACGACGCTTTAAGAAGAACGTCCAGGAAGGTACTCTTAGTCCTAAAACAATGCATTTTCTGTGATTGGTAATTGTTTGCACCAATCTTTATACCTGCAATCCTGTATAACAGTTGTTCTCATCGTAGAAACTAGGCTGATGAAAGAGCCTAGCAAACCATAGGGAAGGGTGCCAAAGAATCGCAAATCTTGGACCCCATTGACAGTTAATACAAAAGCTATCCTGTTAGGTACATAATCCCCATGCACTAACTTAAAATTTAATCATCTTCTGGGTACATATTGTACGTGCCCCGTCTATGACAGTGATCTTTGAGCTGATATAGTTGAGTTAGCATTGCTCGAAGAACCGTATCAGTACTCACAGAGGATTTCTTTCCTGCAGCCTTTCTAATTTTTCTAAATATGTGGGAAAACTTTGTCTTTGATCCTTATGTTATGGTTTGAATGATGATCTTAGTATATAGAATGTAGGATCTCATGTTTATTTGTCTGTTCGTTGCTAGTATGGCAGGGTTGGCGCTGAGAAAAGCACATTAGAGAAGCAGCGGAACAGGAATAGTTCTTCTATAGGCAGGTGACGAAAAGTTTATGACAAATTCATCGATCAGAAACGGCAACGTTTCCAATGCTTGTATTCGGTTTCTGAAGCGAAGTAAATGGCGAAAGTTTGACTTTAGCATGCAGGCAGACGAAATGACTCACTGAAGAACTTTCAACATTTTGCACACGCAAGTGAAGTTTGTCATCGTGCCTTGTGCAGAGTCAAATTTTATTATAGAAAGCACACATGCACCAAAGTGTGCAGATATAAAACGTATCAAAGAGATAAATGATGAGCAATTGCTCGCAAATAGTCCATAAGAGCTGGACGACTTTGTCGGTCGTTCCATATCTTCTCAAGTTTTCGTCACGCAAAATGTCCTTTTTTCTTGCTTTAAGCATGGCTCCCCTCGGAGAATACGCTCGCATTCGTTTCTCTACGCGACGCTGCTCTTTTTGAAATTCTTTTATGATGTGATATACGCCGACGTGAGCATTTCCTAGTACGGTTTCCCATCTTCGGTGCCATGCTTCCACGTTGTTTCAAAAAACGGGCGCAGATGAGGGTGGCCATCGGAATTTAACTTGTCGTAAAGAAGTAGCAGACGAAAGCTGCACCTCGTTGATCATGAAGGCCGGCTTTGTTCGGTCGATCGCTACTGTCGTTTCACTTCCGCCGCATCGATCGTGACAGTCTTGTCTGTCCGTCGGACAACTGGGTATGGGCCGGCGTATGGTGGCGTCAGACTACCAGTGAGGCCGGGTTCCCGGATAAAGACGTGGCTGCAGTCCCTAAGTGCTCCACTGACAAACGTTGCCGTGCTGTTGCGGCGAGGTGGAGTCGGTCGCAACCTGTGCATCACGGCTTTTAGTATGCTTGTGAAGCTGGTTGGGTCGACGTTTGACGCTGGGAGGACCGCTGGTGCTAGGAACTCAGCTGGCAGCCGCAACGTGGAGCCGTAAAGCGTCTCTGCTGGCGCCAGGCCAATATCTGCTTTCACGGCGGTCCGGATGCCGAGGAGGACCAACGGTAGCGCAGTCGTCCATTTAATGTTGACTGCTTGCATGCGGGCTATGAGAGCGGCTTTAAGCTGGCGGTGGAGTCGTTCCACCAAACCATTTGCTTGCGGGTGGTACGCGGATGTTGGTATATGTTGTATACCCAAAAGCTTGTTTAGTGCCATCCACATGTGCGATTCGAACTGTCGACCGCGGTCCGTGGTTATTTGGCGTGGAACCCCAAACCGGGCGATCCAGTTGGACAGGAATGTCTCAGCCACTGTTTGTGCTGAGATATCTCGAATGGGCCATGCTTCAGGCCAACGGCTGAATCTGTCCACTGCCGTCAGCAAGTACCTGAAACCATCAGACGGTGGCAGGGGTCCAACGATGTCCACGTGGACGTGGTCGAAACGAGTGGAGCGCGTGTGCCTGTAGACTTTTAGCTTGTTGACAGTGGAGGCAACAGCGCGTCCACTGTGCGACATCTTTCTGGATGCTAGGCCACACATACCGCGCCAACATAACACGCTTAGTGGCCCTGACGCCCGGATGGGAAAGCCCATGAACGGAACGGAAAAATGCTAACCTAAGCGTAGCTGGGACGTAAATGCGGGCTTCCGTCGTCGACATATCCTTCCAAAGTGGATGTGCGCAGCCTTCGACAGGTTCGGGAATCAGCTGTAAGGACGTATGATCCTTTACCCATTGCAACTCCGTGTCTTTGCTTTGGGCAACAGCAATTTCCTTGGCAGATAGCGTTATCGTACCGTCCGTGACGGCGTAAATCTTACGTGACAAGGCGTCTGCCACGACGTTGTCTCTGCCACTTATGTGTTTTATCTGCGTTTGCATCGAAGTGATGAAGTCAAGTTGGCGGATTTCGCGATCATTCAAACCCTGTGAACCGTTTTCAAAGGCACGCACTAGTGGCTTGTGATCGGTGAATACCATCAGCTCGCGACCTTCGATCTCAGATCGGAAGTGTTTCACCGCGGCATACACTGCCAATAACTCTCGACCGAAGGTGCTGTATCGCTTCTGATGGTCCTGTAATCGCTTGGAGAAGAATGCCAGAGGCGCCAAGTTGATCCGACCAACTGTTGGAGCACTGCACCCATTGCTTGATCGGAAGCGTCGACCATAAGTGCCAACATGGCTGTCGGTTTTGGGTGCTCCAGCAGCGTGGCGTTGGATAAGGTTGATTTTGCTTCGTTGAATGCGTTTACTGCATCTTGTGGCCAAAGAATGTTATTGGTCGCCTTGGCGACAAGGGCGTCCAATGGTCTTAGGGTAACGGCTAAATTTGGGGAAAAACGTCGGTAGAAGTTTACCATGCCCAGAAACTGGCGCAGTTGTTTCACCGTTTTGGGCCTGGGGAAAAGTTTGATGGCAGCGACCTTCTCTGGCGATGGTTGAATGCCCTTGCAATCGACCAGGTGCCCCAAGAAAACTAGAGATTCAGCGCCCAGTACGCACTTCTCAGGGTTCACCTTTAGGCCAAATGTTGCCAATCGGTCGAACAATTTACGGAGGAGCTCCAGATGTTCAGATTCTGAGCGACTAGCCAAGAGTATATCGTCGACGTATGCAAAGCAGTTGTCAAGTCCCCTTAGCACTTGGTCAATGAAACGTTGGAACGTTTGCGCAGCATTTCGTAAGCCAAAGGGCATCATTACGAATTCAAAAAGGCCAAAAGGAGTGGTAATGGCCGTTTTGGGAACATCTTGAGGGCGCACTGGAATCTGAAAGTATGCGCGTGCCAAATCGATCTTCGAGAAAATGGTCTTTCCCCGAAGGTCGTTGTTAAAGTCTGCGATTTGGGGGAGCGGGTAACGGTCAGGTTTAGTATAGCGATTGAGATTGCGGAAGTCGCCGCAAGGCCGCCATTGTCCTGGCTGTTGCTTTGGTACAAGATGCAGAGAGGATGACCAGTTACTGTTCGAAGGTCGAACAATGCCTTGGCGGAGAAGGTCATCAAAATGCTGTTTGGCAATGCGCAAGCGTTCAGGAGCAAGACGACGAGGTTTACTATATACGGGAGGTCCAGTTGTTTCAATAACGTGTTGAATATGCTCCAAGCTGTTCCGCTTTTGCTCAGTATTTGGGCCATAATGATGCTGTGCGTCCACAAAGCTTTGCAGCAGCTGGGCAAATTTGTCCGGTTGCGCTGAGACGCCTGCCGCAAGACCCGGTGAAGTATTATTGCCTGGGCGTTGGGCAAAAGGGAAAACTCGGTCGTTGGCAAGGTCCACAATTAGTTGGTGATGGTGGATGAGGTCAGCACCTATAATTGGCGTGTCGATCTTAGCCACCGTGAATGTCCATGTTAGCGGAGGCATGTTATCAAAATGAACTGTAAGCGTCTTGGCTCCGCTAACCTTTACTGACGTGCCGTTGATGGCTTGCAAGGCTTGTGTCACCGTCTTAGTAGGGTAATCAATTCCATGGCTTAAGGGTAACAAGCTGATGGCTGCGCCTGTATCAACTAGAAAGCGCGTACCCGAATGGCGATCCATCAAATACGTGCAACGGCTAATGTTTACGGCAGCGGCGACGGCCGTTAGCGTCGTGCGCCGTGGTCGTTTTCCCGCCTCACATGGAGGTGTACATTTGCGAGCGTTCTGTCCGAAACGGTTATGGTAGAAACAAAGCCTCCGTGTGTTGGCACGGTCGTTACGTGGAGAGGGTGATCGGCTTGTTTGGTGACGGCGAGCTGTCGGGGAACGTCCGCGTGTACAGTGAGGGTCAACGTCAAATCTGAGTGTTAGTTGCTCGAGCATGTGTTCCAGGCGATCGAGCCGCTGGGTCGTATCCTGCACTCCGTAGGCTGACATGACAGGCGAAGGTCCTTGCAGGGCCATTAGGGAGTCACCTAAACGTGCAAGTTCACATAGTGGCTTATCGCCAAACGGTAGTAGTGCCGCTTGCAATTGCCGGGGCAAGCGGGTAAGGAAAAGTTGCCGTAAGATTGGGTCCTCGCGTTCCACTGTCGAGGTTGGCAGCAATTGGTAGAGCCGGCGCAGGAGCGCTGACGGCGTATGATCAGCAAGATCCTCGCCTGTGAGGGCTTGCCGGATGCGGTTTTCCGTGCTGTCAACCAGACGTTGCAAAGAAATGGCCTTGAAAGCTGTGTAGGGCGCTGCATGTCTATCCGCTGTGAGGATGAAATCGCGTAGTTGGGACAACGATTCTTCTGGCATGGCGCTTAAAGCCAATTCGAACTTGGTTGCTTCGTCCAGAATGTGCCGATGCTGAAAGAAAAGTTGGAGGCGAGCGAACCACAGCTCCGGATCGGATGTCGTGAATGCAGGGACGGACAGTGTCGTGGAGACATGCGGTCGCCAGGTTTCCCTAGATGGGCAGGAGTCTGACGATTGCATAGCTTTCTTTGCCATTAGAAACGAGCGGGTCACCAATGTGGAGAGACGGATGTCTGATCGTTTATTAGAGAGAGAAAGAGAGAATGTCACAGACGACCAGTCAAACGAGAATCCAAAACTACAGTAACCTTCAAGCCATTCGCAGGTACTAAGTCGTACTGTCCTGATTGTGGTTCCTACATATATATATATATATATATATATATATATATATATATATATATATATATATATATATATAGCTACACACAATGTTACATGCACCTGCACGTTGACCACGGATAGATAACGGATATGCAGGTACACGCAGTTATCTGGGTTTATTTGAGAAAACGGTATATTATCTGCTTTAATTTTGTTCTATTCCACTGCGTTGCAGTTTTCAGGACTTATCTTGATCCCGTCTTTAGCCCAAAAAAGTAAGCAAACCGTAAACAGAGAAATTGTACACTATGACAGGCCCCTGAAAAAATTACGTGCAGAAATAACGGCCCACCTTCGGAATCATGGCCATTTTAAAATTACGACTGACTCGCAGCTGCAGAACACAAGAGCTCACAGGATTATAACACTTCATTTATTAATAATACAGTAGAATGTCTTCTTGGAAACGACGTTTGAACTTTTCAAATAACAACCAACAGATCAAAATTCACATCACACTGCAATATACTAATAGTACGAGTATTAACTATTGTATAATAATCTACTGACAGTAGGATTGGAACAAGAAAATATCGTTAAGTTCGTAAGGACGATAAAAGCCTACCGTGTGGCTACGTTGACGATTAATGAGAACAAAAGTTAACGGCTACGTCCACCGCGACCGCGCCCGCGGCCGGACGAGCGAAACCCGCCGCGTCCTGAAGGCGCTCCTGCGCCGTATTCGCCGTATCCACGAGAGTATCCACCGCTTCCTCTGGGACCCATCAGTCCGGATGCACTACCGCCGTAGTGTCGAATGCTGCCACCGCCTTTGGGGCGCATATCGACATTTTGGGAAGCGACTGATGTACTCGCCGGGCCCGCGAAGCATAACTTCAGTACGAACGGACTCTTGCTGTCTGAAACTCACATTCATGGGAAACCATAAGGACGTATAGTTCTCCTTCCCTTACCTTTACATTCCATGTTAGTGTGGTTGCAAAGCATCAAGGCTTCAGTAGCTGCAACATCATCCTCGAATTCAATTATGCCTGCCGAATTTTTGACCATTTCTGGAGAGTAAAGTGATCGTTACAAGCCAGCAGAGGTCGTTCTGCCCACAGTAGGATACCTCTTTTGCTAAATATCTTAACATGCGTTGGCTTTGGCGCACTGGCAGCTTCAAACAGGTCGGTCAACCGTTGTTCAGTAACGTCCGGAGGCGCGTTAAAGAAGTACAGAAACTTTTGCGGCTGGATTATACGGTTTTTCGTCGCAATCTCCGGTGATGTGAAGCGCTGAAATCGGTATCCCGTGTAGTCCTTAAACGAGGAGCTGCCGTCGGGCATCGTTGCGGGATCTCTGACTTCATTCAGCTGCGACTGACGGGATACGCTGAAAATCGCACGTCCCACTTAGTACTTGCTTAGCTTTGCTTCACAAAGAAAGCAAAGTAGCTTACACAATGTGAATCTTGTTCTTAAAAACGGTTGCCTTTTGCAGATGTTCAATGACACGATCCGCCGCCCGACCGTCTCCCATTTGTACCATGCAAGTGTCACTTTTGCTTTTCAGAAACTTTATCTACAAAATACGACTGTCAATACCTGAAAGGTAGTCGTTTAAGCTTTCGCTAGGGTCATAACCTTTATCACGTTGCCGTACAGGCAAAGCAAATTGAACAGCCTGTCACAATTGACCATTTCCGGATCCAGGCCGTAGATCATTAGTACGCAATTCTCAGATTCATCCATCAACTGTGGATCCCCATACATAGGACCATAACTAGGACCATTGAAGCTAACAGGATAAGAGGCTCTACCATCGCGATAAGGTTCCCTTGGGCTGGCATATGGGGCACGAATATCACAACTATAAGGCATTCTTCCATCCCTGTATGAAGATCTTTCGTCTCCAAATGCTCCCCTGACGTCAGAGTATACACCGACGTCCACATATGGCGCTCTTCCTTCGAAATGTCCAGATCCATAGCCACTATAAATCCCTCTTCCGCGCGGCGCCTCCAGTTCGTCCATTCTACTGGGATAAAATTCCCGAGGACGAACGCCGCCTGACTGAGAATAGCCATCGTTGAACTCTGGATTGCGTTCCTCCAAAACGGAACGTCTTCCAGGAGTTTCAATGTCATACACCGGACGAGAGCTGCTCAGTTCTGCAGGCGGTCCGTATCCTGCAACGTTCTATTCTATTATGAAGGTGACTTATTTTTCAACAATACATGTAAACGTATTGCTCTAATGTTACACATTCAACACTGTACCTCTAAACATCATATTACCTCTGCACCGTCTTAGATTAGGCCCAATATTGCAAAACCGTGTAGCTGCCACTTGTAAAGCTATGAATTACATTACCGGGTAAACCTTTGTGCCCTCTTAGTTGCGACAGATTTTAGAATCAATAGGACCTGGCAGCAAATGAATCGTATCCAATTGGTAATGAAGATTGAATCACGCATCATGTGATCTTAATTCAGCATGAATTTGAGGACCAAACGCGTGTCAGTTACAAAATTCGGTCTCCAAACAAATTTCGCCAATAAGAAACACCTGAAGCCTTCAACATTAAACATGTAGACTTGGAGTCCAAGCCTAGCTCACAAAATGGGGCCAACATTGTTTCCCTCTTTCTTACACACTAATCGTATCAAAGCCCTGTACAGAAGTATTGTAACAGCGTCAACAAGAAGAGGTCGACTTGCCTGCTTCAACGGTGTAATCAGCTTGATCTTGATCGTTGACCGTCACGTTCAATCTTCCAAGCTAAACGAAAAGCAGCCAAATTAGTGTGCTGAACAGCTGAATAGTAGGGCAACTTGAAGAAGGACGCTCCAGAAAGTCAGCTGCCATAATCCTGCATGCAAACCAAACGAGCATGCCACATTTGAATGCAAGAGGAAATCAGTGCTCTAAAGCTTTCGTATGTCCAGATGTTTCAGTGGACTAGCGAAAAGAGATATACAGCTACCTACCTACCTACCTGAGAAAGCTGAAAACAAAAAATAATAGGCTACACATAAGTAGAAACCGTATGTAGGCACAAAAGTGAAGGCACAATTGCTGATGCTCAAGTTTTGATTAGCACCATCCGCTATTTCTGATAAAGCACTTTGCAACTCTTCCTTTAGATCAGCAGAATGCTAGAAGTACTTGCGCATCGCAGGTGCATCGTTTTGACGGCATACCTGCAAGACAAATTTAGAAATTGGTATTAAGTGGAATACAGGCAGTTATGCAAACAATCTGGCAAAACTTAAATAAGCTTTCTGCCAAACCTAATAACGAACACAACTTGAGATGCGACAATGAAAACAGCTGTCATGGAGATGCGACAATGAAAACAGCTGTCACGAGAAAAAACGAATAATCTGAGAGTGCCGCTGTAACGTCCCTGAGGGCATTCTGAACCTCCGCTGCTTCATAACTGGTCGGCAGATTTCCATGCTTCAACATGGAATTGCCCGTTCGAACAGGCACGTAACTTTCTAAAGTAGCGCATTCCATCTTCAGTGCACAAGCATTAAAGTCTAACAAGTATGATGCAACGGTATAACTTTTGGAAACTATAGAAATTGCTGCCTTACATTTGTTAGTCATTCATTCAATGGACGCCTACTGTAAACGGAATGCGCCAGTTCCGAAAGCTTCGTTGTTGTGTATCATGCAGTAAACCTGCTTGAACATGCATGTCCGTATTACAGCACGAAAATACTTCTGAAGTTATATTTATTGTGCATGAAAAAATCTTAAGTGAAACGACGACTTTCGACATTGCAAAGCGTCTCCGGTACGCAACTATGAATAAGTAAAAAAAAGGAGCATCGAAAACTGGGAGCAGTTACAGGTGTGCAAAATCGGCAAGCAATGATTGATAATTCCTGTCATCACTAAGCGGTGCCCTATCTAACGAAGAGCTAAAAACGAGGAATATTTGGCAAAGTATATTCGCAATCGCGGCCATTATGGTTCAACGTAATTAGCACATACAAGTAAACGTGATATGAGCTAAACAAGATACGAAAACAGTCAACCCAAGACTAAGCAGGCACAGAAATGCACCGCTGCCTGCTTATTCCAACAGAAGTCAAGTGGTCGCCACACTTAAGGAAACTTCACAGAATTGGAATAATTATAATGGTCACATACAAATTGTCAAATTGGTCCTTTCGTACTGAATAAGCTCAAGTACACTGCCAGTTTTAATGGTTAAAGCGCCACCCAATTCGCCAAACAGCCAATGCACACGACCTGTTTGGCGAAGCCTTCACTGAATGAAGAATAAAGCCGAACACCTTGTGATCCAAAAATAGCACAGCCATTCACTCCCAAAGTGTTAAAATCCTCAACAGCGAAATCTTCGCTTTCGCTATTAACCGTCTGACAGACAAGTTGTGTTGCTCGTACAAATGCTGGGGCAAAAGCCACTACTTTGAACGACGAAATAATCAGCGAGACATTAACGTTGTAGTGTTGATTAAAAATAAAGATTTCGGGTCTTTAAGTCAAGTTGCCTTCGACAAAATACAACTTGCTCTAACTTAAGAACTTCGAAGTAGAGAAAATACGGACTCCAAAACGGACAAAATCTGCTACGAATCGCTTCCTTCGGGGCTTACCAATTCCTCTAGCAATAAATGGCAAATGTTTCAAGCAACCGATAGGATAACAAGGAGAGAATACGGGAAATCGTTTTCCCACGTTGAACTAAAGCTTTAACGGTAACGGGTAAGCGTCTTCGTTATGCAAACTAAACTCATCGGAACTTCGAAGCACCAACTTGCAAGTTATGCTGCTGAAAGAACGGTCCAATTTCCACACCTCCGCGTTCATTGAATGCTCTGATTTTTACCTTACATGATTGCCCTTACGTCAATCGATCTCTACAGCACTTTTTAAGTTTTACACATCGCTTGTTCCTAACGGGAGAAAGGTGCATCAAAACCAGGCGCAATTTATCCGTACTGTTCGATGGATTATCAATGGAACGCCGCTGGTGGATTCTCGCTTTCTTGCCAAGCATTCTTTCGCTTCGAAATGTGCAATGCAATATTAATTATCGTAAATATAGAAATACCATTCAATGATTCAAGTACCAACTCTGTCGCTGAACCAGGATGATCGAGACTGCATAAACTACGCAGACATTCGAATAACAAAATACACTTTTTGTAATTTTCAAATGTCCACCATCAGCATGACTAACCTCTGGTAACTAAGAATCTAATAACAAGAATATTTTTAATAACAAATGTTCTTCCTTTTTAATGCCTGGCGACCTCAGATCAGAAGTTACTCCAGTATTCGTCGCTCAAACATCGCAGCTGTATTCAGTGGCGAAAAGCATGGCGGACAACAGCTACTGTCCAAATAAAACACACTGCATGCAATGCACAGCGGTTCTCTCTAATCAGCTTGAGCTACGGATTTCGCTTGACATCAGGTGTATTAAACCTTAGTTCACCCTTAGGCAGCCTACAATACTATACAATAAAAACATAAACTGAATTTGAACTAATGGAACAGAAAAATTGTCGTACAATATTAGCAGCGCTGAGAAGCACACGCTTGATAAACTGTTGTAAGCAAAACGCCCTAACTAAAAAGCAATGCAGATAGCCGTAAAAGAACAGCACTTGCATGGCACAACAAATTAGCATTACAAACACTTGCCGCTATTACGTCGCACACAAAGTAGCGTCGCTCTCAAACGCCAAAGCGTTACGAAAAGACGACCATTTCAGAATCGACTTAGCGCTTAGCTGATTTGTATATCAAATAACAACATTGTTCAAGAGTTTGACATCATCCGCCTGCCTTTTACGGCGTGACCTACAAGGTAGTCTGCGTGACGATAACGCGTGAAAAATGTATTCAGGTCCACAGTGCCCAGACAATGCCATGATCTCTGAAGCTGATGCTGACTAAACGCTATTCTTTAAAACTTTAAGAACAAATATAATCATACAGAATTACGTAATCTCAGCGAATGGCGGCAAAGCAGGGACGAAACTTGCGTAGGGACAACCACTGTTTACCAGTACTTACGCGCTATAACGATTGAAAAATGCACAGGTGGCGTTTGCACCGTCAGTACGAACGGTAAGATTCCGCCCGCTAGGCTAGCATATTATCGAAAAATATCCCCATAAGATGTAGAGCAGACCGTTCGAAGCCTTATCAACGCCACTATCTTAAAAATTTGCGCCCACTCAAGGATAATCTCGACCAGCTTTCGAACAAGCACTTCAGCATAACGTCTAAGTATTACGCTTCGGCAAACCTGTCGGTTAAGCAAAGCAAGTTGTTTCAACGTACACATTAAGTTTCCTATAACAATAAATTTAACAAAACAATTTTTAGAACTTCTTGCTCAATTTTAAGAGAAGCAATGAAATGACGGAACTGTCACAGGTGTTCTGTTCCGACAGGCTGCAAATAAAAGTAAACAAAATAGCCGGCTACACTTCTGCCATTAGGCTCTTATGACGTCAGCATATTTACGCTTCGCGATATTTTTAGATTAAGGACACGAAAATGTAATTATGCACAACGGTAATACTGGCATTACCAAGTCGAAGATTTGGCTAGGTTAAAAGTTATCGATACCCCATTTACTGAACCGCATATCCAATTAGGCACTGGCTTCTTGATAGTTGTGGTGGCGCGACCAAGTTCTAAAAATACGCGTTGACATGGGATACAGATGAGAAAGGGCCTTAAGTAGGAGTTAAATAAATTTGCGCAACACTTCTAAACTAGCGACGGGCCAAAAATGGAAATCAACATAAATTAATTAACATTGCTTTTATCAATCACATCAATTCAGAACTATCCATTTTTCTCAACCACTCGCCAAAAGACTAAGACTGGGACTTAATGAAGCCGCCTGCGTTCAAATGGATCACGTGAAGCAAAAAACAATAAACGCTTCACTTTCTTAACTTAGTTCGTGACAAAATATTCTTACATAGAAATTCACATCCGGATGGCCGGACAAGAATACGCAAGGCGAGGGGTCCTTTGAATAGGCCGCTACGCAAGCCAATTTTGCAGAAACAAAAATCCTTACACGTAGCCTAACCGCAAAGCCTGCCAACGTACAATGTCTTTAGAAAGTGAGCGGGCAAACTATTTAGCAGCATTCAAAAGACTTGCGCAAAACGTAGACTACGAACAAGCATAACGCCTTTCCATTGCATTGTTTCATTTTGACCAGTCTGCTACGTAACAATTCTTCGAATTCCAGAAATCATCATGTACAACACATTTGTAAAACGCTACCGCTTTGATAATGTCTACCAGTTCAGTTACAACAGCGTATTCGCCGAGGAGGAGCGCTACGTAAATGAATCAAGCGCAATTTACCAACCGTTTGATGTGATGTCAAGTTTACTGCCGGTAATTCAAATCGACATGCGAGATTACTGAGCAGCTCATTTCTTACGAGTGTCAACAGTATGCTCAATAAGCAATACTTTCCGTCTTCTTATACGCTGTTTATAACGATAACAGTGCTTACTAGTTGCTACATTATTAGATATAAGCCAAAGTCCTTTCTCTCAAAAGGTGCAAAGACAACGCGCGTGTTAGAACTTTCTAACATCCTTAGCTTAGCCGGTTGTTGCATTGCGATCCACACGTTACGCCTTCGCGTAAAGCTTAGGCGAGCGACAAACGTGAGTTCAAACCGTTCAGCCTCTTTCGTGTACAACTGGATTGCAATGATCCGAAGACCACATGAAACCGCCTAGTAAAACTACGAAAACTTAAAGCGCAATTTCCCTGCAGACTGACACGTCGCGTACAAATCCCGCTGAAACTGTTGCTGGCATGTCCGATGTTCATTAAAAGTGGCGATTACGTTTACAAGCATTATAAGCGTACAGCTAAAAGTGGACTGCCGAGCAATGCCTATGTATAGGAATTTTCGTTGGACGCCTACCCATCACGCACCAAGCCTTGAGCAGGCTGGACATGGCGTGGACCACCCTAGTTTGCCAGCAAATGCATAAATATTGCTTACCGGTTCGGCTGCACTGATAGACAGCTAACTTTGCTGGAAGGCGGCTGTTTTGTCGAAGTTGCTGTGACGGTTTCGTTTTTCGTACTATCGACTGGACTTTCGAGTTCGGTGCCCTAATGGCGTTGGTGGACAGGTGCTTAACCTATCAAGTGTGAGTCGAGAACCGACACTGCTTGATTTAGTTTCGTTTGTGCGGCTATAATTCATGGAACGTCGATGGAAACGGTTGACGAGGTTGAGGCTGAATGATTGCCCTTAAATGAGCAAACGGAAAGTAGTTGTGCTCTCCCAAGAACGCACAGTTTGCGTGGGCCACGGCTTTCCATCTACGCATATACGGAAGTGTTAAAATAGCTGTGTCAAGGAAGGAAAGAATTGACATTTTCGATTAGTTTGACTTTTGCAAGCGGCATCTTCACTTGTCACGGTACTGTATGGACATTTGCAAGTTGTTTAGACGTCGCGGCATTCCACCGAACTGATGTGCACAAATTTGTCTCTCCACACGGGAAAACTTGACTTCGGTTGTGGTGACGAGTAAAACGTGCAGCGACTGGTCGCAATTTCGTTATGTGATCCAACATTCTGCTCTCATCTGCTGAATATGGCAAACAAAACTAAGATCTTATGTTTCATGCTGGACAAAGGCATTGAACTTGTTGGAGAACACATCCAACCGACCGAACTCCAACTTTATCATGCTTAGCGATCACCTCTACAACTCGTGTGTTCCACTGGATTAGGTTTCGCCTAAGAAATGAAAGGCACACCTTCGTCCTTTTTGAAATAAGCGCTAACCGTTCGCTACTGCTCTCGAAATGGAAACAAAGGTGCACAACTAAAAGTGAGAGCGAAATTCGTGAAACCAAAATTATTGTCATGCAAAACACTCTTTTTACACGGCTCGTCCGGTGGGACGCATAAAGGAATATGGCAGACGACTTCTGAAAGCACGAAGAAAAGACATGGCATTTCAAGTATACTTTTGCGAATTCAATCTTCAGTGTGCAACAGCCGGCGTAGATGTCACAACCATTGAGGCGCTGCTTGACCATATGAGCTACTTGCACAGTTGGGAACTCCACCAGAACTTGAATGCCGTCGCGTCGACTGATGATGATGCGACTGACCTGACCGATTGGCTTGCAAATCTGATTTATAACTTCCTTAAACAAAATAGCGCGTCAATTTGGCGAAGTCGGCAGGCGCTCCTACTGCACCGTTGTTATGGGATATTTTGCATTGTGAACGTACATGATCAGAACATTGCTCGGTCGTTCGCTTTCGAGCCTGCAAAATGGTCCAGTGAAGGAACCTATCATGAATCACGATGCCTACCCGCGTCTCGGGATTCTCTGCATATTGGAGTAGCTGAAGTAAGCAGGTCGACCTGCCACCATGATGTCGACATTCTGGAAATGAAGCTTAAGAATCGACGAGGGACGAATTCCGCCGACTGCGTCATACCATACTAAAGCTAATGCATCTTTGCGCGGCAGCCAAATCCTGAACCGGAAATCCGGATTGGAGATTTGAAAAGCGAAATTACGAAATAGTACCTCGAACTCCACTAGCGCATTGCCCCGGCCGGTGATGCTTACGTAGCTAAAAGACATTAATGAAATGCAGCAACAAAACAGGTTACCCTTCGCACCCAACAGCACCAAAGTGGGACAGCGAATCTACCAAATCTGCATCGATGATTTCCTCGGACAAGTTACGAACGCTTAAAACTCTTGTAGGCCCTTGCTGTCCTGCGGATTCGAAATCGCCGTATGGGTTGATTGGCGAATATACGTCTTCCTGAAACATGGTCGTGACGGTTACAGCACAAAGGGAACAGCAGAATAACAGAACATGCCGGCTACATATGCGTTAGTTAGTCGTTCATACTGAACAGCACACATCGGTCGTTAAATCAACGCAATGCCTATAACTGTTTGCCGGATGTGTTAATAATTTTCACGGCCAAGTTCAATATGTCGAAACGTAGATTAATTTAGATAGACAACTAGCGTAGATTAGTCTGCTTTTAGCTCGGCGTAAACGACCGTGAGGCGTACGCAAGAACGCGTTGAAACAAAGGAATCGAAAACCCATTCCGCCGGCCGCAACGGGCAGGCTAAAATGGTCAGCCAAAGGAGGGTAATTCTGTAATCAACGTTCCAATGACACTTACGTCGTAGCGAGAGCGTTTTACTGCCATACCGAAATCCGGCGATTGACTGCTTGAGAACAAAGCTTAA
Organism: Trichuris muris; assembly: GCA_000612645.2. Lineage (NCBI taxonomy): Eukaryota > Metazoa > Nematoda > Enoplea > Trichinellida > Trichuridae > Trichuris > Trichuris muris. Next base: position 493,954 of record CBXJ02000765.1, read on the forward strand.
TCACCGGCGAATACAGTAACTCGTTGGAGAAAGCTACGTGACCATCTTTTACATTTTGTAGAATTGATGAGATGTGTTTGCTTTCCCGTTTTCTTGTTTAACGTAAGTTGATGAAGACAGCAGCTATCGATGCTACCCGCTACTTGGCAATATATTGGAAAGGGCCATAAAGACCGATTCTTTTTTGGATGAAAGTGTTCAAATGCAGAAGAAATGTGCAGCCGCTATATATTGAATTAAAACCCAAAAAATTTACGTTTCAAGCAAATGCCATTCTCATCACGCATTCTCGGTCATACGTTTAAATGGATAACTCCTGAATACCTTCTCGAGTGCACGCTTATTCTCCATGCGTTATTTTGCTTATTAGCTATTTAAATTTATATTACTCGCATTTGTGAATACGTAAGTCTATGTCCGGCTTCATTATCGTGGATTGGCGACATATTTGCTATTATGTGCGTAATAATGCTACTGTAATGATAACGATGTGCAGGTAAAATGACGTCAAGTTTGTAGGGCACTATAGACACGTTTTTAGGGCTTGTGGGTGCACAATGACAGTAGGTGGTGCAATAGTGGTGGACAAGTTAAAGAGATGGTGCATTTTGATTGGTGAATAAAAGTGTAGATTGACTTTCGGTATGTGATTCCGTTCCCGCGCGATGGACCAGTTGGATCAAGGGCCTGCTTATTATTATTATAATGGACGACATGTTACGGTCTCTTTTACCTTGGGATATGCAAATAACCCCGTAGACTAACAGCAAGCAAGTCTGTGCTGCCTGTAAGTAGTGCAGTAACGTAAGCAAGCGAAAAGCTGCCAGCGCTTAAGGGTAAAACCGAGAATAGTTCTTAATTAAGGAACCTTAACGTTCCCAGTGAAGAACTAGGTCGCCGGTTGAACGAGGGAGGAGGGGCACAAAGGTGACGGTGATAGAACAAATGCTAAAGTCGGCCAGGATAGCTAAATTCAAGCAGATTAAAAGGGTTCATGGGAAAAGCGAGTGGGTGCTGACCGCTGAGGATTCTGATAATTCAATCAACGAGCGGAGACAACTGATCGGCGCTCCGGCTGCCGCGGTAAGGTGTCCGTTTCCGGAAATAGTTCTCAATACGTTCGGTAAAACGTATCCACCATTTTGGCTTTAGCTCAGGCGTCGGCAGTTGTTCGCCTACACAGTGTACTTGTACCATTTATTGATCGCGACAAACTTACTGTTTAAGGGGTGGTCCTGTTTGCATTGTTAATGGGCATTAAAGAAATCCGCAGGGGACATTTTTCGGAAAAGCTTAAAGAAATGTTGTTCCATGCTGTTCATTGTGATGGCAAATATAATATTGACACGTTAGATTAAAAATCTGAGAGAATGTGGAACTGCCCATTGCAATAAGCGCAAACTCTTTCATGTAGATTCCAGCAACGATAGATGATAAACTGCTTCCTACCGGAGCTGCATTCCGTTGTAAGTGGAAATTCCCTTGTAAACTGAGGCAGTTGCTTTCGTGCTTCTTTGTGTGGATTGTGCTAACCTTAGTCATTCATTTCAGCGTTCCATGTTTGCTTAGTAATTCAAGCATTGCTGCAATGTGTCCTGTAACAGTCAGTCGTGGATAGGTAAGTAACAAGACCTTCGAATCAGGATAATGAGGTTACAGTACGACGTTGTCGAGGACGATCCTACATTAAAAACTCTGTTTTGGTTGTCTGCGTGTTGCTCTCAAGTAAAGCTGTTATTTTTCTTGCTCTCAATCTTAGTTGCTTCACGTGCTCCATAGAAGTGCTCGTCAGAACATTCTTAACATCGCGTCGCAGTAAAATGTCAGAGTGAAAAGTATTCACGCTCCTGATTTAACTGCAGTACACCCTGCTTTTGTCACCGGACGGTGTTTTAATCTTACCAAAGGATGACCGGTGTTCTTTAAAATAAAAAGTAAGTTTAAACGTAACGCTATTAATAACTGACATAGCTGGTCTGAATGGGATACCTTCCAGGAAGTTTAAGAAGGCAGTGCATTTCTGGACTATGATTATTGCAGGTCATATGGAGCTTTGCGATTTCGAGAACCGCATCCTCCCTTTCAACTCATCATAGAGCACCCTCAAAGCACTGGAAAGCCTCATCCTGAGAAGGATACCACATCTTTCAGCAGCTTTACTTCTTCTTGACCAAATTCTACATTTTGTTGCTTTTTCTTAAACGTGTAAATAACTTCATTGTCATTCAGCCTTTTTCAATGCTGCGCGCTAACCATCTTTCAATGTCTGAACTGTCACACTCCCACAACGCTGAAAGGTCTTTCAACATCTCCAGTATGTCTGCTATTTCTTTATTAGCTCAGATATTGCTGGAATTTTTAGCTGCCCTTATGTCGATGAATATATATGATGAATTTCTCAACACTGATTTCTGTGCTGATCGACATGTCTTAGAACATAGGTTCTCAACCATTTTCATGCCAGCGCCCCCTCAGGCCTCTCAGGTGCCCTCTCCCTGTATGGGGCGAGAGCCGTTTCGTTCACAGTGGCTCATCCTGGCCATACTGACGTTGATTAGATATCATGAGACGATGATTCAACAATAAGGGTCTGTTGGTTCTGGTTCTATCAACCTTTTGGTTGAGTTTGACATTTATTAGGCGGCGGTCAAACGAGAAGTTCTATCTCATCCTTCTCCTCATGGTGGTACTCCTGTTAAGTTTTGCTTTATTGGCCTCACCAAGCGATCCGTGAAAGACTTCGCAGAGAAACTGCGAGTCTTTTATATTACTTTTCTAAGTGGAATGGTTTATGACTGAAAGGGCTGATCGAGATTCCAGTGTACCCCTGAAAAGAGATAGCGCGAGTTCGATCGAGAAATACCCGTGAGACGCGTGTTAACGACGTCGGTATTCATGAAGGACAATGGCAGAGGGGACCTTCAGAAACACCTATCATATGCGTTCTCACTTCGCCGTGGTAGTCCCTGAATCACCCGGGCGTCGAGGCCTATGGCGCAGCAGACTTCTAGATATCATCAGCACCACCATAGAAGCTCCCAGCGCCTCCCTAAAATCTTCCACCGCCCCCGCAGCGCCCCCTGTGTTCACCGCCCTCGTTGAGAATCAGTGTACCAGAAGATCCGTTTTTCTTCCCAGTGCTTCCCATCATGGCCAAGGGTGCCAACAATCCATTAGTAAGGTGGCAAGCATAGAACATACTTGGCCCCAACAGTCCTTCAAGGTCGTTCATTCTCTTATGAAAGTTCACCACTGCTTCCACATCATTGCTGTCTGGTTACAAAAGACAGCAGAGAAGTTGTTTTCAATGCAAGCGTTTCAGATTTTCAATTGCACCTCAACGCATTGTCTACAGTAAGGAACTAACATTAGGAGGAAAGAATTCCACGACCACCAGTTCATCTATACTGCCCAGCGATTTTACATAGGGGCGTTAGTGAGCGTTACCTATCGATCACAGTACCCTTACCATGGTGATTTCAGGTTAAAAAAGTCCTTTTGAACCTCCTTCGAAAAGTTCCATTGCTTATCCAAGCATTGTTTTGACTGTTGCACACGGCTACAGCAAGATTCCTTATATTCTTGAAACTTCCCGCTTTCCTTTAATTTTCAATATGGATTAGCGGAGCACGCTGGAACATCGGAAAAGCGGAAAGGGAGACAGAATATGCTTTCGCAAATATCAATCATGCAGCGTCGCTAAAGCAAAGCAAGAACCAGCGCTTAACAGCTTTGGCTTATTGCAAGCTTCAACTTTTTTGCTTCCAAACATCGCGACGATTGAAAATTCAGACAGTCGAAATTCTATTGCGCATCAAAAGAAAATAACGTATCATCGTCAGTTCACGTCAAAAGGCAAAGATACAGCCGCCAGTGTCCCTCCTAAGACTCACAAGAGGCATGACGTTGAAATTGGGCACACCGTCCCACGAAATCGCTTGTAAGGAGTGGGCGCGCCCTAGTGTGCGGCTACGCAACGGCGTCACAAGAAAACGCCGGGATGAACGGCGCCAAGGCAAACTGAGACGCCAAAGCTCATTTAACTTGCATAGCAATAAACTCCAGTCAACGACAAATCATTTTAGAATGAAGTTCACATCCTGGCAAAATCAACATGTAAGCACAAACTGCGCAGCAAACAGTTAACTTAGAAAAGTTCGCGATAAGCAAGTTTACGCCACACGATGAGCTGGTCCATGCCCAGTCTTAACCTACTATTAATAAAAAGGTAAGCGCGAAGTTCGCAGTTCTCAGCCCTCTGCTTCGTCGGGATCCGTCAGTGGAAGCAAGCCGGCTTTGGCCAATGGATGAGCAAGGGAAGGACGTTCTAATTTGCCGAAGTGCGCCCGTGGAAGGCAAGGAGCGCCTCTGCCCAAAGGGCCCGCTGGCGCCCGGTCGCCCTGCTGAAGTCACTGACTTGTCCGCTCGCTTGAATTGGCGCCGAGATGTCGTCCAGACATACATTGCAAAATGTCAACGTTAAAAATATGAGGCCCCACCTGCTGCCGACGGGAGAAGTTCACTTTGTCGGCATTTTGGTTGAAGCACTTGTCGTCTAATCGTTCTGGACCTCTTTTTTAAAAAGCAGCCGACATGCGCGGGCTGCGGTTGAACATCTGCCCGTGGGTGCTTCGCAGCTTCTGTACGAGGCAAAAAAGTTAGGCCAACTAGATTGAAGCAGCAAGCAGGCTGCCATACTCCGATGATCTAAGCGAAGTGGATAACCCGGACGATGAGCGTCAAGTGCAGGCGGTTTGCCATGCTTGCAGGAGTGGCTATACGGCAAGCATTCAGCCTAAATGGGCAGTCGTCAAGATGCGAACAAGAATGGGGACCGGCCGTGAGTGACGAACCTCCTTTGCGGATACAGCCGTTCCTGGCAAGGGTTGTCTGTACGGTGAGACGACCCGCGACCGGGCTTGCTACATGTTCAAGAATTTTGACCAGCCGCCAGGCGGTGTCCTAACAAGCGATCAACGGCAAACGAAAGGTACAGCTTTGTCCTTGTTAGCCCAATCGACAAAACCAGCTTTAAAGCAACCTTCGCCAGCGCTTACGATGGGATACCTCGCCTATGGATGATTCGCTCCGTTTGGCAAGCTGCAACTTCATAGCAATGGAGTTAGTTAGCTGCAGTTGCGCTTGCCCAACCCTGAACGATCTATTAACAATTTTCCCAAAGCTAACCGCCGGCGGGACAACCGGCGTCGCCTTCCGTCGCGTTGGCCCCGCCGTAGCAAAGATAACGCGGCCGTGTGAAACTGCGTCGGTGATAGCGCAAAAAGTTTTTTGCTACAGCGTTGAATTGACAAGTTGGAAAGCTGCTTGGTGGCGCTAACGGCCAGCTTAGCAGCCGCTCCCTGTTAGCTAGCAAAGCTATACATGGTGCGAAGCTTCTGCTACAGCAACTACCAAGCAACGTTAACAGCGCCCTCACTGTCGCTACATTGGTCCTCCCATTGCTGATCGTCACTTTGCCATTCGTCTCTATCCTGTGCGGTCTTGTTCTCTGCTTCGACAAGTCGAGATGCTTTTGCTCCTAACCTACGTGCTCGGCATGCTGCTCGCCCAAGGGCCTGGCATGGTCGCCGACGTTGCCGATGATGGCGCCTTAGGTGGGACGTCCTCATCGTTCTACTACTGAGCGCCTTTTCAGCAACAGTGTTTCTGTTTTAGCTTTTGGATGTCCAGAAGACGCCTGCCAGAATGGAGGATCATGCGTTCTCACTGAAAACGGCCATGTTGAATGCAAGTAAGCGGCTTTACGTGGCAGTCACCGCATAGCGTACTGTAAATTTTTGTTTTCCCTACTTGAAGTCATCCTCATGTTACCCGTAGGCGAAAATCGGCAAACAACTGGCCCCACACGCCCACCGTTTTTGATTGCTAATCCTCAACACTTCAGTGCATCAAAGGTTTCAAAACGTAGGTCGCGACGTTCAGCTGCCACCTCAGGGCGTCAGCGTTGCGTCACTCCTTTGCACTTTATCGATGACTGCCCCTTTTGGCCTAGAATCATGAGTTCGCTGCGTAGCTCAGTCGGCAAGTGACCGTACTTTAGCTTGGCGAAACCTTTCACTGTACACGGGAGCCCCTCACAGGCAGCGGAACCCAGGACTGTCATGGGTCCCATGAATGCTCCGACCGGCGGCCAAACGCTGATTGGAGATTTGCTACTGTCGGCTGCGGGTACCTGTTCATATTGTTTACCTTAGGAATTCAGTCGGCCTTACAATGAGCAGGCGAGAAAAATGAGACGACCGTTGCTCTACCAATCTATGTCGGGACGCACGTGCCTAAGCAGCACTGACAGTACTGAATGATTCATAGGGTAGACGCCATTTCTATCAATGAACTGGCGGTAGAAAGATCAATGAAAGAGTTCACCGTGCACGAGCAAGTGCACGCTAAAGGGCAGCCTTTGAACACCTATGATTGGCAAACTTAAATGTGAGGCACAGTGTAACGACAGACTCGACATTTTTAACCCCGTCATTTATCGTCATTCTTGTTTAAAAAGTATGCTTAGCAAGAAATAAGCTCAGAGCAAGAGCGGCGCCAAAAGCCTCGTTCGTGGATCAGACAAGGAATCGATTGTGTTGACGCCTAAGGGAGAAGCTTACTGTGGCGGTTGGAAACGGTATTGCAGAGGAGCGCTTGTTTCAATCGCTGACTGCGAAAGCTTGCTACGAGGTTGCTTAAAGCCTTGCTGGCAGGTAATACCTGTAAGTGGTTGGCCCTTGGCGCTTCCTTTCCATCGACGCAGGTGTGACCACCAAAGTTGGAAGCGGACAGACAACCGTTGACCATTAGCATTGCCCATAGCTACAGTAGCCTTTCTTGGGCACATACCGTCGGCTGTCGCGCGAAGCCGTGCTTAGTCTCAAGGAGACGTGCGCGCAAAGCGATTGCTATTTAGGGATGACGCGTTTTCTTGGCTAGCTAGCTAAGCGTACTCGGAGGTTAGAAGGTACCGTTCACTTGGCGCGCATCGCTAGGTTCCTGTGTCGCCCTCAGGAAAAGGCATACATGGCGTTATGGTGGGCTGTGGCGTCGTTGTCGTTTCCGCAGAGACTGCCAATGATGTTCACCCATCGCTGATGCATCTTACGATAGTGCTAGGTTCTTGTGAACAGGGTTCCGGCGCAGCCCATAAGATTTCAAGTAAACTAGCGAGCTACAAGGTAAGCAAATCTAAATATGGTCTGCTCCTGAAGGTATTGTTCCTAATAATGATTTAGTTGCACAGTGTGAATAATGAGGCGTCGACACGGAAGCAAGGAAAATGGGAGCAATTTAAGACAGCTGAACCTTGTTTCGAATTCGTTGGCCAAACTCCATCATTGCAGCAGTAGACGGACCGTTATGGCTTTCGCGGCTCCCCATTCAGCATGGTTAATTTGCCTGAAGGAGGTTACTTGCCCAGATGGTCGTATGCCTGAATGATCGCTTTCCTATAGGTGGAAATTCGTGAATAACATTCAATGGTGTTTGAAATTATTTTGGCATCATGACTAGGCGTGGCTTAAGCCTGAGCCAGCGTTTCTCGAAGGGACCAGTGAAGGACAAGGGGGCACTACCGCCCTTCGAGTCCTAACTCTATGAAAACAAGGGAAATGGTGGGACGAAGGGGAAAGGTGATAGGATGAGCAGGGAAAATGGTGGGAAAAGAACGTGGTGATGGGGAAAAGGGAACAAACACTGGCCTAAGGCTTTTGTTCACTAATTTTCAATATTTACCCCTTAAATCTGATCAACTGGATTGGTAACTGTATCCGTAGCTTGATTCTGCCCTATGAAACAAACGGATGCTAAGAATATAGAAGGTAAACTGGCAAAGCAGGCAGGCGACGAAGCAGCCGCTTCGTTTACTTCGTGTTTGCATATTCACATTTTCTAATATTCCATTTTTGCATATTTTGTGTTTGTATATTTTTTAAAAGTTTCGTTCCAACGGGTTATGCGCATTTCTGTGAGACAACTAATATCCACGGATTTCCCCCGTTCATTGAATGCTTTTATTCACTCAAAAGCAGAGCTTGCGGGTACTTCTCGCGTACCCGTGCTCAGTGCCAAACTTTTAAACAACGACTGCCCAGCCAGTCTTAGGTTCAGCAAGCTCATCCGCTAGACTGTCCGGGCTGGTGACATCAGCTATCAGGTACTACCCTTGTACCCGTCAAGCGTCCGTCGCCCGCACGAAAGCTCTGCTATTGAGTGAATAAAAGCATTCAATGAACGGGGGAAATCCGTGGATATTAGTTGTTTCACAGAAATGCACATACCCCGTTGGAACGAAACTTTTAAAAATCATTCAAGCGCTACACGGGGTTCATGGAAGAGAACAAAGGCAGAGGAAGGTAGAGACATCAGATGGGGAAATAAAGGATGAAAGATGGAGAAGATCTGAAATGTAACTTTAAGACCTGATCGGTTTAAAGCAGACTTCGACGGGCATGAAATGTTTACTGTCGTTAGTTCATTTTGTGTTGCGTCACTATCCCGGTTGGTCGGTGGGAATGCTCGCTCTCTGCAGGACTGACTGGGCGGGCGACGGACGCTCGACGGGTACAAGGGTAGTACCTGATAGTTGATGTCGTCAGCCTGGACGGTCTAGCGGATGAGCTTGCTGAACCGTTGACTGGCTGGGCAGTCGTTGTTTAAAAGTTTGGCACTGAGGACGGGTACGCGAGAAGTACCCGCAAGCTCTGCTTTTGAGTGAATAAAAGCATTCAATGAACGGGGGAAATCCGTGGATATTAGTGTTTTGCATATTGAAATTTTTTCTTCTTTGTTTGATGGGATAATTTCATAACATTCCATTTTTGCATAACACGGTTAAGTCCCGTTTCTTTGTAAGAACAACGGTCCTGCCTGACCTGCCTCGATCGGTCGGATGGGACGCTCGCTCTTCTGCATGACTGACTGGGCGGGCGACAATCGCTTGACGGGTCAGGATCGACCTGATAGTTGATGTTGCCTACCCGGTTGGTCGAGCGGAGGAGCTTGCAGGACCATCGACCGTACTGGACAGTTGACATTAACTTTAGCACTGATGATGGACGAAGTTACGTCCGAAAGCTCTGCTAATAATAAAAAATATTCTTACAAAGAAACGGGACTTAACCGTGTTATGCAAAAATGGAATGTTTTGCATATTGCAATAAATTTGGCACACGTGCTCTACCATTTGGTGAAACCATTCAGAGGTTGCGCTGGCCTGACAACAACTGAAAGTTGCAATGGATGTCTTGTTTTCAGGTGTATACCAGGCTATACCGGAACAAACTGTGAGGAGGCGGATTCTCCATGTCAAAAGAATCCATGTTACAACAGCGGCATCTGCACGTTCACGACTTTTGATGACGGGGGCATCGAAGTGACGTGCATTTGCCCGGAAGGTGAGTTATCGCTCTTCGTCTCTTTAGTATTTCTACGCCTTCCAACGGTAGTTCGCAGGTTGCATGTTTTGTTCATTTGGCTTTTGCAACTGCATTTTACTTTCGACACTTGTTCACGTGTCACTCACGTTAAGTGAGCAGCCTTTGCAAAATTGCAGCAGAGCAAAGATTCATATTAATAAGCTGTTCTCAAATTAATGGAGAATATAAAACTTGATCAAACGTATTAACAGAGGTGATTTCGCGTGATAAGAAAGAAGGCGTCTGCGAGAACAACTGTTTAACATGTGTAACAATTAGAAAGATAGCACCTTAATTCTTTGTTGGTGCGTGAAGTTCCCTGTCAAAATTACTTTGTCAGTTGCGTTCTGTTCTCGGCCCTAATCCAGTGGTTTACCATCCAAGCAAATACCAGTTTTCAGGAGTGTATGCTTTACCAGCAATATAATCCAGAAAAGGGAACAAGGGCAAAGCGCCCTCAAAGTTAAAAATGTAAAGTTGCAGCGACAAGCGTATCATTTTCTGAACATCCTTGTTTCAGGATACAATGGCACACTTTGCGAATTCGACGTGGAAAACATTTGTGAACGAGAGGGTCGCTGCGTGAATGGTTACTGCGTTCCTCAAACCAGCGATTCCTACTACTGCAATTGTTACCAAGGTTATACCGGTAAGGGGTTGAAATCATTCCTAACTTGAAGCCCCTTGGCCTAAGAAATTTTCGAACCCTATTCACGTTCTTGCTAACTCTAGGGATGGACTGCGACACGGTGAACTTGTGTGCTTATGACGTTTGCAAAAATGGAGCGACATGCTCAGCCACGTTGGAAAACTATGAATGTTTCTGTAACCCTGGATTCCATGGCCAAAATTGCACGGACGATATTGATGAGTGTTTAAACAATGCGACAATCTGCGGTGAAGGAACCTGCTACAACACCTTTGGAAGCTTTTAGTAAGTTCCCAATTACGCAGGTCAATAGTAAAAACTGAAGACACTAATTTTTAACATTTGCTGATGTTTTCGATCCATTAGAGTGAAATATGCTGCATTACCTTTTCGATTGTTTGAGATTGAATTCGTAGCTCTTGTTGATGAATTAGGTTTCATTCAAATTAGGTGCTACATATGACGCTAAAAATTATTCAAACGATCTTTCGCCCTTCAAGATTGAACTGCCCTGCTTCCAAGCTTATTACGCAACAGACGCTTGAACTTATGCAGAAGGGGGAAAAGTTCTATTGTAAATTTCTCCATGCGGCCATCAATATTTGCACCATTCTAAGCAGTGTAGTGTTCATTTGCTTTGACATCTGGTCTTGCGAACTTGCTTTTCCTTTTCAGTTGCCACTGTCCGGATGGGGCTACGGGAAATAAGTGCAATACCTCAACTGGCCTCAATCAGGCTTCCTGCGAGATTACCAAAGATGGCATTCGCAGCTGCAAATGTCCCCCTGGACTCACTGGATCCAGGTGCGAATTACTCACCAGCAGTTGTGACGACATGGTTTGCCACAGCGGTGGTAGCTGTGAGATAACTGGCAACCGGAGCCGCTGCAATTGTGCTCCCGGCTATACTGGTCCAACGTGCGAATTTGACGTCAATGAGTGCACAGAGCACCCAGGCATATGTCAAAATGGCGGGGTCTGCCTGAACATGGACGGCGATTACCTGTGCCAATGTAAGAACAGTTGGTACGGTAAGAATTGTGACAGGGATGTGAATGAATGCGGGGCGACCATGTGCCTTAATGGAGGCACTTGCCAATACGTGTCGGGAAAGTACATATGCATTTGTCCTAAAGGATATATAGGTATAGTTAAGTAAGATGCTATCACAACGTCTGAATAGCATTGTGTTTACCTTAGGCGATATGTGCCAACTTCTTGACCAGTGCTATGAAAACCCTTGTGCTGAGCATTCTACTTGCGCATCAAGTGTACTGGACGGCAGCTATGAATGCCTATGCCCGCCTGGTTGGACAGGTCCGCTTTGTGACGCGGATATCGACGAATGCCTGTTGCAACCGTGTTGGCACAATTCCACATGCGTGAACGTGATTGGTTCTTACGAATGCCTTTGCGCGGAGGGAACGTTCAGAACAAACTGCCACAAGAATACGGACAGCTGTTGGAGCAACCCTTGCCTCCACGACGGTACTTGCCATGGTCTGTTGAACGCGTACAAGTAAGTAACCATACAAGCCGTACGGATGCGACATGTCAAATGTACCGCAGGTGCGAATGCAAGCCAGAATACAGCGGTGAAAACTGCGAAATTTTACGCAACTGTACAAACTCTACTTGCTCGAATGATGGCAGCCCTGCCGAGGCGACCAACGGATATTCTGAAGGAATCTACGTACATGAAAGCAGCTACTGCCTGAGTAATATTTGCTTCAACGGAGGCACCTGCTCAGTGCTATCGGGAACGTATGTAGACCGTCTTAAATAATAATGCAGAAAAATACAATTAGTGCATTGCTTTCAGGTATCATTGTCGCTGCCCTCCTGGTTCTTACGGTACGAGATGCCAGTTTAAGTTGTTCACCACCTGTAACGGAAGTTCTTGCCAAAATGGAGGCGTATGTGTAAACGTCAGAGACGGCTTCAAATGCCTGTGTCTTGAAGGATATACTGGCATTAGATGTGAAATTAACAACTACTGCAAACAGCTAGAACCGTGCTTGAACGGAGCCACTTGCCTAAGTGATCAGCAGGGCTATCTGTGCCACTGTCCCTCAGGATTCATAGGAAGACGATGCGAAAGACGAGTTGACGACTGTGGAGCAGTGCAATGCTGGAACGGCGGCTCTTGTGAAAAGTTCCTGCATGGCGAAATATGCCATTGCCTTCCCGGCTTCAACGGAAAGTTCTGTGAGAGCGAAATCGACGAATGCGCTAGCCAACCGTGCCTTAACAATGGAACATGCCGTGATTACGTCAATTCGTACACGTGCACTTGCAAGATGGGTTTCTCTGGTAGTAACTGCGAAATTAACGACGAAGATTGCTCACCTACCACGTGCCTTAATGGTGGTCGGTGTATTGACGGGGTGAACAACTACAGTTGCCTTTGCGAGCCAGGATATTCAGGGCGCAATTGCCAACATCCCCCTGACCAGTGCCAATGCAAGAATGGTGCCACTTGCATAAGCATCGAAAGCTTCAGTTACTGCAAGTGCGCTCACGGATTTACAGGAGTCTTCTGCGAGGCAAGTGACCTTCCTGCTCTATCGTATCACCTCAATTCGCAATATCCATTGAGGACAACCTATATTTAAATTAGAAAGTCACTCAAAAATCTGTTCGCAAAAGCCACAGGGTTTGCTTGCCTAATTCCTGCAGAAACTAAGTCCAGATGTCCCCAATAGAAGACCGACTTAATTATCTTTTGACTTTGGTGAGCGCATGCCCATTCGCAGGACACTGTCAACCTGTGCGCAGAAGAACCATGCAAGAATGGAGGGACTTGTGTCCAGCAGAAAGGCAACTTCCTCTGCAACTGTCCAGACAAATGGACCGGAGCCACCTGCGACGCAGAGATGATATCCTGCGGGAAAGCCGCCCAAAGGCGCAACGTCACTCGGCAGGCGCTTTGTAACGGTGGTCGGTGCGTAAACAGGGAAAGATCGCATATGTGCTTCTGCCCGCTGGGCCTCGAAGGCACCTACTGCGAAAGGCGAATCGAGTATTGCAACTCGAATCCTTGCCAGCATGGCTTATGTACAAGCCAAAATGTTGGCTATACCTGCGAATGCTTTCGTGGCTACGGCGGACCTAACTGTGAATTCAACGTGGACGACTGTCAGCCGAACCCATGCCAGAATGCAGGGACCTGCCACGATATGATCGACGGCTACGAATGCTCCTGCCCATACGGTAGGTTATGTTCTGTTAGTATTATTAATAATCATCAGGTAACGTTGCGCTCCGGTGCCACAGACCTTCAAATATCAGTTCAGCCACAGTTAACCGCTTGGACGTGGCGTGAGAGAAACATAAGAGAATTATTAAATTATTGCTTTCATCAGGTCATGGCTAATATTGTGATTTTTAATATATATAGTAAACATAGTGCCCAATATTTTAACGTTGAAAGCCTCAAGGGCTTAACCACCCGAGTTGTCGGCCACTGAAACTATAATAGCACTAGCTTTTCATGCAAATGAAGTTCTTAATAGGAAGCTGCTTCATTTTGCGCGTTCAGGTCGTTTTAGTAAGCTGTTTTTGCGGCAGTTACCCTTCAAGGAGAACTGCCGTGAAAACCGAGCATAAGTGACATATTGGCGCTCCTTTTGATCCTGTGGTGTTCATCCCTATTACCAAGTAAGCTATTTGCCAACTGTGGTTTGTGTTGTGGGATTGCATAAGTAGGTTTACACTTCGTACAGCAAACTTTTATGCGAAAACGTAGCCAAATTGTTGCCTTTTCAGGAACGACTGGGAAAAATTGTCAGGTCAATTACAACGATTGCTATCCAGGCGCCTGCCACCATGAGGGCACTTGCGTGGACAAGGTTGGCGGTTTCGACTGCATTTGTCCTCCCGGCTTTGTTGGAAGGCGATGTGAAGGGGACATTAACGAGTGTTCATCTTCGCCTTGCTCCATCGAGGGCGCCGTTAGGTGCTTGCAGAAGGACAGCAATTTCAGCTGCGTCTGCAGGACGGGATATACGGGGCACAGGTGTGATTTGAGCTATGACTTCTGTAGTGCGAACGTGTGCAAGCACGGGGCACATTGCATTGCTCTCCTCAATGCGTGCGTGTGTCAGCCAGGCTACAGAGGCGAGTTCTGCGAAGAGATGATACCAGAGGAGTGTACGTCCAGTCCGTGCCTTAACGGAGGCAGTTGCGTGTCTGGACAATCACCTTCGGAACCATATGTTTGTGACTGCTTAGCAGGAACTAGCGGTAGGCATTGTGAAGTAAGGTATGTGGACAATTGTTTAGTGGACGGATGCCTCAATGGAGGTTCCTGCGAAAGCCAAAACGGTACTTTTGTCTGTCAATGCCCACCGTTGTTCTCTGGTGCTCAGTGTCACCTGCCAGCTTTGTCGTTCGCGGAGGACGATAGTTTTCAGGAAGACAGCAATACTACAGGGTCAAGCAGCAACGCATTGGATGAAAGGTTTAAAAATTACATTTGCTACATAAACATGTGCCACATTAAGGCGAATGACAAGAGTTGCAACCTGGAATGCAACTCGTACGTGTGCGGCTTTGATGGCGTTGATTGCGTGGACAATCCAGAGTCGTTTCATCAGTGCACCGATCAGGTATACTGCGCAAATGTATTCATGAACGACATTTGCGATCCAAAATGCGACAACGAGGATTGCCTTTTCGACGGCTTCGACTGCGCCAAAATGGAGAGCGATTGCTTTGATGATTTTGACCACTACTGCGCGGGACATGCTGGTGACGGAAGTTGTAACTTGGAGTGCAACTCGAGCGGCTGCAACTTTGACGGTGGAGATTGCATGACTGAGGTGCAAAGAGCCAGCGGACAAATGGCGGACGGAATTGCAATGGTACTGGCGGCGAACGTTTCGAAGTTTGAAAAGGAGATAGGCCGTTTCTTAATGGTAATTGGTAACTTGGTGCATGCCGTCGTGCGCGTGGACAAGGACGATCATGGTCAAAGGATGATATATCAGTGGAGTTCGCAACTTCCCTACTTAAAAGACGAAATAAGGATCCCTCGCTCAAGAAGGCGCTCAGAGCTGAATGCCGAATCGCCCGGGGAATTCCAAAGTCAGCCACTCTTTCAGTCAACATTGGTAGTGCTCACCGTCCACGTAATTCCTTTCTACGGAGCGGATACGTTCACGGACGTTTCAAAGATAGTAGATTTTCTTAGCGCTGGACCAACCATGAGAAAAATCAGAGAATACCTTGGCTATGAGTTGCACTCAGCTAGAGTACATGACAAGAGGAACAGTGCAAGAAAGGTACTGTTGACCATGATCGCAAGTACCATGATTGCAACAACTATGCTTTGCCTTGCCGCTGTGATTTTGGTCTGCCGTCGCGCAATGGCGCCAATACGGAATCCTCCCGGCTCAGATGGCTCCCTTCCAGGGGAAGGGTCATATCACGATCAGGATTCTCCCAGAAGTTGTGCCGCGGCAAAACCTGCGACAGAAGCAGCTGAGACATTAATCCCTCTTGCCTTGATCAGGCAAGGTGAGATCGCTGAAAGGCGTAATTTCAATACAGGCGTGGAAGAAGGAAGTAGCAAACTACTGCTTGCTTGGCTGAAAGAGAATTTTTCCAAAGATATTCACAGCTCCAATTCATCTATCATGGGGGAATGTAAAGACGAATTCCAAAGAATCACTAGCACCTTATCGAACGAGGATCTGGACAATTTGCTGGTCAAGACGGCAAGCCATTCCTTTGACGACCATAAGGAGCAGTGCGCTATTATGGATGCGCTAATAAGTGCCGGAGCAAATGTCAACTGCCACAGCGGTCAATACAAGGATACGCCGGTGATCGCCGCCGTAAAGCATGCGCACCTTGCAGCCACTAGGCATCTGCTGCAGCGAGGAGCCAATCCAAACTGCAAGGATGTTATCGGACGAACGGCGCTGCACCACGCTGTCGCAAGGCTAAACAAGGATTTAGTAAATCTTCTTGTGAATTCCGGCCAATGCAATTTGGAGGAGGAAGACGTGAACGGGTGCACTGCAGTGCTGCTGGCGGCACAGCATAGCAAGGTGGATTGCTCCATTTTTTCCAGCTTAATGAAGGCCAATGCCGACTTGTGCGCGGTGGACGATGATGGTAAGCATTAGATGAATGCCGTTGGGCCAAACTGGTAAAATAAGGCTATTTCATCAAAATGTAACCTGCTTTACTTGTCGTCCTATAAGTGGAACAAAAATACGTGAGGCGGTTTCCTTGAATGGGGTGTAGTTGCGAACTTTGTGAATTTCCGTCGAAATGCTAATTCGTTTCTGAGCGAAATAATTTGCATACACTCCAAGATGTCTTCGATCTTCGTTAAGAGGGACAGTGCAGGGGCGGTCATTTGACTGAAATAAATTTTGCGCATGAGTCGCATCCCGAACAACCTTGGCTACTTGAAGGTCCTTTTGGGTTCAAAGTAGGCTACGCATGCGAGCTTATGTTTCATTTCCGCGTCACTGGACTGTTGTGGGGCTAATGTTTTCTTGCCTTGACCATCTTGACTGAAATCGTTCCTTGAGTGAAACCTTTTCAGGGATGACGTGTACCCATTGGGCTGCTCACAACAACAACGTTGGCATATTAATGCTGCTTTTGTCGAGAAATGCTATTTGGAGAGGTCAAGACTTACTCGGCAGAAATGCGCTGTTTGTGGCTATGACAGAGAATTCGACTGAGGCGGTCAGATTTTTATACCAGTGCGGCTTTGGACAGCAGATGATGGACTGTTCATACCAATTTCCTTTTCACGCGGCAAAAGAGTGGGGCTCAATTGACCATGCTGACTTGTTGAACGGAATGCCAGCAGAAGACCAATCATCACTGCAAACTTCTCAGAGCGACGCCAGTGGAAAAGATTTGGATGAATTATTCGCAAGTAAGGAGACAGTACCCAGGAAGTATTATTGTGACACTGTTAATTTGTATTCAGGTAGCCCTTCCGAAACCGAAAGCATACCGGCTGCAACTGGCAGGATTACGAACTTCGCTTCGATGGCCAGTGACTCAGGTAGGACGTCATTGTCAACATCAAAGGAAGTTGCCCATACGTGCTATTATTGTGAACGTTGCAGACAAAAGGGCAAGCATTCTCCAGGGACAAAGGCGATGTGAATATTTTTTGGAAAACTTCTTTGGCAGTAATCAAAGACACATATTCGCAAGTATTCGCAAGCGCCCATTATGTCTATCAGGATTTGACGCAGAATTGGTGACTTTGGAGGATGCTAAGGATCCGTACCGTGAACAGAATAATGGGTAAGAAATTGCGAACTCGTCAAACTTGTCATCGCACCTATCAACTCCAATCCCCTAAACGTTCCAGCGAGCGACCTAGTTCGTCCATAGTTCAGGGAGTTGAAAAGGACACGATAACGTCTGTTGTTGCCCCAGGCAGTAGCTGCGGAGTGCTTAACTCTAACATACCCGACCGCGTTGACACTAGCACCTCAAACGATGGGTGCCCATCGACCTCAGGCCAAGTCGGTTTGGGTGAACGTCCGCACGCGGCTTTTCAAGCTTTGCTGGAAGACATAGCACCCGAAAACGATGGTAAGCTAGCGCCGAATAGAGGACTTGGCTCAATTTAAGAACTCCAAAACAGGAGCAACACTTCTTGACGACTTGATAAAAAGTATGAAAGAGCACTACTCGTCTGAGCATTCCACCGATGTTTATACGTGGAGTGAAAGCAAGCCGGCTGTCGACGATTACGGATTGTTTGGAAATGAGCAGCATGCACGCGGCAACGTGGAGAGTCGATCATTCGCTTCGAACTTCTCAGTCAAACGAGACGCAATTCATTGCTTGAATAACGGGCAACGATTACTAACTGTGTCTGAGGTCAACGGTGGAATGATGGGTGCCGATGTACCCGGTGACTTTTCGTTTTCTCATGAACCACCGTCAACCAGTTCTGCTAATGTTAACGCACCACAGGAGCAAGAACATTTTGGTCAGCTGGAGATAGTTGAGGAAACATCGCCCTCAAGGAAGGAACACAATGCTACTTAGCCCTGCGGACGGCAGTGAATCAGGGAATTCGTCGCAAGGATTATTAATATTAATATTAATATTATTATTATTATTATTATTATTATTATTATTATTATTATTATTATTATTATTATTATTATTGTGCAACTGAAGATCGGGTGTCTTGTGTGTAATTATTACTATTATTATGCAACTGTGCTGAATTACTGGGAAGCCATTGCATTGACCTTTTCCCATAGCTTTTAATGCACTTTCAGATTGTTCTATCAGGATTCCCTGGCGTTTTGAAGAAGTAGGAAGCGGAATAAATATTTATCAAATAGTCATGCTTTTTCCTATTCACTTGTCGTGGAGGTATTTTCCTCCGCTGTGCTTACATGATTAATCTTTTCCTCTTGCCTCTTAGAACGAGAATGTAGCCCGTTGAATAGTGTTTTTGATATTGTTACGCAGGCGTATACGGTTGTAGAAATGCGTAGTGCTAAGTATGGTCATTTTGGAAAATTTAATTTTGGTTAACACAACAAAGGCTGTCTCGGCGGTTCATCTGCCGTTGGATTTGCCTCCTTACGGTTTACTCAGTGGCGGGCGAGCCTGCTCAAAACAGTAGTGTTGATGGGAAGGGGGCTACTTCCAATGTACTTTTGCATCATGCGGATTTGGCTGTTTGAACTGCAGTTAATGGTTTGTAGTGTTATTAACGTAATGAACAAAACAGGGCTAGCTTACTCTCTGATTGTTAAACTTAATTATTCTGTTTCAGCGTGCAATGTAGGCCTAGGTCAGTAGTATACGGTGACTTAAGACATGTCATTATAAGAATAAATAAATAAATATCTGTTTGGCTATGTAGATTCATTGTAACTCTCTGCCATCAATGACTCAGGTTGGCACGGCTTTAAGTATAAAAATATTCAGGCATTTGTAAAGAGTCAGTTTTGCTTACACGCTGTACTATTTTAGAAAATTATGGCTTGAATTTATGCATAACGCTTCTGATTAAAGATAGCTGACGCAGTCTGAACTATTTTAAAAGGAATTTACTTTCAACAGGAATAGTTAATCAACGGGTATTCGTAAAAGTGTTTGTAATTAAGAAGGATACTTGTTCAACAGGTACTCGCCAGATGTAGGAGCAATGTTGCAAGGGATGAAGGCCTACCCTGAGTTCTAACCAGTATGGTCACCTTTGATGGCTTAAGTTGGTTAATTCTGAATACTCTATCTTTAATCGTATGAGAGCTGTCCTGCACTTCGCGGCTATCGAGTTGCATAAATTGGCTGATGGTATGTTCTTTGATAAGAGATGGTTTACTGTCAGTCAAAAGAAGCGATTTCAAAGAAGAGTGACATTTCAGTTGATGAATACAGAAGACTCAACTTTCTATAACAGAGCCTCTTGAACAAAGCAGAGGCATAATCTGTTTTGTAGGAAATGGCTAGCATAAATATAGGTGACCATTGTTTTCCTCCAAATTGCAATGCACTGATGCCATGCATTTTCGTGGAGTTGTTTGACCTGTGGTTTCCGTGTTCGCATAATTAGGCACTTAAGCCTCTTCTCTAATCATAAGACTTTTTTCAGCTACATACGTCAGCGCAAAAGCATTTCACGGGTCTGAAGCGCAATGGAACAGAACAATGTCAAACTTACCAAAACCAATGAAAGTATTATGCAAGCAACCGATGACCAAAGTCCTTACGAACAGTATGACCATTGCTTATTTATACGCGCTTGAGAAGTATGGTAAACCATGACGTGAACATGTTCATTTTATAAGTGCTTATTAATTTAGACAAAACTTAAACGAGTAGTTAACATTGCTGAAAGTGCAATCAACAAGCACAAGTTAAATCGGAGCGCGCAAACATCAGGGCGCAATTTCATTAATAAAAGCGTAATTTCCATATTCAATCAGTTTGCTATGTGAGAACAATGACTCCAATCATTACTAAAGTAATAACGGTTTTAAACGTTCTTTGATAAAGGGATGTGCTTCTTGTTTAGGTAATCTTCGTTGCTTTTACCATCCACTTAGTTACGTAATTCATTTTGATTCAGCTGATAGCTGCGTTTCAAATAGAACAATGCTTTCATAAAAGTTTGGCATTACTCCAGCTTCCAATGATGGTTCGACTGTGGTGTCAGTTTTCCATTTTTGCAGAGCTAGAATTTCAAAAAATTGATGGAACAAAGGGAAACCTGGAGTGCACCCAATAATTTCAATGTACACTTGTGTTTTTCCATTGGCTATTAGTCCCACGCTAATGTCCATTAACGTTTCCGTACAGTTGATAAAGGGATACAAACTTAGCGTTCTATGTTAAACACAATTTGTTTTGACATTCTGTTGTCAAAAATCACAAAGTGATTTATGACTCCTTAAATTTTTGCCGTCAACTTGGATGAATGATATTTTTCGACGGAAGGACGACTAGGAGTAATTGGAAAAAGCAGTATATATATATATATATATATATATATATATATATATATATATATATATATATATATATATATACTGCTTTTTCCAATTACTCCTAGTCGTCCTTTCGTTTTTATTTCAAACACACGGCTTAAATCCCGTTGAAAGAGAATCAAACAGACACGAAGCCTTCAGGACTCAACCTTGTCCCGTCATCAGCGTGTACAAATGGCTAATTCACGTTTCCAAACATTGGAGTAAAAGGATCGTGTTTAAAACCAAATTCCTGAAGGTTTTAAACTGTAATGTGTTTTCTTAATGTCTTTCCTCAAAATGTTTCCCTGGGTAAACCTTCAAGGATTGAACCTGTTTGTTCTCTGGAAGAGGAACACAACGGCAACCGGCAGCAATTTGTTGCCAAAATTAATCTAGTGCAAATATCACTGAGTTGTATTCCATCTTCCCTATTGACGCATACATTGTTATGAATGTATAGGACTTCTTTAATTTTTCTTATCCTGAAGTTCCTCTCCCGGGCTAACGTAGCCAAAGTAAAAAAGGTCGTTAACGAATGAGCATCCAACAATATGTTCCACAAAGGCAGAGGATCTTATACATTCTGCCATTACAACATTTGGATCCCTAGTCTGCGGTCTTCCTCTGGCAGAAAGGGTGTCACCCCTAAGCCTCCTACATGCATTACGGTATCTTGTGAGGCTCACCATATGTCGTTTTATACGATGAACTGTCGTATGTCCAGTTTCTCCAATATAAGATGCTCTGCGTGCACATATGATTTGATAAACCGACCCTGGTTTGATGATTGCAGGGAGTCTGGAGGTGTCAGTTATTATAACAGATCCAAGGTCGAAAAGACCCTTAAAGAAAGTCTTAATCCCCAACTGTTTAGTGACTCTGCATATGAGATCACTAATTTCTGGTTAGTATGGTAGGACTAAAGTCTCTAGCTAATTCCTCTCTCCTGGTAATCTCTCCAAGCCTCCATTTTCTGAACCTCTTTCTCATACACCCAGTTCCCAGGATAATCGTTTTGAATCAAAGTCTTGTGTATGTGAGCTAATTCTTCTTCCAGAAACTGCTCATCACACAGTTTTAAAGCTCTACCCACCATGCCTGAGATATAACCAATTTTCACACTTAGATGATGGTTGGAATAGAAATTCAAATATCTGTTTGAATTTGTGGGTCTTCTGTATACCTTGGTTGTTAAACGAGATCCTCTTCTCGTTAGCAAAACGTCTAGGAAGGGCAGTTGTCCTTCTGTCTCCTTCTCCATCGTAAAAACAATAAAATCTGGGAAAATGCCGTTCAAGTGTTCCAACAGCATGTTTTCTAAGCCATGTTTTACTGTCGCGAAGATGTCGTCCACATACCTTTTGAAAACTCTTATATGGTAGTTGTGGAATCCTGAAGGAAAGACTTTCCTCTCGAAGTTCTCCATAAAGATTTCGGCTATTACCGGTGACAGAGAACTTCCCATGGGTGCGCCGCGTTTTTGCATAAAAAGAGCAGTGCTCCATTTGAAGAAATTTTCTTCTTCCATACAGAATTTCACCAGACGTGTGATGTGATTAGGGTTAAGATTGGTTCTATCCGGAAGAGAAGTGTCATCAGAGAGCAAGTCACAATAACCGTATACGTGTAGTCAAGAGGGATGCTCGTAAAAATGTCCTTGACGTCATAGCTAACCAGAACATCCTCTGAGTCAAGAGTGATCTTCTTGACTTCCTCCACAAACTTAGTCGAGTTCACTGTATGAGATTGAAGCTTCCCTGTTAATGGTTTTAACAGACTGGCTAAGTAACCACAAAGGTGGGTGATAATGCTCTTTTTGGTTGAAACCACAGGCCCTAGAGGGGTGCCTTCTTTGTGGATTTTAGGCAAACCGAAAAATACAGGATACCAGAAGTTGGTCGTGAAGCGCAATAGTCGGATTATATCGGACAGTTTTCTTTCCTTTGTTTCATCAAATATGTTTGATAGTATCCGCATCAAAGACTTTCTTACTTTATCAGTGAGATCTCTCTTTAGCGATACACAGGCTTCAGAATTCAACAGACTTGCAACTTTGTTGTTATACTCCAACTTGTCCATAACGACCGCTACATTTCCTTTGTCCGCTGTTGTAACAACTGTATATTCATCATTTCTTAACGCCTTAACGGTTCCCAGTTCAAGTTTGGAAAGGTTCCTAACCGGATGGTTACTTCGATGTAAGAGGCAATTGGCAATCAAAAATCTAACCTGGTTAGCCATTGTCAGGTCCGCCTCTCTGATGCAATCCTCTACCCTGCTAATCGGGTCTACATAGTCCACATTAGTTGGAGTGGGAACTAAGTTCATTCCTTTGGCCAAGATCCCTTTCTCTGTTGCTGTTAACCTTCTCTGTTACTTAAACATGCTGTTGGAACACCTGAACGGCATATTTCCACATTCTATTACTTTTACAATAATGGAGAAGGAGACAGAAGGACAACTGCCCTTCCTAGGCGTTTTGCTAACGAAAAGAGGATCTCGTTTAACAACTAAGGTATACAGAAAACCCACAAATTCTAACAGATATTTGAATTTTTATTCCAACCATTTTCCAAGTGGGAAAATTGGTGCTATCTCAGGCATGGTGGATAGAGCTTTAAAATTGTGTGATGAGCAGTTTCTGGAAGAAGAATTAGCTCACATACACAAGACTTTGATTCAAAACGATTATCCTGGGAACTGGGTGTATGAGAAAGAGGTTGAGAAAATGGAGGCTTGGAGAGATTACCAGGAGAGAGGAATTAGCTAGAGACTTTAGTCCTACCATACTATCCAGAAATTAGTGATCGCATATGCAGAGTCACTAAGCAGTTGGGGATTAAGACTTTCTTTAAAGGTCTTTTCGACCATGGATATATTATAAGAACTGACACCTCCAGACTCCCTGCAATCAACAGACCAGGGTCGGTTTATCAAATCATATGTGCATGCAGAGCATCTTATATTGGAGAAACTGGACATGCGACAGTTCATCGTATAAAACGACATATGGTGAGCCTCACAAGATACCGTAATGCATGTAGGAGGCTTAGGGGTGACACCCTTTCTGCCAGAGGAAGACCGCAGACTAGGGATCCAAATGTTGTAATGGCAGAATGTATAAGATCCTCTGCCTTTGTGGAACATATTGTTGGATGCTCATTCGTTAACGACCTTTTTTACTTTGGCTACGTTAGCCCGGGAGAGGAACTTCAGGATAAGAAAAATTAAAGAAGTCCTATGCATTCATAACAATGAATGGTTCAATAGGGAAAATGGAACACAACTCAGTGATATTTGCACTAGATTAATTTTGGCAACAAGTTGTTGCCAGTTGCCGTTGTGTTCCTCTTCTATAGAACAAACAGGTTCAATCCTTGAAGGTTTACGCAGGGAGATATTTTGAGGAAAGACTCTATGAAAACACATTACAGTTTAAAGCCTTCGGGAATTTGGTTTTAAACACTATCCTTTTACTCCAATGTTTGGACACGTGAATTATCCATTTGTACACGCTGATGACGGGACAAGGTTGAGTCCCGAAAGCTTCGTGTCTGTTTGATTCTCTTTCAACGGGATATAAGCCGTGAGTTTGAAATAAAAACGAAAAAAGCAATATATATATATATATATATATATATATTGCTTTTTCCAATGACTGCTAGTCTTAATACAAGAGATATTAGTAGCAAGGCGTTTCAAAATTATGGAGAACATGAGATGATATGGTATCCTTGTTCAGTTAGTTTTAATTGGCGAAGCTTTCGGAACGTACGTGTTCCATGGTCAGCGCAGTTCGGAAGAAGATTGCACATGTAAACCAATGATGTAAAATTTCGCTCGTTTATATGTGCCATTTTTTCTGAATTGCGCTGATGACGGAACACGTACGTTCCGAAAGTTTCGCCGAATAAAGCTGATTGAGCAATGATACCGTATCATTTTGTCTTTTTAATAATTACTGCTAGCATAATAACAAGCAAAAATGGCCGGTCTAGGCAAGCTTCCTCCTAAAGGTTAGGCCATTTTAGCTTTTTCCTCCAGACGAATCCGTCTGAAGGAATGGTAAAATCTCAAGTGCCCTTGAGGAGCGAAAGGAAATTTTACTTTCAGTATTGTTTGCGTAGCATCTGTAATAACCGAGCAGCGTGATACTTGGAAGAGTCACCTTTGGACTGTGAACAGTAGGTGCACGTAACGCACAAATCCATTAGTTAGGCTTGATCCAGGTTTTCACCAGCGCTATATAGTGCAAATATTACTATTCGAAAATTCTCGGAAACGCCATGGTTTCTTCTTGCGCGGAGAAACAGTTCGTTCGTTCAACTCCTTGTCATGCAAGGCAATGAACGAATTCTCGTCTGATGCAGTCGATGTTGTGACGAGGAATAGTTCCATCGTCGCTTCCGAGCTCGTGTTCATACACTTTGTCCAATTGTGCCGTCATTTATCATGCTGCGTAGCATTCTGTCATCGCGACTGCTGAAATTCAACGGTCGCCTTGCTTTGATACCAGGCTGCGCAAGGGGATGACAATTGACGACTGTGGTGGACGAGGTGTGGGAAGATGGGCGCACGGAAACATCGACGGAATATTGTTCGTCACAGCATTAGCTGATCGTCTTGAACGACAAGAAGAGATTAACTGAATGAATGATTTTACGTGCCTTAGCGCTATCCAGGACTTTTGGAATATATTTGAATATGTAACTTGAATCGGTGGCAGGGGAAATGGGTTGCATCACGATCTACATTCACCTTGCGTATCCTGCCTGCAGGCATTCGGCTGGATGCCTTGTTCAAGTGCTTTCTCCGGAGTCATCTGGCTCAGCAATGGCCCTCGACTTAGAAGCCTCCTTGGTTCCTTTAGTATGTCGTAATTTCTTGTCCTGCCACGAATGCACGCAGCCCTGCTGCTTCGGTAGTCTTATCACGTTTTTTAGCCATGCCGTCCCTGCGCACTTTTTCTGCAGGACGAATAAACTCATTGTCATTGTGGCCGCCGTCACGATGGCTTGGGTTCATAACCACTTCATCTACCTGACCGTCGGTCGCTTCAACTAGCCACCGTTGTCAGTATTTAAAAACCCCTTCGGTACTTGTTTCTCCAAACCGCTGCGTCCTTTCAGAGCTCAGAAGTTTTGCGTACGTTCCGCATTTTAAATTGAGAATAGCGAATTTTCAGAATGCACTCATTGAGTATTTTCGGAATGGTCGTATGGTTCTTAATAGCTTGTTTTTTCGTGTCCTGCCGCAGCAAAAGTTTCTACAGTTTGTAGCCTGGTTGTTGTTCACTTCTCTTGAGCTTCTCATTCACCGTCCAACGCTCTTGGCTGACCAGTAATATCGCACTAGCTTCGTCGTTGCAACGAAGGAAATTTCTGGTTCCCGTTGCTTAGGAGACCCACAGCGCACCTGTCTAATGGCTGTAGCCGATTTACAAATTGCGTCCTGGGAAAATGCCAGTTTGTTTTTCTTCACGGTTGCATGTACTTTAAATAAATTGGCAAAGCAGCTGGGAAGGTCTATTCTGTCCGTTAAAGATTTTACTACTGCACTAAGGCAGACGGTGAAGCTGTATTTGAAATGACGAATTGAAAAGTGCAACTTTGATAAGCCAGCTATGACAATTAGTGCTAGCCAATTCGCTCTTACGTTTGAATGGTCACCACCTAGCTGATAATTAGCAAAGATATCACCGAACATAAGTGTACCGAAAGGTCTTGTTCTTTTACCACGGCATTTCCTTCCGTTCTCACTACAGCTGACTCATTGAGAGATAGCTTCTAGCAGTCCTCATATTCATATGGTGCTGAATGTTTGGCCACATTCGCAAAGCAGAAACTACCGCTCCTTAAGTCTCGGAAAGTCCGTACTAGGAAAACGCATATCTCAAACTGGCAGACACACAACTCGCCAATTAGTCGCTGCGAACAACAGCTAATGCGCATTTCTGCCAAACCTGCTTCAGCGCTGAACAAGCTTTAAGAGGAGCCTTTAGGGGATGTTTTCAACTTTTTGCTACCTTTCAGCGGCTCTTCCGTTGGGCAAGCCGCCTTTTCCCATGGTGGTCATGCCCTCAGGGCGGTTTTACCGTGGCTAATTAACGCGTAGAATTGCGCAACCCTCGGAGCCAACTTTCCAGGGCCATTAAGCAAGTCATCATCAAATGAGAGTAAATGGTATATTAAGTCTTTATTGCTCTGTTCGCAAGCGCTTAACAGTAAAAGCCATAATTGAAGCAAATGTGACTTTAATTCCTGGCTAAAAGCCCATCGTTTGAGCCAATGGAGTTAGACCAATTCTTCACATGACCATCCGCATGAAACTGCCCAGCTGGTGAAAGTAGACATAATTGTGGCCTGCAAGCTTTGACAAAGGGTGGCAGACAGCCTTTTCTTCTGAAAGCACCCTCTGTACGGGATCACCTTTGCCTCGTTCCGCGCCGATAGATGTGACGACGTTGGCAGCCCAAATGGAAGAGCCTAAACATCAATTTTAGAAATCACCTTTCTACTGGACAACCCGCAATGGACGACAGCCGCTCCAACGGCAGTTCAAAGATGCTCGCTCCTCGACCAACTGGCCAAAAGCTTCCGTTCGGGGTTGAATCGCTGATTGCCACCCCGCACGTGCCCAAAAATCCTGTAGCCAACTGGATGCTGCCGTTGCAAGCAAAACCGGGCAAGGAAATGGAAATGGGCTGCTCTTTTTGTCACGTGCAAGACCCTTTGAGCAGGACGTTTTTGGTGCCCATGATCTTTAGCGAGCCGAATGCGGTCCGCCCGCATTCCTCCAACTTCTTCCCAGGGATGCGTGCACCCACGAGGCCGTATCCCACGGTTATGGGAACCAACCAGTGGTGCCCCGCTGCGGCAGAAAATATCAGTAAGTTGGCAAATCGCTGTATAAGGACATTCCATATTAGGCACTTGTTGAGCAGCTCACCATTGAGCTGCTTTCGCTAAACGTTAATAGAGAGAATAGCCTCGCTCGAAAGACTGAGTTGCAGATTTTGCAATCGGCCGTATGTACGCATCTTTTCATTAAGTTGACACCCTTAAGGTGAGCAGGAATGGAGCATGTCAAGCTTTTAGCCGCTCCAGCCGTCGTCCACTTTTGCGAATTTTCTTTGTCCGCGCTCGCTGCGGCTGAGCGCATTGGTATTTCCGAACTTACGAGCAGAAATACTTGCGAGCGTCCATTGCGGCTCGTCGGGGGATAACGAATGGATGTTATTGATGCTGATAGCATACGCTTTTAGAGAGAAATGGAGGAAGCCTAATCACAGGCGAGTTGCCGGCGCTGGTGAAATGCCAGTTGAAAAGGCAAAAGGGAAATCGTAAACCGCGAACTCCCTTCACCACGCATCAGTTGTTGAACCTGGAAAGGAAGTTCCGGCAGAAACAGTATCTAAGCGTTTCCGAAAGGGCCGAATTCTCCACCTCTCTGAATCTGACGGAAACACAGGTGAAGATATGGTTCCAGGTAAGTGATCGTTGAATTAATGCAGGCCGGCAAACGATGATCGTCCTCATAGAACCGAAGGGCAAAGGCGAAGCGAATGAAGGAGATCGAGTCGGCAAGGCTCAAAGCGTCCAACGCCGCCCTGTACAAACCGGCATTGCCAACCATTCTGGCCAGTTATCCTACAAACCCCTTGCAGTACATCCATGATGAGCATCTCGCCAGCACCAGCGGCCTACTACTTCCGCAGCCTGTTTTCTTGCAACATCCCGTCAGTCGCTATTAACGTTGCATCGGGCATGCCGCAGATCCTTAAGATCCGGAAGGTTCAACTCGGCGGCCGAGCACAAATGGAAGGTGGAAGACGGTTGCCAATTGTGGACTGATGAAAACAAGACTAAATTGTACTTTCCAAATTCCGCCCATTCGTTGCACTATTAAGTCTTTATTTTCCTGTCTGCAAGCTATCCTCTTGGCATATATGTTGCCCGACATATTCTAATGGGGTACAAATTAAAAGCTTATCACCGACTCCAAAGGTCGCTACGTTTCCGTAAGCTGCTTGCCGCTTTACCTCCACGAAGATAGTTAAGGATTTCGAATGGATCGGCAGATAATTCCTCAATTTGCATTGACTTCTTTGTCCACTGAGTAGAAATGCTAATATTAATATTTCATAAAATTATCTCGTTTGCTCAAAATGCCGCAGTTCAGTTTTTCCGTTGGCGGAACTCGCGCGAAGTTGCCAGACGCAAGGAAGCCCGCGCATCAACACGTGGCTGAAACGGTACATATTATACGTTGCAGCTAATTTTGGAAAGCCTTCCGCTCGACCTGTTACGTTTGTGAATGTAAATTGCTCATTTGGCATGAATGGGAAGCGGAGCCAGATGAGTTTGGTTATCCAAATCAATGGTACCTCATTCTGGGTTTCCAGCAGCAGCATCTTGCCCCTGTATACTCTTTTAGATCACTTCCTTCGAGTGACGGAGACCTCTTCTTTGCTCTCCTATTCCGTTGTGCCCAGGCTGTCGCCGGCTACCTGGTGGTTGACTAAAGAGGTTGGAGGAGAACCGCCGACAAGAAAGTCTGACAAGAGAGACGCAATTAAGAAGATGGGTTTCGGCAGAAACATCGTTGCTGTCGGGTCGAGGAAAGCAATTTGCACTGCTCTTTTTGCCAAGCAAGTTTGTAGCATATTTTCCCGCTTTATCAACAAATGCTTGTCGTTCAGCCCTGGTGAACGCTAATGAATTTTTGAGTTCCTACAATGTCGTGCTTGCGGTAATATATTCCCGCATCAATTATTCGTTGCATTGCCCACCGTTGTCTCTGTCCGGTTGCATTCCATACGTCGGTTGTAACTTCAGGTAATCTCAGGGTTGGCTGCAATAGATAGCACAGCAATAGGACGTTCAGCTGCTTTTAACCACTGTTCCCTTAGTATCCGGTGATAACGTTAGCAGCTCGCTAGAGGCGCTCATGAATCCCTAAAAGAGAAGGCAGCTGGCGTCCATCAGCCGTGAGTAAACCGTCGAAACGATCCGCATAGTTTGCAGCGTAAATTTGCCGGCTGTTGGCATGAAATAACAATGCCGCGGATTCGGGAACATTAAACTTAGCAGCAATGATAGAGCAATTACCGCACGAAGTTGGACGGAGAATAGCCTGAGGGTTACGTGATGACGATAGGCCCTAGAGTACATCGCATTTCTCGAATTGGCGGCAGGTCTTTAGCGCTGATATGCCCAGCGGCAAATAGTCAAATTGACAAGTTCAAACTGAACATCAATTGGTGATTAATGCTCTTCAGACACCTTCGCTCGAGCCGCACATACCTTCCGGCTACAGCTATTGAAGCATAAGTGATACATCAACGCTTCTATTCTTAACTGGCATGTCCGCGCCGCGGCCGTAGCGGCTGACAGCGAAAGCATTTTAAAAGCAAGGATTGCTTGCTTGTAGGCGTGACAGTGCGTTGGAATTTCATATATATATATATATATATAATACGATGGAATGGGTATATAGATAGACATATAGTACGTAATGGTCGGTGTTCGTTCCTGCGCTCGCACAGTAACTTTTCTGCTCTGTTGAAATCAGAAAAGCATAGCTGGATTGCTGAATGGCAGTTCTTATTTGCTAGGACCAGTTAGGCCCAAGGAAACTTCATGCGCTACTTTGACGAATAAAAGTCAAATCCCTTTCGTAAAATTAAACGTGCCCAAAAGATGAGCAAAATGGCAGGTGGCTTCCAGGTTTAAATTCATCGCCTTGATTTGGAGCTGGCGCGCAGTGTAACGGAAAGTAAGGGCGCAGTATGCAAACCGTTTTCCGCTTCTTTGAATGGTAAAACTACTTAGCCCGCTAATGGGATGCGCATTTGAGGCGAACCATTCCGCTGGAACGATTAATCGCGTGTTCGCTGTACTCGAAGAACGATGCGTTCAAAGATTCGAACGCGTGTGCGACACGCCCCCTTTGAAGGTTTCTCAATCAGCTGTTAATTAATGCAATTGATGAAGTTCCAAGAATACCGCAATAGGCATTTCGCCTCACTATCGAAGAAGTTTTACGACTGCTGTACGTAGAAATGCTAAATAATGGCTACAATGATGCACTATTAAAACTATTCATGGCGTAAAATTTAAGTAAACGGTTTATCATTTGTTTCGTTTGACTGCCATTCACCGTCCGACTACCGACTGCTGGTACTCTGCAATGGCAAAGCGTATAAGCGCGGAACCTGGTCGTATATCTGAGTCAGACCAACGTCAGTGGAGCAATTTGCCTTGGTTAAGAGCAGTGCTGAAAAGAAACCCTTGCTCTTGGGCTTCGCCTCCAAAGGCAGAATAGCCTGCATTGAAACTGGCCACTATTGAAATGGAAGCGTATTCATTCCATTTTTGAATTATTGTTGCTCTTACTTGGAATTAAACCTAAGAACAGCAAAAATGAACTTTACCTTTCTTCAGCGGTCCAGTTTTGTTTAAGAAGAAATAAGAAGAATCACCCTGAGCATTGAAACCCCAAACGGCAGCCTTATACGGCTTAATCTTGTTCAGAAGGCATTGATTCTCACATGATACTGACATTGGTATGAGATCGTACGCGAGGCAAGCCACATTACAGCAGAGCGAAATATGGGTTACATGGAACTGCTCCAATACAACCATAAGCACCCATCATCGCTGGACCAAAAGTGAGTCATGAATTCAGGAGACAAGGGCATCTACCTCCGCAGATTATATTCTTCCCATCGGAGAAACAATTCTACTTTATCAGGACCATTTGCCTTCTGTACAGCGAAGAGCCAATTTTTTGTCCCAAAAATTCCTCAGTTTACCCTGAACAAGGGGTACTTCGGTCCTTCGAAATATGAACAGCAACAATTAAACACAGGCAATGCTGAAAGTCAAGAAATATGGGACGAGAAATTGGTAAAGCAGTCATCGGGTGATAAATAGGCGATTGATTGTGAGGAAGGCCAAGGAAATTCGAAATACAAATTTGCCTAAATAGCAGCAATCCTTTTGGTTCCAACTCAGCCCGTTGAGGTTGTTGCCTGCGTAGTGTCCAACTGCTTTACTGAAGGAAAACTGAAACCTGGGAGCACGACGTGCTGAAAAATATGGAGATCGGTGGTTCCATTGATAAAAACAACGTGGAGTCATTCGGAGGAAATTTTTACACAACCTCAAAATGAAGTGGCCAACCACCATACATACATGTATACATACGTTCAATTTATACGCGTGCATACTTCAATAATCTAATTCACGTACATAATTTAATAATTAATGACGTTCTTAGATATGACAAGCACGTGCTCGAAACCATGGCGCGTTCGGTCAGCGTCCTGTTTGCACCCAGTTTTTTGATGAATTATAACCACAGCACATCTCTGCTGACAAATTCTTGAACACGGTATCACCCGTTAGATAAAAGCGTTTATTTCAAAACGCAGAGCTTTCGGCTTGTAGCCGTCATCAGTGCAAAGTCAAAATGTATATGTCGACTGCCCAGCCAGCCAACGGTTCAGCAAGCACCTCCGCTAGACCATCCGGGCTGGCGACATCAACTATCAGGTACTACCCTTGTACCTGTCAAGCCTCTGCCGCCCGCCCAGTCAGTCCTGCAGAGAACGAGCATCATCGCCAGCCTGGATAGTCTAGCAGAGGGGCTTGCTGAACCGTTGACTGGCTGAGCAGTCGACATATTTTTGTCTTAGCACTGATGACGGCTACAGGAGCAGTAGCCGA
This sequence comes from Trichuris muris, assembly GCA_000612645.2. NCBI lineage: Eukaryota > Metazoa > Nematoda > Enoplea > Trichinellida > Trichuridae > Trichuris > Trichuris muris. Next base: position 526,241 of record CBXJ02000765.1, read on the forward strand.
AAGCTCTGCGTTTTGAAATGAACGCTTTTATCTAACGGGTGATACCATGTTCAAGAATTTGTCAGCAGAAGTGCATCTTTCCCCGTTAAAGAGAAGAAAAGTTTGCTACACATGCACATCTATTACTGTGAAAATTAGAAAAATATTTTTGTGTATGTATATATAATGCTTTTTCCTTCATAACGAGAGCTTTTCATAATTTCCATTTTTCCGTCGTGGATATATATATATATATATGCGTGGATATAATTCATCGAGGTAAACTAATTGCTTGCGAATATCACCCAGGTAACAATAATTGCGCCATCCTGTTTTTGCCCAAATTCAGGCAATCTGATTCATTGTATATATTCAAATAAAAAAATAGAGAAATGCATTTTCGAAAATAACACTTTATAAATATGAAAAAGAAAGCAAAAGATACGATATCCTTGTTCAACGAGCTTTAATTGGCGAAGCTTTCGGAACGTACGTGTTCCGTCGTCATCGCGATTCAGAATCGCGCTGACGCCTTGTGACGTCCGAATCGTTGTTATGAGACGCCTTGTTACTAGTGCCTCTTGCTTCAAAACAACACGTTATACTAATATTAATACCATGTTGACAAAACTTTTGGAATGGCATAGTGCATGATTGGAAACTTGGCTAATTGAATGGAACGAGAAAACCTCGCAATTTAGCAAATGCAAAATTATTTTTCACAACTGAATCTCAGAAAATGACAGCTCAAATCCTAACCAATCGCCTTTTTTCTTACAAAATTCCTTACGTTCAATAAGGATGCGTTCGCATCAGTGCTGCCATTCCACACCGGCAAATAGTGCGCTGCTTTTTTAAATGCACAAAACTTTGCCTTTTGGAGTAATTGACTGAAGTCCAGGGAGCTCTTCTATAATGCAAAAAGATTTATATATATTCAGCAATCATAATTACAGCAGCCTAATCGCTGCAGCTTTCTGGCATTACCTGTACCATAAAGGGGAATAATGTCAGAAGAGCAAAAGAAAATTGCTTTTATAACATCACAAAGTGCCATGGCCTTTGGTGTGACAAATGCTTGTAGATTCTGTAACAATTTTTCTGTGGCACTTCAGTTTTAGGCAAAGGGAGGTTTGGCTTTTCTCATGATTTCCCTTGAAATGCGTTTTTTAAATTATCTACGGAATCATCACAGATATACACTCTAAAAGTACATACAAGGCAGAACGAGGCATGGTGATAAGCACATGATGATACAAACGACTACAATCATCCCATCATGCACACAAAATGAAAGCTGCTTTCACTTTTACTATTCCACAATCGCGGAAGAACGAAAGCACGCTTTTCCGTTACGATACTAGTACCGTTTTGCTCACGTATTTTTGCCCCACTTTCAGGGACGAGGCCACCATTTGTGGATGCTACTAAACAAACTTGACAAGGGCAAGCTGGTGTTGTGAAAAACGCTTTAACGAAAGGGAGAACGCTGTTCTAGCAGGAAAAATAACTGATGCGCAAAATGTCACAAAATATGCAAAGCTTGAACCAGCTGATCCCTATAAAGGTCAAGTGAATGAATGACCCTTGGTTCTATGAATACAGTGCTTTAATTGACTTCCGGAAAAATTTTCTGCCCTTTAACTGCAAACACGGAAATAGTGTAGGCATTCTAAGCAGACCGCCTGTCTCATTATACGTCGATTGCTTGGTACGACGAATCTACGTCAGTGATCTGACAGATTACCATGACAGTTTGATTTATCAATGGAGAATACTCTCCAAATAAAACCACTCCGTCATTATTTCAATGCGCTTGGATACTGTCGCCTGTACTAGGAACCATAAATCAGTTTGAACTTCACCGGGAAAGTGCCAGCAGTGCCAGGCAAACTGAGCGCGATTAACGCACAATATCGCTGACTCCATGACCAGCTTGTTCAGCGTATTTGCGTCACGCTAACTTGACCATAGGTCCATCGACAGGAAAATATTTTAATAAGCCTGTACAGCAAAAATGGAGATTTAGGTGAATGCTGAAATCGATGCAGCTACTTGCTATAAATTTGTACACTACCTTTTCAAATCATAGCATCTGCCTTGCCGTTAGATGTCAGCAAAACATGGACGTAATATATTCTTTCTATAGCAGTATCCTCCTTGCAGTGGTGGACAGATGAGATTATAATTTTTGCCATATATAAGGGCAGCGCAAAGCGACTAGAACACACGTATTGTTCTTTTGACCAAACCGCATCATTCACAAATTAGAAGGAAGCGTCTGTGTTGCGACAGTTTCATCTGCGAAAAGATGGAGTACAAACTCCAGTACAAACTAAAAATTTGTAGACGCATGGATCTGTTTTTGCGTGTCAGTGATTAGAAACTAATAAACTTTAGTTTTTATAAAAGCTAGGATATTGAAAATAGGATTTCGCAAAACGGGATATGTTCTCATGTTTATTGACCAAACCAACGGCTTTAATCCCGTTAATAACAAGGTACGAAATCACGGAGCTTTCGGGACTCCCCTTGTCCCGTCTTCAGCGTGTCTCTCTGACGTTGTGGTGTCTAAACGTCATATCCAGTGTTTCCCAGTTTAAAGTAAAAGGTTGTTTAAATTTTAAAGTACCGTAACGTACACTTTAACCCTCTCGTCCTATCTGAGGTTCTGTTTCCCTTTGATTCAACGAAACAGAATGCATTTCTAACCCTGTGGCTTGAATTTGACAACATCTAGTAGTCAAAGCCACCAAAGACCAAATATCACTGACTTGGATTCCTCCATCTCTATTCAGACATAGGTTGTTATGAATGAATAGAGCTTCCTTGATCTTTCTTAGCTTGAAGTTCTCTTCCCTTGTTAACGTCCTGTAGTTGAACCTGTCCCTTAACAATGGGCAAACTACTGCGTGTTCAACAAAGGCAGAGGCCTTTCTACATTCTTCCATTATAAGGTTTGGATCCCTTGTCGTCGATGACATCTTCGCCATAGTGAAGAGAGGCCAAGAGAATTGTTTATTGGAACATTTAAATAACATCTTCCCCGAATCCATAGTTTTTACCATGGAGATAGAAACGGAGGGAAAGTTGCCTTTCCTGGATGTTTTGGTAATAAGGAAGGACACGCACCTTACCACGAGAGTCTATAGAAAACCCACAAACTCGGATAGATATTTGAATTTCTACTCTAACCATCCTTTGGAGGTAAAAAGGGTATCGTTACAGGAATGGTGGATAGGACGGATGAAAATCTGTGACAAAGAATTTTTGAACGAAGAATTGGACTTCATCTACAAAACAATGCTCCTAAACGATTACCCTGGAAGTTTCATCACTACTTGCATGAAGAAAAGGTTGAAATATTGGAATAATCAAGAGAACACGAGAAGGGATACATCGGATAGAGAGGTTACATTAACCTTACCATATTACCCTGGTGTGGGTGAACGTATACAACGGGTGTCCAGAAGACTTGGGGTCAGAATATATTTTAAGAGCTTCTTCAACATCAGATCGCTTTTGCGATCAGAAATTACCAGGATTCCAGTGGGCGAGAGATCGGGTACGGTGTACCAAATTAGTTGTGGTTGCGGGGCAACGTACATTGGGGAAACTGGCCACACAACAGCGCACCGCGTAAAGGAACATTTGGCAGGCGTAAAAAGGTATAAGAATGCACAAAGAAGACGGAATGGTGAAATTCGAACTACTAGAGGGAGGCCACAAACAAGGGATCCAAACCTTATAATGGAAGAATGTAGAAAGGCCTCTGCCTTTGCTGAACACGCAGTAGCTTGCCCATTGTTAAGGGACAGGTTCAACTACAGGACGTTAACAAGGGAAGAGAACTTCAAGCTAAGAAAGATCAAGGAAGCTCTATTCATTCATAACAACCTATGTCTGAATAGAGATGGAGGAATCCAAGTCAGTGATATTTGGTCTTTGGTGGCTTTGACTACTAGATGTTGTCAAATTCAAGCCACAGGGTTAGAAATGCATTCTGTTTCGTTGAATCAAAGGGAAACAGAACCTCAGATAGGACGAGAGGGTTAAAGTGTACGTTACGGTACTTTAAAATTTAAACAACCTTTTACTTTAAACTGGGAAACACTGGATATGACGTTTAGACACCACAACGTCAGAGAGACACGCTGAAGACGGGACAAGGGGAGTCCCGAAAGCTCCGTGATTTCGTACCTTGTTATTAACGGGATTAAAGCCGTTGGTTTGGTCAATAAACATGAAAAGCTAGGATGTTTTATGTTCCGAAAATTACAATGAGAATTAAGAAGCCTTGAAGAGTGATTCCATAATCAGCCGCAAAGTGAAATTGCCTATTAATACGCAGATTTGAGACAGACCGTGTTGCTGCATTCTTAAAAGTTGAATTAATCGTACACACTCTATTTCGCTTCATACGGAAATTTTAAAATGTCTCTTTTACGCAAGTATCCCGGTAACGCTGCAGCATCAAGTTACATTCTATTACAGTAAGTCATTTTTCAACATTCCTCATCTTTACGAAGTCAGGTAGAGACATCGGATGGGGAAATAAAGGATGAAAGATGGAGAAAACCTGGGATGTAACTTTAAGACCTGATCGGTTTAAACAAGAACACGTCGACGGGCATGGGATGTTTACTGTCGTTAGTTCATTTTGTGTTGCGTCACTGTCCCGGTCGGTCGATGGGATGCTCGTTCTCTGTAGGACTGACTGGGTGGGCAACAGAGGCTTGACGGGTACAAGGGTTGTACCTGATAGTTGATGTCGCCAGCCCGGATGGTCTAGCAGGGGAGCTTGCTGAACTGTTGACTGGCTGGGCAGTCGACATATTTGTGTTTTGCACTGATGACGGGTACAAGGGCTGTACCCGAAAGCTCTGCTTTTGGAGAAAATAAAAGCGTTCAATGAACGGGGGAAATCCGTGTATGTTAGTTGTTTCGCAAAAATGCACAAACCCCGTTGGAACATAACTTAAAAAATATACACACATTCAGTATATGAGGTATTCAGCGACGGGAAACTGAGCTGATACTTTGTCAGAACGAATTACCACAATTACAAATAACCGACGCTATTAATACAAGCGGTTTCGCTAATGACATAATTAACTATGTTAGTATTAATATTAACAGTAACTCAAAAATCACTTTTTGGGGAATGCGTAAAACTGATAGATCCACTAAAGTGTTCCATCGAGAGATTACTAAGGAAATTAGGACGTCAATGTCAGAAAAATTCCATCAACGGAGAATTCTGCTTACTAAGCTAACATAAGCGCCAGAAGATCAAAGCTAGCAAGGTATAAGATAAACCGGTGTCCACGTTCGCTCTTGTCAACCATCCGTTAAAAATGCTTCACAATTCTATATTTAACGCTGCTGCTTTGAACTATCCGTTCAACGCTTCTGCGATACTCAGTAAACTATCTTTATTCATTTCTTAACGCTATTTAACACCAAATTTAACACCCACCCGCAACAGCAAGGTAGATTTGCTTTTACCAATTGAACGCTTTCTTGGTGGCTTCACGCCTGTCGGTTCCGCTTCACGGCTCGCTTATCCTCGATCCAATGATACAGCGGTATTAAGTAACAAATCAAACCGGAAATGAAGATTAGCGTTCCCGCCACTAAGAACGAATATTTGTACGTTCCCGTACTGTCGTAGACCGCGCCTGAAAATGCAATTGAAATTGCCCAGAGGGTGGGCGGCGCCTGTTGGACTTACCGCCCATTGGACTGCCGACCATGGCTGAAATACCTCGCGCTAAGACGATCAGTCCAAAAGCATTAGTTAGCTGATCCAGACCGAGTTCCTCAACCAGTATAACCGCAGTGAGCGATATGTAGGGAGCTAAAAAAGGGAATGCTGAAACGGGCACTATACCGTGCGGCAGTCAGGTGCCGCTTAAGCACAGGAGTAGACGATCTCTGCTGTTTGTCACCACAAACTTCGCTAGGCGAACCTTCAGCAGCTGGCCTTCGCGGCTGAATGCTCAAAAACCCAGGCGTCCATTTTTAAGCGTTCGACAACAATAGGAGGCAAGTAGCCTAAGATATTGTGCGAGAGCATTCATGCCGTCAATATTCAGTAAATTGCTTCTTCAAAAGAAACGTGAGGGAGGGACCATGCAGGAGGGATCTTCATCGTTTAACCATTGGGATTTAAAGTTCGAATGGAAAGCTTGCGAGCGAACTGAAAAGATAATGTCCAAGGCAATTATAAAGGTCTAACTATCAAATATATGGGACTTGGAAAAATGCCCACAAACACCTTCAAAAGCTTAGTTACGTGCTCAAGAAATCTTTCCTACCTATAAATAGTCCAAAGAGCACAGAGTAGGTCATCAGCAGCGCGTAGGTGCTGAACACCATGCACAGCGAGGTAAGGGCACCGCAGAACAGAAGGCTGAGATTGTTTATAGTAAGCGCTGTCATCCAGCGCTGATCGGATATCCAACCGAACAGCACCCTGCCAACGGTGTTCGTTATTCCAATGACGGACAAAAGCAATGAGCCCTGCTCCTTTGTGCTTCCCAGCGACTCGGCATAGGCGGTCAAGTAGACAAACGGAACGTAGAATCCCAACATTGCGACAATGTTCGCCACGCAAAGGATGAGCATTGATGGATGACTAAGAAGGCGATAGTTCACCATGTTTAGGAAGACCTTGGAGGCGGACGGGGGAAAGCACGGACATCGTTCTGACTTCGCCGGCTGACTTTCCGCAATCAGCTGATCTACCAGCTCATCTACGTTGCTGTGGTCGGCGGTCACTTTCCTCTCGCCCAAAAAGTGGGCCCCTGTTTGGCTAGACATCTCCGGCAGCTTATGAACGGAGCCCGGGTAGAAAATATCCTTTCGCGAGAAGGGCTTGTAAAGGTCGGCAGGATTGGAATTGAGCACGTATAGGCTGTGCAAGGAACTGGCCCGCTGCCTTGTCAATCCCGTTGGCTTTTGACGATATATGTGCGCATGGGATAATGATTTGCGTTGCATCTTTGCCTCTCGATGCGGATAGAATACGTTGTCCAGCGAATATTTGAACAACCTATGGCGAGTCGTTGATTCAGGTACTGAAAATTAAAAAATGCAATTAAAAAGTTAGGAGGTCTCAATGGAATCAACATGGCCGACAAGAGATGCTGGAGAAATGTACGTTCACACGAAAAAATGAAAGTGGAGTGTTCGTAATGGTGCAATTGAGCGTTATGTCCTTTGACGAGTGTATACCGCTTTTAATGATGTTTTATTGGATATCAGGAGCATTCAATACCCGTTGTACCCATCGTCGACAGTACAACTATCTGGCAGCAGGTGAGATAAAATCATGTGTACTAGGCCATACACGTAGTCACAGAAGACCATCTTAATGCACAAATAATGCTTTGATGGCGACATGAAAAGGAAGAAGACATTTCATGCAACGGCATAAGTGTGAAGTTGCAGGGGATGCGACATTCTAAAATTATCAAAAAACGGCAGATGCAAATAAATTGATTAATGACTAAAAATCAATTTATTTAATGCTTTTGTTAATGATCCCCAATGTCCTAAGTACGGTAACATGTCATTACCTTCTACCGCTTCTACAAGTGGAAAGGACATGCACCGTTCAGGATACATAGCAAGTATTGGTCTATATGGAAAAGATAAGCTGTGTGCAGTAGGCTTGATGCCTTCATGCCGTTACCCATTTCACTTAGCATAGCTGCAAACAGTTCTGTGCGTCGTACCTAGACTGAACAAGAAGTATTTAAAGTCAGAATGAGCTATTTACGTTTCACGGCATCACGTTCCGTCGCGCTGATATTTTGATGAGCATTTTCAATTGGCTTTAACAGAGTTGCTGAAATACATTATTAATGCAATCTGGCGCTGAACGTTCGCAAACGTGTTTACTGTTCTCGTTTTCCTGACTCGACGGCGCCTCTTCAACGGTGGAAAGTTCAGGAACGCAAGTTAAACTGGAGCGACCTCTTCGAGAAGTTGCCGATGCTTTCGATTGTCGAAGCGGCCACAAGAGAGCACCAAAGACACCGCAGTTTGCAATCATACCGGATAGGATCCACAGGGCGCCCTTCCAACCGTATTGCTCCAAGAGAGCCGTGGTCAGCGGAGCAAAAACAAAGGTGCCAAAGCCAGAGCCAGCGACGGCTATTCCAGTAGCCAGGGAACGCTTCCTTTCAAAGTAATAGCTGACGTAGACGCAGGCTGGCAGGTAGATGAAGCCCAGCCCGATGCCTGCGAATAAAAAACGTGCTTGAATTCCAACGGCGCGCTACATTTCACCGTACCGCCAAGAACTCCATACGTGAGCATCAGAACTGGAAGAGACGTAGCCCAGGTGGAGCAGACGAATCCCAGCGCTCCGATGACAGCTCCGGTAATGCAAACTGCCCTTGCGCCGAACTTGTTTATCATTCCGCTGGCAACGGGACCTGCAAAACGCTCTGACATAGCAAAAGTGTTTCCCTAAAATTATTTTGTTAGTCGATTCCCAACTGTGGGAACCAGCGACACGTTTTAGGCGCATCAACGCTCGCAGACATCCATAGAGCGGAATAATTTCAAAGAATGAACTTGATTTTGAATTGCTTGCCTAACACAGAAGTAGCCTTGAATGCTGAAGAGCAATTTGGACTATGCCGCAAATTGCGGTCGAAATTTGGTTATCTCTTTTTCCCAATAAACACGGGCACATATAATCACTGTCACTTATTCTGCCTATCACTGCCATGTTAAAGCATTACGATTCCTACAAATCACTGGCGAGATAATTTAATACTGCTTTTAAAAGAGAAACTCACATTGAATGCAAAATTTATTGTAAAGATGTAATTATACATGATTGGGATTTTTGAAGAGCTAACGAATCGCGCAGTTAATCACTCGCTTTCCTAGTCCCCTGCTTTCAGGGTTGCTCGTACATAATATTCAGCAGAATCTACGATTGCGTTCGGTACTTCTTTGAAGTATTTTGTAGGAGCAAAGTGCTAAGCTAAAGACAAGTTAATAATACCCCCGAAAGCACTACGGATTAGTAAACCAAATGATTAGCAATGTGAGTCGCGAATTCTGTCATAAACACCAAGAGGATATACGTTACACATCAACAACAATGTCATATCCCAAGCTAGCATGAACGCGAAATACTACTGCCTTGCGTTGACAAGAGCTGGTAGATATTAGCGGTGTACTTTTGATCGACTTCTGAAAACGCAGGGAGTTTACAACGTTAAATTACTTATTGAAACAGGATTTAAAAATGCATGTATACTTTCAGCTACGATGAGTACGACTGAATACCGGTTAAGCTGTATACTCCAACCAATACGGAGCCGACCCAAGCAACAGTTTGCACGGAACCCTTGAAGTAGCTGTGCAATTCTGGCAGCATAATGCCAAACGAGTAGGCAATGCCGTCAACTACGGTATTTGCCATGAAGCTGGCAAAGACAATCACCCATCCGTAGCCACCGTCGGGCGGGGTTGGTCCAACGCTGTCTGAAAAACAAATTTGATACCAATAGATTTGGCAACGGCATGCCGCGTCCGTTCGAGAGGACCTAAACGTTCGAGAACAGGAAGCTAAAAGTTGCATTGCCAAAAAAAGCTCAGTCACGCGCGCGACAAGCTCAAAACGAAACAAAATGTTTCAAATGGAATTGTCATGTTGGTCACGAAGAACTATCGTGTGCCTAACTCGACCAAATAGCATTGAAATGATGAACAGAGTCTGAGAAGCGCTATCTGCTCACCGGGAATCAGTGTCTCTTCGGACACATCGCTTTCCTCGAACTTCGCTTTCTTTGCGTTATCGTCCAACGACGCTGAGGTCTTAATGGTCGGCATTTGGGACCTGAAAATTTTTGCAACAATAAAGCAAGCTGCCTAACCAGCGAATCTAATGGGAAGCTCACTCTTCGGCATCAGTTACTCACCTGACAGGCAATCGAAATATGAATACAGCGGGCAATGCGAACAACGCATTACCACCAATTATCAATGAACAAAGGCTGAAGAAGTGCTTTCTCCAACAATTAATTTAAATAGCAGAACCAATGAATTACGCAAAGGAAGCTATGCAAGTTTCTGTTGCGCATATGGCACTAAAGACTGCGAATTTCCATGGCTACAACATACCATCGCGTGGAAGCGAACCTGCTTTCCTTAAAATGAATATCGCGCAAAGAAGTGAGCTAGCGAATGGCGGGTAAAATTGTTTCCTCGAAACCTTCAAAAGCTCGGAAATGCAAAGTGGCAGCTGTCTGATTCAAAGTGGGGGTTAAAAGCAAATATGTCACTCCATGAATGGGCACTACTTCGCAAGAGATAACTCCGCCCATGCATGTGGCAACCGCGCATCACATTTATAGTCAGCTACGAGGGCACCTCCCAGGCTGTCCTAGATTACAAACGACTTCAAGCCCAATTTCACGGAACGCCGTCCAAATCAGTCTCCATAATCAAGTCGGCATAAAAGAATAATGAAGAAGACACTGAGTGTTTATTAATTTCACAAATATGCACCCATCACTTTGAACAACCGTTGCTAACGTAGCTGCGGACGCACCTCTAAATGAGACAGATACACGACAAGGGATGCTGCAGTTAGCTATGCCCTGCTATTATTTTGCCCAGCGTTCATTCATAACGAACTTGCAATGAAGGAACTGCACAATGAAAGGCTCTCGTTTCCGCACAGCACGAATGTCACAAAGATGCAAAGTGAGCAGAATGACCTGGCTTGGCTTCAAATTAAGTCGACGCTTCAAAGAGGCCGTTCAGCGAGGTTTGAAGTTCCAAAAGCATTGAAAAACGATTTAATCACAAAGTGAAATAAAACGCCGTACACCAAATGCAATACCAGAAAAAGAAGAAGAAGAGGAAGAAGACTGCTGGAACCTCGGCAAGGATACATTCAATCAATCTTGGACAAGGAAACGTGAAGAACAGACCCGACGGTGAATAAAGAGACTCACAGGTTACGCAAGTAAAAGGAGCGCAAACAGTGCTTACAAATGTGATGCGCTGCAGACATCTCGACAACCGTAGATACATACGAGCACTCAGATACACTAGGTGCTTTGTGAGACAAACTACTACTCATGGGAGATTTCCAGCATGCAAATTTTCGCACACTATGCAAAAAATATCTGCACTCAAAACTATACAACACTGAATGAGAGAATGACAGCGTGCCACGCTGACTGAACCGCCTGAACTGTAAGCTCAACGACAATAGCAAACGCGCGGCGGAAGTGAATTTGCAACTTCTAATTCCCCGGTTGTCTGTGGGTTCGATGCGATAAGGAAGAACGCATAAATCACTTGCAAATGGCACATACGGTCAAAGCGAGGAGCTCGCCGGCATAGGGAGTGTTTTCAAAAAGTGAGCTTAACGTCTGACATTGCCCGATTGATTTAGTTCACAACCACGAAGGACCAACTGGTAGTCCGGTTCTCAACGTCGCCGCTATGGCGCTTCCCGCATGTATGGACAGAGATCAAACGTAAACCGTATTGACTGCATTCAGAGCAAAAGTACTATGGAGGAATAACTATTAATAGATGGGTGTCCCAGGGTTGGGTGACCGCTGGTATTAGCGACCAAGGAGGCGTCGGATGTCCTAAAGCAGGGTATACAGGTTGCTTTTCGAAATGCGTCCGCAACCTGCCGGACGAACAACAGTCGAACGCAAACCGTCCGACGTGTAAATTCAAAATGTTCCAATTTCTCGCCAGCCGCCAATTCATCAAAGATGAAAGCAACGTCGCGACGCTTTTGCTTGCAACCCAGGTTTTAAAACATTTCGAGAAACTATTGATTGCCGAGGACCACTTCTGATTCGTACTTACTCCAATAAGGAGCGTCACTGATATTCTTGAGAACTTCTTCCATGAAGCGCGCTCTCGCCTATTTCGTGAATAGCAAGAGGATGGGAATCAGAGTTGCCGTCGGCGCCAGTTACGCATTAAGAAGGAGGAGAGATTAAGAGTGGCATACGCTTCCTGAGGAAAGTTCGGCGCTTCAGCTCAACCTGCAATTGCTTAACTCCATTGGAAAGCAGTCACCCAAGCGCTTAACCCACACGAGAAATGGGATTGCTTGCAATGGGAATTGGAGGTACGCATACAGTGCATTAATTGTCCTTAGCGATTGCGTAAGCGACATTAAAACAAACGACTACATGAATGATTAGGCGACTTGTTTAAAGAGTGCATGGAGTAATAATCAATTCTTGAATAGAGAATTCTTTCCAGCAGGTACGTAATGCCTCTTTCCCTCTTCGGACGTTATTTTGGCCCAACGACCGACGTTGGAACGCTCCCCACCCAAGACTCTACTCACGAACACGCAGCTTGAATACGCCCGCAGCTGCAAAGCATGCAAAGCTTTCAGAAGAGAAGTCAACGCCTGCCGTAAACAATAGTAACCAACAGTTCGCATCAAAAGGAATTCGTCATTTCGAATGTATTAATGGAAGAGACGAACAGCAACAATGACAAATGAACGTTAAGCAAACGCACAGGCAGTTTTGGCAGTTTGACCATTGATTGTATGGGCTCAAAGCGCTCGTTCAAAAGTACGATTTCCGTGCACTACCTCCCCATGACGGGCAGTTGCTCAACTTAGGCAGGCGCACAGGACCGAAAAAAAGATACTGAGCACTCCAGCTTTGAAGGCCACTCAAGAATGCGTCAATGCTTCGTAGGAAGCGCGGGAAGCTATCTAAGAATGCGCTACCCGTTTGCGTAAGGGAGCAACGTCGGATGAGATTAGCGAATGGAAAAAGAGGGTATCGAAATGGGTAGTTTGAATTTGAACTCCTCAGTGTAGTGCAACGCAAGTTTCACCGCGAGCGAGACTATAACTCATGCCGACAGTGGTATAAATTTGCACAGAAGGGCAACACCCAAAACGTGGATGGGCGGTCTCCGTACAAATGCGTAATCTTGATTTTAAAACGTACTTGAACTTCGTGGAAACTTAATCAAAAGATGCATTTACTAGGCTTGCCTAAGCCAAAGAGCAACCAAATCATTGGCTAACGTTGGGCGCAAAACCGTCCTACGATTTCCCATTGTTCACATATGCGCAGCGTTTACCCGTACGGAAATGCAAATGATGTTAATAGAATATTCTGCTCGCTAAACGTACGATACGTACACTCTTTTCATGTCCGGATAAGAAGCTGCTATTTTGTGTTCAGACGCGCTTACTTGAAATCAGCGATTCAAGGCGCCTAGCGCAAACGACGGGCGACGACCGGCTCCAACAGCAGGATACTGGTTCGAGCAATCACAAACATCCGCTTAAATGGATATTTAAAAAATCGGAGACGTCGCTCTGCGTTCTTGCGAAACCAATGGGTTTCCTGTGATCGCCCCGCCGCGAAAAAGATGGCATCGCCGTGTCAAGTGACGAACGCCTAATAATCTGGTCCGACCAGATTGCGCAACGGAAACAAAAACACCTACGAACGGTTTCCCATTGCAAACAGATGCCGACGCATTCGACTTCTTGGTTGACGTAGCGGCATTTATTTTTACCACGAAGATAGCGCACATTAAGAATTATGCATTTCGTACAAAAATAATGTCTCGAACCTCCAATTCGTGAAGCAAATATCGTAATTTACCGCCAGCCCACGAAGGAGGTGTCCCACTGTAGAGAAATCAATGGCGAAGAAAGTTCTACGCGCGCAACAGCGACATAGCGCGCTTGGGAAATTGCTTGTCAAAAGGGAAAAACCATCCTTTGACAAAGCCGTTCCCTTCCAAGGTGCCAGAAGAAGGTTGGGAGCAATTTGAAGTGAAAAATGAGAATGCAGATACACTGTCAGATAGAGTGCCGACTAAACCGCGGATGAATTCCGCGACTGGGTGCACGCCCGAAAGATAAGAATCGCCGCTGCCGCTAAGTAACCTGAATTCGGTTCTCCCTTTCATGTGCTGGCAATTCAATGTAATACAAAATACTCAAAGTGCAGCGATCTTATCAACAACAGTAAGCGCGCCACGACGTTCGGCAGAGTGACGTCGCAAAAGTTGGCGCGCCAACGCGCCACGGCATACAGAAAAAATGGAGAGCAATTTTCACCTTGCTCCGAGATGAATCTGCGAGGCGATTCATCGTCGATGACAATGGCACAGATCTGACAATATCCGCTCGTTTGCCTACTTAACCTCCTCTTTTCTAGGGATTGTTGTTCTTTAAAAAATCAATAAGCCTGCTCGAGGAATATTATTGCATTTTTAAAATTTGCAAACTATTCTAAGTCCCCAGCGCATCCAAAGTGAAAGACGCTTCATTGCTTGAGGACCCAACGGCAACACGGTTACACTAGAGCAGCCATTCTCAACGTGGGCCCTGGGGCCCCAAAGGGGGCCCTGGAAAATCTGAGGGGGACCCCAGGGGGAGAAGTCTGTAGAGGGGGGCCCCAGCGCCTCATAGGGGGCCCCAGGATTTCGGAAAGGAATTTTACTATCGTATATTGACCATTATGGGCTATTTTTCACTTACCAAAGGTGTTTGTGCTTTTCGATTAGAAGCTGTTTTATGCTCAGGCGCATACGTTCTGCAACAGCTTGATATGCGACCTATTAATACAACCCAGCTAATATCTGCAGGCAGTACTAGTGCAATGAAACCTAACAGAGCCATCGCGGTGAGCAGGAACCGCCCAGAGGGCTCGTGGCACCTTAACAGACCAAAGAAGCCGGACGCAACGCGAGTTCTCCTAGCAGGGGGGCCCTGTAGCCTCGGAACTGCTCTAAGGGGGCCCTAGTCAAAAAAAGATTGAGAATGGCTGCACTAGAGTGAGCAACGGCGGCGCATCGATAAAGGTGACGCAAGCAAGCGACCATTGGCGCTGCTGGACCATTAAGGGGGTCTCCTCCATTTCCTTGAAAGTCCACCAACTACCTCCAACTATGAATGCTGACGACATCCCGAACCAGTGTCGTGAGGCAGCGCTAAGCCGCAGTGCTAATAAAACGCCCATGTTGTCTTTCGTTACATTTTAATGCTTTCCTAGCCGAAATGCGGAACGTCATCCCGTACGCAGGGAACTTCTTCTCTTTATATTTGCTTTAATGGCGGGGTGACCTATCCGACGTGAAAAATTAACTATGCAGCCTCAATGGGTCGTTAAAGGTAGTAGATCAAACATCGCTGAAACAACACGTGCACGTGACATTCACCCGTGATATATGCACACCAGCTCTCCTGCGACTGCCAATGCAGGCTGAATTAGAACAACGCCCTCGATGTTAGGGCAAAGCGTTACAATGGGATATAAGCTTGAATAGGATTCATAAAGCAAGCAGGATGGAAGGCCAACTATTAATACAAGCACACGGAACAAGGCTGGGCACATACGGCTGGACAATGTGGCCAAAACTGCGCTCAAGGGATTACAATTATTCTCAAAGGAAAACACGGAAGGATTGTTCAGCGTTTTTGAATGATGACGTGAACTAAATGTGACCACGAATGCAATGCTGACAAAAGCGAAAGGCAGAAAGCAAATGTACTAGAATAACTATTCACAGATAATGCGCATCGGAAGGGGAGTTTTCAGGGAGGGGGTGCCCAGCCGACCTGAAAAAGGAGACCTTCAACCGACCTGCTTGCTTCGAGGCACCCACACTCGCACGAACAGCAGCGCTGAACTGAGCACAGATAGGCAAACGCCTCGTCAAACAGCGTTCAACCGTGCTTATCAACAGCACTGCCGACGGTGCACCCATTGCGCTGCTGCGGACGCAGGACTTTTTTCGCTACGTTCAACGAGACGAACGCCACGCGGCCAAGCGCATTTGAACCAGCAACGTTGATCGCCAGACGAAGCCATTGGTATAGAAGAAACACGATTTCCGAGCCACAAGGACGCCCCCACAACACTGGGATACCCTCGTGCATGAAAGGGTGGCCAACGCAGGTGCTTCAAAAGTAGAACCGACTTTCCCACCCTACTTAAAGCGGCAACTTTTCAACGACATCCACCGGCGGCGGGCGTACGTCAGATTTGGTTAATACAGTGTTTCCCAACCTCTTGGCGCCAGGGACCCCTTTCATTGCTGACAATCATCCTGGTGCCCCCACCAGCTCTTTACAACCGTTCTTATTGTCCCATTAGGTTCCCTGCAGGTTTTTGTGCTTTTCGGGCGTGGCTTCATAGTAAACTTGCTTGAATAGGTATTTGAGCAATGGCGTTGGTCAATCATAGTGCTTGTCAAATTTGGGCGAGGTGGAATCAGGTTGTGACTTTTGGAAAGAGAAAGAAAGAAACAAGATTTGACGGAGGCGCTCGCGTAAAGTATCACAAAGCGAGAAGTCCACGACTACGGTCAAGTTCCCTGCTAAATGAACAATCAAACGAACGAAAACATTGTTTCACATCCTGCATGAAATGATCGAAACCGTATCGCCCCTTACCCTTCTGAACTTTCCAGCGCTCTGTCACCTACGATTACCACACCAGCGTGGCTTCAATCTTGTCAGGGCTCTCCCAGTGACCCCTTCACTTTCCAAGGCCCCCTCGCCATCCATGACCCCCTGTGCCTCTCCGGGGTCCCCAAGGGGCCCTAGGACCCCGTTTGGAATCACTGGGTTAGTAAATACACGATACCTTAGGGAAACTGGGCGCGGGAAGGGTGCCTACTCTCGACGCGGTGCTGGCACCCGCCGCTGATGTAGCAAAACGCGCTTACCTGCTTATCAAAGTCATTCTATATCTGTGTTGTTTCATGCTTCAGCCTGTGGCACCTGTGCTACCGTCGTTCGGGATAAGCGACGCGCGAACGATGCTACGGTCATTTTCGAAAATAAAACGGAGACTTAGAAAACACAAATCGCCCTCTTCCGGAGCTAACGAAGCAACGGCAATGTCCGGAAGGTGAACACCGCAATAACAGCTTGAACCATTTCCCGCGCTTTTAACTGCAGAATGGAACGAACTTGCACTCTCATTAGAGCTGGTAAGTAAGCCGTGCCATCCGTCATCTGTTGGATTAGAGCTGACGTTATACAACGAAGACCTCTAGGAAGCCCCAGTAAATCGCTGCGTACAAGCGCAAACATTCATATATCCGCTACTTTAATTGGTTGCTTGGCGTTCGAGACTAGTGCTTCTTGAGTAAGCGATAAAACGGCAAAAAGAGCATCTTTCACGACGAGCAATCTAAATGGGAAAAAGCCAGCGTTGGGCTTTGGACCAAAACGTCGAAGGCGCAAAAGGGGCCAGATGCCATGTAGGCGGCGAAGCTTAAGCAAAGGTAATCGGCATTGAAACCTGCACACCCATTCATATCCCGTTTTTTTTGGACCTGAGGACAGCTAGCTGCTGTTCGCAGCTACTAGAAGAGAAAAGTTAAGGTAATTGACATTAAAACATGCATGCCCTCTAACACATTCGTAATGCGTCTTTAAACAAACGAATGGAAGCGATGAGCGACCGATATCCGCGCAAGTCTATCCTGAAGAAATATTGCCGTTGCTATGTCGACACGCTGATCATTTTAACATCAATCGACCACTGACGGGCGAATGGCAGAGCGGGTTTGCTCCGAACGATTTTTATACACGACTTAGTTATTGAAAATAGGGTGTTTTGTAACGGGTCTTCTATGTAGCATGATGGAGTGTACGGCTCGTTCCCGTTTGGGGTCAAAACGTGTCTGAAAATATATAGAAAACAACGTTCTATCAGCGAATGGATGGGCAGTTTGTCTCAGAACACTGTAACCTTCGTAACTTTCGGAACTACTTGTTCCGTCTTCAACGAACGGTAATGTTGGCGCTTATTCCGAGATTGGACTACTTAAAGGCTGAGAATAGGGGTCAGGCTGTTTTCAGACATTTGGCTGTTGGCTATTTGCAGATACATTTTGACTTCCAACGGGAACAAGCCGTACTCCATCATACCACATTGAAGACCCGTTACAAAACACCCTATTTTCAACATCATCAAGCGTGCATAAGGCGCACCGGGCATACGAGCAGCAAGCTACTAGAAGGGACATGCAAAAAGCTGATCCTGACTATTGGTAAGACCATGTTTTTACTCAGATGCATTCAGCATACACACTGAACATTCTCCAACTTTTGCTAAAATCTGAAAGCACGTTGCACCAAAGAACAAGGCCAAACCCCTTTTATATAATGAAGCTAGTTCCCTTGTGCATGCAAGAGGGGAATTATTAGGTTGGGACAATCAAAATGTCGGATTTTTGATGTGGCTGATTGGCAATGACATATGTACTTTGCTTGCAGGCATTTTTTCTTATCGTTACTGTTTTCTTGAAGCGCGTAACTTGTACTTCGGATTTGGTTAGTTCCGTTGTCCCAGCTCTTTTGGCCGTGCAATTAGAGTCATTGAAAGAAACATGGAAAAGTGCTGTTTACGAACACTTTTGCTTTATCAGTACAAACGTGGTCTCAATGCAGCTGCAGCCACTCGAGAACTTGCTGATCTTTGGCCTGAGGAAGCTGTTAAGGAACGCACTGTTCAGTATTGGTTCAAAAGGTTTGGAAGTGGAGATAGAGGTATCGAAGAAAGACGGGGTGGTCTCAGACGTTCGTCGTTGGACAATGAAGTTTTAAAGGAAGCAGTAGAAGCTCAGCCCACAACAAGCACTAGGAAATTAGCAGAAGAGTTAGGCGTCTCTCATAGAACTATTGGTAGGCATTTGAAGCGAATGGAAAAGGTTAAGAAGATGGCGATGTGGATACCACACGAACTGAGCGACGCGCAAAAAATGGCAAGTTTTGACATCTGCTCTGGTTTGCTGTTACGTAACGAAAACGATCCTTTTCTGAAACGCATTGTTACGTGCGATGAAAAATGATACCTGTACGATAACAGAAAGCGCACAGCAGTATGGCTCGACAAACAGGCGCGGCCAGAAACCTTTCCTAAGCCAGATCCGCATGCGAAGAAGGTGATGCTATCGGTTAGGTGGTGTTCCAACGGTGTAATTCACTATAACTTCACCAAACCCGGTGAAAGCATCACGGCAGATGCCTACTGCCGTGAATTAGAGACAGCATTCAAAAAATTGGCTGAAATGTGACCATCACTGGCAAATCGGAAAGGACCCATATTGCTCCAAAACAACTTTCGACCACACACATCGTTAAAGACCTGGCAAAAATTGAACAGTTGGGCGTCGAGGTCCTACCCCATCCTGCTTATTCATCGGACCTGTCCCCTACCGACTATCATGTTTTCAGGGCCATCGACCATTTCTCCACCAGAAAGTGTTCACTAAACAGAGGGACCTCGAAAATGACATAGCACACTTTTTTGAATCTCACACCCAAGAATTCTACCCCACTGGAATTAATTCACTTTCAGAACGTTGGTGGAGATGTGTTCTTTCGAATGGTGAATACTTCGTCGAATAAAGTTGACGTTCGCTTGAGATCCAATCGTTCAAACATAACCTTCAAAATCTGACACTTTGATTGTCCCAACCTAATACTTCAAGTTCCAGGACAGCTTATACGCACAAACCAGTGGAGCACCAATGGGGAGCCCCTTATCCCCAGTCCTGGCTGATGTACTCATGGAACACCTGGAGGAAGTCATATTCGACAGTACGGCATTACCTGTGACCCTGTAGCATTTCGAATGCTATATTGATGACATCTTCGCGATCATGGAAGGAGGCAGGGAAGAAAATTTTCTACATCATCTCAATAATAGCTTCCCTGGCCTCATCACATTGACGATGGAGAAAGAGGCAAGTAACAGACTCCTTTCCTGGACGTTCTAGTCTTAAGGGAAGGGAGAACGCTTTCAACGATAGTGTATCGAAAGCCGATACACTCGAAGAGATACTTCCATTTTACCTCTCATCACCCTTTGTCGGTGAAGAAAGACATTGCCGCTGGAATGATGGACCGTGCGATCATGATGATGTGACCCAAAGTATTTAAGATCAGAAATCAATCACATCGTGATCGCACTCCAACGGAATGGCTATTCCAAACCGTTGGTCGATTCTATCGTCAGAAGGAAGTCACAGCAAAGCAGAAATAATGGAGCAAACTCGGAAAGAACAGAGCCGATAATAACTATTCCCTATTATCACGGTATAGGCGAGCAGATACAACAGCTAGGTCGCCTACACCACTTCTGAGTTTACTTCAAATGTTCACAGAATTTGCGGACCATTACAAGGAACGACAAGATCAAAGTTCCCTCTGAGGAAAGGCCCGAAGTCGTTTATGAAATTAAATGTAGTTGCCACACCTCCTACATAGGGAAAACGGACAACACTTTATTTCACAGGTTTCATGGGTACCTGGTAGCGTTAACCAGGTACAAGAACGCAGAACAAAGACTCAATGGAATCCAGACCCGACAACAAGGCCGACCACAAACACTTGATCCACGAAAGAACATGGAGGACGCCAAATAAGCCTCCGCGGTCGTGGAGCATTCCACTCAATGCTCACATAACTTACGACTGAAAATAATTTGCCGCGAGAGCCTTTTCCAAATAGGCAAATAAAGGAGGATCTCTTCATTCGCAATAACAACTGCATGAATGGCCACAGAGGAGTAGAGGTCAGCGACATCTGGAATCCACTCATCAGTAAAAGCAAATGTTGCACCACAAAATCTGACCGCTCTCCTCAGCCTTTGAATTACCCAATCTCGGAATAATCGCCAACATTGTCACTCGCTGATGACGGAACAAGGTAGTTCCGAAAGCTACGAAGGCTACAGTGCTCTGAGACATTCCCCTAATAACTAACTGCCCATCCATTCGCTGGTAGGGCGTTGTTTTCGATATACTTTCAGACACATTCCCAGCTAGATCGACTTCCAACGGGAACAAGCCGTACACTCCATCATCACGCCACGACTTAGTTACGATAGAAAAAGCTAACCGGATTTGAATATTGGATTTCTCACGGGTTTCAGTTTCATAATGTGTTTTCTCACAATAAGCTAACCGTATATGAAAAAGTCTGTGAAGAAAAACCAA
Organism: Trichuris muris; assembly: GCA_000612645.2. Classification (NCBI taxonomy): domain Eukaryota; kingdom Metazoa; phylum Nematoda; class Enoplea; order Trichinellida; family Trichuridae; genus Trichuris; species Trichuris muris. The sequence continues at coordinate 547,235 of CBXJ02000765.1, forward strand.
CTCTCTTTTAGTAAACGTAATAGGACATACTGTAAACAATAACGTAACATGTGGTACCTTAATTGGAAGCCTGTGAGGCCAAAGTTGACTTCGGTAATATGTTAATGCATGTATGTATATAATATACCAAAGGTTCACAAAAACGGAACTCGTCAACAGCTTCACGTGGACAGCGTGTGATGTCATTTGTCGCACGAGGTTTTGAACATAAGTAAGCATATTTATCAATAGCACTCGAGGCCACAAAGCTTGCCGACATTTTAAACGTCATGAGACTGGAAGGAAAAAATCTATGAATTACGTGGTACCCACAGCAGACAATAGGCGACGATTGATTGATTCCCCGAGCAGAGCAAAATTATCAAAAGCACGATCATGCGTGAACTGTTGAAAATATCAATTTATCAGTTTCAGTGAAACAACGACGCGCCGAAGAGGCAAAACGTGGTGCATACTGTTCAGAAATGCGAAACTTGCTGCCGCGAGCAGTTGGCAAGAATACTGTCAGACCTGTTGGGGCTTCCAGGCGACTGTCCAAAAGCGAAGTTGCAACAACGAGGAGCCTGGCCATTCCTGGGTGCGCAGATGACCCGGCAAGGCCAGCAACGAGCACTGGTCAAACACTGCGAGGCGCCCTAGGCGTTCCGGACGGGGCAACGGTGCCAAGCGTTTGCCATTGCCACGAGGTGCGCCCAACGGAACGAAATGAACTGGACAAGATGTTTGCGCACCACTGTGTCGGTGAACGTTCCAACACTGGGGCCACAGGGTTTGCAAAACCGCTGTATACAAGCATGCAACCATTAATGGATTTTAAACGGGACATCCGATCGACCACAAAGGACGGATGGAAAATATGGCCACGAAAGTCAAGGCGAATCTATCCTGAAGCTGTCGACCCGTCCAGGCGGAAGAGAACTTCAATCACCCTTGGGAAAGTTCCGCGGATTGAGCATCGATGCTCTCTTTTGTACCGGCTACCGATTGAAAGCCCCAGTAGTAAATAGTGGCTGTTCAAATGTTACGAATAGCTGCCTACGCGAAAATGCCGTTGGCCGCAGGAAGACGCAGACGGGAACGGGCCAACATTGCGAAACTGTAAGATATTGAGCGACAAGGAAGGAGCATAAAAACACGGTACACCACGATGCTTTGAAACCAACTATTCATCATGCGTTCAGGCAACTGCGCTTAGTTGTACATGCCTGACATTAATCACAACTTGGACGTTCACTTATGATAAATGGTTTTAAAGGAAACGAATCTTTCAGCGAGGAATTCAGACTATCGAAGCTAAAGGAAAAACACACCAGAGCTTCTGTAGGAGGTCGCGCGAGCTTTCACGAAGCGATGGTCAACTGTGGAAGTCTAGCTGGGAAGTGAACAGTGATGGGCCATTTGCTGGGACAGAAACTGACGGACTGATACCGTCTGATGTAGTGGATGGCTGGCAAGCGGGTAAACAGTTCAACTGATACCGGCTCTTCCGACCATTTGCATGAACAGCCATGTTCAATGGCATACGGTTGGCCTAATTTTGGAAAAGATGTATCTTTTCCAACACGTTTGACAGAGATCGAATGGTTTGGCCAGCCTCTTTGCAAAGACGACCTCCTGTTGACAAGCGCTAGCTTTGCGCCTCCACTTTTGAAACACGAAACTTCCGCCGCTCGAAACCAGTCTTACCCGAATGGACAACCTCTGGTCAGGCGATCACGCGTTTTTGCCAATTAGGCAAAAGTGCGCAAAACGAGTCAACGCCACTCCTTGCCCAATTGAGTGCTGGACAAAAGTTCCACTATTTGCGACTATTAATAATGCCAGGGGAAAGGTGGTCAACTTCCCGGACGCTCAGATGGGGGGAACGAGAAAGCTTTGTCTATGGCAACCAAAGTGTACAATGTGGGAAGGGATGTGCAAAAATGAAGTGAATAACAAAGGAAATAACAAATGAGTGAATAACAAATGAAGTGAATAACAGTGAGAAATCCAATATTCAATAACAAAGGTATGAATCACGTGCACCTGCACCCAAGACGGGCTGATAAACGAGGGGGGCCGGCTGGAAATTCAGGAGCGAACATGTCGAGAAACTATTGCTCACACGCCGATTTGGCCAACTTGATTAATTCGGTGCTTCCACAGTTGAAAAGCAGCGGCTGCAAGGAGGGTGCAAGCGCCGTCGCACTTCGGGTGAATCCAAAAAACGCCATTCGTGACATAATTAAAAATTCTAAGCATCCCGAACGCTGAACAACTTTGAAAAACGTCTGCAGTTTTTGCCAAGGATAAACTAGACTTGAACGCGGGATGCCTGCAAACGACGCGGTTTAGCAATACATCCCCTTTAATGACTTCACGGCGCTACTGTAATTATTCATTCATGTCAACTTTACAATTCAATTCACTTCCCGTCTGTCGTCTTCAGCGACGAGACGAGCGCGTTTTGTAAGGCTGCACATCGATCCTATCCGTACTATTGCTATCATCGCAACTATTAATGGGATTACTTGCAGCAGTGTAGTTATATCAATACATTGCCTGTTTTTAATTGCTGACAATTGACACCCTGGCTACTCTTCGTTCAATTAAAAACTGAAACATTTGGCACTTCTCTTGTCCGGTTTTCAATGGCAATATTAATCAACATCAGAAGTAAGCCATTAACAAGAACAATCATCACCATCTTTCACATTTATGACATAGCTAGGAAGGGCGATTAATATTACCGCGGAAGACGAGAAAAGAGAACTTTGAGAATTTCGGTCCTCAAGTGAACGAAGAACAAGAGCGGTGCCAATATGCTTAAAAACTAAAACAAAAACATTAATAATAATCCATAAAAACAGATGCTAGCGGTCATAGCAAATGCAAAACAAATAATGCGCAATTACTCCGTTACGAGGAATCTTATACTCAAGGACAACAACAATTTAAAAAAATAATAGTAAGAAACACCCGCTGCCGTCATCTTATATGCTGTGGAAATATTGCCTCCGAGGACGGAACGCGACGAGCGCAGAAAGTTGTGGAGCAACAAAGAATAAAGTTGTCACAAAACTATGTAAATGGTCAGTACTCAAAAAACAACAGATGCATAAACACACCATTACGAAGATAATTTGTTGACCAATTTCTAGTTGAAGACAGCCGTGGACCTTCCTTAGGTGCCCGTAAGCAAACAAACAAATCGCCCTTTCCGTTCCACCAGGTGGGAATTTTGTTAACGCGAAAAGGGGACACACGAACATGGGACAACGATGGGCGCTTCCGGAACGTCCCACTTCCAAAGGGGCCCGACGACTGCCGACAAGCAGGAACAAATAGCGATACCGCAGCTGCATAAAGGAAACCCCGTGCCTTCAATCGTTACGACGAACCCCCTATTCGGCAATAATCAGAATAAGCTGGGAACAAAAAATGAAAAGAAGGGAAACAATTCTGCCGGAGCTTAGGCGGGATCGTTGCGGAAGATTTCGTCCAAACCAGGCTAACCACGCGAACAATGAGTAGCAAGTACAAAGGTGCTCTAAAACAGCAGCATTGGCAGCAGCAACAACCAACTACTATTACCACTACAACAAGAACAGAACGTTGCCCTGCTTGTAGACCATCTGTCGCGAGAGCCTATTCTGTGTACGAAAGTTCAAAGAAGCCCTCTTCATCCGGCATAATACCTGCCAGATGAATAGGGACAAAGGGGTTGAGCTCAGCTAACTGCGGACAGATCTGATTAATCAAACCACGTGCTGCCACCTGACCCCTTCCAATACCGTTAGATACCACGACACCATACGTTCCATCCCTTTCCAACTGCGCTGACGACGGAACACGAAAGTTCCGAAAGCTACGCCCAATAAACATCGTTTAACAAGGATACCGTATCATTTTTTCATAACAAGAACAGCAATAATAATAATAATAATAATAATAATAATAATAATAATAATAATAATAATAATAATAAAGTCGTAGTGCCTGAAATTAACGGAAACAACGCCCTACCAACGGATGGATGGGCAGTTATTAGGAAAATGTCAGAGCACTGTGTAAACCTTTCGAAACTCTCAGAACGATCTTGTTCCGTCGTCAGCGATTTATTGGTTGTGTGATTTACTGGATTTATTGGAGCCTCCTGCTCCGTCGTCAGCGAATTGCACGGGTGCAATTCGCTGACGATGGAGCAGGAGGCTCCGAAAGCTACGAAATCTTCTCGTTAAAGGTACGTTGTATTTCCTCGTTGTTTTACATTGTATCTATTTCGATTCAATAAACGGGCTCCACTGCCGTGCCAAGAATCTTCTAAACTAAAAGCAACAACCCGTTATGAAACATTTCGTTTTCAATAATAATAATAATAATAATAATAATAATAATAATAATAATAATAATAATAATAATACAATAAGCTTTAATGTTTGTAACGGGATTTTTCATAATTCCTTTTCATTAGTTTTCACGTATCCCGTTTCGAGTAAAAATGCTTTATTTCTCATTGAGTAAAACAAACGTAGCTTTCGGACCTAACCCGGTCCGTCATCAGCGTATAATGATCACCGCTGAGGCAGTCTTTGGTTCAGCACACTCCTCCGCCACGAGCAACCTGGCTAGTGACATCAGCTGTCAGGTCTAACACGACCCCTCAAGCGTTTGCCGCCTGCCTTGTCAGTCAGGCAAAGGAGCGAGCGTCCCCTCTGACCGTCATCGACAGCGACTGAACGAAGAAACAAATAATAATAAGAATCAGAAACCCTACGTTTACTTTAATAATAATAATAATAATAATAATAATAATAATAATAATAATAATAATAATAATAAAGAAATTTTTATGAACAATAATAATATTCTTGTTTCTTCTTTATACGGGGTAGTTTCAATTGTTGAGAGCTTTACACGGTGATCCCCCGTTCATGGTAAAAATTCTTTTATTGCATAGCTTTCGGGCACGACCTTGTGCCCGTCATCAGTGCAAAACAAAACGAATGGCCACTGCCCAGGTTGGTCAGTCAGTCTAAAGCACTCCTGCTCAGCCGACCTAGGCAGATGCTACATCAGTTGGATCCTACCTTGGACCGCGTCGATTTCGCAATCCGCCCAAGTCAGCCGTGCAGAAGACCGAGCTTCACAACCGACCGCCCCGGACAGTGCCAACAGTATAACTGATCAGTTATACTGTTGGATAGACCTGATAATGGATGGCGCCAACCCGGACGGTCTAGCGGATGAGCTTGCTGAACCTAAGACTGGCTGGGCAGTCGACGAATGTGTGTTTGTATTTTGCACTGATGACGGGTACGCGAGCAGTATCCGAAAGCTCTGCGTTTAGCAATAAACGCTTTTATCTAACGGGGTATACCGTGTTGAAGAATTGTTATGCATAATAGTAATAACTAGGGCGGATTGCGAAATGCACGCGGTAAAAGGTATTACCCAACTGATGTAGCATCTGCCTAGGTCGGCTGAGCAGGAGTGCATGCAGACTGACTGACCAACATGGGCGGTGGCTGTTAGTATTTGCACTGAAGACGGGCAAAGGTTATGCCCGAAAGCTTTGCTAGTAAAAGCTTTTTACCATAACGGGGAATACCGTGTAGAGGAATTTTTGATATTTGAAAATACCCCGTACGAGAAGGAAAGAAGATAATGCTGAATAATAATAATAATAATAATAATAATAATAATAATAATAATAATAATAATAATAATAGCACTGAATACAGAGTACTCGGCAGCGGTGTAGTTGAGCCATCTCTAATGGTTCGCACCACTTATATATACACTCGCACTCGTTTATGGGTTCTATGCTGTGGGTTAAAGTCCGAGTCTTTAATGAGCTTTTACCCATCATTGTTTTGAAAATAATTAATATAACACAATGAATTGGATATACAATGCACGTATACCCTGAGGCCGTACTTGTATTATATTTTCAGAGCCGCCTTGCACACTGTAAACGTAGTTCGTGTGAACGTCGTTGATTAATTACATTATGCTCTCCAAAGCAACATACTGGCAAAATATCCTAAACCATAACATAACGGCAACCATTTTCCCAATGCTCATTATTGTTCATTACAAACATTAAGTCTATGCTAAACGATGCTAAGTCATTAAAGAACGTGTTAATTATTAATATCGCTCTCGATGATCGCGCTTTGGAAACTGAACTGCTTCGCCGCTGAAGATGGGACGTGGGAAGTCCTGAAAGCTTCTCAATAAAAGGTCGTATAAGTTCAGGCAAATGCATAAATCATCACAACAAAAATTTGAAGTTGCTAAAAAAGATAAAGCCAACGAGATGTAGCCAACTCGCAGTCTCAATTGCAAGGAGGAGCTTAAGTCGGAAACTTAGGCTGGCCGAGCAGGGACGTCGTCCGCAAGTACACCGCAGGCTGACAAGGACCTCCCGAGCTAGAACTATCCGTCAAAGTTTGTAATCGCTTTCTTCTGAAATCCTAGCCCAAGAATGCCACGCTGGGATGCTTTACGGGAGGGTCAGCTCGGCCCGCCGGAACTTTGAGCTTTATAGGTGCCGCCTACTTGTCATAAACGTAGCCACGCAACGAGCTGAGAGATAATACAACTTTTCTACGGACAACAGAGAATTGCTGTTGCCGCCGCTTTTGGCTGCGGTAGACTTGACCGTCGCCGACAATGGGTACAACCGGGATGGAATGGGACTGACGGCAACGAAAGAACGTGCGAACCTCCAAGGAGCTCCACAAATACTCAACAGCTTATACAAAAGAGCTAGCTACCAACCAGAGGCTCGTTTCTCTTCTTCCTCAGCCTGCGACAGTTCACAACGCTGCGCGCAAAGTGCTCCAAGCGTACAATTTCCATTTAACCGATTGGCAACACGGCACGTCCGCTGATAGACTCAATATACCTTATCATCTCGTCGCATCGGGCGCGAAACGCTCGCAATTACTGGACGGCCAAAAGAGTCATCGAAGCACGCATATGGTTTCGAAACAACGGAAATATGAACAGAGTCATTAATTCCTATTCACCCAATTTGCGAAGCTGTCGTACCAATGAAGGTTGATAATACGAGGTCACTTATATTAATAACAGGAGCTATGTTACATCAAGTGATAATAGCACGGCTTTGTTTGGCCAGTTGCACGCAGTACTTCCTTTGGAGCACGTTGAGCATTCGAGAGTCAATCTGCTCCGAAAGGTGGCCATGCAAGGCAAGCACTACGTATTTTGCACTCTGCTTGCACGGTAATTCCCGTGAAAATAAAGTACAATATGGGACAAAACCTACCGTACGCAATCAATGGTCGCATTGATAAACGTTACGTACCGTTAACGGGGAAAGGGCCGTACTTCTCGACGAAGCGGACGTTGGGTGTACAACAGCTTTCGGCGACACATGACGGTTGGTGCGCTGCAAACTGGAACTTGAATCAACGTACGTCAACTGAAAAGGGTGTGCTTACACACGCACAGAGAGGTTGAAGAATCTTCCCTCAAAAAACATCCGGGATGGTTCGATCGCCGAGAACGCACTAGCTGCGCACGTTCGCTTCGGATCATTCGATCAAGCAGGATATAAGGCGAAGGATGAGCAGCGCTTCCTGTGAATCTACAACCCAACAAACTTCGTCGAAGCAGTTGAACAAGTGGGGACCTTACCATCTGGGGAGGTTGAAAATCGTCCGTTCAAATGTACGGACGCTCAAGCGATGGACGCAAGTCGTACAAGGTGCAAAATCTGGTAAACACATTCGTCGAACGTCACATGGCGAGCGAATAGGAAATAGCGGCAGTGTGCCTCTGACCAGTCGCCCTTAACAGCCTCAACACCGTATTCCCTTCATTGGCAAACGTTCATCAACCAACGGCTTCTTGAAAACTGACACGGTACAGTTTGGTAAGCCGTGAATGGGCGCCAAAGAGCGTATAGGGCAATTGCTGTACCTTGACTCTCGGTTCCAATGGGATAAGCTGCTGACGGGCGCTTCTGCTTCAACAAAGCAATTAAATCACCCTTAAGGTATTGCAGCAATGAAATAAACAATAAGACAGCAAAGAAACTCGCAAACGCACATACTTCAAAAGATCAGCAAGCGAATAACTGTTACTTGATGAAAGAGACGGGAGGGCAACAAAGTCAACCGCCCTCTCAGTTCGGTGCAAAGCACGCATACTTAAGCGTACGTCAGAGCACAATTAAATTTACTCCATTAATAGAACGCTCTATTCAATGGAAGAATGCTCTTTCATTAGCTTACTACACGCAGAACTCTGATTCAATCGACCTTCTATTACAATACTGCCTAACTCTGACGCATCGTTCGGAAAAGTATGGCGAACTCAGCAGTTTCGCTTGGAATGCGCATGCACTCGTGTTCAAGCTGCAAGACGAATGCGCAAATTCGAAAGCGAATGACAAAAGCAAAGCACTCAAAAGGAATGCATAACTAACAGCCGTACACGGAAGTTTTGCAAGAATAAAATAAGCGAACGAAATATTACAGGAACTCTCGAATAGCGGCAAGTCGAATAATGCGCTTTCAGTTAGGATGCTGAATAAAGTTGAGGCCTACGCTAGTTTCCAATTTACAAAGCTACCAACCTTTCATCTGCTCCAGCCGGGTTCATACTAAATGGGACCATCTTCAATGACCACCGAAAGAAGCATCCTTTCATATTTGCTTTAATTCTTGGTACTCCTGGTAACGCCATATTCGCATGCTGTCATGTTGCATTTTTGCCAATCACAATTTTCTAACGCTTCGTTACTTCATTGGAAACCGTTACAAAGTGCACCTACCGTTCTCGCACTGCCATTGCATATTTGCTTTACCACTACGCGAGCCTCCAACAGCCACTTGAATGAAAATGCGTGACACTGAGGGCCCGGTTGCGCGAGATTCGAAGAAATGATCGAGCATCGTTCCCAAGAGCCGATCAGCCAAGATCCTTTTAAATGGCATCAACAATGGCAAGACAATGAAGAGCACACTAAAGATAAAGTATACGAATTTTCTCAAAAGGATTTCGAAAAATCATTTATTCGTGATTGAAACGTTGAACAAGCAAACAATTGATGGATGCCAGAAGCCGCTATTGGTCGCAGAATGCAAGCTGCACGAATGAAGGACAGCAAGCACCTTCCCCGCGAGCTTCGGCTTATAGGAGAGTAGCAGGCATGTGAAGAAAAGTAGGAAATCCCTCCTGCTCAGATTTGTTGACAAAAACGAATAAAACATTCTTGCTCTCGGATACAAGAACTGGGAAATTCGTCTCCTGCGCTATTGACTCAAGCATGTCGAACGGTGCAATTGCGATTAGCAGGAACCTTTTGCTGTTTCTCATTACTTGCGCTAACGGAGATCGACCTGCAACACCGACAGTTCGCCGTTCGACGAAACGAAACTTCTTCGTCATTTAAGGGCTCTAAGCGAAAGTGTAAAATTTGAAATATTACGATACAGTACATTCCTGCATGCGCAGAACACTTCGTCGCCACGTAAGAATGAACACTTACCGCCAAAGGAGGATAGCAAGTGGACGCAACGCCTTCCGTCCTTGGACGGGAATTTCGGAAGGGGAATTGGGTTCAGGAGCCCCTTGAACGCCATGCGCAAGCAGCTTGGGGCAATGTGGTCGGTCGGGCGTTGGCAAAAAAGCGCACGGCACACGCATTACTGAGCAACGGTGGACTGGGATAGATATATTTGGAACTTGAATATAATAAGAATACTGTAGGTAAAGGGGAGACACGTCTTCCAAGTCAGTGATGACAAGCAATGAACTCACGTCCGCAAGTGAAGAAACATTAAACCCGGTGTTGAGGAAAACGAAGTGAGGCCGCGAAGTGTCGACGGGACGTGAGCCTGCGATGTCCACATTGGATATGGATGGAAAAAGAGGATGGGTGCGCGTGAAGAAAGGAAAGATGTAAGGAGATCAGAATGGCTGAGGCTAAAAAATCTTCGTGCAAATATAAAACGTGGAATAAATGGACAAATGTGGTGTGGCATTTCGCGCGCGATACGCAAGCTAAGAGCGTTAAGTAGCCGACGTAAGTGATGGTCAGGTTTCCGCGGACAGAACGGCATCCTGCACAGTTGAACAATTCGACTTGGGCGTGGAGCTGTTCGTAGAGTGTTGAGGAACGTTGGACTGAGCTGCCAAATGCATCTGCTTCATGCCCATGGAGGTGGCCACGCTGGACGGTCGATTGGTCACCACGGGACTTTCCAGCATCGTTGGCAACGGCGCAGGAATGGACACCGGACTTTGGCCAACCATGGCACTCAAAAACCCGGGCGTGTAGGGCATGAAAGCAGGATTACCCATATTCACTCCGTTAATACCTTAAATACATCGCGTAAATAAAGCTGCGTTGGACAGGAGTGCCACTAACTGTCGGCGAGCGTGTGAAATCCCGCCAAACTTGCAGCGCCCAACGAACCGATGGGCGCCGAAGGGAACAGCGGCATTCTGGCCGGCAGACAATCCCTGTTGACGCAATTTTTCAAGTCGTCCGGTATTCGTCCCGTTATGCCCCGACGAATTTCCTGCGCCGCCATTTCTCGAAGCTCCCGACAAGAGGATTCAGAGTACCAACTACAATGGGGCGTGCATATCAGATTGGGTGCATCCTTCAGCGGTCCTGTGAGCGGATTGTGCGGCTCTATTTCGAACACGTCCAGTGCGGCTCCCCGTATTCGACCGTCCTTCAGAGCTGTCGCCAGCGCATTTTCGTCGATCAGTCCACCCCTCGAAACGTTGATCACAAAGGCGCCTGTTCATCCGGATGTCTCAACTTTAGAGACTGCCCTGCGAAAATGCATTTTCTCCTACCTGGTCGCATTTGCTTGATTGTATAGTCGTTGATCATATGCTGATTGTGATGTGTCAGCGGACAGTGCAAAGTGACACAGTCGGCGTGAAACAGCAGATCTTGCAAGGTAACGGACCGACCAATGTTCAATGCCTTGTCTACTCCGTCGGGTAAATACGGATCGTAAAACATGACGTTAAACCCGAAAGCTTTTGCCCTCAGCGCAACTGCCATACCGATTCGACCTGCAAAGAACAGCACCATATACACGCTTACCATGGCCCTTTCAAGGGAGGAACGCGGCTTACCCAAGCCAACAATGCCAAGGGTGTCGCCACGAATGCGAGAGCAACCTTGAGCCACCTCCCGAGTGGCCTCTGGTCCAATAATCTGCCGCTCTTCGGCGAAAGCTTTGGCCAGCCATAACGTTCGTCTGTACATGTTCAATATTAGACTCAGCGTACTGTCAGCCACTTCGTCCACGTCATATCCGGGTACGTTGCATACTGCGATCCCTGTGCATTAAAAATAATAATTTAGCACTGAATACGAGGAACTTGGCAGCAGTGCAAAAACAGTTAGCAGGCATTTCGCAACAAGCCACCACGAAGGTGCAATCTGTCATACGAAAATTGACACTACGGTTGAAATGCACATTCTGGCTCCTATGCCTAACCACGTTAAAGTGGCCACATAACTATCGTACCGTCAACATCCACTTACCAAAGTGGGGTTTCCCATATTAAAAATAAAATAACAGAAAGCAGGTACACTAGTTTTCTTAAGACCCAATGTCGAGTTTTCCTTTTCGCGTCTCCATGGATTATTATAGCAGGATTCAATAATCCTGCTATAATAATCCATGGAGACGCGAAAGGGAAAACTCAATATCCACTGGATTCAATAATTCAATTAAGTCTGCACATTAGTTCTCGGACCACCCTGTCATAAGGCACGCAGAAATTAGTTTCACAATAAAAATTTAACTCTTTAACCATGAATGGCTAATGAAAACTGAAATCTAAGGGATCCACAAGAATGGAAATGATTCGACGGATAACCTTGCAAAATTTTTATTAACCAAAGCTCTGACACCTTTGTCAGGGTTCAGAGGATGTTCCAGCGGGGGAACAAGACCGTGCATCCAGGCAAAAGCGCTCATCTATACTCGAGTTGATAGAGTCAGTAGAATACAGTTTGCTCAACTGAACCAATCAGATCTACAAAGATCCACTGTCCCTTAACTCATCTGCTGCGTTACATTTCGAACATCCCAAGCCTACCTAAAAACTGACGTGCTTAATTTTATACTTTTTATGACTGAAGCTATGACACTTTATGTCATGTACCACAACAAAGGCTGTAGTTACTATCGAAAGTGCCAAAGGGAACGTAGTAGTCCTGTTTGGCCACTCTACTAAAATGCAAAAACTATACGAACTCCTTATGAATGACATCTACAAATCAGTAACAGATCCACTAAAAAGCATCAGAACAAAATTGATAGGTATTCTCAAAGGTTTCATTCCTGATACAAAACACGTGAGTACGGCCCAGGATTGCACAGCATCCTACTGGCCTTAATCCAGATCTTTATTGCCTGCTAATAATCTACGAAGGAATCAGCGATACCAACGACCAACAACGTTACATTTAATCAGCTCACTACTTGAAGGACGCAATTCAGCTTCTTACAGGTTCAGGACAGTCACAAGTGTTAAACAGTTCGTCAATGAAATCGAAAACCTACCCGTACGCAACGTTTACATAGCAATGAATTATTCATGATCTTTCCATTAGCATCTCTATGGAACCCACTCCAACTACGTTGGAACAATTACTGCGCACGAACAGGCCTCACAAACCGACAACGAAACTTATTACTACAAAGTAACAATGCAGAAGGAGTTGCTGAATTTATTCATCTAGAGCAAGTTAACTCATGCCATGCTAACAAAGTGGTTCTCGTTTGCACCTTGAAAGGCAGTTACTCTAAATTCCCACAGAACTTCTTGAAAAGAAATGGAAAACTTCTGCACGGGAAGCCTAGGTTACCCTCTCCCGTTTCACGGAAAGCGTTGAGGCCGTCTTCACCGCAATGGAGAGTTCCATTACTCCCGGATTATTGAACGTTATGTGCGTAATGCTACTGTCGTCACAAAGAAAGGCTTGCCTCATGGATAAACTACTCTTACTACAGAAAAAGAATTAGGAAACAGACAGTTTTCGAAAACCCTATTCACTTGACATCACTCATACAAGGTGTCCTCATTTTTCGTCCCGCCACTCTCGGTCGGCTCCTATAGGATTTGTAAGCGGTATTATGGACAGGGCAGTTCAACGTTTGCAGGTCGGAATTTCTACCCTTAGGGAAACGTAATACCAAGCGAGCACTCTGACAATGGCTACCTGAAGGTATCATTTGCTCGGTAGCGTGCAAAATAAGATTAACGCATCAGAAATGTTTCGAGACGATTAGCGTGTCATCAACTTAACTCCATATCGTACGGTTAACTTATTTGGCCGCCGTAGATTGGACGTGAGAAGTCTCGAATGCTCTCTGCTACCGAATGACAAGCAAATATTACAAATGAACAGTTGTTAAATAAATAATGCAGCATATATTAATAAAAACGAGGTGAACAACCAACCAAGCTCGCTGGCCGCCCTGACGTCCACGTTATCCGTATCGTTGCCAATTCGCACGATCAATTTGAGCGCCTTGAACTTCATCAGGTCCTCTCTGCTCAGCGTTATGCTGTCCCACAGAAGGGCGGCAACCGCCTCGCCAAGCACCTTGAACAGGTTGAACGTTTCAAAGGGCGCACAAGCGCAAGAAGAAAACACAGGATTGCTTTCAACTCACGCGATCGTGAATTTCCTGCGTCGACTGGGCATCGCAGAAGGCCACCGTGGCCACGTCCTTCAATATGGGCATTTCGACGGCGCAGTCGCGCCCATCAAGCAGGGCAACCAAGGGACGACACGGTAACGATCCGTTGACGTTGCGAGACATCACTGAAAATCCCAAAACGTATCAAACACGACGAAATGATGAACTTTTAAAAGTATATACATATACATATGGACATTCAACGCAGCAACGGCGAAAGGACAATTACCAAAGTAGGGCATTAAGAACAGATTCGTACATGACGGCAAACCGCTGCTTTGACGCCTCTTTCTGCAACTATCCATCCGCTCCTCTGCGAACGTATGCAAATTACTGCAGCTACAGAAAAAGTTTCGGCGGCAAAATCCAATTTCTGCGCGTTCGAAAAGGCCAAACATTCGAAGTCAAGCAATTGGAGGACACAAATTTTGCCCCTCAATCATAGCGTATAAGCTCAATAAGCAGCGACTTCCTTTCCCAATAGTCGAATGGGGTAATAAAGTATTTGAAACATTGGACAAACCAACCGAAAGACGCTAACGTGAGCGCCTGACGAAGGCGCAATTGACGAAAAAGCTGAGCACATCCCTGTTGCGCTGCAAGAAGGATGTTCAGACTTTTGGTCGCCAAGAAACCGGTTGTTGAATGAGCGCGCTTCCCGTTTCCATCTATTCACCTCAGAGCTGACAAAGCTGCCAGCTTATTTAGAAAGACTTGCCAATATTTTTCACGCAATGCCTACGCGATACGTTGGCCACTTTTCCTCAATCTGTTTTCACTTCCGAAATGGCGGCACGCGAGCGGAGCTTTACGGATGATTTGTCGGAGACTCGCAACGACGACATACGTAAGCTGCTGATCATTCGAACGACTCCAATAGTCTTAGCAATGGAAATGAGCGCCATCTGGAACGACGACAAGACAAAATCCGGTTAGAGGTGACTCCAATTCGCCAAGCCGCGCGCGTTGGTGCGACAGGAAATTAAGCCGCAACTTCTTCAATGCCTTCCACCGAACGGCAAGCATTGGCCTAAGGGAATTAGCCCATCTTACTGGACAATTAATGACGGTGTTAAGGGCAACGAAAAATGGAAGCCTCGTAAACGGGCCGAGTTTATTAACGCTACAAGCAGAGGAGGGTAAAGAAAACAGAGAAGACAGTTTTTTGACATTAGCAATGGAACGGCAACCATTGTTTCAATTTTTTAAATTTTACCGTACGGTTGTTCTGTTGGCTGTAAGCGACGCTTCCTCCTGGAAAGTTTTACTTTGGCCGTACGGTTGTCGTTCATCGCAGCTACGTAGTAGTCGAAGGGAAAACCAAATGGACAAGGTTGCGCCTGCGTTGGCTGACGTTGCGAAAATGCAAAATCGTAGAACATTGGGACCACGGTGGTCAGCATCGCAAAGGAGCCTGTCCGCCCATTAACCAAGGCGCAGTGGAAACGGCCAAGAAGCCACGCAGCGATGCGTAGCAAGCAAACAGGGGCGACGCGCGTCGAAGCTATGTCAGGAGGACAAGTATGAAAGGAAAACAATAGGGAGCGAACCTTAATCGTTCGCAGTGACACCAGGGATCGACGGAGTAAGGACCCACGGCTGCTGAAGTGTTTATCAACGGTCATGGCAAATTACGGGCATACATGCAAGCCAGTGTTGACTGATCAAAAGGCGTTACCTGTACGCTCGAGTGGAAGCTCTGGCCGTACGGGCATCGTCGTCATCGCTGAATCAATAAAGAAGTATAAAGGAGTACGCGCTCGGCTATTCTCGCATTAATGAATTTTCAATGATTTGATGAAATGGAATTTGCCTGGAGTTTGCCGATCTATAAATTCCTTGGGAAGCAAGCTGAAAGCTTTGCCCGCACGCCAGCGAAAGCGGAAGTATTCACCGTCGATAAATTGCGATAAATTATTAGGCAACCACAATGGAAAGCTTGGAAAACGTGGAAACCGACGGGACAATGCCCGGATGGGGAGGCGAAGGTCGTCCACGAATTAAAATTCAGCGGACGCACTCCGATTGTTGGACGTTTCGAAACGCTGCAACCATAACCATTACCCAACTGACAAAGAATAAATGCATATATATATATATATATATATATTTATTCATTAACCAAGATGGTCAAGATCATGGAAGGTTTAAACCCTTCTCGGTTTAAACTACCAAGCTTCGACGCGTTTCGTTCGAGAGATCTCATTCCTGTCATTTGTCGTGCTGGTACTGTCCGGGGCGGTCGCTTGTGAAGGTCGTGCTTCTGCACGGCTGACTTGGGCCGATTGCGAAATCAACGCGGTCAAAGGTATGACCCAAATGATGTAGCATCTGCCTAGGTCGGCTGAGCAGGAGTGCTTCCAGACTGACTGACCAACCTGGGCGGTAGCCGTTAGTTTTGTGCACTGAAGACGGGCAATGGTTATGCCCGAAAGCTTTGCCAGTAAAAGCTTATTAAAGCTTACTACCATAACGGGGGATACTGTGTAGAGAAATTTTTATATTCATTAACATATTATTGCTGCACTGGATCTGCTATTCGCAGGATATAAGTTACAAGATCTTGCACACAACGAAAACGGCGAACCATGCGAGCGAAGCACATACACAGTCAATTGTCCTAAAGGTAAATTTTTTAAAACTACGCCTAATTGAATAAGCCGAGCACGGTAACAAACAAAGACAGTGGCCAATGGCAAAATAGACCAATTATATAGACACGAACTTATTGTAATCATGAAGGCATTTCAGCGTGACCAGATGAAGCGTCCAGAACACCCTACGTGATGCGATGCGGCCGTTATTGAGGTGCGCACTACGTAATCTGTAAAAGCAAACTGTCCGATGCACATGGTGATCATTACCATGTCGGCGGTGCTGTCTAACAGCATCACTCCTGTTGCCCCTTCAGGTTATTACTTAACAAAAGACTTAGTTGACCGCAACACTGCTAATCTCGAGGGTTACCATTAATAAACGACAATGTGAACACGCTGGACGATTGGGTTCCCCTTACCGGTGAAATGTGGTACAATGTCTCATCGTGGCAGTCACTATGGAGCGCAACTCACTACTTAAGAATCGCTCACTTCTAGAATTTTCCATAGAACATTTTCAAGACCGGCCTGGGTGCGGATAGGGCGGTTGCCGTATTAAGACCATCATGTCACAAACAAGAACACTTACAAGACATCCAATTTTCACTACATATATATATATATATATTAAAAATTGGACTTTTTGTAACGTATATATATATATATATATATATATATATATATATATATATATATATATATATATATATATATATACCGGCGTATAAGTCGAACCCTAATGTTGCGGTATAATTTTTGTCATTTTTGCATGTCGGGCGTACAAGTCGGCCTCTTGATTTTAGTTTAGCGCATCTATGATTCAAGTTTAATATCAAAACCAACGGCTTCAATCCCGTTAAAATACGAAAAACAACTGCACGGAGCTTTCGGGACTCTCCTTGTCCCGTCTTCAGCGTGACGCAGAAGACGGGACAAGGAGAGTCCCGAAAGCTCCGTGCAGTTGTTTCTCGTGTTTTAACGGGATTGAAGCCGTTGGTTTTGATATTAAACATGAGATTATATCCCGTATTTCGAAACACTATTTCCAATAGCTATGATTCACCTTAAATGTTAATATCTTAAGTGAATGTACAATGTATGAACTAGCTTTGTCACGTACGCAACAATGGAAGGATTTAAATTTAAGCAATTTTTAATCGTTAACTAGTCGATAAAAAAAACTTTAATAAGCCAAATCATGGGAAACTACATGTGGCTGTAAGCCAAGTTAAATTAACTGTGCAGCGCAAAAGAGCAGCAACCTACATTTGTGCTAATAATGAGTAACAACATCCCCTATTTCTGAAAAGCATAGATCGCAAACGAAGCATTACGACGGAAAAATGATTTATTGGTTCCTAGTAGCTGCAAAGTAATCGCCCAAGATAATACAACTACAGTACCCAGAAAGTCGGGTACTGTTGTGACGACGTATCAGTCGACCCCCAATTTTGCAATCTATTTTTTCGAATTACAGACTCGTCTTATACGCCGGTATATACATATATCAGTGATTCCCAACCTTTTTGGAACCATGGACCCCTTTCATTGCTGATAACCACCCTGGACCTAACCCCCACCGACTGTTTAGCGCCACCCTTATTCTCTTACTAGATTCCCTTGAGGTTTTGCGCTTTTTATCCGTGACTTCGTTGTACCACCTGCGATTGCCACACAAGAGTGCCTTCAATCTTGTCAGGGCTCTCCCAGGGACCCTTTGACTTTCCAGGGCCCCCTCAGGGGCCCCCTGTGCCTCTCCGAAACCCCCAAGGTAGCCACAGGGTCCACGTTGGGAATCACTGATATATATATATATATATATATATATATATATATATATATACTTTTCCAAGCAAATAAAGCATTTCTATCTCCTGAGCATGTCCCCTACGTGAGTATATATATATCCTACAATGCTGAAGACGGAACAAGAATGTTTTCGAAATCTCCGTTAGTGTTATGGCTCATCTGTAATATTTAACTGTTTCTCACTTGCCGGTGGTCAGTTTGCGCATTTCACCGCAGACTGGACAAAACGGGCAGTGTATACACCGTCTGGTTTCCATAACGAATTTCGAAGCGTACACCAATCCATTTCTAAGCAAGATGAAATCAAACGAGCTTGAACATTTCAGTAGGCACTGAGCGATGCATTTGGCAACTGTCCTATTACGGGCACGCTCAATCCGTTTATATACCGCAATAACAATTACTAGCTCACTATATAATGAATTGAAAAATTAACCGCGGCCAAAGAACTATTATTAGGTCGGATCAAAATTAATGCCACTTTTTGGTCAATTTCCACGCTGTCAAAACTGTCATCAACTTTTGTTCCGGGCTGAAAGAGCAAACGCTAAATTGGGAACAAAGCCCAACGATTGGATATTTCATTCCTGCAAGCCCAATAGGCATTTGACAAAATAGAAACTTATATTTCCTTATTGATCGTTGGAAAGAAGAAGCAAAATGGTAGATCCACTTCGACTAGCAGCCTAAGGGCAAACCGAACAAAAGGATGGTCGCTAAATGCGGTCGACTTTTTATCCCGTCTGCATGGCCTTCGAACGATAGCAATCACAGGGTAAAGTTGTAGAATAAAAAGTATTGCGCGATAAGCAAAAAGACTTAAAGTGTACATTTATCACGTCATCCCTTTCCTACGCCTACCTAGCAAAAGTGACATCCGCTATAGTAGGGCGACTTACCAAAAAAACGAAATCAATCAACTGCGCGCTATCCAAGCGATCACGTAAAACTGGTCCTTAACGCATACGCAAAACTGTACTTCCACGCCTAAAGCATTGATATTTCAGCGTGAGACCAAACTGAGTTAACTGCATTGAACTTTGCTGATTCCCCAATTGCTGACTCTCCCATTTTCGGCGCAAAGTTCGATCTCCCGTTGTACGCTCGAAAGTTTATACTTGGAAGCTCAATTCAGGCTGCCAAACTGCACGCTTACGCAACAAGCATACGTAGGCCAACCCTCCACGTCACTTCGTAGCGGAAATTCAAGCTGCAATAGTAGGACTTCAATTTCGCGTAATGGACCCTTTGTTCAGTCCGTAAATTAAAAAGTGCTCATGAAAGACAGTCATTTGAACTTCCAAAATGTTTAAACAAGTTCTTTGCTCAACTTTACTAACGAGGCCACCCGCTATTATTACGTATACAAAGCGCTTCCTATAAAACATTCAAACGAGCATGAATGAAACACTTTGCTATGCACAGGACCTATGGAACGCTTTCGCTCTTTGTCGTACTGAAGATGGGACAAGGTTAGGCCCGAAAGCTACGCGGTTTGAATAAGTAAAGTTCAACGGATTCCTGGCCGTATTCGTCACAATGTATATAATATAAAAATGAAAAAATGCGGATCCTTGTTCTGTGAGCTTTAATCGCCGAAACTTGCAGAACACGTTCGTTCCGAAAGCTCTGCCGATTAAAGCTCACGGAACAGGGAGGGACCCGTATCTTTCCATCCTCTCATCACTATGAAACGCCTTGTTACTAATATTTAATGTTTCAGGAATATATATATATATATATATATATATATAAAACATTCGCTGCTACAAGGATTGACGCTGACTGGGTTGCCAAATAATAAACATGCATAAGCGGCACTCACTCGCTTCTAAAATTGTAGATATATACGGCAATCCTGAAAGATATGTCACATGCCAAACCCACGCGCAACGAACCAAATCGCAAATGGCCGCTCGTTGAGCAGGTTGTGCAATGACAAATAGCAGGCAGGGGATTCCGAATTTGAAAATGGCTATCAGCAAAATCTCCGTAGACGTCCGTCGCCGCTGCGGCTAATCCCGACGAGCAGTCAATCGAACCGCTAAGCAACGCAACTGCTTGGGGAATTTGAATTTTTTAAATTCCATTACATCCTAGCGCCACCTTGCGACTAGCCGCTAATTGGAGACACGGTACGCAATAGCAATGAATTGCTAACGCTCGTCGGCTACCCTTGGCGCGAATCTGTCGCTCTTCGAACGGAGAGAAGAGTCTTGTCGCGCTGCACGCGCAAAAGCATTTGCCATCTTTTTTTAAAACTGTCCGCACGAGGTGGGACGAAAAGCAAGGAAAGAAGAAACATAACTGGTCCGCCCTTGTGATGGAAAGGTGCCTTACTTTGACTTAATTGGAAAAAATCTACAGCCAATGCAAATGTAGACCATCGGCATTTCGCCGACAGGCAGAGCTAGGAAAGTTATATTCCAACAGATATTATTGGCAAAGTGGTTTTTGCCCACTCTTGAACAGGTGCGCCTTGGAAATGGCGCGCCAGTTTTCACCACGGGCAATCTCTTTTCTCTTCACTGCCAATTCAATACTGAGCCAAAGAGAGCTTCCGGGATTAAATTGCGTTTCAAGCGGATCGCTCAAGCTTCCTTTCGGCGGCAAATGATAAGAGGCCATTGCTACACGGAAAGCAAACGACCATGGCCAGACCGCGTATGCGCGGTCACCTCTATTAGCAAGCACCCGGTTGCGGGTACCCACCCGTCTGCACTAAATCTGTCGTCATTTCACAAGCAACCCTTCAAATGGGACGTTCGCCGCTTGGAGAAGACGAGAAGATGAAAAAATAAGCGTGGACGTGGACCCGGCGCACAATCTATGCGCAATCTGCATTCCAGCAATACCCATCGTTGCCATTGTAAGGCAAAAAGGGTGAGCAACGGTGAAAACAAACAACGCACTGCAAACTTGCCGTCAATTTACGGATCGCCAATGCAAATTCGAAAAACGGTTATATAAATAAATAAGTGTATGTATAGTGTATGTATATCCTGTTGAATTTTACTTCGACAAAATCAAATGTTGTCGACGGAGCTTGCGGAGCTAACACGCTCCATCATCAGCGTCTTGTTGCAGTGTGGTTGCGTTTCGGTGCTGCTCGAACCTATCGAGTGTTTACAGCACTTTGTTTTACGGATTAAACTAGTCCAAATATCACTAACAAGTATTCCTTTGTCGTTGTTTAAACAAGTGCTATGTTTTATGTATAACGCTACCTTGATCTTTCTCCTTAGGTAAAATTCAACAGGATATACATACACCGTAAATTGCTTCTTTGGAAAATGAGAATAAATCCTGTTACGAACCCTATATTTGTATTCGTAACATATATATATATATATATATATATATATACAAAAGATCGCAAAACTGCTACAACCCAAAGGCGCCTGATGCAGGGGAAAGCACGTTGCCAAGAATGCGAGCCTCGGCATTCGTATTAATCGTCTAAGATAGCAAAACAAAAACTACAATGGAATGCACCGCATTGCAATGTTGAACGGTGCGAGCAGCACTTCGAGCACAGGGAAAAGTAAATGATCTAAGCAAAGGCAAGCCTATCCACTTTACAGCGTCACGGCGTTGTTCGTTTTCACGCGGCTTACACGCCGTTTCGTTGGATGGAAAACGTGTGCTATGCGCAATTACATTCCTTACTATCAACTGCCATGCAATCGTTCATTGCGACGGCTTTGTCGTCTTTCAATACGAGCAATGTCTCCAATCAAATCCACTTCAACGAAGACGTCGGAAATGTAGATTTCGCGACACTGCTCTCCACTTTATCGCCAAGTGCGTGCCTATTGTTCGTTGAGCTCTCGTGGTTTAATTGCGAACATTAACAGCTCTCAACGGGACATACTTGCGATAATTTGCTTCCTGAAAACACTTACAGTTACGCTGACGATCGAACTATTCCATTTGGAGGACTCTGTATGATGCAGCTATTATTATTTATCCAACGTCCAAAGTCATTATTATTATTATTATTTTGAAAATGCTGTATCTATGAACGGGCGCATTAGTTTTCATAAGTACTCGGTACTTGCGCTATTCATTTTGCGCTGAGGACGGGAAAAGGCGATTCCCGAAAGCTCCGCCAACAAAGGTTATCTTTTTGCTGTTAACGGGTTGAAAACATTCCGTAGGTACCGAGTAGTTATCAGTATTATTATTGGTCGCATTGGTTATTATTATTATTATTATTTCAAATCGAAAAATCACGGAAGGTTATTGTTATTATTATTACGTAAGCAACAATAATAGGAATAATACAAGGCAGGTGATAAAATACACTGATACGCGGGTTCGCGCTGCACCCGAAGGTCAGTGCGCTAAATTTGTTTACGTCTGCAAAAGGCGTAGTCACGATCAGGTGAGCGCATTTCGGTGGAAAAACAAAAATTAAAATAATAATCATAATCATAATAATGGTAATAGTAATAGTAGTAGCAGTAATAATGCAAATACCGGTTCTTTGATAACAGGGATGCACAGTTCACTTCTATGGCGGTGAAGCCCCGTTGAAACGACAACAACGTTTCATTGACAACGAACCTGTCGGAGACACCATGTCCCGTCTTCAGCGATAGGTACATTAGAAGAATACCATGTTCAGTAAGGAACATTTTAACAATGAATATTGCTTCAGCGCTGACGATGGAGCAGTGTCGTTCCGAAAGCTTCATTATGGACGGAACGTTCCTGTCCTTCAACGGAGTTTCACAACAGAAAAAGAACTAATGTTCGTTTGTGTCGTGGAACTGTCGAGAGGCGTCTGTTTGGCGCTGTCTAATAGCAATATTGCTTACTAACAATGTTGTTAATATTTGACAGCAAAAGTCGTATTGTTTACGCACACTACCATTTGCTTAATTTATATACTTGGGAGGGGGGAGGGAGGCGGCAACGACCACCGATCACGCATACGGCTAGCAAATTAAACGGTGAATTATTGAAGGCCCATCAAAAAAGCTCAGCTTAGAAAAGGGAAACGTCGCACCGTTTAGATCGCCCAAACGGTAGCACTAATTGACATCCTGTAAAGCCGTACTAACCTGCACGCGACTAGATCCGAAATTTCATCAACGCGCATATCAGCACGCAACCCCTAAGCGTTCAGGCCAAAGATGGCCACCAACGGAAGACAATGCTTTCAATTTCGCAGCTGACTTCCAATCTATCCAATTAATAAACCACACGGTATCCCTGCGCTATTATTATTATTATTATTATTATTATTATTATTATTATTATTATTGATATGGTATATTAGTACGACTTCCACCGTTTAACCTTCATTTCAAAATACTCAGAGCTTTCGGGGTCGCACACACCCCGTCATCAGCGATTTAGTCGCTGATGACGGGGTGTGTGCGACCCCGAAAGCTCCGAGTATTTTGAAATAAAGGTTAAACGGTGGAAGTCGTACTAATATACCATATCATGTATAACTACACCGTTACGAAGAATCCGGTTTTCAACTATTATTATTATTACTACTACTACTACTACTACTACTACTACTACTACTACTACTACTACTACTACTACTACTACTACTATATTATTATTATTATTATTATTATTATTATTATTATTAAAACCACTACAGTTGAGACGTTGTGCACCGCGGTTTGTCCCACATGCTGACGACAGTACAAGCGAAGTTTAGAAATCCTAATGGAAAAGTAGGTTTAACGCTAACGGAATCGCCTGCCGTGTTTCGAAATAAATTTATAATGCTGAATTAAAAGAAAACATCCCATATTCAGTATAATTAAAAATTGGGTTCAACATAGGATTTCGAAATACGGGATATGATCTCATCTTTGTAAGTACACACGGCTAAACACCCGTGACTGAGCTGCTCAGTCACGGATGTTTACCCGTGTGTACTTACAAAGATGAGATCATATCCTGTGTGCAAAACCTATTGTTTACGGGATATGATCTCATATTTAATACCACGAAACCAACGGCGTGAATCCCGTTAAAACACTGATCATCTGCATGGAGCTTTCGAGACTCTCCTTGTCTCGTCTTCAGCGTGTCACCTAAAAACGCTGAAGACGAGACAAGGAGTCTCGAAAGCTCCGTGTAGATGATCAGTGATCATCTACACGGAGCTTTCGAGACTCCTTGTCTCGTCTTAACGGGATTCACGCCGTTGGTTTCTTGATATTAAAAATTGGGTTCCTTGTGGCCAAAGAGTTCAAACCGTGTTTACGTAAGCCCATCACCGTTCTGGTTTAAAATCAGTATTTTCTTACCTTGTCTTACAGCACAATATCACATTCCGTCATTATTAGCCGCCGAAGACGGGACACGGTTGGACCCGAAAGTTACGGTTATTTCACATATTAAAGTCTACTTAACGGTGCTCGTCGTGCCATCAAATTATGCCCATATTCAGTAATAATAAATCTTCGGTTGCGCACGGTCGCCAAAGTTGGCCACGCCTTCATGAAAAGCCCGATATTCAATTTTATCATTACAACGACGCTTCGCAACGGCATGGGCAGTTGCGCGGAGCAGTGCCGCCAATTTCGAGCCTACTTAGTCGAATCGCCGCGGAGCAAACACTTATTGCCTTTTCCAACGTTGAACAAACGCCCAGGCGGCATTTTCCACCGATGGCGCTCGGAACGCCAGTTCCTACAGCTCCTCGCCGGTTTAATGGACAAATTCGCGACGAAGCGACGCCGCCGAAAGGGCACCCACCCCCTTCTGCCGAACGAATATCCAACCTCCAAAGTTAACATACTTTTGGGCCGGTAAACGTGCAGCAAAAAGAAGTGTTCCACGGGTTGCCAAGCCAAAAGTTGGCAGAAACGCTCGGGGCTATTTAAACTTTTTTATTTTATTAATAAAAAAATAGAGGGTTCTCGAACACGAACCTTCCACGCGACATTAGCGCATCCTATCCAGGCGAAATGGGGTTACGTGGTCGCCTTACCGCGGGCGGACGCACCCAACGACGCGCTGCTTTGCAGTTTCAACCTTATTGAAAACGAGTTCCCGTGAACAGCCTGTCCACTGATTCCGTGAATACTAGTTCATGAAAAGTTGATGGCCGTCCTTACTGAAAAAACAAACTGCCACAGCTCCAACGGCGATCACTGCCGACCGCTTCAATTGAAATAAAACCACTATCAAAAGTAGCAAACCAACGCTATAACATATATATATATATATATATATATATATATATATATATATCAGAGCGTTCGGTTTGACAACAAGTAGCCAAACGCACTGGACAATGCTTTTCGATTGCCCGAGCTTCCGTGGCGGCATGCAAACAATCTCCTCATTCATGGAACAAACGGAAGCGCCGCATGCAATTCAATTTGGATAGCCAACTGACGCTTCACGACAAATGAAACTTTTTGAAGGCAAAGTACAAGTGGCAACCGGTAGCGCGTAATAGAATTACCCACGAAAAAAACGTTTGCAAATAAATAGCGTAAAATAAATTTGCCAAACGTTCTATGGAGGTGGCGGAAGCGTATTGATCGGCGGACGCTTTTTGCACCAGAACCAACGATTTCGTTTGGCCATCGTTGATTTGCGGCGGTGCGCACCTTCAACGTTGATCGGCCGCGAAATTATCCCGCCAATAATGGCAACTGAAAGTGGGCTAAAGTTGGGTAAAATATTGACGACGGCGACAGCGCGGACCACCGCCGATTCGTTACGAAGAAGGCATACTTGATTTCGCGCCGCTCCGGTCGAGCGGACGACGAACAATTGGAGGATCCCACCACGGCAGGATGGGGGTTGATCCGGGAATTAAGCCCGCCTTGCTTTCCCGCCGACTGCTCACATGCGCAACTGCTACTGGAGCGACGATCCTTCTTTCTCGCCTGTTCATCCGGCGGAAGGAAGGGGAAAGTTTTTTTTGAATGGGAAAGGCTACTACGAATGCCGACACGCGGACGCTTGGCAGTCATCAATGGGGCACAGGGAACCAACGGAAGCCAAGGCAAGGCAAAACGTCAATGGCGCCATTTGGTTGGACGGAAAGAAGGCGCAAAATGAAAAATGCAATACGCCAATGGATCAATGGAAGGTTCAACTTTGGTGAACGTACTTTTGCTAATTTCCGCCCGTCGAGCGGACGCCGGCAGACGCGGACGAAAAAGTCGAATGAAACCCATCGTAAACAACGTTAATGGCGACAACCTGTCGCCGTCGCAGCAAATTAAATCTACCGTCATCGAGACAGGTCGATCTCGTACGACGCCGAACTGTCAACGAAGGGGACGGCGCGCGAAGTCGGCAATTGGGAAACATTGAATCGAACTCGATTGCCGGAAGTTCAAACTGTTCATAAGCAGAAGCGGAAGGAATCTGCGGGGACCAACGAAAAAACTGACCCGCTTTTCCCGCAAGAAGCGCCGGTCCTTCCGCGACGACCTCTCAAGGTGCTCGAGGCGCAACACCGAGCGGCGCAAGGACCAACCCGACGTACTTCTGTCGGTCTCGATTGAAGGAACGACGGCCTTCTTCAATAGGCGCCGACGCAGGCAGGAGCCACTATTTCGCATTAACGAAGTTTAGCACTTTCGGCGCACATTCAGACGGGCACATTCCAGCGTAACAACAGAAAGTTAAATGCCAATTGTTGTCCGCATACGCATGCGTGCGCAAAGTAAGTCGTCCAGGCGGATACCAGTTTCTCCCTTCTCCTAATTGTCACGAAGCGTCCTCGACGCTACGAGCATACGAAAACGCAGACCACGGGCGCGACTGTCTCAAAGGGCACCACTTTCCATTGTGGTTAGCCGGCGTGTTACGTACCACAGATGCCGGCACATACGGGCGACAGCGCGAACCTACGCTTAATTTGGGAAACGGGGATACGGGGGAACACTCCCTAACGAGCGTACGATAATCAATAGAAGAGATCAATGCATTGTTCCCGTGCTTCGGATACTTTTGTTGGACCAAAAAGGCATGAAGCGCGGCCAAACAAAGGCAATTGCCGATCTAACGGCAACACGCCACTATTAGTATTAGCGCTGACCGGTGGACGGCACCCGCAGCCCACGTTCGACCGACCCGGGGGCAGCAAGGGAGACTTCCGGCGCGCGAAGCCGACGGAGCGAACTTCGAAACGGGCGCCGCTTCGCGCGAAGACCCAAAGGGGGAAGGCTAGGTCCGTCTCCCAACGCGGGAACGCCCGGGAGGCGGCGGCGGCCGGTCGACGGGAAGCGGTAGCGCGCAACGAAAGCCAAACGAGCGCCGCTCGAACGGCGAAAAGGTACTCACCGCCGCGACGTTGGACCTCAAAGCGCCTGGCGTCCTTCCTGTGGTTGTTCGGCTGCAATTGGACCTTTTCCGTTGGCGCGGAACGTCTGGGTGCCCTCGATTTGCCGACAAACGAATCCCGGGCGGCGAGCGGAGTCGCCGAGCAAGGGAGGAAAATTTTTGAAAGTAAACTACAGTATTTCGGATCCGCAGGTATTAATTAAGTAGGCTCACCTGCGAGCTTGACCGGCACGGTCGCCGCCAGGGGTTGCCTGAAATTCGAACTATTGCTTTTCGCCAAGCTGCAACGCGCGATTAACCAGCGTGTGAAATAAGCAGGGAGTGTATATGTTAAGCATAAGCGGAAGCACTAAGCTCTTCTTTATCCTCTCATTCGTTCCCCTGAAGGTATGCGCACGGTTGGCGGCTCAGCTTGGAGCCGCACCGCGTACAACGACGACGTTCGGACGTTGAGGGATGCACATGTAGAAAAGAGCGAGCTATGATAAATCGAAATGAAAAGGACGTCAATAATTTTGTCCTCGGCACGCGGGGCAGCTGACGTCGCTAACTGTTGACGACTAATCTTAGCGAAAGGGAAAGTTGAACTCCTGAAGCAGCAACGGTTAACAAATTGAGCCGGAATGATTGAAGCGAGGAGACGTGCACTATTCATTCCGTTTAAATGATCAATCGGAATCAGCGCCTATTCCACTGGCTTCGCGTTCCCATGGAACAAGCAAGGGCGACAAGCTCTCTCTGTTGATATTAAGCCGGCTTAATAACTTTAATAGCCGTCGTGCGACGGACCGCCGCAAAATCCCGTTAGCGGACGGAGGCTTCGTTGGACATACGGTTCGCCGCAGGTCGTTGAGAGCGCGTATGCGGAACGCCAGGTGTCCGCCCTCCGTGGAGACCAACGGTACGGCACAGAGCTTCCCCGTGATTCACTTGGACTTCGAAAGTGTTGCGCAAGAAACGATAAGCCCTTCGCAGGTCCATTTCCCCCGTCGATTCCGCATACTGGCGGCGACATTTGGAAACTGCCCAGTTGGATTGCATTAATGCTGGTCGTTCAATTGGCAAGAAGGCAGTGCGCCAACGGGCCGCACGTTGCAAGGACGCTGTCCTGAAAGAATGGTACGCATTCGTGCTATTAATAAGCGCCGCTTCCAAGGACCATTGAAGCACTGGCTTAGGAGGACCGTTGCCCCTTCTACGTTGTTGGGGAAGCGCGTTGCGCGCGACTGAGCGGCAGGCGCCTGAGCCACGTTCGGCAATGTGGGCGAAAAATAAATTGCCGCCAAAACGGGGAAGCCAAACGACGGACAGTTTGTTATGCAACAAGTTTTGCCATTCCTTTAAATGGCTCCATTGCCATGGGTGTTATGCCCGTATGCCCGCAATTACGCATCGCCAAAACGAAGCACTGCTGATGAACCGCGGGTTTGCTATTTTCGGAGCATTCGGAACTGTCCGGTTCGGTCGTCAGCGTTTATGAGAGGCGCTCCGTTTTGCCAACGCGCAATTGCACATTTGCGAGACAACATTTAAAGCGAATGCGCCCATTTCAGACGGCAATGAAGCTCCATCGGCCCATCGTAAGTAAACTAATTTTCAAGGCTCCATTTCATCCCTAATGGCTCCCCCGTTGGCGGGATGGCGCAGAACGATTGCGCAGGTGAGGGGAAAAGGCGGGAAAATGACGTCATCTACGGGGCGCCGATGACGAAAATGGGCCGATTGTCGAAGGAATGTGCACCAAATAAAAAGGTGTGGCGTTGGAAAGGCGGTCGTCGGCCAAGTTGAATGGAGGCGCATTGCCGAACCATACGCTGCGTGGAAGGGCAATGCGAAAGCTGTCGCAATTTGCGAACTTTCAATCGACCATTAAACTGGAAGTGTCTCGTTGGAAAACAAGGTTATCGACCATTAAACGTAAACGGCGATTTTGCGCCCATGCCTTGCCGCTGCTCTCGAAAACAGAAGTGGGGACCAAAAAAAGTAGGAATCCGCCAACCAAAGAATCGGTCCCCTCCGCGGAACCGACCATTCGCTATTCCTAGCGTCTTAATGGAGTTCCAGCGCTCCTGTCAGCGGTACAACAAAAGTAAACAGGTGCCGAAGGCAGGCTGTTCCACGGGACTGCTTCCGAATGGGTTCCCTGGAATGCCAACTGCGGGCAGGCAAGAAGCAATGGTGCGTGAAGTTAAGTTCACTAAGTTGCAAGAGCGCAGGCAACAATTGCAATTCTATGTAAATTGTATCAAAATCGGAGGGGCGAAAACTTTTGGTCGCTTCCGGGAAGCGTTGGCGACACGAGAGTTTCGAAGAACCGTGGAGTCATAGGACGCACATGAACTACAGGAGGAGCGAGCTTCGATGAGGAAGGACAAACTCATCTCAGAGCGAAAGGCACAAGATTGGATATGCTTGAGAATAATAAGAGCGGTAGTAGCAAGCAATCAAAGTGTGCTTAACGAACTTTGCAGATGTTTTGCAAAAATTTTAAAACCGCTCACCGGAACGAGTCATTCACGCACAGAAAACTCCCTATCGTTCATACAGGAGGAAGGAGCAGTGGAACTTGAAAATGATGTCATTTTGGTTAGTTACGATGTTAAAGAACTTTTTACGAGTGTGCCCCTATATTACACGTACAACATCATTTTGGATTCATTGTCCAAAGACGAAACTTTGAAAGAAAGAACCAAAATGAACCCTTACCATCTAGCGCAGCTGGTTAAATTTTGTATGGAAGAAGGAAATTACTTCCAACGGAACGGAAGTTACTTTTCACAAGTCAAGGGAGCACCGATGGGAAGCCTCCTTTCTCCAATGGTTGCTGAAATATTCACGGAACATTTGGAAGAGAAAGCTTTTCCAGCCAACATCTCCATGTACAATGTAAAGATTTTCAAGCGTTACGTGGATGACATTTTTGCCATTATCAAGGAAGGAAAAGAGACCGCTCTCCTTGAGCACCTAAATAGCCTTTTCCTAGAGAACATCACATTTGCAATGGAAAGTGTAGCTGGGCATTGTTGACCCGCCACTGATAACGCTTGTTGACGTGACCATGTGATCAGACATATTTATGCAACGACGAAAATGCCAGTCACACAAGTGGAGCAAATGTACTAATGCAGCGCTTTTGATTCAATCAATATGTATTGAGCTTTTTCCCCTGTTATGCAAATGAGGAATCCAAGCGACGAAATGCTACCTGCGCACTTTTTAGCTTCAGCGAATCAATATGCGCAACGTCACCGTAAAGTGAGTACTTAAGGGCTCGTCGGTTTCTGCTGAGGCTAGTGGCCATTTTTCCGGAACATTTTCCCTTCGTTCCCGCTGCACTTTCACGATTCACTTTCGACTTCTCGGGTTCCCTAACTTTTACAAAAGGTCCGCCGCATTTCCTCGTGTGTTCATTCCATCGGCAGCCGTTTGGTCCAGGCGCACGATTCATTGCTCGCTTCACCCAACCACAGAATGGCCGCCTGAGTTGGCAAGGTCCATTGCAGCGCCCACCAGTGGGTATGGTGAAAATTCACCTAATTGTGACAGCTGTGATAAACGGTGATATTCGTCGTAGCGGCCTTGTTGATTCTATGCATACGCTTCTGGAATTCGGGTCCATGCCCATCGCGGTGTCGATAGCTTGTTGTTTGTCGGGGCATCGCGCAGTTAGCCAAGGAAGTTTACTTCGAACGAAAGAAGCAGAACGAAAGCCGGAAAATGCACACTGGCCTCAGCAAAAACCGACGAGCCCTTAAGTACTCACTTTAAGGTGACGTTGCGCATATTGATTCGCTGAAGCTAAAAAGTGCGCAGGTAGCATTTCATCGCTTGGATTCCTCATTTGCATAACAGGGGAAAATGCTCAATACATATTGATTGAACAAAGGCGTTGCATTAGTACATTTGCTCCGCTTGTGTGACCAGCACTTTCGTCGTTGCATAAATATGTCTGATCACATGGTCACGTCAACAGGCGTTATCAGTGGCGGGTTAACAATGTCCAGCTACAGAAAGAGAAGAAAATGGAAGACTACCATTCGTGGACACCTTAATAATGATAAGTAACAATCATCCAAAGACCAAGGTTTTTCCAAAAACTACAAATTCAGATAGATACCTCAATTTCTTTTCAAACCACCAAATGAACGTAAAAAAGGAATTATAACAGGAATGGCAGACAGAGCTGTCAGTCTTTGCGACAAAGAATTCCTGAAGGAGGAAATTGGATACACACAAAGAACTCTACTGCTGAATGACTACCCGAAAGGTCTCATTGATGCCTGCATAAAAGAAAGACTAGGGAAGCACCAAAATCATGACATAAGAACGACAATTGAAAGAGAAGCGACAACGAAAACACTTTTT
This sequence comes from Trichuris muris, assembly GCA_000612645.2. Lineage (NCBI taxonomy): Eukaryota > Metazoa > Nematoda > Enoplea > Trichinellida > Trichuridae > Trichuris > Trichuris muris. The sequence continues at coordinate 578,994 of CBXJ02000765.1, forward strand.
ATACCATACTACCCTGGAATTGGTGAGAAGATTCGGAAACTAGTGAGGAGCGTTGGTGTAGTGATTGCTTTCAAAAGTCCCCTGAATCTATGATCAATCTGACGATGTGACAAGGTTAAAATCGCATCAGATGAAAAACCAGGAGTAGTTTACAGTATTAGGTGTGGTTGTGGGGCAAGACACATTGGCGAAACTGGACACACTACGCTACACAGGCTGAAACAACACAAAATGGCACTGACTAGATACAAGAACGCGGAGAGAAGACAAAGAGGTGAAACGGTGATGTCGAGAGGACGGCCGCAAGAAAGGGACCCAGTAAAGATCATGGAGGAAGCAGTCAGTGCCTCAGCCTTGGTAGAGCACTCAATAGGTTGTCCACAGGCAAACAATCAAATGAGCGTTTCCATATTGAAACATGAACAAGATACGAAAAATCAAAGAAGCATTTTACATTCGCCACAACGTTTCTATCAACAGAGATGAAGGAACCGAGAAGAGCAACATCTCGTCCACTACGGTGATAAAAACGTGATGTGCTTTTGATTCACCAAACCCGCAAATCGAAACAACAAACACATGAAAAATTCGAAAGGTTGCGTCACATTACTTTCAAAGAAAGGGGGATATCAAACAAGAAAGGGAGAACTATAGGAAATTCAATTATTAGGATGTCATCGGGTAAATAGGATCACTTTAAAGTCCAACAGGTTCCATCAAGGGAAAGAAGATAGCAAGTTTTCGAATTGAAGAATCTGATGTTCATCGGTTTGAAAGTCTTTTTTTCTCGACATTTTCGCTCGTGACAGATACGCTCAAGAGAAAGATCTATCGTAGAAGAGCGCTGAAGACGGGACCAAGAAAGGACCCGAAAGCTGCGCTTTGAATAAATCACTTTTCAGCGGGTATTATTGCCGCATTTTGGTACAGTGAAACTTAAACCCGTCAGAATTCCTATATTCCACAATGCTCTGAATCAGTAACTTACAAAATGGGCGATAATCCCTTAGGTGGCCGAAGGAGATTTAAAGCGGTAATGCTGACCTAATGGAGGACTAAATATGACTTATCTCACTTACAGATGTTTCGTAGTATCCCCTCGTTTCTTCATATATCTCTTTGAACGCCAACTCGCCAAGATGGCAACTGCTGAAGTTCCATGCAGTGCTCCGCTTCCACGTCTCCATTTTCAAAATCCTCGCTCCATTACAAACCTCTGTAACGCGCAGGAAGATGCATTAGCAGCTTCACACTGCAGGGTGCCTCAAAATCAAAAGTACCTTCTACGGACCAAGCTCTCTACATGGAAGCACTGCCAAAATTTGTTCAATGGAAAATGGGAACTTCGTGCAAAACAAGTAGTGCAACAGTGTACTAACAAAGCCTCCTTTTACATCTGCGACAAATCAGTATGAATGAGAACTCCAAACTATACCGTACGTTTATTTCTAAAAGGTGTGCAGCGTAAAATTTTATTTCACAAAGCACCACAGACAATAGACGTGCATTAGTAACGCTGATGACTGAGTGGACCAACCTGGAGTGAAAAATAATGAACCGTATTGCTCAGGTGGTGGCGACAGGTTTTCATTCTTACCTTCCGGCCTTCCCAAGCAGTCCGATTCGTGCATTCTGGAAATGAGTTGACCAAGCAGTACAACGACAATGCTTACCTGTTGGCCCATTCAGCTATTCCTATTTGAAATGAACCTTGGGTAAAACCGCGTCATTGCTCTTCCAGTAAACTTCCGCACCAGATAAGTGTAACCAGGCAAATTTTACTTACTACTCTTTCATTTCGAGCTAAGAGCGAATGCACACGAAAAAAGGAACAGCAAGTAGGTTTAACAGGTAGACAAGACTGAGGGACAGGGACTTTCCACAGTGGCTTGTCCATTGAGGGGCGCCGCATCAATGCAATAACAACAACTAAAGGAAAAACTAAATTAAGACATCTCAAAAGCTGTTAGCATGAACGCAAAAGAGTCAGTCGGATAGGCTAAAGGAGACGCAACGGATGGCACGGGATTTAGAACGTTCTGTCGGGAAAAACACATCACCATTTCTTGTATTTCTTTATGAAACTGGCCAGACCATTGGTGGAAGAGTCGTGCGAAGTGACTGGCTCCTTGCCGCGCAACTGCGGCTGTATAACCTTGGCCAGCTGCTTGCCAAGCTCCACGCCCCATTGGTCGAACGAGTTGATGTCCCAAATGACGCCTTGGACGAATATCTTGTGCTCGTACAAGGCGATCAGGGCGCCCAGCGTGTAAGGACTCACCCGAGGAAGCACGATGCTGGTGGTCGGTCGGTTCCCTTTGAACACCTTGTGCGGTAGCAGCTTGTTCGCCTGTTCATCGCTTGCGCCCCCGTCCTTCAGCTCCTTGCGCGCCTCTTCGGCCGTTTTGCCGCGCATCAAAGCCTCGGTTTGGGCGAGGAAGTTGGCGGTCAAAATCTCGTGATGAAGACCGCCGCGTATTCGATTATGCGTCTCTATTGGAATTATAAAATCGCACGGTATCATGCGGGTGCCTTGATGGATCAGCTGGTAGAAGGCATGCTGCCCGTTGGTGCCCGGCTCTCCCCACACGATCGGTCCCGTCGTGTAGGCGACCTGTTCCCCAGCGCGGGTGACATATTTTCCATTGCTTTCCATGTCGCCCTGCTGGAAGTAGGCGGCGAAGCGGTGCAAATATTGATCATACGGAAGCAGGGCGTGCGTTTCGCAGCCGAAGAAGTTGTGATACCAAATTCCAATCAACGCTAAAATGACCGGAATGTTGCGCTCGAATGGGACCATCCTGAAATGCTGATCCATTGCGTTGGCGCCCGCAAGAAGCAACTCAAAGTTGTCCATCCCAATGTGCACGGCAATGGACAGTCCAATGGCAGACCATAGCGAATAGCGACCGCCGACCCAATCCCAAAATTCGAACATATTGCGCTCGTCTATGCCGAATTCCTTCACCTTCGGAGCGTTCGTCGACAAAGCGACAAAGTGCTTTGCCACCATCGAAGGATCGTGCGCCTGTTGAAGAAACCACTCCTTTGCAGATTCGGCATTGGTAATCGTCTCCTGTGTAGTGAACGTCTTCGAGGCAATGATGAAAAGCGTTGTCTCGTAGTTGACGCGCTTCAAAGTTTCCGCCAAGTGTGTGCCGTCTATGTTGCTGACAAAGTGAACTCTGGGACCAATTTGGTAGGCCTTCAAAGCTTCGGTGACCATCAAAGGTCCAAGATCCGAACCGCCAATGCCAATGTTGATCACGTCCGTTATGGACTTGCCGGTGCAACCGACCCACTCACCCTTGACGACACTGCTAACAAAGGCGCGCATATGACTCAAAACTCGGTTTACGTCGGGCATGACGTCCTTTCCATCCACCATTATTGGTCTGTTGATTCGATTGCGAAGAGCGACGTGCAGCACAGCTCGGTTTTCGGTGAAGTTTATCTTTTCGCCAGCAAACATTGCGTCTCGATAGACATCCACCTTCCTCGACTTGGCCAATTCGATAAGCATTCCCATTAATTCCTGATCGATCAAGTGCTTCGAATAATCTATCATTATGGGTCCGTCCATCGTATCGAACACCTGATGGAACTTGTCGAAACGACCTGGGTCACCGTTGAACATGTCAACCATGGACATGTAACGACCCTTCTTCTCGTAAAACTGCTTCAAATTTGCATAATTTGGATCGGCAAGGAGCGACATGCTTTTTCACCCGACGGCCTGCAAAAGGGTGAGCAGCAGGTAAGATGGGCGGTCGCTGGTCACCAGGGAATGAAGAAGGAATGCAAGAGACAAACAATCAATTCTTCTAATTCGGTTAAACTCAGTTTAAAAACATCCCACGCGTAGGGAGAGTTATGTTCATTGAGAAGCTTGCCGTGCCATTCATATTTTCCGTAGGAGGAGACAGTAGCGACAGTCACTTTAAACTAATTCAGGTACCGCCACCATAGCGCCAAACCTTACAACCAGCTCACTATTGCGACTGACTTGTTCGGTGAGACTTAAAACGACGTAAACAATGCCGGTACAGTTAAGTAGCGCACAGGGAACAAAGAATGAGCCTCCAACGTTTAAGGACTGGCTGTTTCCACGCAGGGAACAAGCATTCCAAGAAAACAATGCCTTGTCGATCAATCTTCACATGCTACCTTTCTCAACCTGCTGTGTCAGTTGACTGATGGAGAACAACGGAAAGATAAACAGGATGCTGTTGACGGCGTCACATAATCGGAATTACATCGTAAGGTATCGCTGATCAGCGACAACTGCCAACAGCGCATTAACAAAGCAAGAAAAGCTAAGTGAACAACACAGGAACAAGAAAAGCAAAACGATACGCTTCCTGCTCTTCGGAGTAACAACAGATCGTAAACATCCAGAAATTTGGAACAGGACAGCTTGAATACACAACTTGACAAAGTTAAAGTGACATTCCTGCTGAAATGCATAGACGCTGACCTCCTGCCGAAATACTTGTGGTTAAGGTGGGACCATTCTTCCAACAGTCAAAATTAATCCTTCCAATATTCTCTCGAAAGCCGGCTATATATTTGTAACTGAACACGGCAAAACTCCCGTGACCAAAATTCTTTATTCTTTATACGGAGCTTTCGAAAACCGCACCTGTTTTCGTCGTCAGCGTTTTTGACAAAAACGCTGACGACGAAAACAGGTGCGGTTTTCGAAAGCTCCGTATAAAGAATAAAGAATTTTGGTCACGGGAGTTTTGCCGTGTTCAGTTACAAATATGAGAACATACCCCGTGTGCAAGAACCCAATGTCCAACTTTATAAGCCGGCTATTCATTATAAAGAAAGAACTAGCGAACACCGAAGAATATTTGCACTGTCAAGGTAAGATGCCAAGACTACGTTATTTCGTGTCTACGAATTAATAGATAACGATTCAATAGTTCAACTAAGACTTCATGCTGCTTTCCGCGCAGCTTTGGCATACGAAAAGCAAAACATGGCTTTCCAAAAGAAATCCGACACTACTTTTACTCCCACAAATAGGGGTTTGGTGGACCTAAAAGGATCTGGATGGTACGACGGGGCTATACAAACCTTGTTAGGATTGTGGAAAACTTAAGCTTAAACGCAACTGAGATTTAAAGCATTATGCGAAAAAGGAATAAACTTTTTACCACACGAATAAATGTTCACCTACATTCGATCAGGCACTATTAGCAGCACAGTCTTTTCCTCACTGAGCCGAGGAGAGCAGCTGAGATCGAAGATTGGGTTACAAATCCCTACAGCGTCGTATCTGAAGATCGAAAACCAATATCGATGGGCACGAACATAAGGTCTGAAAGGATTTGACCATTACCAAAGTCGATTGGGGCAAAAACGTCCAAGATCGCAAAGCAGCTTCACATTTTTGTATAGTTCAGACTAGTACTGTCTTCACGAGATTCATAGAGAAGGAATTCCACTCCAACCGGTAATATCGACTACCAATAGCGATACACCTAAACTACGCTCTTACGTGAGAAGCCTCATACGCCCTTTGACGGGACAACACCAATCTTTTGTGGAAAATAAGTTCACCTGTTTCACACTTGAACATCTCAGTGAGCTATGGCGTTAAAGCTAAACGCCACCATCACGGAGCCGTCGTAGTGAGAATATATCAATGCTGATGACATGCAATTTGTTTATTACAATAGACGCATGCCAATCACAAGCGCGGATATAAACTTCGCTTTCCATTGATAAGTGCAGAACAATTGACGCGAAAAATTTGCCGAGTAAATTAGTGTAAAGTTTCGTCTATTCGTAAACCAACGTAGCGCGCATAGTGTGAAAATTCTAACGCTCCACTTTTTTCTAAAGTGAATCAACAACAGCTGGACGAATGCTACAAACCAGTGAACACCTAGTATCCCCCATAAACTGGAACGCCCAATGCTCAATTCGGAAGTATGAAAGTGTCGCAAAAGTTCCTTGAAATATTAAATAACTAAAGGGACGTTGAAATCCCCAGGAAAGCAGCAATACAACGCAAGATCCCAAAGCGACTAACTTTCTAGTTGCAAAGCACTTCCATCAGTTCTCAAAAGCGTTAGATAACTGAAATCTCAATTTTCAGCCACTTCTGCTCTCATGGGAAATTCGTAAGTATATCCTACGCATAAATTCTGCATTCAATGTGATAAGTCAACTTTCAATGTTCTTGCAACAGTTTCTTCGTCTGCACATTTGCCAATGGTTAGGTTACATCAAACGTTGGGATACGACGAGCAACTTTGTGAATCAGCTTCGTTTATCAAACAATGGGCATAAAGTTGGGTGACGAAACAAAACAAAGGATTACTAATCTTTTGCGGGGCGAAAATCTGTTTGCATTTGTCACTGCGAGGTTACTAACATACATTTGTAAACGGCCCAATTTTTGACACCAAGAGCAGAGACAGTTTTAGTTGCTCCAAAAGAGAGCAACCTATTGTAATGGAAAACATAACAAAGCTTTCGACAAATACGAAAGCAGCATAGCTCTAAAATGCTAGCAATAGATTAACGACAGTGGAATAGAACACTGGCACTCGCGAGTGCAACTATCTTTACACAAGAATACATGTAAGCAGTGAAACAGCGAATGCAAAAATTAGTAATCAGCAGCGGCAACCTGCAATGTGACTTACTTCCAAACGCGTACTACGACGAAACAGCACCTAGCGAAAAGTGCGCAAAGTTGACAACACTTACCGGAAGTACGTGATGCGCAGAGAAAGACCGATTTAAATGGATTTTGAACGTTTAAATTCGAATGTTAATTCTTTACCATTCGACAACGTCAACCAAAAAGAATTAAAACGTTGCGCCGCAATTGCAAGAAGCTAATATCCTATCCAATGCTTAAGCACTCCGCGTTACATGGCTTTGGATCCTGCTCTGATGTTAAAAGGAGCACGAAGGTTCACGAAGATGCAGTTCGTCTTAAGTAGTTGGAAGATCGTAGCGCTTCATCCATCACCTTTGATTCGCCATTACTTTACGGATGTTTTAGGCAGGACAAACGTTTCCATATTTGTTTCACATAAAGGCTCATTGTACATTTTGTGTACGTTAACAACCGCCAAATATTTGAATTACAATCTATCATACCTTTTCATTTTTCTCTTTGACATCAAGTGTACCTGCATGTCATATCTTGAGACTGTTGGGTCCAAAGGCTGGATCACATGGACAATGAGCGCTTCAATGCCAATGAGTAATTCCGTGTTACTAATGACCTTCAGGTATAGGGTTTTTCAGGGCTGTCGGGGGCGTAAGCACAAGTGGCGGCAGCCCTGTTCCGCATAGCTGCATTTGCATACGAGATGGGAGCGAACGATAAATGTCAACATATTTCCGTTTTTTTCTCCACCTGCCACAGAGTGGAAGGAATAAATCGTCGGCGACGAACCTAGGCGATTTATTCAGCTTTCTTCCGCGAAGTCATTCTGACACTTATACACATTGCTTTCCAACGACGTCCTACAAAGCTATGCAAGCACCCAACGCTGCTCAACATACGGTTCAGCCAGCCCAGACATCCAGGATTCTCTCTAAACGAAATAGAGAGACGTTTAGTGGCGAAGGTCACATATATTATTTTGACAGGATGAATTGGACATCACCGAAGAAGTCTTGGCGCTGCGATGAATGCAACTCGGATTGATGCAAGGCGAGGATCCATACGGATGCCGCAGCAGGGCAAGTCATCAAGAGGGTCAATGCCCGCAGCCATGGCTTTGGCGCTGCTGAAATGGATGCCAGTGCCGTCACGACGGAAATAAAGAGGAGACCTGAACAGACCGTTGGAACGCCCGATGCTCTCGTGAATGAAGCTTTGGAGGGCGTTTCAACGGCTGTCCAGTGACAGTTGCAGCGGATGCGGGATATTCGGAGGAGCATCCAGCGGAGACGAGCCGCCATCGACGCGCCTCCATCCCTGCCGGTCAGCTGAGCTTCGTTTGTCATTCCAGAGCCGTACCAGACCTACAACGAACAAAGGTTCCTACTTTACGATTCAGGTTTGGGAGATCCGGATCAGATTTTGATCACTGGGCGGTAGTCGCAGAGTGCTTCCAGCCGGTGACGGTCGAAATCCCGAAAGAACGGAATCCCGAAGTCGTAATCCTGAATTGACGAAATCCCGAACAGTCGAAATCTCGAATGGTCGAAATCCCGAAAATGGAATTATTTATATAAGGGACAGGAGAATACGATAAAAGCTTATTTTCTTCATTAAAGGTTGGCATTTTTCTAACGCGACGGTGTATTATGTTTTTGATATCACGGTTGTAGCAACTGTTGATTCTTATTCGCTGCAAAACAGCCTAACCAGTGACTGGTTGCTTAGTTATGCTAGTGGAGACAGGCGAAAAGTGAACGTACGAGAGCTTATCTCAAAGCTTTCGTGATAACCTGATTCCTTGGTCAACGATAAGATCGAATGCCGTGTCCTCATCTTAACGGTCTTCTTCCATTTCATAAATAATTCCATTTTCGGGATTTCGACCATTCGGGATTGCGTCATTCAGGATTCTGACATAGACCCCTTCCAGCATGCACATGAAAGCCCTCTACGCTGACGGCACGTTCAGCATCTCGCCTGACATCATCGAGCAGCTGTACGTGCTGTTGGCGGAGAGGGAGGGCTTCGTGTTCCCTGTGCTGTACGCCCTGCTCCCAAACAAGCAGGAACCGACATACAGCAGAATGTTCAGAGCGATAAGGGATATGTGGCCACAGCTTTCTCCGGACTCCATCTCCATTGACTTCGAGATGGCGGCAATGAACGCCGCAGTGGACACATTCCCTTCCGCCCGGATATTCGGCTGTTTCTTCCACCTGGTGAGAAACTTATATAAGCACTTGAACTACCAAAGTCTTCTCACCGGGTGCCGTAGGGAGCCAGAATTTGGATTGCTCGCCCGCATGATTGCCTCCTTGCGTTTGTTCCTACAGCTGACCTGGACGAGGCTATTGATGTTTTGGGAACAGCGCTCCCACGTGAGCTTATGCCGACCTTACACTGGTCGGCAGAAGCTCACGTGGGAGCCTGGAACTACGTGGGAGCCTGGAACCACTTCCATAGCCGCCGTGAGCCACTATATCCTCCAAGCATATGGTCCACCTACGAAAGGACATTGGCAGGCACCGACCGGACTAACAACTTCGCTGAGGCCGCGCATCGCAGAATTCGGACGGAATTGAGGGTGGACCACCCAACGCTTTGGAGGTTCATGGATGGCCTCCGGAAAGTCCAGACCGGTCGAGACAAGGAATATGAGAACAACGTCAGGGGAGAGTAGGCGCAGCCCAAGCGGCAGATATATCAAAAGGCGGCCAACAATATTCTGGCCATTGTATGCCGGCATGACGGGCGAACGATGGCTGAATATCTCCGGTGGATTGCGCACAACTTTAGGATGGACGAGTGAGGTAAGTGTATAATTTGATTAGCACAGTTCCGTTCGGAACTTCGAAAATTCCAGAAGCACACATTCGGCCTCGCTGAGCGCGATTGCTTCCACTCATCCATCCGATGCACTCAGGCAGTCATCAGAGGTAAGAAAGCAAAGCATATTCTCCATAAACTAAGTTCTCTCCTTCAGGAACGCCGGGCCAAAAAACATCAATGGAGGAGGGATAAGACAAGGTGGAACCACGTTCCACACAGAATTCCGACTGTATTCTACGATGCGCAGCCTCACCGAAGTTGTTAGTCCGGTCGATGTCCAGCGCCGGTACATCGTAAGTCAACCGCGGCGTTGACCGAAGTGCCGGCATCCTCCGGCCAGGTATGCATCGAGAACATGCGTATCCAATGTGCTATGATTTTCATTTTCAGGACACAGACGGCTCTCTTGGTCCGTTGCAGTGTGCCGGTGACGTTGAAGAGGTGTTCAATCGTCTACATGGAAATACGCCAGCGTGTGTTAGCGACCTCGAAATTTGCATGGTTCATGATTTGTCTAATAAGGATAGTATATGTGGTTCTGTCACGCAGAATACTGGGAACTTTCGAGCACCTGTTACGTAGACTAATTTCGTACGATTAAAGAGAATTGCTGGAGTTAAACATCGTATACTGCTAGACACCACTCCGCCCTTCAGGTTCCACGTTGTCAAAATTAATCTGACAGTTGACATTTCGACGCCGGACAGCAGGTTGGTGGGATCAACCGGCAAAGATTATCCTCTCCTCTCATGTCTGACAGCCAACGTAATTTCGTGCTATACTGTTCTCGTTCCCGTCTCATTTTTAATTCTTGACATTTTGTGCATTCTCTCACCTAGTAAAACGCATTTACTATCGGGTTTGCTTGGTCTTCAACAGCGTTACATTTTTTCAACAAGAATATTTGATGTTCTTTCAACATCCTCTGCAAAGCTTCAACACGATTACCGCACTCAATCTCTCTCTACTCCAATGTACAGCTGGTGCTCGATTAACGTCGTAGACGCGTTCCGGGAGACGCTGCGCGTAAAGGAACCATTTTTGCCATTATAGAGATAGTAACGAGGAGTTACGTTCCGCCGGTATGGCTATGGCCACGGAAACGTAATTTAACTTCTGAGCAGTGGCGCATTGAACTTCTAATTTCAAACATTGAAACAAGTACGTGCTTAAACGCTTTTAAGACACTCCTATAAGAACACATAATCGTTTAACGAAGTTTTGGCAAACTTGTTCTTTGATCTCGCGCGGCATTCAAGAAGCTGTCCAATGTCTGTTGCCGCAGACGTTTTTTCTTCTGTTCGTATAATTCCCTGTAGCATTTGTACCCGTGCAAAAGACATGTCTCATTTACGTTAATAGTTTGCACCGGTGTATATCCCGTCTCGTCTATGGTCTTCTTCAGAAAAGCTGGAAAAGCAGCAGCAACTGTTTTGTCGGCACTTGCGTTCCCACCTATTATTTTTATGTTATGGAGTCCTGAATGACTTCGACTTGCCGTAAAAGTTCAGCACTCACCAGCAGGATTACGGTTTCTCCTTAGATGTTGAAATAAACTTAATGCTTTTAGTTTGTATGCCCATTAAGGAACATGAAGAATTTCGCTGATGCATGACGACTATCCCGATGCTTAAGACTTTTCATTTCTTCCATTATCTTACTTCAGTTCCGAGTTAGCATGTTAGCTTGAACAGACGTCTCCATTTGGGCGTGTGCTTCAATCTTCGCAGCGTTACTACGAATTTTTCGTACAGTAGTTGGCCGTAAACTAACAGCTTTTGCATTATCCATAGTTTGCTGTCCGTTGGGAAATCTCTTTACAACTTCTACTTTCATCACTAAATTCACCTTTGTTCGTTCCGTTTTTGAGGCGCACAGATCACGAGCACATAGCGCACGTTTGGCACTCGTGGCAGTGAATGAAAATCTAGCAGTAGGAGTCCACAAAATAATATTTCACAATAGGCGCACCTGGTACTACAAGCTGTCAGCAAAGCTTAACCTATCACTTGCAGTATGTAATGTTTGGTACACAGAATGTGGGTGTCTTTTGTGACGTGTCCGTCTTCTCCATGAGCAACTTTAAACGAAACTACGTTAAGCGATATATACCTGTAATTATAATTCGTTCTGATCAGCCCTTGTTTGCATGTGCGGTTTAATGGAGGTCACGTAGTGCGCCCTCGTAGATCAGCAACGTAGCAAAACCGTCTTATAGGACTGATTAAATTCGGCCCCTGTTCGGTTATCGCAATGACAATGCGTGAGAAGATAAGATGAAGGCATGCGCATGGCGCGGAGTATCCAGGTTGGGTGGATCTAATTGGCTATTAAATGTGGAGAAGGAAGCGAAATGTGCAAACAAGTCTTGCGACTCGATAAGCTGACGTTGTAGTTGGAGCTATTCCTTGGTCATTGCACGTGGATCCGTCGAGGAATATGGAGCAGAAATATTGGGACTGCAGAAAGGGTTAGTAAAGGGTGTTAGGCCGTCAGAACTGGAGATAAGTCGTAGTGTCTGGAAATAAGTTTCGTTGTCAGATAAGGTAGATTGTAACTTGAAGGTTAGCCGCGTATATTGCACGCGGCGCCATGAGAAAACATGGAGTAGAGAATCGCAGGTGGGAGCAAGGACAGGTACGCAGAGATGAGCCGCTTCATGGGCAGAAAGAAGCGACATTTGGGAAAGAAGCAGCGTGCTCGGATAAGACAGTCTATACGTTGGAGTTAAGCCGCGGAAATGGGCCGCGGTTCAATGTGGAAACATGGAGCAGAGACCTGGAAGTGGGAGGAAGGACATGCACATCGGAGATGAGTCATTAATTTGGGAGAAGGACTGGGAAAGAAGCAGAGTGATCGAAAAAGATAGCTTATGCGTTAGATTTAAGCCGCGGAAATTGCAAGCGTCACCGCCATCGGAAAGCATGGCACAGAGAGCAGAAACTTGAAGGAAAGATGTGTACATAGGAGACAAACCGTCAAATAGGGAGATTGGCCGCGAAAGGAGCGGCTGTGGCGGCATGCCTGATAGCTGAGACAGTGCCTGAAACTCGCGCGGTGAACTGCTGTGTGCCCTCGCGGCCATGAACCTGTTAATCATTTACAAAGTCATTCATTCTTTTGTTGTAGTCGCTGTAAGAGTTGGCTTGAGTAAAATGGCGCGGGGTGGGGCAAAGCATATGATCCGCCTTTTCGTCTGCTGCCCTAGATAAATGACTGGTTCAATTTGAAGAATAACTTCTTTAGGTTGTACCTGCTTGCACTGAAACCAGTTTAGGCAATGCAGTTTCCGTTACGTATTTCGCTCAGCGTCGGATAGAAATGATGCCGGACACATTGCATAGCAGATTTATCATAAGGAGCAGGTATTGCACCACTACTGCACCTTTTAAATTACTATTGACGCATGACAAGTCACCGTTTGTCACGTTTCATGTGCAAAGTGCTTTCTCAACCTGCAATCGTCTGACACGGATTACTTGTTTAAGAAATTGCGCGTAGGACGCAGGGCGTTAAATATGGGAAGTACCGGACGTCAGTTCCTACGCGGAAGTGGCAACAGCCTTAAGGCTATTTCTTGAGCTCAGCAACAGAGCCCTGGTTCGAAATGCTTTGGATGTAACAATTTCAACCTTGAGATCGAATCAGTGAATCGACTGATCGTTCAGTAGTCGCTGATGACGGGGTGTGAGCTGCCCCGAAAGCACTGAGGAAAATTGAGTAAAAGTCAACAAAACCTATGCCAGTCGTACAAAAAATACTTGCAATGAATTTACCTCCATAACCGACGCGATGGAAGATCCTTGATGGCTATGGAAGTAACGGCAGTCCGTGTGGCTGTTGATGGCTGCGTATTGGTGGGTGGGGTAGGGCTGCAAGGTCAAGGGAGGGAACATCCTTGACATAGAAAAGAGCAAGGAAGGGATTTTAATTCCATTACCTGAGTTGCATTATTCATAGATAGCGAAGAAATAAATTTTGTATGCTCAAACACTTAGTCCACGAAATGATCTACACGTCCAATTACACGAGCGAGGACCTGAAGGTAGGGAAGACGGAGCAATGGGTAGGATGATCGGCTCACATAGTAGTGGTCCCTATGAAGTAGGAAAGTATTTGCCAAAAAGTTTCAAAACGCGTTGAATTTGGAAATATAAACCCTGGTCATTCAAACTTCCCCGCAATATCCGAAAATAATATTACAGGTTATTGCGGGAAAGTATATTTCGATTTCTTCGTTTTGCGAAGGAAATAAACTTTTCGCATTAGGAAACTTATGCTTATTACTTGTTCTCATAGTGATGATCAGCTACTACAAACATATTTGATTGTATTCAACATTGGTTTGATTTCATTGTGTTCAACAAAGAGTATGAAATGGCAAGATCCCTGTGGAACAAACGTAATCGTTTGTAAGTAGTCAGGTGACTCAGATAAACAGTTATTTTTTCAACTGCAGCGAATGGAACGCAATTTTCCATGAAGCATGCCTTGAAGAATTTGGCGAATAGAATGTGGTCCAGGCATGAAACTATTGTGAACCTGTTCAGACTGCATAATCTCAATTTCGCCTTTAATTTTAGCCAGAGTACCCATTCTTTAATACAACTGGTTGTTTCTGAAGCATAACTGCCAAAGTCGACAGCAAGTAACAGAAACTATCCAGCGAAGAATGTGCACTCCTCAATAAGTAAAACAGTACGACAGCGTGATTGACTTTGTTCTGTTTTACGAGCGAATGTGAGAACGCGTATCAAGACGGAGCCTCAGCGCACTTGACCGTACTTGACCACCGCTTGATGACCTCCACGTTTTGCTGCAATCAAAGGTGAATGTCAGTCGGTAAACCAGTTTCCATGCACAGGTCATTTGCCTTCAGCCTCACTGTGTTCGTTTCATAGTTACGTGTCAGCCTTGCCTGGTCATCAACGTAGCGAAAGAGCACCCATATTGAATGAGTAACAAAAAATGAAGCGTGACTTCGCGTTTCAGGTATTTCCTTTCATGCTCTCAGCAAATTGCTTTCACACTGCCGCAACTAGAAAGGATTCCATTAGTTCTGTAAGGCACCGACGACTGGCAAACGGCAGACCGATCAGAACAATTTCACCATGGTCAAGGGTGTCGTTGTAATAACGGGCGGCAGCGGATTTCTTAGCCAGCATCTCATACGAGAGATGCAGGAACTTTGGGCCGATGAAGTTGATGAGATCCGAGTGATCGACAAAAAGCCGTTCCGGAAATTTCTTGGTTTGCCGAGCTCACGTTGCCGCCTAGCCAGTTGTTCGCAATTCTGCTTGCAGACTACGAGGAAAGGATACCAGTGAGAGAGTTCATTGCCGACGTTGTCGAAGAGGATGAACTTGACGAACCCCTTACTGGAGCCACGATTGTTTTCCACACAGCCGCCAGGCAGTTCGAATTCGGCATGTGTGCAAACAGACAAAAGTATCTGGAGGATAACTTTCAAGGTAGCCGCTTTTCTTGGATTAGCCCTTCAACGTGAATCGAACGAGTCGCCCAGGTATCCATTGTAGGCACGAAGCAACTCGTTTTCTCCATGATCAAGCACAGGGTGTCTTATTTGATCTACACTAGCGACGCTTTTGCCCCTTTGGGCTACGACGACTGCGCTGGGCTCACTGAGAAAAGCGTAATGACAACCACTGGTAAACGGTACTGGCTTCTGCGAGAGTATGGCGAAACAAAGTACAAAAGCGAGAACTGGTTATGCTCGAAAGGAGGGTCCAAATTTGTGGACGGTACGACGCTGATGATTATGAATTGCTCCTGTAGAAACGAATTGCGTTCGGGTTAATTCATGAAACATTTAAAACCCTTTCAATTATTGAAACTTTCCCACGTTGCTTGCGTTCATCTATTTGGTAGCTTCACCTCTTGGCCATTCCATGACATTTAAGCGGCCCGTTTCGCCCCTGAACATTTTTTTAGAACAATTACGCATCGCATTTAATAAGTTACTTTGGAAATACTGGCTGTCCGTAGTCCATAAGGTTCAAGCTGATGTTTAGTTCATTTGCTTACTCCCTGCTTCCAACTGCTGGCCTTCCTAATGATCTTTTAAAGCTTATGCTAACGCGGGCATTATTGGGCAGCTTTGTTTATCGAAACAGTTCTTCCACTGAGCGCAATTCAAGTAGTGCACATTCATGAACGAATGGTTCTTTTTTTAGAAAGCAGCGTGAGAGCAATTGCCATCCGTCCAACTCTATTGTACGGCGAAGGGGAGAATTATTTCTTACCGGAAGTAAGGCGACTCTGCCGTAAGTATGGCTTTATGCCACAACTGGATGGCGGCGGATATTTGCAAACAACCTACGCCGGAAACGCGGCGTACATGCACCTGCTGGCTGCGAACATGCTGATGCTGCATCCGGAGGAGTGCAACGGCGAAGTAGTGAACTGCAACGAGTGTACAACACCTCGCAATTTTTACTCCTTCATCAAGCCATTCGTCGAAGAAAGCGGCTACCACATGCAGGAGGTGCCCCTGTCGTTCGTACCTATTTTGGCACTGTTGTACCTGCTCCAACTGTTTCTGCAGTTCATTTGGCTAATATCCGGATCGACTGCACACTTCGATCTTCCGAACGTATCCACGCTCCACTACTTTTGCCGCCGCTACTTGTACGTCAATTCCATGAAAGCTAGACTGCTGCTGAACTACAAGCCAAAGTATCAGCCGGAAGATGCTGTGCAGCGAACGTTGCAATGGTGGAAAGGAAATTATACGCACTACTGAGATTTTGCTGCTTTGCCAAACGGCTAATAACCGCCGTAATAAAACCGCAATCGATCTTCTGGGCGTGTACAGGATCTAAAAGTTATACAGTTAATCTTGTGCTACAAAGATGAAGTAGCCTGAGCAGCGAAAGGGAAAGTTCAATTCTACTACGATACAAAGTTGTTCAACAGGCGTCAGGAATGCAAAGTTCGCATTATCAAGTCGCGTTCACAAGCTATCATGGAAAAATTGCATGCTGAAATTGTTATCTACCAAGCATGCATGCGTTCGCATCAGTCCGTCGTAAGGAAGATAACATTCGTGCCAGCTTTTGGTGCCCAAGTTTGAGCAGCAGAGAGGTGAGATAAATCTGTCACTGTCACTTTATTTCGTTTCGTACGCTGAACGCATCACGCAATTAGTAGGAAACCACAGTTGTTGCCTAACTACCTCAATGGTCAACCGCATGCGTACACCAACTCAAACTCAGTTGACTAATGCTGGAAATAACGGGAGACTGTCTAAATCCACTGAGGCGCATCTCTATCCCACTGCACCCGCAAGGTAAAGGAATTACGGCAATCTGCTTAGTTCATGGATAAGAACGTGAAATCAGACAAGCATATCCG
This sequence comes from Trichuris muris, assembly GCA_000612645.2. Classification (NCBI taxonomy): domain Eukaryota; kingdom Metazoa; phylum Nematoda; class Enoplea; order Trichinellida; family Trichuridae; genus Trichuris; species Trichuris muris. Next base: position 595,840 of record CBXJ02000765.1, read on the forward strand.
GTCTATACCCTGCACTGTTTGGGGGACCCGCTTAGTTGAGTAAAATAGAAATAACGTAGCGTTCAGTGAAAGGCGGTACGAGAGGATTAAATATTAATAAATGGGCAAGAGCTACTTTTGGAACTGTCAGATGCCTTCTAGAAGGGCGCTTGACGCTGAAGACGGAATCCAGAAAATGGCTTCAATGGTGTCGAGAAAGCTCAGCAACCAACAATCATCTCTGCGTGGTTAAAGTGGAAAAGGCAGCGAAACGCAAAAATTTTTGAAAATAACCCACTTGTTCTTGATATGATAGTACGACGAACACCGTTGGAATGAGTTTTATTGACAAATGGAAAAACCGTAGCTTTCGGGACCCGTCTTCAGCGGTTAAACAATGAAAGCACTGGTATGATGCGTATCTCTGGAAAATGATCTTAAACTAGAATTATAATGGGTTTAAATTAAGTTTAAACCCGTCGGATATCTGCTGTTCGTCTATGTCTTCTTATATCACGAGTACCCATCTCTCGTATAATCGGTGTCCATATATCACTGATATCAACTCCACTGTCCCTGTTAATTGTAGTATTGTGTTTTATATACATCGCTTCCTTGATTTTTCTTATGTTGAAACGCTGTTCATGGCGAATGATGCTCGGAACTAGTGGACCTTGGCATTGGGTTGCGTGTTCCACTATTGCTGAAGATTTAATTGCGTCTTCCACTATTTTATTGGGGTCCAATGTTTGTGGTCGACCCCTTTGTCTATGTACAGTCCCATCCAGTCTTGCTTTCGCATTGTTGTAACGGACGACATTGGCAGTATGTTCCTTGAACCTATGGCTCAATGTGTTTCCTGTTTCACCAATGTATGATGCGGAGCAACTGCATTTAACTTCATAAACAACTCCTTCTTTTTCATTTTCCGGTATCTTGGTCTTGTCCTTTCTAAGGATAGATCTTATATTCCTTGAACCAGAGAAGAAAACTTCAAAGTTCATCCTCTTCCCGATCTTTATACTGTTTTCTGCCAATCCCCTGTAATAGGGTAAAACAAGAGTTGTGTTCATTCTTGGTTTTAACCTTCCGCTATTCGAGTTCTCAAGTCTCCGGTTTATTGCAGAAGTAATGAGTTTCCTAGGATACCCATTTGCAGTTAGACTTCTCATAATATGCTTTATCTCTGATTGTAAGAATTCAGGACTGCATATGTTTATAGCTCGGTCCACCATGCCATTGATGATGCCAGTGAATACCGAATTTGGATGGTGCGAAGAGAAATTGAGAAAACGATCGGAATCGGTTGGTTTCCTGTAAACTGTAGTCTTTAGATGATCACCTTCTTTTATGACCAAAGTATCTAAGAAAGGAAGGGCACCGTTTGCTTCTTTTTCGATAGTAAAAACGATTTTCTCCGGAAACAACCCGTTCAGATGTCTAAGAAATGCATCTTCCTTTCCCCTCTCTGTGATGGCAAAGATGTCATCAACGTAACGTTTGAAGATCTTCGGGTGGCAGGTGTTATCATTGGTGGAGAAAGCCAATTCTTCTAAGTACTCCATGAAGATTTCAGCAATAGCTGGAGAAAGACTGCTTCCCATATGGGCGCCGTTCTTTTGTAAGAAAAAGTTCCCTTGGAAGCGAAAGAAATTGGCTTCCAACATGCAAAATGATACCAATTTTTTTCACGTGATGTGGATTTAACTTTGTTCTATGCTTGAGTGTCTCATCTCTGCATAATAACTGTTCCAGACGGTCCAAAGTGCATTCTATAGGGATGCTGGTGAAAATGTTCTTAACATCATAGCTAATCAGGATATCCCTGTCTGTCATAGACACATTTCTAATTTCGGTGGCAAACTCTTTGCTGTTCTTCACATGGGACAATCTAGTGCCTAACAGGGGATTGATGATATCCTTCAAATAAGTGCACAACCGAGATGTGACTGTGTTGATGGTTGTGATTACCGGTCTGAAAGGTACACCTTCCTTGTGTATTTTAGGCAAACCGTATAGTTCAGGTACATGGCAATTGCAGTGAAAGTAGATGTGTTTCGAAGTTTTTGTTACTTTGTCATCATTCGTTTCAGAGATAATCTCGTTCAGAATCATAAGAAGTTTCTTTCTCACCTCCACCGATGGATCTCCAGGGATTGGTTTGTACAAATCACTCTCTAACAACTCCAACATTTTCCGAACATAGGCAGAGAGATCCAAAACCACTACTACGTTATTTTCCATAGATACGCATCATACCAGTGCTTTCATTGTTTAACCGCTGAAGACGGGACGCGGTTGGTCCTGAAAGCTACGGTTTTTTCCATTTGTCAATAAAACTCATTCCAACGCTGTTCGTCGTACTATCATATCATGTTCAATTACACCGTTACAAAAAATCCAATTCTAAATTAACCCACTTGCTCTATCATTTTCCTATGTCATCTCTTAGCACGCAATGTGTGGAATGGAGGTTGTTGAATGGAAATCATTTTACACTATCGTACGCATTCTCGCAGGTTTGTAAAATGGTTATTTCATGCTATCTTCTCCTTTCTTTACGTCTCGCCTGTTTTTAGAAAAGGTTTTTATTGGTCACTTACCAAACGACGAAGCTTTCGGGAGACCCGACTCCCGTCTTCAGCGTCAAGTGTGAACGCTGAAGACGGGAGTCGGGTTAGGTTAGGTTCACACTTGACGCTGAAGACGGGAGTCGGGTCTCCCGAAAGCTTCGTCGTTTGGTAAGTGACCAATAAAAACCTTTTCTAAAAACAGGCGAGACGTAAAGAAAGGAGAAGATAGCATGAGATACGAGCCTGTAAGAAGCCATATATTCCAAATGGTTATTTCATATTGTTTCATTAAGGAGATAGCAAATAGCTGCACAAAATTTATGCAGGAAAAACAAATATACATGGGACGCTTACTTTCTCTCAGAATATAACCAAGCATCCTGGCAGATATCCCGTGTCAAGGATGAATGTAGAAGATGCCGAGTAATGGATAGATTTAGACGACGCTGTAGCTAACGTTCTTCTTTGTACTGACTCAGATATTCCGCATGCAGTTGCAAATGCGGTGAAACAAGACAGCGAAGAGAGCGCAGTAAGATACAGATGGTCAAACTGTACTACTACGCAAAGGTCGCCAGCGCCTCTTTTGATAGCTGAACAAAAAACCAATGAACGCTTACATGCCAAATGTCAAGCTAATCAAGGAACACTGACAAGATATGGAACAGCATAACCGCACACTTTCAAAATACGACCTAAACATCATGCAATTGAGTAGTACAAGTTTGAAAATGTGGTTCCACCAACTTCAGTTAACACAGGTACGTTGCCACTGCAGTCATCGGATTCTTAAAAACATACATCAGCTTTGTCAGCAGCTTCCAACACCTTTCCGGACGAGGATGGTGATTTCGGCAGCCTAAGCTTTCTGACATGCAGCATCGTTACTTGCAAATCCTGGTTCCTCATATTGAAAGCAATGGTTGTAAATTTTCCCAACGTTCAGTGAAATTAATGCGCCGCCGTCCTTTATTAACAGTTATTCTTCAGTGCAATTTAATTTGCATTTCGCTTACCGCTTCACATTTCCTTGACTAACCAACTTCTGTAGGTTTATGGGATTTTGTAAAAGTATGACGAAGTGACCAACTGTTCTGTCAGTTGAACGAGAAAATATAAGTACATGTGATCCAGCATATTCACTAATCCAGTGAACCCTGTTCACGATGATGGTCCATTAGCAAGAGGCAACTGTAATTGAAGATAGGCAGTAGTCAGGACAGTTCTATTATGACCTGCTAATCACTTATAGCACTTTCTTTCTGTATTGCTACTATGTTTAACAGATATTGCTGTTCTCGGAAATAAGTGGATCGCAAGCAGTACAGTTTGCATTATCTTCTATAGTTAAGTCTTTTTAAGTTGTGGTCACCATGACTTGAAATTTCAGCAGCGTTCACGTTAACATTAATGGTCATTGTTTTGTTGTTCCTCCGTACTTTGCACTTGCAAGTAACGGTTTCAGCGTTCCGGCATATCTGCCAAACTACTGTCGTTTTATTATTCGATGTTCCGCTTTTGAGGGTTTGTTTTCCGTACGCCTTCCACAAGCCCCATTTTCTAGGCATCAATTACTTGCACTTTTGTCTTGAATTTTCTTTCTCTAATTGTTCGTTCAAACTGTGTAAGTTTGTGACAGTTGCAGCTATTACGATAGTGAAAATGCGCATGGGTGTTTCATTTATTTTTCGTTAGACAATCATTGGTACATTGTTGCGATTTTTCGGTTATTTATTACTGTTTCATGGAAAAGTAGCTTTTAAATCTCATACCCAGTTCATACCAATCCCTGTTTTGCAGGCAGTGGATTTCGCATCAAACTGAAATCGTCCATTGTTATTTGGGAGCCTAATAACGACTAGTTATGTCGGAGGTAGCGGATCCCATGCCAAGTGAACGGATATTGCGGCGCAATAGACCGGGAACCAAAGCTGCGGTACGTATTGTCGTGAACATAAGGTAAAAAGGATGAACTTGATTAATACAGAGTGCGAAGGGAGCACTGGAACATGCGACGTTAGAACATCAGGGTCTTGCACGGCGGGCAAATGTGATAAGAAGGAAGTCATAGTTGCTGTTCAGAACGTGGGTTTAGGTTACGCATACAGCATGCACGTTGATTTTCATTAACGTTTGCCCACTTGCTAGCATAAGAAAGATTGAAAATGCTGTAATTGGAATATTCAGGTTTTGCTTGGAACGTATTCTGTTTCACCGAAACTACAAACCGACTGAATTGTGAGTGAAAGTACGATGTGTTTGTGCCGCTTGTTTTTCGATTAGTGAAGATTCATTATAAAAAAAGAAAGGTTGTCCCTGTTACGTTGCTTTATTCGACGGGTCTTTCGGAATTGCTCTGTTCCGTCATCATCGCGAGCGAGAAGCTTGATTTAAATACGCCTTGGAATTCGTGTTCTTCGAAACGGTTGAGTTACTGATTGGCGCAACGCAGTGGGTCTTAGTATTAACAAAAAATTCGAACAAGTTTATTTTGGGAATCGTTTTAATAGTTTTCTCCTTGGATATCAATATACCTACGTACATACAGGATTGGTGCAAGTGGCCGGAAATGAAATTCGAAGAAATGGACAGTACACTCAGCGTGCAACAATACATTCAACAAACAATACGCAAGGATCCTGCCGATATTGACGCCATCCTTACCCCGCCCAAAGGACAAGACGAGGCGGTTTGGAAGTGCGAACATCTTCGTCAGTTTTGCATGGAACTGAACGGTCTTGCCGTGCTGTTGCTGAACGAATGCGACCCGACCGTTTGTACCCAAATGGCTGCAACCGAGCAGTGGATATACCTGTGCGCTGCTCACAAGTCGCCTCGCGAGGTTTGTACGCTCATTTGCTGAGTGCAGTTCCGAAAGTAATTTGTATTTTAACATTTCAATTATTTCATTGCGCTCCTGGAGAAACTACACTCCGGGCAAGTTGGTAATGCGCGCCAGAAGTTTTTGTTTCCAGCTGTTCTTAGCTGACTTTGTTGGGTGCTCAGCATTGAATGGTACTTTGTTGCACGTGTATACTATGCGTTTCTCTATTTTTCATCGGTTGGGTACGCTTGCTTGAACCTGTGCATGCTTAGTTTTCCATTTCTGCTCCAGCAATGTGGATTCACAAATTTGAAAACCAAGTAGTCTTTCCCGCGGTTTTAGATAGTTTAACTTCCGATCGTTTCGATAAATACAAGGAAATCCGTACGAACCGTTCTCATAGTTTTAGTTAACCACTTTGTCTGAAATTATCCCAATTTCTCGGCTATTCACGGTTTTGAAAAGCAGTGTGAATGAGAACGTTAAGTGAATTTGGCCGATCGATGACCCATTCATGTTTTCTATCACTCCGAATATTCTTTGATAAACTTTGACGGTAATTAGTCCTGTTCATTGACATTGATGCCCATGAGGATAGAGCAGGGCAGGATAGCTCTGAAAGATGGGTGCTAATCGTTTTCTGTTTATTGAACTGTTAATTTTACTATTTACACTAAACAAACAGGTTAACTACCGTGAAGAATGGTCAAAGAATGAAACAGACCCGGTTACAAAATTTGTTTTCATTCACTGTAAATGTTTGCCACTATCCATGTCACCATTTCCAAAGGCGCTTTAATATCAGAACCACATTAAGGGACGCTTCTTTACACTCCATAGCATGAAACACGAATTTTTGATGATCAACACTAGAAAATCAGACAAAACCTGTCACCTTTATGTAGTCTGTTGCATTTTTACCTGATGTGCATCTAGCTTTGGTTATTAGAAGGATGCTTGATGGAAAAATAATAATTGAAAGCAATTTAATAGACCTAATGGATTTTGCTGGATGTAACTGCAGTGGCCATTACGAAGGATAGATTCAAAAGTATTGGTTCAAAAAGAGCATAGTAACTAACTTTGATGGAGCAATCCCTTGCCATAGTTTCTAAGTTTTTCGAGTCTCGTGGGAAATTGCAATGCTACGTATGCAGTTATCTGTTTTAAATTTTCGTCTACCTCTGTTCGTAATAGACGACTCGTATAGACTGTTCTTGCGTGCTTAATATAAACTGTAAATTAGAAGAATATACTCCCGTATTTTATACAGTACGAATTATGTACTGTCGTATAATTCCTTCGCTGCAGTTTAGCAAATTTTTGTTTTTTATACAGGCATTCTTCCATGACTTGTGAGTGCATAAAACGTTTGCTTAGTGGTTTCAAATTAGTGATTTCAGTGGTTTCGGATTAGTGGTTTCAACTCCAGCTACCTCGGATTCAAGCGCTGTACGAATGGTTGGGTTGTGTCGTTTATCCCATTGAGGATCCTGGATTTTACGATGTCGTATTTTGCAACAACCGTTTCGATGGACGCCTTCCGATCTATGGAAATCGAACTTTCAATTATTAATTTACGTAATATTATATATATATATATATATATATATATATATATCGAAAGGCTAGACGTCTTTTAACGGGAGCACAGATCTTCATGGTGTTGTGTTTCCACGGATTCTTCCTGTTGCTGTTTGTACGTTCATAGATCTATAAGTAAATTGACACGGCCTCCATACCAACAGATGGATGAGAGTAGTTATAGGAGGATAATAAACGGTATGGACGATCTGGAAAAGTTATAAGAGGACAATAAACGGTATGGACGATCAGTAAACGGTCTGGACAATAGACGTTCTGGTCAGTTTGGTCTGAACGAAAGTAGTTATAAAAGGTCCTCTTATAACTGTTTTCCATCCGTTGGTAGGGAGACCTTGTCAGTTTACTTATAGATCTGTCAACGTACAGAAAGCAACGGGAAGAATCCGTGATAACACAGCACCATATATATATATATATATATATATATATATATATATAGGAAGAGTAACTTACGGTGTGCCCGTTGCGGTTAATCTTTCTTGTGTCTAAAATAAACCAAACACGCCCTACCAGCGGATGGATGGGCAGTTATGAAGGAAGATTCGTCGACAACAAGCAAACCTCGAAGCTTTCGGAACGACCTTGTTCCGTCCTCAGCGAGTTTGGGAATGATAAGGTTTTACTCCGTAGTCGGGGTATTAATAGGCCTAGGAACGGGGTCAGGTGGTATGGTGCAACATCTGGTTTTACTGATAAGTGCATTCCACACCCCGCTGACTTCCGTTCCTTTGTCGCGATTAATGCAGATGTTATTGCGAATGAACAGGGCCTCTTTAATTTGCCTTAGATGGAATTGGCTCTCGCGACATAATATTTTCGTTTGCAGGTCATATGAGCACTGAGAGGCGTGCTCTACGACCGCGGATGACTTAATTGCTTGCTCCATGACCTTACGCGGGTCCAACGTCTGGGGTCGACCTCTTCCTCGTCTCTGGGTTCCCTGTAGCCTTTCTTCTGCGTTCTTGTATCTTCTTAGCGCAGCTAGGTGTTCGTTGAATCTGTGAAATATAGTGTTGCCCGTTTCCCCTATGTAGTAGGCGTGGCAACCGCACATAACATTGTAAATCACCCCAGGTGTTTGTTCCAAAGGAACTTTGATCTTGTCGTTCCTGGTCAACACCCTGAGGTTTTGTGAGGATTTGAAGGAAACCCGGAATTGGTGAAGACGGCCTAGATGTTTTATCCGTTCACCGATCCCGTTGAAATAAGGTAGAACAACTGTTGGGAAAGTCGTTTCCGAGTTTTCTCTGATCCTTCTCGGTTGTTGTAACCTCCGCCTAATGATAGATGTGATCAACGACTTGGGGTAGCCGTTCAATTGGAGAGCTGATGCGATGTGATTTAGTTCTGATCTTTGGAACTTTTGATCACAGATCGCGAGTGCACGGTCTATCATTCCAATGGCTATACCTCTCTTCACCGACAATGGGTGATGCGAGGTAAAGTGGAGGTATCTATCCGAATGTGTCGGTTTTCTGTACACACGGGTTGTAAAATTATCCTTTTCTTTCTGAACCAGTGCATCAAGGAAAGCAGTCGGTTGTCTATTTCCTTCTCCATTGTAAGAGTTATTTGTCCCGGAAAAATGTTGTTAAAGTGATCCATCAACGTTTCCTCTTTTCCTGTCTCCACTACTGCGAAAATGTCATCTACATACCTTTAAAGAAGGACGGGACTGTTGGCAAGTTTGTGCAAGTG